>VMOF01000379.1:8840151-9440151 GCA_011764245.1 Trialeurodes vaporariorum
TTTCTGAAATAATCTCAAACAAGAATGGTTTTCGTATCGTTTATTTTTTTTTTATTTTTTTTTATTTTATTTTTTTTTTCTTTTTTTTTTTTTTTTTTTTTTTTTTTTTTTTGCACTTTAAAAAAACCGCGTATTTCTTTGTCGGGTATTTTCAAAGCGTTGAGGACTCACGCAGCAATGTCATGTTTGTATGAAACCTGGCCATTTTACGATTCAGGGTCACGGGTTCCATTTTTTGGGATCTTATTTTGGTACTTTCGACATCGTTTAAAACCTAGTACTGGAGGCGTCACGGTTTCTTCAGCTTTTTCCGCGGAGAAAAAATTTCTTTTTTAAAAGCTTAGTAGTGGTCGGTGCAAAAAAAGGCTTAGGACCATTAATGTTTCAAATTGTCATAAAAACAAGAAACCCATCACGCATGGCCGTAGTTACACCTCTGAGGGCCCCGGGGCAAGATTCGTCTCGGGCCCCCACCTAAAATCGTGGAAGGTGGCTGGGGATGTGGAGGGTCACCCGGACCCCCTTGCTCTCCCGGAGAACCGCCGCACACTGGGGCCGACTGAGGAAAAAATCCCTGAAATGAAGTATGCAGGGGAGATAAAACCATTCGGTAGAAATTTAGTCCAGGGTATGTAGGTTGATATCCAAACACAGTTCTGCCCAAAAAAAAATTCAGAAAGGAGAAAATAAGCTCCGAACTCAGCTTATCTGAAAATACCAAATTTCAGGCATTTTTTTATGTTTGATTTTTTTGATTTTTGCACCTTTGCTTTAGATATTGACAAATATCTGTAAGCATGTCTCGAAAGTGCGTCTTTAGAGTTTTCGATTCATATGTAGGAAGTTTAGAAAAAAATATTTTAAAGTGACGAAATTAATTATTTAAGTGGGAGGGTAAAGATTAGTAAAATTTAAAGTTTAATGGATTCGCAAAAAAAAAGCTCCAAGGGGCTCCAAGTTCTAATATTGATTTTCTGATAGTCAATACCATTAGAAAGAAGCCCTAAAAATTTAAACTGCTCTTTTTGTCCACTTTTGGAGATATCGATTTTTTAATAAGCAGGGGTCCGATTTTTTTACATCTTTTTTCACGTAAATGCAAGTTCTGCGCGCGCGGGCATCGCAGTTGAAAGTTCAATAAGAAATGGCAAAACTTTTCCCCGCACCTGTTTCGATGAGAAAAAGTGCGGTGAGCAAACGCAAAGTATCCCATGTAGGCATAACCGCTGCTGCAAAATTGTGGAAATTTACCATTGTTGCCAATGTTGCATTAAAATTGAAAAAAAATACATGGAGAAAAATGGAAAAATTGAAAACCACGATTTGGCAACACTGGATTTCATCTAATGAAATGCAAATATGAAGTCTTACATGCATTTGGCAATCGTGGACATCGCGAAACATTAGCTTGGTGACAGGTCATTGGTCTCGGATCTTTTCGTCGCCAACTTGTTGGTCACTTTCTTATCAAAATCACTGATCATCTTTGTTATTGGACAATTTTGGAGCCCCCTGCCCCTAAAAATGACTCCGAAATGTTGGTTTCACGGATACTTACCATGATTGGCTAGAATAAGTCCTCAGGGTTTTAATTTCCATCCCATTCTTAAGTTTTAGGAGCATTTTCCTCAAAATTTAGTAAACTTTCACTATTTTCAGGTGATTTTTTGCCAATATCTCTCTAACAAATTAAGGCAGAGAAATGTTCTTTGCACCAAAAATCTTAGTTTTTCCTGCTGTTTTCACAGATATGCCACATGATCGGGGTTTCAAAAAACCAAAAAATTATTGGGAGGGAGGGCCCCCAATTTTGAGTAAATAAGTCATCCATCATTTTTGATGGCTGGAGTATGACCCTTGAGTCCACACAAGCTCACATACAAAATTTTATTGAAATCCATCAAGTAGTTTTGGAGTTACAGAATTATTTCCGATTTTCATACAATCGGCTCCACAGTGCGCCGCGCCGCCGTTGTAATTTTAAATGGGGAAACAGACTTGCGAGCGGACCTGCCTTTTTGGTGGGCTTTTAATCGCTTACAAAGCTCAGGGCTCTCGAAACGACCCCTCTGCTCTTCCGGAGCACCGCCAATGTCTTATTAAATGGGAAAACAGACTTAAGAGCAGACCTGTCGTTTTTGTGAGCTTTTTGTCGCTGACAAGGCTCAGGGCTCTCAAAACGTCCCCTCTGCTCTTCCGGGGTACCGCCGATGTTATATTAAACGGGAAAACAGACTTAAGAGCAGACCTGTCGTTTTTGTGAGCTTTTTGTCGCTGACAAGGCTCAGGGCTCTCAAAACGTCCCCTCTGCTCTTCCGGGGTACCGCCGATGTTATATTAAACGGGAAAACAGACTTACGAGCAGACCTGTCGTTTTTGTGAGCTTTTTGTCGCTGACAAGGCTCAGGGCTCTCAAAACGTCCCCTCTGCTCTTCCGGGGTACCGCCGATGTTATATTAAATGGGAAAACAGACTTACGAGCAGACCTGTCGTTTTGGTGGGCTTTTAATCGCTTACAAAGCTCAGGGCTCTCGAAACGTCCCCGCTGCTCTTCCGGGGCACCGCCGATGTTGTATTAAATGGGAAAACAGACTTACGAGCAGACCTGTCGTTTTTGTGGGCTTTTAATCGCTTACAAGGCTCGGGGCTCTCAAAACGTCCCCTCTGCTCTTTCGGGGCACCGCCGATGTTATATCAAATGGGAGAACAGACTTAAGAGCAGACCTGTCGTTTTGGTGGGCTTTTAATCGCTTGCGATGCTCAGGGCTCTCAAAACGTCCCTTCTGCTCTTCTGGCCACCACAAGTTTTTCAATAAGGTCCACCGTTTTCGAGTTACTTTCAATAAGCAGATTTTAGGGTTGCTCCCATTGGTCTCTAAAATAGAGCCTGGCGAATTTCGGAACAATGGGGCCTTTGTGGTGGGTTATGAGGAGACTCTAAAGAGCAACTTCCACTAAAAACTACCTGTTTCCATGTATTGTCCTAAATTTGCCCAGTTAATCCGTCAGTTAACAGTGAATTTATTTAATGTGATGCTGAACCCTTGAGATTGCTTCCAATAAATTTTCTCGCGAACGTTGATTTGATAGAGATTTAAAGACAGAAACACCTCGACTTTAATTTTCTGTATAGAAATCGCATCTTTCAATACGGCGATGCTATCATAAAATCTTTTGAATACAATGTTAAATAACTCGGTCGTTTCAAAAGTAATAGTTTCCTTATCTAATATCTTGGCAACCAAAATAGATAGAGCAATTCTGTAATATGCGTTCAATGCTCATTACTCTCACAATTCTATCCGTTTTTACAGAATTTTAAAAACCGCCCAAAAATTAACAAAATGGCGTCTATTTGACTACTTTATTTTTCCGTATCTCAAGACCACTCTTGGTGGCAAACGTTTTGCTAACGACGATGAAGTTAAGAAGGCAGTCAGCTCTTGGATTGAAAGGCAAACTAAGGAGTAAGGACTTCTTCAGCGAGGGGGCAGGGGGCCTTAGGAATCTGATACCGCAGTATAAATAACGTCTGGATATTGGTGGAGGATACCTGCATCGAAAAATGGAGTAAGATGCTTCATTATAAGAGTTGTTAAAATCACCTCTTATTCACATTCTTCTTCCTCTTTTTTGATGAGGCTCGGTTTCCATCTATATTCTAACTAGCTCGAATTACTTAATATTTTGGACCCGCAGTGAAGGTATAGGTGGTCGCAGAAAAATAGACTTCACTGTGTTAATTGAGGCGGTATAGCTGGAATAAGGGCCCATAGGCAAAAATCAAGTTTTGAGAAAAATAGCTTTAAATTATCAATGTAAATGATCCAATACTCACTATCTTCAAATTGCTCTCCTGCCCTCTAAACTTCATATTTTTTCTCGGAATTTTGAGGATGACTATAAGAGGGTATGACAAATCGATTTACGTGTTTTCCGCAAAAAGGGCCCAAAAGCCTATGGGCCCTTATTCTAGCTACCGCCTCAATTTTGGTAGGTTTAAATTCTGTTAAAACGGTTAGAATTTTGAGAGTAATGAGCATTGAATGCTTATTATAGAATTGCTCTATCGATTTTAGTTGCTGAGATGTTAGATGGGGAAACTTACTTTAAAAGCGACCCTCGTAGAAACTTTTCATTGGCATTAATGTTTTTTTTTTTTTTCGTGAATCTCTCCTTACTATAATCAATCTTTAACAGTGGCGTAGCGTGCAATTTAGCAACGTTATATTGTGTCTATTTAAACCCATGTAAAAGGTCGAATGCGAAGGTGTTCACCGAGCACTCAATATTTCTATATTTTCCGTGGGTTTAATACAACGTTGCCAAATTGCACGCTACGCCACTGATCTTTCAGTTTCATCGTCGTATGGAGTGTTCAACCAACCCATTTATCCTAAACATTAAAAACACACACATGAATTCGTCCATTGTGAATTTAAAGGATCGGAAATGGTTTACATGGTCATGAAAATCAATTTCTGTGAGCTTGTGTTTAGTGAATGAAATGTATATTACAATAATCATATTGTGCACGATCTAGATGACTGCGGGACTGTCTACAGGAGAAAATGTTGTCGGTGAAACAATACTATCTCGTAGAAACGGAGCAGATGTAAAGTATTAAATCTATAATATTCTTAATAATAATTGTATTTATACCTATGCAAGAATATATTTCGAAAGAAAAGAAAAATGGCGACCTCCAATTTGCGCTAAAAAGTCCTTTTTCTTGCCTTTTTTGTCTCCCTTCTTTTTTGTCTTTGGAAACAAAACACGTCCAGCCATTTCATGCGATTTGGCCACATATCAAAATTTCGGCGCTCATGGATGATTTAAGGGGCAAAAACCGTGTTTTTTTCCAAAATTTTCCTAGATAGTGAGAGAAAAAGGGGTATCAAGGATCTTGATGGTGTCAGAGTTATCCGCGATCAAACGCATAAGGAGCAAAAAAAAAAAAAAAGCTCATACGTCTTTTGCCTATGCTAAGCCCCCCCCTCCCCCCAGTAGATTTTTTTTTCATGATTACAATACTTTCTCTGGAGTGAGAATGTGAAAATACCTAGTTCCGTTTATGGCCGCCTCCAATAGAAAAGAAAAACAAATTTTAAAACATCAGTTTATACCACGTGCCTATTTATTTTTAAACATTATTGACACTCTAGAAGACAATTTTGTCAAAAAAAAGAAAGAAAGAAAAAAAAAGCGGGCGTATTGTGAAAATGGGCATTAATATACTGGGGACATTTATTTTATGGACATAAAATAAGTAAAATAAGTATATGTCTTCAGAATGTGGTCATTTTTCAAGGTAGATATTATTTTTTTCGTGGAAATTTTATCCATGGACCAAACAAAGGAGACATTTTGTCTGCAGTACATTGCTATAGCCCAGCTGACTTGAAACCGCTTTTGAGACAGTTCATGCTGTATAAACTAACAAGGGGAGGCTCAGAAGTCGCCGCCTCCGATTTTGAAAACGATTGCACGAAAATGTAGCTAAAGTAAAACTAAAAGACCCGTGTTTTTCACTTTTTGCCAAAGGCCTTCCTAAAGATCAGGGAATTTTTTGAAAGTTGCCGAAATTCACGTAAATATTCGGAACGCTCTCCGCTCGGTTTTTTTACGTGAATTTCGGCAACTTTCAAAATATTCCTGACGCTTTAGGAAGGCCCATTGGCAAAAAGTGAGAAAAACGGGTCTAATAGTTTTACTTTAGCTACATTTTCGTGCAATTGTTTTCAAAATCGGAGGCGGCGACTTCCGGAGCCTCCCCTTGTAAGACGAAATCGTTCACAGTCATGGCCGTAGCTATACCTCTGAGGTATAAACTCGGGGCAAGATGCATTTCGGAAGCCCCCTAAAATTGGGGAAGGTGACTGCGATTCTGGGGGATCACCCGGACCATCTTGCTCTTCTGGGGCACCGCCAATGTAATTTTAAATGGGATAACATACTTACGAGCAGACCTATCTTTTTGGTGGGCTTTTAATTGCTGACAAGGCGCAGAGCTCTCAAAACGTCCCCTCTGCTCGTCTGGGGCACTGCCAATGGGAAAACAGACTTACGAGCAGACCTATCTTTTTGGTGAGGATCCCGCATCGTGGGGTTTCAATCGTTGACAAGGCGCAGAGCTCTTAAAACGCTCCCTCTGCTTTTCCGGGATTATAATCAAAATACTTCGCCCGTCTCAACGTTTTTGTGTTACAACTTATAAAATGTTCTGAAATTTTCTTCTCGAAACATGCTTAAATTGTTCCAGTGTGGAAGGCCTCCTTACTTTCCGAATCCATGCACAACACCGGCAAGCCCATCCAAACCACCGAAAGAAGATCCAGCCCCATATAAACGACATCCATAATCGCCTTTGTTCAGCTGCGATGTTCACAGTGGCGTAGCGTATAATTTGGCATCGTGGTAGAGTTTGTCGATTTGAATAAGATCGAACAATTGGGTGTTAGGTGAACACCTTCGCATTCGACCTTTTACGTGAGTTTAAATGGACACAGTACAACGTTGCCAAATTGCACGCTACGCCACTGGATGTTCATGAAACTCGCCAACCCCGCAGTATTATACACAGTCAGAATGGTGGCATATCATGAATCACAACAGAGGAATCCAGTTCTGAATTTATTAAAAACGATCAGAGGCCGCTGTAGTGCAGGGACCAAAAAAAGGCCGGGATGGACGGCCCTTTATCTTTAACTTTAGGATGAGGTCTCGACCAATCAGAAGCAAGGATTCGTGACTGGGGGTCGAGAAAAAGGAGTCGTCTGTCCCTAGCGTTTGTTGGACCCTGAAATCTAAACAGACATCGATATCCGTCTAATTGATCGGACTGCGTCAAGTGTTGAAATAAAATCACATCAAAGTTTTTAGTTCTGGGTCATTATTTTATAACGGGTGGGAAATTCAGACGACTTTTAAGTAATTTTTGTTAACTTTTTTATCATTTAAATGAAGAAACTATCCCACCAACAGAAAAGTCTTAACTTTCAGATAGTGATAGGATTTTCAAAATTTAAAAAAAGTCTATCCAAAGCTGAGAAAAGAGCAAAATATGGGTGTAACGGTTGGGACATAAAAATAACAAGGTTTTTGAATCACTTCAGAAAAAGTTGGAACTCGGTGAGTTTTGAAGAGATGAAAAATTGGAAAAAATATATGTTAAAGGTGAGGGTATAAGCTTTGATCCTACACAAAGTTTTTTTTTTTTTCATTTACTACATTATTTTCCTCTAAAGAAATTAAAAAGTAGCGTAACGGGTGGGACAGCTAGGTTTTGTAACAGGTGGGACGCGTGTGATTTCGTCATTGAAAATACACATCAAACCAGCTGTAACATCAACACGTTTGACCTGCTTAGATTTAGATAATATTTTCGTCTCTGGTTGCATTTTAATGCAAAACAAGACAGCTATAGGCACTAATTTTTAAATTTCAATTTTTGCAAATCATGTCCACTTCACTGTAGAATGACCCTTCTGTGAATAAAAAATCTCATTTTTGGAAAGAATTGGTTGATAGCAGTGGGCTGCGGCTCGTACAATCTGTCAAGAATCTATCCTTTCTTTCATTTAAATGTATGCACAAAAATTGTCGTTTATCGATTGTGATTGAAGCACTGATTGATTCAGTAACAAATCGATCGTTTTACATATACCTATAATCAAAGGTCAACAGAATATTGCTGTCAAATTTCACGCGCCGCTATCGACATCGTATGGTCTGAGATCGTTAAAAATTGGCCAAAAACCAGAGAGTAAGTGTCTTATCAATTCGTCTTCTTGCAATTCAAAATTTGAATTTCAAACCTAGAAATGTCTATGAAAAGTTTAAAATTAAGCTGTATAAAGATCGCGGAAATTAATTTTCGATCACTATCGGATCCAAGTTATATTGTCCTTCTCTCTCTACTCCCATTAGAATGCATGTGTTAGCAAAGGATAGAAGAGGGGGCGAAAATCACGTGACTGCCCCTAATCTGTCCTTTTCTATCATACGCGTTCTAATGGGAGAAAAGAGAGTTAAGGATAGATACCTAGCGGATCCAAGATATTGTCCTTCTCTCTCTACTCCCATTAGAATGCATGTGTTAGCAAAGGATAGAAGAGGGGGCGAAAATCACGTGACTGCCCCTAATCTGTCCTTTTCTATTATACACGTTCTAAAGGGAGAAGAGAGAGAAGGATAGATTCCTAGTGGATCCAAGTTATTGCCCTTCTCTCTCTTCTCCCATTAGAATGCATGTGTTAGCAAAGGATAGAAGAGGGGGCGAAAATCACGTGACTGCCCCTAATCTGTCCTTTTCTATTATACACGTTCTAAAGGGAGAAGAGAGAGAAGGATAGATTCCTAGTGGATCCAAGTTATTGCCCTTCTCTCTCTTCTCCCATTAGAATGCATGTGTTAGCAAAGGATAGAAGAGGGGGCGAAAATCACGTGACTGCCCCTAATCTGTCCTTTTCTATTATACACGTTCTAAAGGGAGAAGAGAGAGAAGGATAGATTCCTAGTGGATCCAAGTTATTGCCCTTCTCTCTCTTCTCCCATTAGAATGTATGTGTTAGCAAAGGATAGAAGAGGGGGAGAAAATCACGTGACTGGCTCTAATCTGTCCTTTTCTATCATAAGCGTTCTAATGGGAGAAAAGAGGAAAGGATATAGATTCCTGGATCCGACAGAGTTTTCGATGGCTTTTTTTTTCACATATTTTTAGCCACCTCAATCCTTTCGACCTCAAACCGTATAGGCAGTCGTGGACCCGCAGAAACTTATTTTTCCGGGGGAGGACACTTGATTTAGACCTGTTTAGTGATGACACGACGTCACGATCAAAATTGTTTCCAAACAAATGCTCTATCTCGCTCACTCTCGTGGATTTATTTACCCATAAGAAATCAGATCCAAATTTTGCGAACGCAAATTCATGCTGGTTAACCACCAGTTTTCGCAAATTTTATTTCACCATTAGATTCCACGTGCCTTAAAGTATCTATTTACTCTAACATAGCTCCTTAAAGATCACAAACGAATTTACAATCACAGTTATACCGAAAGATGTTATATGTTTTGTCCTCATCTTACTCACTGTCTCTTACGGGAGTATCACTGCCATGACACTCAATCATCCTATCCTCTCTTGGTATCGAAGCTTGTTCGAAGCTTGTTAACACATAGTGTGATGGTGCCGATGAGCCTATATCCTAGAATTTTGTGCCCATAAGAAACTGGGACAAAGAAAAGGACAAAACGTAGCTAGGACTTTCTTCGATAAAACTGTGATTGTATACATTAATGCGCGATGTTTAAAAAATGTTGTTGCATGAAGTGTGCTCATATTTTAAGGTATACGTGGAATCCAATGGTGTCATAAAATCTGAAAGAACTCATTGTTTACAAGCACAAATTTGTATTTGAAAATTTTGATCGTGTTTCTTATGGGAAAACCCACGAGAGCGAGTGAGGTGGAGCATTTGTTTGGAACCAATTTTTTTCGTGACGTCACACTAAACAGGTCTATTTGAAGTTTAAAGTGTTTCAGGAGGTAATATCACAGAATAATACAATCAGAACGGAAACTCCCATAAGAGCCAATGGAAGCAAGTTTGGAATTTAATGGCACCAATAGGCAACGCTGTGGTCCTATATCCCAAAATGGCGGACGTGTGTGATTTGTGCTGAATTTTAATTTATTTCTGTAAATTCTGGAAAGAAATCTTAAGTTTCGGGCCTCGCTTTTATTTTTTTGGCATTTCAGAATGAAAATTTCGCGGATCATGTCCTATATTTTTTATTCGCGCGCGAATCCAGATGTAAACATCCTATATCCCAACATGGCGGACGCGAAATGAATTTGCTTCAAAATCCGACAGAGTTTCCGTTCTGATTGTATTATTCTGTGGTAATATTGTTCTATTTTCAGTTGAACAAGCCTATATTCGAGGCTTTTTGGGGCACATGCCCCTTCCTAGCCTCGCTATCCCACACCGAATCCGGAATTTCCACTCACTTCGACTGATTTGAAAAAAGGACCTCAACTTATAAATTAGATCGTCAAATCATCGGAGCATTTTGATTCTAAGTATATGTCAGAAAATTGTTGCAGTACGAACGATTTTCGCACCCGAGACAAATCTTTACGAGATTCTATTAATCAAATATGCTTCACGACAGGTAATCGCTTTTGAATCACCTCAAGTCTGGCTCTCCGATACTTAACTTGTTTCTCCATCCGCTGTACTAGAGCGCGCCACTGTCTAGCGGCCGCGGCCCGCGAGCGCCATCCTCGCGCATCCTCCACTCGTCCTGCCAAGAGCTCCGTCTACCATTCCCCCCTCTCCCTCCCCCCGGACCTCCCCGGGGGAGTCTTCCTCGCCCCATGCCATTTCAGTAGTTGACTCTCTTAGCTGACGGCCGGATAGGTAAAAGTAAGCGGGGAAATGGGCAACTTCTCCCACGGCTGAGACGCACTGCGACAGTGCGCACAGTGGTCCCCTTTGCTGATTTTAGAGTTCCTTCGATCAGTGGCGTAATCTTAGGGGAGGGCATATGACCTTTTTGCCCCTCCAATATTTGAGAAGGGGGGCAAAGTATCATTTAGCCCCCCCAATAATTTAGTGAAAAAAGGAGGGAAAAAAAGGGAGGGGGAAAATAAGTAAAGCCGGAAAAATACAACAAAATAAAGAAAGAAAGGAATAATTAAGGAACCAAGAGGCAAAAAATGGCAAGAATAATGTGGCTCTATTTCACCCTGAAACTGCACCTAAAGTAAATCTAAAGTGAAAAATGCCTCTGTTGTCCATGAAATAAAGAAAATATACATTGAGTCTCCTGACTTCTGTTCTGTAGGTTGATTATTTTTGAAAGATTCAACTGCTTAAAATATAGTCTGAAAGAACCCAAATGTTCAAATTTTTTCCGGGGGAATACCCCCAGACCCCCTATTACTGGAAAGTGTCCCCCCAGATTCCCCAAAGTATCGGACTATTTGCTACTCCCTCCCCTCAAAAAGAATCTAAAATGTTACGCCACTATATAAGTGGAACATTACATTTACTGCAGTTTTAAATTTCCAGATGACTTCTAACCGTGAGGAACAGTTTCCCAAAGCCTAAAAATATCAGCTCCATCAATAAGCTGAGTGTCTAAACTGTAAAGTTCCCTTTTTGCCTGAGAAATGAAGAAAATAAACGTAAAATCTATTTTTAATTTGTTTAAATTTGTTGGCATTTGTATGCGATAACATTGCTTAAAATAACGTCTGAGAGAGCCTGAATTTTCAAATTTTCTCGGGGGAGGACCCCCGGACCCCCTCTCACTGGCGGGTGTCCCCCCAGACCCCCATAGTGTATCTCTCAAAAGTTGGTTTGCTCCCCTCCCCCCCCCAATAAAAATCCCAAGTCTACGCCACTACCTTCGATAATGTTTTGTCAGCTTGCTAGTCAGTTTTTTTCAAAGAAGCATAAGGGTCATTATTTTGTAGCGGGTGGGACATTCAGACGACTTTGAAGTAATTTTTTTCAACTTTTTAATCATTTAAATGAAAAAAAAAAAAACTACCCCACCAACAAAAAGGTCTTAACTTCTAGATAGTGATAGGATTTTCAAAATTTCAGAAAAATCTATCCAAAGCTGAGAAAAGAGCAAAATAAGGGTGTAACGGGTGGGACAGAAAATGGACAAGGTTTTTGAATCACTTCAGAAAAAGTTGAAACTCTGTGAGTTTTGAAGAGATTTAGAGATCCAAAGTAAATTTGAAGGAATTATAGGTCCATTTATACACATTTTGTCACTAGGAGCACGGCGTTAACTACAGAAAAGTTCTACATTGCGTAGTAAACGAGGAGGACGGCAGCTAATTTCATGACCTGTTCTTTTGTTTGGGGTCCGAATCCGAGGTTGGTGCATACACATGCAAGGGTGGTCACCCGAAATTTCAAGTTAAGAATGAGAATAAACTTCTGCATGATATTCTCGTGAAAATGAAAACTGCGATAGTAATATTCCATAACATAACCTCTAAATCAGATCTGAATGACATGGCAATTTTTAACTAAAAAACTAGAGTTTTCGAAGCTAAAATTACGTTTGTCTCATAGAAAAATGACTTCTACGCATGGTCTGTACAATAAACTATAAGTGCGTCATTTCCCAAATTATCGTGGCGAAAGGAGTCAAAAAGGATTGAAGATGAGATTGCTGACACTGGTTGCAACAATTCGAAATCGAATCTACCTCCGGAGGTGAATTCGAAATTTCCAATTGTTGGAATTCAACGGTCTCCGGTGAGACCAATGAAAGAATCGAATATCATCAAAATTAAATGCAAATCCATCGAATATCATACGACGGTGAATGATATTCGATCGCGAAAATTCGCCTTTATTGGTCACTTCTTGGTGGAGTTACAGTATTGTTAGATGGGAATCACCCATTACTACCCTCAGCCACCATTACGCCCGCTCGAATAAAATCGTTTATCGAGTTTAGGAGTGGATTTCGGAAGTTTTTAGTGCTGCCGTCGTTATTTTTTGAGGTTTTTACACCTGAATCGACTGTTAAATAGCTTAAAGCAAAAGTGTGCAACAGCCCCATTGATAGGCCATTTTTCTACAGCAAAACCCAAAGACATTATATCATATAGACGGAGTGCATAACAAGATCCTTGAGGCAAACTTGCGGTACTTCGCATGTTCACCAAAAATTATCACTCTGCTCAACGGTTGCATCAAAACTTAAATTGGTAATCTTTTTTAGGTATAATCTTTGGCAAAACTGGTGACAAACAAACCGACGTCATTTTGAGAGTGAATGAAAGTTGCACACTATTTCCAATTTTGTAAGTTATTTGAAGCTTTTTTTGATCTTATATCATACTGTTGTCAAAATAATGGTCATTAAATAGTGTTTCATCCATCTTCGATCTCGATTTTCATAAAGTAGTTAGTTTGGATTAAGAGGTTATGTTCGTTTGTTTGTCACCAGTTTGTTTGTCCCCCAATTTCGAACAATGGACTCGCCCGTCTGTCTACTGTAGTCAGTGATTACTAAGCCAAAGAGATATGGTAAGTGCTATCCCCGCCATGTTAGAAAACCGTTAATCGACATTTCGTAAAAAAAAAACCCTTCAAATTGGCCGTGATACAATACGGCTTACCACCTGGTGGACCATTTTTCGTAAACATTGCTATTACTGCTGTTACTGGAAATAAATTCAAGGCACACACTTTTCTGAATTTGTTTACTTTACAAACACGTTGACAAAATGGAAAATGTCAAGGGAAAAATTTAACGACTAAAAGAACCAATAAAACTTTAATCAAAAGTAATTTACTGGCAGCCGAACGCACTTCGGTTTGTTTACAAAAATGGTCCACCAGATCGTATGCCAGTTTGCATATACTTCGTAGGAGTCGATTAACAGTTTTGAGCAGTTCTGCCATATCTCTTTAGCTTAGTAATCTCTGACTGTAGTGTACGGTAAGTGTGCCTCACCCAGCTCAATGTTATGGTATAGGATTCACTCCGTCTATATGATATAATATGTCTTTGGCAAAACCTTGCAAGAGCTTCATTGTCATGGACCATTTTCACCAGGGATAGGTTTGCAGAAAACCCATTGGTGTTGATTTGGCCGACGACGGATGAAATCCGATCCTACTGCGCCACGGAACATTGCTTGGAGCCATCTATAGCCACAGCCAGCCAGCCAGCCAGTCAGCTAGTCAGCCGACGAAGAGAATTTTCAAGATCAGCAACCTCTCCGTGCAGCGGAGAGTCTCCGCGTCTCGTATCTTCGTCTCTTCAAGCTCTCCCCGTCTTGTCCAGTCCGGACCGAATCAACTTTTAGTAGTGCAGGTGACTCCGTTGAGTGCGTTTCGGAAGTTGCCGCGATGTGAATTACTCCATCCCTCTCGTCTCGGATATTCTCGTATCGAGAGCTCTTTCGATATGCCGGATTCTCGCTTCGTGCACACCGCGATCGCGCGCCGCTCCCGAGAAAAACCCCCAGGATAACCTCAAAAGTTCGTAAATAAACCGCGGAGTGTCATTTATTTAACTATCCATTTATTTATTTGTTGTTTAATTAAATTTGTTGACTTTAAAAGCGAGGCACGAATTGAACAATACTATATAACGATGCGGTATTTTAATCAAAACTATATTAATGAATTTGTGTGTGGTTAGACACTTTTGAAATGAATAAAGATGAAAATAAGTTAGAAAAAATTAAAAACTGTTATGTTCCGTGAGTGAAATTTTCATCGATAAGAAGTAGTGTCGATTGGATTAGTCTGCGTCGTACGATCTTCGCGTAGAAAAATCATCGGTGAAAATTGATTTTCGAGAAACGCGTTTGTTGTGGATAAAAAAAATTGATAAAAATTAGTAAAGCATGCGGTCCTATGGATTCGGATTATTTTAGAATCAATGATTTTTATTTGGTTTCGTTTCTTAATTTTATCGAAGTTGATTTTTATAAATATTATTTAAATTAGCGTTTCTTTTTAAAAAGTTTACAGTCAACAGTGCGGTATATGTCTGTTGTGAATTGAACGACAGTCCAGTGAAAGCTGCCATCATAGAGAACCACTGTTGATTAATTTAAAAATATTTAATTTTTATTCGTTCTGTTTCGGTTTTGTTGATTTTTAATTTGCTATTTTTTCCTTCTTTTTATTCAGCTTTAAATCCATCGGCTCAAAACTAAGAAAAATAAACGACTAAACTAGTGAAATAACCGCAGCAAGTGCAAACTAGGAATTCAAAATAATTTTGATTATTTTCAGGCAGTGTATAGTGTTTACCAACCCTCAACCATTTTTTCGCTTCTTTCACAATTCCATTGAAAAATGGATCCTATTTCAATAATTAATTTCGGCTTACGGCATAAGTTGATAATACTTGTTTGTTTTACTTAAAATCTAGAAAAGTGACAAAGTGAAAGTGTTTAAGTGTTGTAAAAAAAAAGAAACCACCCGATTCGTGAAAAGGTGGGAAATTGAAACGATTTTTTTTTTTCTCTTTTCTTTCATATTTATCAAGTGGAAACCAAAAACCGAAAATTCAAGTGAGCGTGCTGTTTTGTGCCAATATTTTTGAGAAATGAAAATTCGGCAGTCATTGGATACAAATAAAATTCGAAGAGTTTGAAAACCAGTGAGGCGGACTTTAAGAAAAGTGTGACCTGACTTAACTGGCAATAAATGGTTAAAATGAATAGATATTTCGAAGCCTACCCCCGTCACTCGGGGATGCTAACACTACCCCCTCCACCCCTAGCGCAGGAACCAGGGGCGACGTGGAACTCGTACAATTCAGCGCCCCTCTCTCGTGCCGTTGAACGCATCAAACCAGAGAGAAGTCGACACGACGTCAGCGTCCAAAAGCTCCAATGGAAAAGACAACAATGGGTTGACGGCTTTCCCGAGCTTGTCAGTTCTATGACAATAGCCGACGTTAGCCCGAGATTCGCTGTGAAAAGGATTCTGTTACTCTACGAGAACGCACAATACCGCGAAGCGGCCAATTTCATCAATCGATTGAGTCACGGGACGTTCAAAACAATCCTCGGTCAATTACCCATTGACGTGTTCATAGATGCTATGCCACACAGTGTCTCCATATTAGAGGCCCTATACGCAAAAGTCTTCTTAAGCTCAGACTGCCCGATCAAATCACTGCGCCCGGAAAGCGTTCTGATGCAACTCGTCAAACTTTTCAGTAACACAAGTGGCAATGTAGAGAGGTGGCTCGGTAGCACGCGGAAACTTTTGAAGGTCATTGTTTTGTCCGAGCCTAAACTTCGAAAAGCTTTGCAGGTTAAAAGGCGTGCTTTAGATAAGGCGGTTGAAGGTTTGGGCCAGCACGGTTTGGTCGGAACCAACGATGAGACTTTAGCGAATCTTCACGATGCCTTGAAAGTCGAGTTCCAACGTCTGGTCGAAACGTATAAGTCGGCGCTAGTCAAGTTAGAAGAGCTGAGTTTGGCGTGCTCCGGCAAGAAATGCCAGGAGATCTCGAGGGGCCCGGCACCGGTTGCCATATCGCATCAGAGGCAGCTGTCCCTCCAACAAGGGGACATTCAAGAGAGGTTGATTAAGAACAAGACTCTTTTGAACGTCGTTGAGCCTGCCGTAGAGAACCGTTCTCTAGCGATACTCCTGACGATACTTCGTCGACGAGTCGAATGTGACAAGGACGCGCTTTTTCAGTTCACGCAATTGCGAAAAGAACTCGGGACGGATACAGAACAAGTGGTCGCTCCACTACTTATGCGATATTCTCACGCTTGCGAACAGGTAAGCTGAATGTTCAACAAAGTATAATGCACGCTTTAGAGTTCGTTTCAGGAATGCGAAAATCGAAAATCTGGCGAATTTTCAATTTTCATTCAAATCAAAACAAAACTTTCCAAAGACTTTCAATGGGTCTGTTGCATACTGTTGCTACAACAATATAGAACCTTGATTCTTTTGTAAAATTCGGCGAAAATAACGATGCGCACAATAAAAACGCTCAAAATCCACTCATTAACTCGGGAAATCACTCCAATAGACACTATTTGCACCGGTATACTACTACATAGACGGAACCACCGTGCATCAGTAAACAACATCGTAACTACAAAATGATGGACTTTCTTTTTTAATACGTGAAATATAAGCTGCATTTGCTGTCTGGTCTTTTCAGTTTATCAAAGATTACAAAATAATATAAAAAATGTACGCATCTAAACGAAACATTCCAATGTTTGTAAGTTCTGTTCATGTTTACATAAACGAGATGGCTCCATCTATGTAGTTACAAGTCGGTGACATAGTGTCCAGTGTAGCGGGTTGTTTAAAATGCAAGGTATTTTCTGAGTTGATGAGTGGATTTTGAAAGTTTTTAATGTGCGCATCGTTATTTTCGCCGAATTTTACGTTAGAAACAATGAGTTATATTGATGTAGCAAAAGTACGCAACAGACCCATTGCGGGCTATAAAGCGTTCGCTTCCCCTGATAAAAATGGTTCATAAAGGCCTATTACCAATTCACCTAACAGAGTATCTGGATGTGTATGGATCCATGTGGATATATATGGATTCTTATGGATATGTATACGGATACTGTATGGAACTATTAGGATATCAACACGCATATTCATGCATATCCATGCAAATAGATTCATGCGATATCTACACATATCCATGGATTCATACTGTATGGGGAATGAATTATTGACCTACCTATATGAACCATTTTTACCAAGGTCATCGTAAATCTAAAGTTAACATTCATTTTTATTCATTATACCATCATAAAATATGAGACCATGCAATATTGAAAAATTCCAAAGACTATCGATCGGTTCGCCTTCATTTCTGAAACGATCTCTACTACAATATCAAAGCTCGACTCAAAAGCACATGTTTCCCCCTGTACGTAGTACAATACTCTATAGTAGTACAATACGTACAACGTATATACGTATAGTAGTACAATACGTACAATACTCTACGTATTGTAGAGTTTCTTGGTGGAAGTTCTTTATAAGGAGTATGGAGTACCGACACCACTTTATGTATTTGAAAAGAGTTGACCACTGACCGAATTCATCTTTGGCGATCATTCAATTATTTTCATTCCTTCAATTAAATCAAACAGGAAACTTCCTTTCGGTTGAACTTCTTCATGAAGTTCCTTGACTTTTCCTCAAAACTTCCTCGACTTGAAAAGTGTCATTTGAAATACATAGAGGATGAAAATAGCAGAAGGAAAGGGAACTTTGGAGAGAATGGAGTGAATAAGGGAATTTTGAAAATGTGGATCATGGAACCGACGGTATATATTCAGAAAAGGTTGAATTGAAAGAAATGGAATGGACATTAATTTATTGAGGAATGTAAAAATTGAGGTTATGTTAAAATGCGGAGGAAATCTCACGGTGGGTCTGGACTTCTACATCTAGGATCAATGGAGCTCTTGCTTGCTTTTGCTGTAAGAAAATGAGAAGAACATCCTGATGTAAAAAACAGCGAAAATCACACTGAAAAAGTCTAAAATTCAGTAATAAACGCTCAAAACCGCTCTAACGGCAAGATCGCAATGGCGGCTCCAAGCAGGTATCATGGGAGATTCCTGTCTAATTTGCCACTTTCTCTATGGAAACACAGAGGTATGTCTCAATCTAGATAGGAATCTGTCATAGTCCCATGATACCTGCGTCGAACCGCCATGCCATATAATGCCTGATTTTGAGAGTGAATCAATTTCGATATTATTCAGTGCGTTCATCGTCATTTTTACAGGTTTTTATACATAAGAATTAACTCTTCAATCCCCTGTAGCAAAAGTTTGCAAGAGCCCCTTTGTTTTAGATTTAAATGGAGGAAAGCATGGTTGCCATATTTCAGGCTTCGCGCCGCGCCGCCGCAATACGGTCCGAGATCGCGTCAAAAAGTGGCCAAAATTTAGAAACGAAATTTCTCATCAACTTATCAATTACAAACTTTCAAGACCAACTTTAATCACAGAGAACACTTTTAACAACTAATTTAAACCTTGTTGTGTCACCGGAAAGTTATAAATTAAGCTTAAAAGGCAAAATCTATGATTTTTTATTACTTTTTTTTTCCGCATTTATTTTTTGCCCATTTTTTCCGATCTTAGACCATGATGCGCCGGCACTGAAAAAGAAGCTCAATTTTAATTTTGCGGTTTATTTTATTTTTTTTACTTTTTAGCTCAAAATATGTTTGAATTTGCCCCAAATCATAAAAATTTACTTCTAAGGACCTCAATATATATTTTCGCTTTCCTTCGTATAATAACGACGTGTGGTTGAGCAAACTTCTGTATACCTACATTTTTCAACAGAAACCCAACATTTTGCCTGTTTTTTTTTTTTTTTTTTTTTTTTTTTTTTTTTTTTTTTTTTTTTTTTTTTTTCTGAATGTCTATTCTTCTTCTATTTTATCGGTTTTGTTCTGAATTAATCTCATTTATTTCTGTTTGAGTTCCTTTATTGTGGTTTGACTTGAAAGAAATCTAGTTTAAATTGTCATATTTTCTTTTGTTTTATCTCATTTTTATTTGAGCTCCTTTCACAATTTCCTTTCGCAAATTCTACTTTGCTAAATATCCGATTTGTACATTTTCTGTGGGCAGAACATGAATATTTCTGCAATGCAATAGTTCAAAGAAGCCCCTTATAGTTGATCGAAACCCTATACTCAAAAGCCTTGCTTTCAAAATTTCAAATTAAAATCTACTTTTAGCCTTCCTGTAATTTTCCTCCGTATAAAATTAGAGTAACTTTTAACGGAAAAAATTAGAGTAATTTTTAACGGAAAAAATTAGAGTAATTTTTAACGGAAAAAATTAGAGTAATTTTTAACGGAGAAAACCGGCGAAATTTCAATAATATGCATTTTCAAATGCATCAAATAAGAGCAGGCCCATCACATTCTTCCGGGCCTCGGTACTAATTAGTAATTAGGCTTCCGGCCCCCCTTTGCCCCTTTCTAATGCGAGATATGTAGGAAGGGCCGCCCCTCCCCCTCCCCTCACCCCTCCCCTCGCCCCACAACTCCGATAATTTTTTTAATATTTCCCTTCCGAGCTATCATTTCCAGCCATTTAGAGTCGAACGCTTCCAAATTAAACTAATCTAAATTTAAGTTATTGCTACAGATCCAAGAGGAAATTTCAAGATAGTAAAGACAAAGAGCAAGTTAATTTCAGTACGACAAAAATGAAAATATACTTTCAAACTAAATAACATAATTTTACATTGTTACTTCAATAAGAGTTTAAAGCTGCTTTTCGGGCAAAAAAAAAAAAAAAAAAAAAAAATCGGCTCGATGGGCCTCTCTAGGGCCCGGGCCCATGGGTCCAGCCCCCCCCCTGGATCCTGGATTAAGGGCAATTCGTTCAAAAAATTACAAGAAAATGTGTTCTTGGAATATGATCTAATTTGTGTGCAATGTGCATACGAAATTGAGAGGAAAATCGAACGCAAAATTGCCATAATCAATCAATCTATAATTCGGACGTTGAAAGAGACCTCGGCGGAAATTGGGTAAAATTAGCGGCTATTAAGCTAGTTTCGATTGAATTAAAAGTCGCAGCAGTTATGATAGTATCAGTCGAAACCATAGAGAGAGGTGGTATATTATGAAACACCAAGAAGCGTTTATTACTGTGATTTGCTATCGTGTTCTTAAAACGTGTAATCATGTGTAGATACGTATCACCACTGGTCTATACAGATAGACACGTCTATTAAATAAAAATATTAGCAGAATAAGATTAACTGACCTGACGAGTTTGTAACGTCTGATGAACCCACAGTCTTTACAGGCTTAGCGCATATAGATGATATCACTTTGTACATACGCAGATGGGAGATGCGGGACAGAAGTTTTTCGGGTAGGTATACGTAATGTTTAATTTAATGAAATAGCAGGTCTGCTACTTTAGGGTGGGTTGGCAGAGCTTCTAATTGACGCTTATGAGAAATTCTAACAACTTTGAGCCAATGAGTATAAGGCAGAATCTTTGTTTTTAATGAGATGTAAAACTCCTACTTATTTTGTGTGGAAAAGTCAAATAGAAATTAACTTTCTCCACGTTTGTAATTATGACCTCGTTTGTGTTTTGTCCGAAACGCGATAAAGTGAAAAAGAGAACAGTAAACAGTGTCTAATCACTATGGTCTGGAGAGAGAAAAGTGGTAAAAAATCGGTGAAAAAAAGTCATACAAAATTCTCGATTTCGACCTTTTAAGCATAATTTGAAACTTTCCAGAGACATTTTCAGCCTTTAAGTAGTTGTTAAAAGTGTTCTCTGTGTGATTAAAATTGGTCTTTAAAAGTTTAAAAGAATTGGTAATTGATGAGAAATTTACTTTCTGTAATTTGGCTAATTTTTTACGATCTCAGACCATATTATTACGGCGGCGCGCGAAGCCTGAAAGGCAACCATGCTTTCTCCATTTAAACCTATGTAAAACTGATCCTATGCTGGTTTAGCTGCTTACCGAGAATGTTGAGAATGTTGAGGTCTCATTTTAAAGCTGATTAAATTATCTAAAATCTTTATCGGAAGTATCTTTTACTTTTCCATCTGTAAAACCTGAAAATTTCACTCCGAAATTTGGAAAATTTTCAAATTTTCAGTTTTTCTAAATTTTCTGGGAAAATCTTGCTCTGACGGAAAAAATAGTTGAGCACTTTTTAGAAGAAGACGCATTTATATACAACTTAAAAAAAAGAACACATCTCTACGACAATAAATAAGTGAGATACGAACTATCAAAGAAAGATAGATTTTCCGGGACTTTCCGACACTCGGATTCATGGGGACTTTTGAGGATTTATGCACCATGGGTAGTAGATTAACGCCCAATCATTAGAATTTGCTTCCGATTTCATTCTAGGTTAGGGCCGTTTTTGAGCTAGATTAACTGGACTACGGTATACGGTATGTCGGTTGATGCCAAATATCGTAAAACCAGAAAATCCCGACGCATCCAACGATATCAAAATACAGTAAAATACCCCTGGCCTCTCTCTTGCTCTCCCTCCCCCTTACGGAAGCAACTCCCCATAAGAGACAATGAGTGCGAGGGATAGACGAGAGAGAAGCCTTTTTCGTAAAACGGTCTCTCTCTCTCGCTCTCCCTCCCCCTTACGAGAGCAGCTCTCCATAAAAGACAATGAGTAAGAGAGAGAGAGACCGTTTTCGTAAATCGGTCTCTCTCTCGCTCTCCCTCTCCCTGATGAGAGCAACTCCCCATAAGAGACAATGAGTGCGAGAGAGAGACACCTTTTTCGTAAAACGGTCTCCCCTCTCGCTCTCCTTCCCCCTTATGAGAGCAACTTTCCATAAGAAACAATGAGTGAGAGAGAGAGAGAGAGAGAGAGAGAGAGATCTTTTTTCGTGAAACGGTATCTCTCTCGCTCTACCTCTCCCTTGTGAGAGCAACTCCCCATAAGAGACAATAAGTGCGAGAGAGAGACCTTTTTCGTAAATCGGTCTCTCTCTCTCGCTCTCCCTCTCCCTGATGAGAGCAACTCCCCATATGAGACAATGAGTGCGAGAGAGAGCTCCTTTTTCGTAAAACGGTCTCTCTCTCGCACTCTCTCCTCCTTACGGCAGCAACTCGCCATATCGCAGCAAAGTACTGCAAGTATGTAAACGTAGCGAAATACCGATTTATCGAGTTCTGACTGATAATTTTTGACTGAGTACCGATCGATTCAGTGGCGTCGCGTGCAATTCGGCAACAATGTATTCTATCCATTTAAACTCGTGTAAAATATCGAATTCAGGGGGTTCACAGTGCACAAGGAAAATAAATTCGATTTGTATTTAATGAGTTTAAATGGAGCATTTACATTGTTGCCAGATGGCACGCGACGCCACTGGATCGATTTTTCGGTTTAAGCTGCCAATACCGTACGACTCTACGAACGTACTATACGAAGCAATGGGGCTCTTGCAAACTTTTTTACATCGGATTGAAGAGTTGATTCTTGCATAAAAACCTGTACAAATGACGATGAGTGACGATGACACAAAAAAATCACGAAAGTCACTCTCAGCATCGGGCTTAATATCGGAGAGGCGCCGGTATCGTGGGTGATTCCCATCTAAATTAGTCGAGACAAATCTCCGTGTTTCCGTAGAGAAAGTGACATAATGGACAGAAATCTCCCAGGATACCTGCGTTAAGCCGCCATTACGAACTTACCGTTATAGCAGCCATATAAGTTTATCACTGAATTTTAATTTATAGACTTTCTCGGTGTGATTTTCGCTGGTTCCTACATCACATTTGACTATATTCATTTGCTCATAGCAAAAGTTTGCAAGGACCCTATTATACCACAAAAATTGAAACAAAAAAAGTTTCGACGTTGTCAAATTGTGCTCTCGATCCACTACTGAGACTAAGATAGGGTATAAACAGTGGCGGCGCGTGAAATGTGGCAACAACGTTTGTTCTCCATTTAAACTTATGAAAAACAATCGATCTTCAGGAGGTGCAATGCACCCCCAGATATCGATACATTTGCATAGGTTTAAATGGCCAATAAGTATGGTTGCCAGATTGCACGAGCCGCCACTGGGTATAAAACTGGGCACAAACGGTCAGGAAGAAGGAGTGGCGCAAAAGGAAAGAGCTTTTGAAAAAAAAAAAAAAAAAAAATTACGGAGGTTTTCGATACAGGTCCTGTCCAACATCCAGTTCTCTCGGCTGATTGCCCGATCGCCTGTGAGTCTTGCTATGGGTATCACATCACATCAAATCACGCACATGAGCGGAGCCAGCCAGGGGGCCCCAGTGGCCACCACCACCACTCACCAGCCCCCCCCCCTGAGTCCTACGGGTCCTCATATCAGGGGTGTGTGTGTGTGTGTGTGAGCATGTGAGCTGATTGTGAGAGCCGCATGCACAGGGCAGAGCGCACTAGCACATCCAGTGGATTGTCTTTCTCTCTCTATGGCCATTTGAACGTGTGTGTTAGACAAGGATAGAAGAGGGGGCGAAAGTCACGTGACTGCCCCTTATCCATCCTTTACTAACATACGCGAACAAATGGCAGTAGAGAGAGGGGGGGAGAGGGGGAGAGGAGAGAGAGAAGAGAGAGAGAGAGAGAGAGAGAGAGAGGGGGGGGGGGAGAGAGGGAGGGGAGAGGGGGAGAGAGAGAGAGAGAGAGAGAGGGGGAGGGGGAGAGGAGAGGAGAGAGAGTGGGGAGGAGAGGGGGAGAGGAGGAGAGGGAGGAGAGGGGGAGGGAGAGAGAGAGAGAGAGGGGAGAGAGGGTAGGAAGAGAGAGAGAGAGAGAGAGAAAAAAAGCGAAGGAAGAGGTCAGAGGGTGGATCCCGAGCTCCAAGTATCTGGGTTTATTTTGTTTGAGGTCACGATTAAACGAATACCCCCGGCATCGACGCGCGCGCTTGGCATCGCGGGGAGCGTGGCGTGGGACTATGCGCGTGCGTGCGTTTGCGAGGATTGGTTGGTTGTGATGGTAGTAGTACGAGTGGCTTCGGTGAGCGTAAATAAGTCTGGCCCCGAGGCTTACAGGCGTGAGCGTGAGGTCCTGCACCCAACGTCTGATTGGTTCTGGTTTTCAGAGGTTAAGAATCGGCGGTCAGAGCTGCATCGACACCAAACACCTGAGACTCCATTCGTCTCTTTTTGCCCCCGTTTACTCTGGGTATTAACTAAATATCGATTTTAATAATTGAGGCGATGACCGGAAGAAGCTTGAAGAGTCCGTGTAAAAGTGATTAAACATCGGGTAAGTTCTTCCAAAGAACTCGGCCGTAGGGTCAAATTGACATCTCCTTGGATTCTAGAAACTTTCACTGGATCTGTTGCAAACTTTTGCTACAACGATTAAGAGTGTTTCATCTAATGTAAAATTGCCTGAAAAGTCCATTGGTGGCATCAAAAAGTCATAAAATGCAATAATAACCCTTCACTGCATGGGATTTTTTTTTCAACCAAAACTGGATTTTTGGATTCACTAGGTGGTGGTCACGTATATGGGAAAAATAGCAAAAGAAAATAATTAGACAGTTTTTCGGTAAAAATTCTCATTTTTCCATTTTTGTCTCGTTTTTTACATGTGCTATAACACCATAAGAAATGTGCGGGAAGAGAAAAAAACTTTATTTTTCAAAATTTTCAAAAAAATTAGAATTTTTTACTTTAATTTGATTTTTCAAAGAGCAAGTGCCAGAAACTTCGTAAAAATAATGAAATTGGGGTTGAATTGGATACGGGGGCAAACTTTCCCCCAACCATTATTTCTTTTTTTTTTAATGCATTATAATGAGTGCTGGTGGTCTTTTGAAAAATGTTTGAGCCCCTTTTTATGTTTTCTTATAATGTGACACTGGTGATACAATTTGAAATAAGTCAAAATATACATTACAATGTCTGATATAGGGCTTTTTACATCATGTGACACCGGTGTCACTCTATGCAGTGAAGGGATAAACTAACGAGAGTCAAAAGGCGTTTAATGAAATCCAAGATGGCGGGTAAATGTCGAGCAATCTTTATGCATGCACCGTGAACATCCAAGGCTGGCCAACTTTGACAACCTCACTTCATGTAGAGGTTATGTGTTTGTTTACATTGTGATTGGTTGTGATTGATATTGTGAAGAACTCGGCCGTAGGGTCACATTGACATCTCCTTGGATTCTAGAAACGTTCACTGGGTCTGTTGCAAACTTTTGCTACAACGATTAAGAGTGTTTTATCTAATGTAAAATTGCCCGAAAAGTCCATTGGTGGCATCAAAAAGTCATTAAATGCAATAATAAACTAACAAGAGTCAAGAGGCGTTTTATAAAATCCAAGAGGGAGGATAGATACTGACCAATTTGTATGCATGCACTACGAACACCCAAGAATAGCCAACCTCACAATATCAATCACAACCAATCATAACGTAAACAAACACATAACCTCTACATGAAGTGAGGTTGTCAAAGTTGGCCATCCTTGGATGTTAACGGTGCATGCATAAAGGTTGCTCGGTATTTACCCGCCATCTTGGATTTCATTAAACGCCTCTTGTGAGTTCATTATTGCAGTTTATGATTTTCTGATGCCACCAATGAACTTTTCAGGTGATTTTACTTTATTGCTAAAACACTCTTAATCGTTGTAGCAAAAGTTTGTAAGAGACCCATTGGCCATTGGATTCCCTTATATCCTCTCGCGACTCGACCAGTGGCGGAGAGTGCAATTTGGCAGCGTTGTATTTTTCCATTTAAAGCAATGTAAAAGGTCGAATGTGAGGGTGTTCACCAAACACCTAATACTTCGATATTTTTCATGGGTTTAAATGGACGAACTGCAGCATTGTCAAATTTCACGCTACGCTACTGGACTCGACTTAAGTATTTTCTCAAACGAGCTATAGGAATGAAGAGGATTTATTAGACGTGATTTTGAAACTTCAATTCATACAAAAAAAGAATTGGCTCGCCCTATACTAATTATTAGGGAAATTTACGCTATCAAATTTATTGGTTATACTGCCCAAGACATTAGGTATATTCTAACCAATAAATTATTACTGGATACCAACTCATAAATCAACATTTTAAATACACCAAAAAGTTATTAGAAATCATTGTTCTGGACTTTGAAAAGATGGGGACGAAAAACTCTTTTAGACATTCTTGGACATCAAAGTTTGGACTTGAAAGAATTTATTTTAAAGATTAAAAGTTTTGAATCAAGCAAAAAAGTGCAAAAGACGGAATCATGAAATTTATTTAAGATGATTCCAGGGTCGATTACTTCCAACCGACGACACCACGTCGCGCTGCTCAAAAATTCGGCAGTTTTTTGCTTACTTTGACGAATTCACGCTAAAAATACTAATTTGAGGAACGTCAGCTGCACCTGCGAGCATACTTCAGGAAGATACCCTGAAAGTTTTAGGCTGGAACACTCAAAAATAAAGCCGGAAATTATGAAATACGAAAATTCCCATAAGCCGCAATGAGTGCGAGTGAGGCAGATAGACGTATCATCACTCGCGCTCTTTCTCACTTACTAAGCTTATGGCGAAATGAATTTCATCATTTACGGCTTTAATTTTAAACCAATTTTGCTCATTTTGGGCTCAAAAAATCCATACAATTCTTTTGCAGTTGCTGAAGTTATTGGATTTTGCGTTTTATCTATGGTTTCAGTTTATAAAACGCCAAAAACATGACTTTTCCAAAAAGCGACTAGTGGCGCTATCCATCGGATTGTAATCTGGAAAAGTTTCGCCTGAAATCACCTTAAGAGATCTGACAATCATGCAGTGGCAGCTCGTGCAATCTGGCAACCATGCTTATCGGCCATTTAAACCTATGCAAATGTATCGATATCTGGGGGTGCAATCGCACCTCCTGAAGATCGATTGTTTTTCATAAGTTTAAATGGAGAACGAACGTTGTTGCCACATTTCACGCGCCGCCACTCCAATCATGTTCACCCTCCTCCGCCTCGCACTTGTCTTACCAAACCCCCACTCTCTCCCCTCCCCTCCCCTCCACTCACTCTCGCTCACTCTCGCAAGAAAGTCATTGATACGATCGAAACTTATTTCATGTTCGATACGCGATATCGATACCATTATTGAGTCAATCGACTTGTCACGTAGCTCGTCAAAATGTCATCAAATAGTATTTGCTCGGTGACAGCCGCGGAGACAATTGACAAAGGAAAGAGGGGCTCATAGAACATCAGATCTGCTCTTCCGAAGCAATTCTAATCTTTCCGTAAGTGGTTTTGTCATGGAAAGAGCGCACATATGATGTGTTTCTCAGGTTTTTCTTTCATACAAAGTCTGCCTCAATTATTTCGATTGATTTGACGATTATTTGTCCCAAGTCCAAAGGCAAATAAAATAGAAATAACTCTCTGTATACGCAGGCTGTATGCGCTCGCAAGTAGAAACGTGGGATTTTTAGACTGGTCTCTATATTCCCCTCCTCAGCAAGTCCATTCCAATAGAATATACCAACGGAAATCCGAGTGACAATAAATTTTATAAATGTTATATGCTACTCCTTCGTTTTGATGCCCTTAGATAGACCACGTTGCCGGAGTAGCAAAAAGTCTCTACCGAATGAACGTGTATTTACTCGTAAAAAGTCACATTTTTTTCTTGAATTATCTAGATTTGTTTTCAATTTCGCCCATCAGAGTGCTACAATAAGGGATGTTGCAACCCAGATACAGACATATTTAAAAACATTTTAGTAAAAACATTTTCAAACAATTTTAACAAAAATATTTTAAAAATATTTTCAACAGGGAAAAATATTTTTAAAATGTTTTTAAAATATTTTAACGAAAATTTTTTAAAATGTTTTTTTAAAATGAATAAAAGATTTTCAAAATATTTTCAAAACAAAAAAACGTTTTTGAAACATTTTAATTAAAATATCTTAAAAACATTTCAATTAAAATATTTTAAAAACATTTTAAAAATATTTTTTGCTTTTTGAAAATATTTTTAAAATATTTTCAAAAATATTTTGACAACTAATTGGCATGAACAAATAATGTTTTTTAAATTGTTTTTAAAATATTTAAAAAAGGTTAGCGAAAACTTTTCGGCAAGATTTTCAAAATGTTTTTAAAATATTTTTTTAATGTCTGGAAAAGGTCTGAATTTTTGTGTTTTTTAGAAAGCAAATCAAAGGTTTTGGGGAAATACTTTTCCTAGCTATTTGACTCGACTGAGCTTTGAGTATTTTTGCGTTAAGTCAAAGAGATCTCAAGTAAAGTCTCTGTATGAGGCTGTTGATGCACACTTTTGATATAAGGGATTTAATAGTCGATTCTGGTGTAAAAACCTTCAAAAATAAGGATGGCAGCTCTAAGAAACTTCCGAAATCCACTCCTAAACTCAATAAACGCTTTTATTTGCGCGAGTGTATAGTGGTGGCGTAGGCGGTAGGACAGTCCTATGAACCTCATTTTAACCTTTCCTGCGGATTACCAGTTAAACCTTTATTGTGTCCATCTCTCTACCGGAGACTATCTGTTACCAAATTATGGACTAAGTTATGAACTGTGGAGTGTACCTGCTCAACCTCTATTATACTTTGGATCTCTGTACAGCTGAGTCCTTTTATTTTACTTATTAATTTATTTCTGGTACCTGAACTCACTTTCATCTAGTCATCGTATTGTGCTCCGGATATTTATATTTTATACATATTTTATTGAAGCTGGAATCCTAAATGGATATATTTTGTTATTTTACTGTTTCCATGAACGGAAAGAATCATTCTAGCCCTATTGTAGTGCTAGTAAAGTCTATTACCATGTGATTTATATTTTCAGACATTTTACATTTTATTTTGATACAGCGTCCCTCGATATGTTACTGTGATTTTATAACTAAGGTGTGAGTGTGTGTGTGAGTGTGTGAATGATTTCTCTTTTTACTATTTACAATTTTTCCCAACCGTAGAAGACCTAGTGATAGTCTTAGAATTGTGATAATAGGGAATATACTGATATTTGATTTCTCTCTTTATTTCTCTTGTTTCTTGTTTTTCACTTGTTTGTTTTGCCCCGTTTCCCCCTTCCCCCTTTCTTAGGTCTTGCACTCCGCGCTTCCTCTCCCACCTTTTGCCCAAAAAGGAAGAAAAAGGGGGAAATTTCGGTACAGTAATCGCGGGAATTCCCATTTTTTATACGTAACATCAAGGAGTGATCTTAAGAGACACCTTTCCTTTGAAAACGGTGTCACGGTACCATTTATCGGACGTGGATCACTAACTCCCCTGGGACTAATCTGTGAATCATCCCTTCAGCTTGGAGAGAGTGACGAAATTAAGATAGGAATCTCCTATCATCACTGTTCTATAGCCCCATTATGCTCAAATAAAATATGAAAAAAAAAAACAAAAAAAAAAAAAACGATCAGTGAGTGTAAGAAAAAATTTTCGGAATTTTTTAGTGCTGCCATCTTTACTCAGGGAGGTTTTTTTAATACCAGGGGGCCCGATCTTTTATTCATCGTTAAATCGATCGTTATAACTGTCTACGAGTGATCCTATTGGTCGAGATTTTTGTAAAACTTGGCTGTTGCTATGGTAACCATCGTTATGTGTCCGTTTTTAAAGGTTACTCATGAGTATCCTTTATAAAACGAGACTCTTAAAGATGGTTGCCTTAGAACAGCCAAGTTTTATAAAACTCGACCAATAGGATCACTCGTAGACAGTTATAACGATCGATTTAACGATGAAGTAAAAGATCGGCCCGCAGAATCGAATATTAAAGCTCTCATAGCAAAAGTGTTTAACAGCCCTTTTTGTACCCTTTAAACATAACCAAATTTTTTGGCATGCTATTCTATTGAAATATCGTAATTTTCGTGATTTTTGTTCATGAATTGGCAACAGCGCCATTGTCACTCATACCAAGTCGAATTTGATTTGGACGATCGGTCGATCACTTGTAAAGTGCGTCAATCAATCCATTGACCGAACTGATCATCAAGACTGTCATGTGTCACCTGCAGGTATATTATTGAAGCAGTGTATAGCTGTAGAAAAGACCCATGAAACATCAGGTACGCTTCTTCCGAGCCAGTGTTGCCAGGTTGGGTTAAAGAAGCCGCATGTTTTACATTGATTTAAATGGGGACGATACGGCTTTGTACCCTCGATCTGGCAACACTGTTCCGGGCAATAAACTTTAGGATAGCATTTCTAGTCTTATTGTTAGTATAAAGAGCACATCTGCGGTTTTATGGGCTATCTAGTCCAGCTATATATTCTGCCTCAATTATATATTTTCATTTGCCGGGTGGATTGTCAGAGGTAGATTTGGAAACGGACAGAGCTGAAAGACGCGAAATAAAATATATTAGTGGACAAGAGTTTACACATAAAGTATGTATTGTGTGAACAGTTTCACACACTGACAATGAGAGATATTTTTTTTTTCTTTTAATCCAAGGTGTATTTGATTTTTGTTAAAGAAACTGCACAGTGAAATATTGACTAAGGGGGAGTTCCTTTCATCCAAGGAAAATTTCTGCAGCTACAAGCAAAAGATTCCTTGTTTTGACAGCAATTCTCCTTCGTGCAATCAGAACTTTACTTCGCGCAAGGAAAACTGTCGCAAGTAAACGTGTTTCCTTGTTTTCAAATAAGTGATTTCTCTCAGTGGCAGAATCACTTGTCCTCTATATACCAAAGGCCGATTGAGAAGAAATCGGAAGTTTTAAACGTAGCAATAACTGAGAGATGGTCGTATTTCCCTTTAGGCTGAGTACATTGTACAACCTGAAGTAAAGCAGCAAATTTTGGAGACTTATTTTTTCAAAAAAAAAAAAAAAAAAAAAAAAAAAAAAAAAAATCTGTAATTATCTGTTTTTTTGTTAGGTGACAGTTTTTACGTGAATACCTATTTTGCTCCGCTCAAATATTAGAGGACATAACGTAAAAAAAAAAAAAAAAAAAAAAAAAAAAAAAAATAAAATAATCTAGCACATCTTATAAATGCACTTAATGAGGCGTATAGTGCCAAAAAAGTAGTGTAGAATCGAGCATTTCAAAGTATATTTTCAAAAAATTTGGGTGGAATGTCCCTTCTTTTGAGTGGCAATTTTTGTTCAGCCTTCTGAGGCAAAAATTTTAAGATTTTGCCCGGTGAAAGATATCAAAACTACCATAAACCTAGCAACTGCAAGTGTGGATGAAAGAAGGTTTTCGTCAATTTGCAGTTGCTCAACTCAATTTTTATTCGAAAGATAATGTCAAGCACGCACAGGCGGATCCAGCAATCTGGCAACTGTGCATTCTTCCCGTTTGAGTGCTTGCAGAACAATCGATAAGCAAAAGGGTCTTGCCTCCCTCAAGAATCGATTGTTTCTCATTCGTTCAAATGGGACGCATTCATTGTTGCCAAATTTCTGGATCTGCCAAGCGCGTGAGAATGAGTGACAGCAAAATTCCTTGCTATATAACCTCACTCGCTGTTTTCGGACTTTTGGAACACGCTGTATACACACAGTACAACATTGTACTGAGAGAGAAAGAGAGAATCGGACATAGAGTCGTTTGCAGAATCGACACAATCCGCGAATCCAAGTCAATAATGTTGCTAGATTTCCCTATAAAGTATACCAACGTTTACAGAAAAGCAAATGGGGGAAAAATTTGATTATCATCCGAAACATGGCAACACTGTCCACATTCGAGAAAACTATGTGACAACACGGATCGAGAACCGGCCACGGCCACACAATGGGCACAAACGGCCGATTCAGAGGCCAAAAACCATCAATTTGATTATATATCAATAAGATTATTGCCTAGAAGTTCCTCTAGATTTAAGGGATCATATACTTATTTAAATCTCAATTTTTAACGATTTCAGCTAAAAAATTTAGTACAAGTTTGTGAAAGCAGTTCTGGGAGCGTTTTAAATGATCACGTCAGGTGAATTTTTAAACTAGCTGATTTTGTGGCCGCTGATTCGATCGTTTCTGCCCCTATGCAGGCAAGCACCGGTCGCAAACCGTACTTGTGACGCTGCGCTGATCAGCAAGAATGCGGTTCCGCGCCAATAACACCGGTAAATCAGCGCTCAGCAATACAGTCTTTCGCCTCCTGAGTCTTGATACTCACAGCTCTCTCTCTCTCAACAAGGGGAGGCACCTATTAGCTGCCTAGCCCCCCCCCTCTTTTTAAACCCTATCTTTGTTACTATGTGAGGGGCTAGAGAACGGAGCTACGATTTTCTCTCTCGCGGGTCTAGCAACGAAGGGGGGGGGGCAAATAGCTTCGGACTACTGACTGGACTCTCGGCCAGTTAAGAATGATTTTCATGGTCCTCTGATTGTGGGACTGATTGTGAGCGAATTATTCAATCTCACAATCAGCCGCGACAGATGCTCAATGCATTACGACGCACATTGAATCGATACAAAGCATTTCGTTCATTTAAACCCATGTAATTGATCGAATGGGTCTGTTGCACTCTTCGGCTAGAGCGTTTTAAAGTATTTATTCTTATGTAAAAAGCTGTAAAAATAACAATGACAGCATCAGAAAACACCAAAATTCATTAATAAACTCACAAATTGCGAAAAACACTAAACACTATTCACCCCTGTATCTTTCCACCACGTGCACGATATTTCGCGGCATTCGCGCGGCACATTCAAATAAACACGGCCGACTGTCATCACAGCTGACTTCATAAACAAATAAATAGTAAACACGGACGGCGTCCGTTTGAATTCTTACGTCTCAATATCCTCAATTCCTCAAAAAAGATTAAGAAAGGTTCGGAAACCGACATTTGTGTCGAAAACTTATATCAAAATGAAACAATAACACACAGGAGTTCCAAGTATGATTCCAACTTCAATCAACATCTTTGGAACTCCTGTGTGTTATTGTTTCATTTTGATAAGTTTTCGACACAATAAATGTCGGTTTCCGAACCTTTCTTAATCTTTTTGAGGAATTGAGAATATTGAGACGAAAGAATTCAAACGGACGCCGTCCGTGTTTACTGTTTATTTGTTTATGAAGTCAGCTGTGATGAAAGACGGCCGTGATTATTTGAATGTGCCGCGCTAATCTCGTGAAATATCGTGCACTTGGTGGAAAGATACAGGGGTGAATAGTGTCCAGTGTTTTATGCAATTTTTGAGTTTATTAATGAATTTTGGTGTTTTCTGATACTGTCATTGTTATTTTTACAGCTGTTTACATCAGAATTGATACTTTAAAACGCTCTAGTCGAAGTGTGCAACAGACTCATTATCAAGAGTAAAGTGAGCAGGATTGCGAGATCGATCTTCTAGACACGTTTAAATGGACCAGATTCAACCAGTGGCGAGACGTGCAATTTGGCAACGTTCCTTTTTTCCCCCTTTAAACAATTTAGAAAGGTCGAAACATCTGGTCATCGCTGATGATCGAAGCATTCGATTCTTTCAGTAAGTTTAAATGGATAAAGTACAACGTTGTCAAATTTCACGCATCGTTACTGGATTCAAAGTTGCCATACTGCATGCGATCACCCTCTATAAACGAACTATAGGTGGAGATGACTAAAAACTATCAAGTTTATAAATCCTGATTCAGAATCTAACAAGAGCGGACAGAACACATGGTTTCAATTAATGTACGCATCATCAGCGCATTGAACATTTTTGAGACAGAAAAACGAACATTTTCTTCTCTAGAAAAATACATGTTTGACCACACTCGCACTCTGGTCCAAGATCCAAAAAGGTGGCCTTAAATCAGTGGAAAAAAAGTGATCTAAAACTATAGTTTCAACCTTTAAACTTTAAAGTAAGCTTTAAAGTTTAAAGCTTCCTTTAAAACTTACCAGTGACATCACTCTCTCTCTATAGATTTAAATGACTTGTTACAACTGTTTTCTGTAAGATTAAAATTGGTCTTGAAACAGTGGTGGCTCGTGCAATTTGGCAACCATGCTCTTTTGCCATTTAAATCAATGCAAAAGTATCGATATCATGGGGGTGCAACTGCACCTCCTGAAGATCGATTGTTAAACATAGTCTTAAATGGAGAGGTTACGTTGTTGCCACATTGCACGAGCCACCACTGTCTTGAAAGTATGTAAAATGATAAATTGATGATGAAACACATTCATTTTGGCCTCTTTTTAATTATCTCAGACCCACTGGCGGATCCAGGAATCTATCTTTTTATCTTTCTCTCTCTTCTTTCATCAGAACGCGTATGATAGAAAAAGACAGATTAGAGGCAGTCACATGATTTTCGCCCCCTCTTCTATAATTTCCTAACACATGCATTCTAATAGGAGAAGAGAGAGAAGGACAATAACTTGGATCCGCTAGGAACCTATCCTTCTCTCTCTTCTCCCATCAGAACGCGTATGATAGAAAAGGACAGATTAGGGGCCGTCACGTGATTTTCGCCCCCTCTTCTATCCTTTGCTAACACATGCATTCTATTGGGGGAAGAGAGAGAAGGACAATAACTTGGATCCGCTAGGAATCTATCCTTCTCTCTCTTCTCCCATTAGAACGTGTATGATAGAAAAGGACAGATTAGGGGCCGTCACGTGATTTTCGCCCCCTCTTCTATCCTTAGCTAACACGTGCATTCTAATGGGAGAAGAGAGAGAAGGACAACAACTTGGATCCGCTATAGTGCTCAGACCACAGTACGTTGCATCAGTGTTGCAGGACCCATTGACCTTGCATACACCGAAAGTTTGTCGAAATTGTTAAAAGAATTTTCGTAAAAAGTGATTGAGTTTTACCTACCACTTTAATCTTACCGTATATATTTGTTGGAAAGTTTATGTTTATATATAATTGTGCTTTTTTTGTCATCCATTGTTTTTTATTATCTGCCTCAAATTCGTGAATACATTGTGTTTTTTTCGATGTACACAATACACCTAATCAATCAACAATTTAAATTGATCCAACCATCGAACCATGGATCGAATTCTCCAACCATCATAGATTTTTATGTGAAAAACAAAAAGCGGTTTTCACTGCCTTCACTTATGTATTCGTAAAGAGAAAATATTTCGAGAAAACGAATCTTTTAAATTTTAGATGGAAAATTATGTATAGTAAGAGAGCATACCTAACGATGTGAGAAGTAGGTCTACTCCCCTTAAAAAAAAAAACAAAAAAAAACAAAAAAAAAACCAACAAACAAAAACGAAAACAAAAAACAAAACAGCAAGACCAGGCAATAAATGAACCGTGCCAAAAATACCTACCGCGATAAAACAATATCAAGAATGAATATCAAGCAAACAATTAAATTTATACAATTTATAAAAAGTTGAACGAATGCGGTGTATTCAGTAAAACATACTTTTTTCCATTAGCGCGCCACTATTCTTGACATTTAGAAATAAAAACAAATCGCTGAAACGAGTGCGTGCGAATTCTTTTTCAACTCTGCCGCTATTCTCTTTGAACTAAATCCGCATTCTTCTTTTTTGTTCATTCTTTTAGAAATTCTTGCAGAAAAGAGAGCGATGGAAAAATTGTCTCCTCCCCTGATATGTGTATTGTCACGTTTGAAACGGCTCGCAAGATCATCAGCGCTTGCGAACAAAATTTACTGCCGTATCCTTCTCACATTATTTTTATTAAATTGCCATCCTTAATTTGTGACGACCCCTAAAAAAAAAAAAAAAAAAAAAAAAAAAAAAAAAAAAAAATTATTGTGAAACGAAAGTAGATAACAGACGAGTCTTCGGTAGAGCTGCCGTTTTACTTTTTGTTAATGACATTTTTTTATTCACCGATAATTCCACCGAAAAAGAAAAATGAATGATTCAAGGAAAGATTACACAGTGTAGCTCAGTGGATGACTGATGCACTGCACGAAAACACTCTGATCTGTAATCTTATCATGCAATCGGTGGAAACGTCAATGAATGGAGCTGTTGCAAACTTTTGCTACAGGCTTATTAATAGTTGATTATGGGGTAAGACCAAAGAGTAAACAAGAGTCGCAATTGAATGGAAGGCCTGCGTGGTCAACGTAGATAAGGGATCCGAACGCGGGCTGGCCTCTGATTGGCTGCAACGGGTGGAGCAAAAATGACTCGGGGTATAGGGAAAATAACACGGGATTTTCGTTCCGGGGCGTTTATCTCGAAACCTAAGCGAAATGGTATCGAAACAATTTATACGAGTCGATTCAGCAGATTTTTCCGAACAATTTAATAGGTCATAAGTGCCACTTTATTGCAAATCCGATAAGACTGTTTCAGTTCAAAAGTACGCACAATAGTGTTATTACATGCTTGGCGTGTGTTCGAGCAGTGTTTGAGTAACTCACTATTGTGCGTACTTTTAAACTGAAACAGTATTTTCAAATTTGCAATAAAGTGGCACTTATGACCAATCAAATTGTTCGGAAAAATTTGCTGAATCGACTCGTATGAATTGTTTAGGTACCATTTTGCTTAGGTTTCGAGATAAACGCCCCGGAACGAAAATCCCGTGTTATTTTCCCTATACCCCGAGTCATTTTTGCTCCACCCGTTGCAGCCAATCAGAGGCCAGCCCGCATTCGGATCCCTTATCTACGTCGACCACGCAGGCCTTCCATTCAATTGCGACTCTTGTTTACTCTTTGGGTAAGACCCTGTAAAAATAACATTTAGCTCACTAAAAAATCACGAAATCCACTCCTAAACTCACAAAATGCTTTTAAACGCGAGACCGTAATGGCGGCCGGGGCTGCGGTTTGCATTGGGGTTCACTATCTTCAATCAGCGCCATCTACACGAAGTGTTCTCGCAACACCACAGAAGAAGAAGAAGAAGAAGCATACAACTGTCATAAGAAAACCGCGGCCTCGGCCGCCATTACGGTCTCGCATTTAAAAGCATTTTGTGAGTTTAGGAATGGATTTCGTGATTTTTTAGTGCGCTAATCGCTATTTTTACAGGGTATTACCCCTTATTCAACTATTAATAAGCATGCGTAGCAAAAGTTTGCAACAGCTCCATTATTAAAATATCCGCAAGTTCTTTTGAGGTCATCGACTCCACCGGTTGAGAAAAGATTACAGATGTGAGTATTTTCGCGCATTATAGTTATACACTAAACTGACCTCTGTAATCTTTCCTCAATCGATGGAATCAGCGTAGAATTGAAAAATGTCATCAATATATATAATTTCCAAGCTTAATGGAAATTCCCGTCGATCCTTTGGACCGTTCCGGACAAGTGCGGTATCGATCGATGCGGCTCAGTACCAGGATTGTGGGAAAAATACCAGCGGTGCTGTTCAGAGCCATCTTCTCTCTCGAAAATCCAAAAAACTATGAATACTATAGGCGTAATGAGTGGGAGGGAGACAGTCGCTGTACCTCTGTAATGTGCGCGAGAGAGAGGTATACCATTTGTTTTTAAGCCCTGGTCGGTCACCTAGCGACGCTAAATTTTTTTTACGTCGACAGCTGATATTTTGCTTTTTGGGTGCATCGATACTATATGTACGTAGAGAGGTGACTCCGTGGACTGTAGATCTGTAGGCATGATCTTCATTTTTAAGGTTATTTTTTTTACCCTTGGTCATTACTTCACATGCGTTTGTTGATACTCTCAGCTGATGCTTGTGATTTTGAGCGGTGTAGGTCGGTCTATGATATTTATGTCGATGATAAGTTTTTAATATTTTTACAGAGACAAATAAAGAGCTCCAGCACCAGAGACAACCGTTGTTCGGGAGTCACCGGCTGAAACGATAAACAGTCGAAAACTGTTGAACTGTTGTTATAATTAAATCATTAACAAAAACAGGTAACAATGGCCGCGAAGCGGCCACCAGCCTCATTAATTATATACGCAAAACGGCAGCTGTGGTCGTCGGGCTCGTTTGGACTTTGTCCCCACCTTCGTGTACCACTGTTAAAGTCTCCGCAAAAAATTCAGCTTCTGGTTTGTGCGTATACGCAGAAAAAAATCCTAGATACTTGAGACGTGGAAAATGTTCTAATTTTCCACTGTTTCAAGGTATTAGGCTTATAGTAAACTCTATACACTCTATGTGACCTATCATTTGTACTCGGTTTTAATGCGGCGTGGTAGAAGTCAACGTTTAGCCAAAAATGCACTCGTCAGTTGCAAAAACTATCTCTCTCGCACTTACGTGGTCCCTCATGTTCTGCTATATATTTCTAGTGTCGACTTTTGTCTTAACGGGGACTTATTTTACCACATTTTTCCGCTTCAGAATCGCGTTCAATGTAACTTGAGAAATTTGTTTCTGTCCAAAAATTTTACAAAAAAAGAGTGTATTTGATTATAAGATTTTAGCGATGAGAGTGCGATTTATAGCAGTATACACAGGAGTCACGTGAGAGTGAGAAAAATAAATAGTTTCATACGCCCATCGAAATAAACCATGCGACGTCATCAATAAAACCGTCCATTACACTTCTTTATTGCAGGCTTCAAAAGTTGGGAAAGGTGTAGAATGCCGATTATATTATCACTTATAAGACTTCCTTGACTAGACTGCGCGGGTTGCAATAACGGCGGTTAACTTTACATTAAATTATAGGAAAGTTAACCCCAGGTCAATTCCAGGCAATCTAATGAGAATTAATTGGTACGATGGCGTCATCAGCGAGGTGTCAAAATCAGAACTGCGTCTATCAGGCAGTCCTGGGTCGAATTTCTATTTTCACACCTGGAAATTTTATATGTACAGTGTGTTTCAGAAGTCCTTTTTCAGACGCAAATCGAAAAACATGTATTTTATATCGACGAAAATAACGGGTTAGCTCGTAAGCTTGAATGGTTGCAAGAATTTCTCTTATTAATGAATGATCGATTCTGCTGACCTGAAACTAACGAGCAGACTTGCCTGATTAATTTTTCTCACCTGCAGGTGCAAAACTTTTGCTTGTATCTGTCATATTTGAGTTTCTTTATCGTGTACCTGTCTAATTCCTTCGTAAATAATTGGTAACATAAAATTTTATACCCACATAACCACCCCAAACACTTTCACCTTCATTTCAAACCAATTTTAAATGTATCCATCACAAAAACTTTTAATTCACAATTTAAAATTAATTAAAACACAAAATTTAAGCCCAAGTAAAATGTCCAAATGAAATCTTTATCGTAGCATTCATAGCTACCTCTGTAGTGTCTTCAAAATTACGAGCTTGAAGGCACCGCCATGGTTATAACAAACCAGGCTTCTCCTTTCAGAAGATCAATACGTACTGCCGTTTCAAAAGTCTGGAAATACTCATATTCAGCTCTGATAGAGTGTTTAAAATGATCCCAAAGTTGATAGTCGTATCGATTTTACATATACATATAGTTTCTTCCGCTTTTGATGTGTTGCACTTGAGAGCTTTTCAATTTTATCTCCTTTTGCGGGTCACTTGATAAGTGATAAGTCACGGCGACTCGGCGCGGTTTTCTCGCTTCGGCTTCGTATGTCTGTGAACCTCGCGCCATGAGCGGACACAGGAATTCGTCTTTATCTCTCTCTCTCTCTCTCTCTCTCTCTCTCTCTCTCTCTCTCTCTCTCCCTCTCTCTCTCCCTCTCTCTTCTCTCTCTCTCTCTCTCTCTCTCCTCTCTCTTCTCTCTCTCTCTCTCTCTCTCTCTCTCCTGTCCCGTCTGCCTCTCTCTCTTCTCTCCTCTCTCTCTCTCTCTCTCTCTCTTCTCTCTCTCCCCTCTCTCTCTCTCTCTCTCTCTCTCCCTCTCTCCTGCGGCCTATTGAGCACACGTGTTAGAAAAGGATAGTAGGAGGATCCATCAGTGCTTTTGCCCCTATCTCCGTCCTTTTCTAACACACACACTTAGATGAGAGAAGATAAAGGAAGACAAATTCCTGCTTCCACCGATTCCCCGCGTGATGTCACTCCTATCGCCGCCACTGTGGCCTCTTCGGGCACGGTGATCATTCCGAGCATTTTTCCTTCACGCTTCTCGGCGCATTTTTTAGAAATTCTTTGAATCTTCTTCCTTTCTTCTTTCTTTTCTGTCGCACTTTGACCTGCCGCCAAAGCCAAAGACCAATTCACCTGTTACTGTCTGTTATGGTAGCAAAGCTTCGATTTGCATGATCTCACACTCATCGTTGCATCGTTGCAAGTTTTGTTCGCAATACTTAGTTGTTGTTAAATCGCAATATTTTCTTTCGTTGACCGATGAACTTTGGTCGCGAAAATAGATGCCGGATTTTCGTCATCGTCATTGGTGTATACTAATTGCTTTATGAGCTTTGAGTATGTTGATCTCTTAGTTCCAGTATCGATTTTTGGCGAGTAACTCAGGAGCACACTTCCTCCCTATGGCGCGGCGCCCGTGTTAAGTTGGGTGCGCATCCGCGGGGGGGTCGGTTACGGGGAATCGTTGATTTCTCTTAATTTTGCTCACCAATACTTTCCCAAAATTTTGACAGAAGACCTTCAGTCGTGTCTAACTTGCCTACGAGAACCCTATAAAACTGTAAAAATACTTCTAAATGCTCAAATTTGCTATCTAAGGAATCCGACCAATCAGAAAGACGACCGAAATGGCCACACTGTGTTTTATCTAGTCACTGTAATACCAACGAATTATCAACATATTCAGTATTCATTTAAATGAATAACACATTGATTAGTATCAATCATCCGGCAACGGTGTTCTGCATTGTTTTGTGCTTTGTGCTGATCCGATGTGCGCTCAGCGTAATCGCGCATAGCCGGAGTCAGCGGCCGCGGCATCAGCAACGGCGGATGCGCTAACTCTGAGATTATGGAAATCGCCACCTCTCACCCCCGTGCCCCCCTCCCCCGTGCCCCCCTCCCCCCGTGCCGTGTCTCCAAGGAGACGACCAAGGATACTTATTACGACCAGAGACTAGAGACCAAGAGGGTCATCAAGGTCACCAAGGTCGCCTCCTCCGTTTGACCTCTTCTTTTTAACTTCCCCGACACCCGGTGCAACTCCTGACCCGGTAAGTGAACCACGCTCGTCACCCGTGTTTGCATGACATAACACCTCGCTCGCTTTTGTTGTTGTCGGTGTTTATTTTTTTTTTTTTTCACTTCACGAAGCTGCCGCCCGGCCCTCGAGAGTCTTTTGCTACGACCGTTGCTGTTTTTTTTTTTTTTTTTTCGTTGGAGGCGCGAAAAACTTTCCAAGTCGTGATTCGACTCCTGATATTTTTGGATCCCAGCACTTTGATTTCTATTTTCGGTCGCACCCTTTATTCATGTGATATCCTTCTTTTTTATCATTTTTTAAAATTCAATCATTTCTCTTTCACGCGCGGGGGGAAAAAAATTTGGTACTATTTTCTCAACGTTTAAGTTCCGTCATACCGCCCGGCAAGAAAATTGTGATTTGGACAAAATATTTTTTTTTTTTTTTTTTTGCTGATTACCTTATTATGGTCAAAAGAAGGCGTTTTAGATCAGTTCAAAGACGATAATGGAGGAAATTGTATCAACTTGGGGGCATTATCGCCAATTTTGGGGAAATTCAGACTGAATGTTGGAGGAGACTCCAAAATATGGCAGTTGCAAGGGTCTAAATTGTTGGGTTTTTTATGAAGAAAATGGAAGTACTTGATGAGCTGAGTACAAAGATGCCTTTGGTTTCTAATTATGTCCTGTCGAGCACCGTGCACAGGTGCCACAGACCTAGGTAGCCCTCAGATAAGTAACAAATAATTATAACCAAAAAAGTCTGTCAACCTATCAATATCGAAAAGTCTTACGGTAAGAAATAAAACATGAAAAAACCCCCTAAACGTGAATCATTAATCATTAAAATAGTAAAGTATCAGTTAAGTCATTGTTGTGCATTAAGTGCTCAACATGCCCCATTGGTCCGAAGATGCAATTTTGGCCCAAAATACATTGTGTTAAATGGGGATTCCCCGTAGTGAAAAAATGGTACTTCCGAAAATAATGTGCGCAAAAAATTGGAAAAAGATTATTTTGTATTTGTTTTGGTTTGTTTTGTTTTTATTTTCAGTTGTTGTTTGCCATTAAAATAAGAAGCATCGAACCATATTGATCCGTAAAGTACATACAATTCCCTAAAAAATCATTTATTGGATTGAACCAGTTCCTATTAAACTGAAATTCTAATAAGCTTTTAAAAAGCCATCCTAACCTAACCTAAAAGTGTCGTTCAAAAAACGTGAAAATAGGCACGGAGCTTTACTATATTACTACCTTGATTATCTTGCATGAGGTCGTCGAGTCCAGCTCACACAAGGGCCAGATAGACAAATCGAACAAATTTTCTTTTATAACTGTATCCATTGGTTCCTATGAGAAAAGTTTATTAAAGCGATTAAGGTGATTCTATGGCAAACTCCCGAAAATTTTAATCCGATAGATGGCGTTACTTGTTGCTGGCTCTAAAAATAGCCGGTTTTTTTACGGTTTCCGGCTGTTTTCTCTGAACAGACGAATAAGAGACGAAAAATCGGAATGTCAGCACCTGCTTAATTTTTTGCTTGATTTTTTGAGCCATAATTGAAATTTTCGGGAGTTTGCCATAGAATCACCTTAAGCATCACTATATTTTACATAAGAAAGACTTACAGAGACGATCTCCATTGCATCGTGCTTATTTGCTTACTTCTTTATATTCACACAGTATAGATCGACATGCCAATGTCTGCAGCAATCAGAATTAATTCATGATTCTGGACAACTGTATCTTTCTTCCTCGAATGCAAGTTCTGGAAACCTGGTTTGGTGTCATCTTCGCACGACACAGGTCCAGAGGCACAAATAAACTGGTGAAAAGGGGAATTGGGGGGGGGACTAGCGGATCCAAGTTATTGTCCTTCTCTCTCTTCTCCCATTAGAATGCATGTGTTAGCAAAGGATAGAAGAGGGGGAGAAAATCATGTGACTGCCCCTAATCTGTCCTGTCCTATCATACACATTCTAATGGGAGAAGAGAGAGAAGGATAGATTCCTAGATCCGCCAGTGGGGAGGGGGGATAAAATCGCCACGTTGACCAACCGCGAGATATGTTATTAAAACGGCTAATAGACGAATCGTGGCTAGAAATTGAAGCGGGGGGGGGGGGGGGTGCCATGCTCTCCTCCGCTCCGATGTCTCAACAGTCAACATCTCTGGATCACGTTGCGTTGCCATGGTGATGGCGCGCCAGGCAAGCGAGAGGAATATGGAAGTACCGTTAATGTGTGGACGGGGGGGGAGGTGGTGGTGGTGGTGGTGGAAAGGGGGGCCTAAAATTGTCCATAGGCATCAGGAGAGGAGAGGTCTCTTGTGTGAAGTCGTAACTCGATAATATGCAAATGTAACCGAAATTACTCTTCCGAGGAAAGAGCATCTAAGAAGGAGTCTCGGTGAATGGTGGAAGCGCGCGGTGGTCGACGGACGGTGTAATCGTTGAGCTGCGTGTCGATGATGCCTCGAGGGACATGCCATGCCGGCCGGCCGCGGATGATACCCGGACCCCGCAAGTCCACCGTTCACCGGTCATCGTTCATCGTTCATCGGAGAAGTGCACCGCGGGATATCGACAAGCGACATCGCGCATCGGTGCAGAGCCGAAGGAAATATGAATATCGTTCATCGGAACCCGGTTCATTCAGTTCGAATCGATTCGCCGGCCGGAGTGATTCTGCGATTCCTCCAGAAGCTTTCGTGTCGTTGAACTGTTCCAAAGACCCAAAGTTTGGTTATTACTTCCAACACAGAATAATACAATCAGAACGGAAACTCCCATAAGAGCCAATGGAAGCAAGTTTGGAATTTAACGGCACCAATAGGCAACGCTGTGGTCCTGTATCCCAACATGGCGGACGTGTGTGATTTGCGTTGAAACTCATTTATTTCTGTAAATTCTGGAAAGAAATCACAAGTTTCCAACCTCACTTTTATTCTAATGGCATTTCCGAATGAAAATTTCGCGTATCATGTCCTATATTTTTTTTTTTCGCGCGCGAATCCAGATGTAAACATCCTATGTCCCAACATGGCGGACGCGAAATGAATTTGCTTCAAAATCCGACAGAGTTTCCGTTCTGATTGTATTATTCTGTGCTTCTAATTATTGCACGCTTGGAAAAGAGGGAGGGGGTTCCCGCTCCCCACCGAATACAAATCAACATTGAATACATAATTTATGTTTTTTTCAAATCTGTGAGGATCATCTCGTGGAAAGTACGGGGGGGGGGGATAGGAATCATCAGAGTCCACGCACCAGCCGATCACACATTTCAAAGTTCGGCTATCTGTACATGATCGTTTTTGTCTTTATGAGACCCGCAGAAACGTGTTTTCGTATTTAAAGGTTCAGCATTTGTAGTTAGATGAAATTCAATGGGTCTGTTGCAAACTTTTGCTAAGGTAAGTGACCCAAAGGTGGCCATACCTATGCTTGGGGCCAATATGCACATATAAGTCATGAGAGATAAAAAAACTAAATATGTCAATTTACTATTCAGACAGTTGGCTATCATATGTTATTTTCATTTTTTTTAAATTTGCTTGTTTTTGAGGTTTTTTTTTGCGTTTGAAAAAAAGTACAGTTTTGACATCGCGCAAAACATGCACCTAAGGTGGCCACCCCTAATATTTTTGATGAACCTAAAGGTGGACACCCCCTTTTAAATTTCATTAATAAGTATTCAGATGCTATTTTATCGTTCGAAAACGGAATTTAGACCCTAATTAGGCCATAAATTATAATGATTATGATGACTTAAAAGTCAAAGGTGGATTCAATTTAAGGGCTTAGCTTTTACGATTGTTTACTTCCGTGAAAATTAGCCGAAGACCTTCGAAAATGGACGTTGCACTGTTCCGCACCGACTGAATCGCCCAATGCTCTTGATTTTTGGAGTGGGGGAAGCGATAGCATCCTACTACTCAGCACTAACGCCATCTATCGTCAATTCGTGTAATTCACTGAAATAAGCTAGAGTGGGCCACCTTAAGAGCCGGGCCACCATTGGGTCACCTACCTTACAACGATAAAGAATGGATAATCTAATGAAAAATTGCCAAAAAAATCCATTGGTGGCATCAGGAAGTCATAAAATGCGATAATAAACTCACAAGAGACGTTTCATGAAATCCAAGATGGCGGTAAAATATCGAGCAACCTGTATGCACGCACCACGAACATCCAAGGATTGCCAACGTTGACAACCTCACAGCTTCTCAGGTTATGTGTTTATTTACGTTGTGATTGCGGGTGTGATTGATATTGTGAGGTTGGCTATCCTTGGATGTTCGTGGTGCATGCATACAGGTTGCTCGATATTTTACCGCCATCTTGGATTTCATTAAATGTCTCTCGTGAGTTTCATACTGCATTTTATGACTTTCTGATGCAACCAATGGACTTTTCACGCGATTTTACACGAGATTGAACACTCTATAGCACTTTAGCAAAAGTTTGCAACAGACCCATTGGGCAGTTGCAAGGGTTTGAAATTTCGTGTATTTTATGAAGAAAATGATAGTAGGTACTTGAGAGTTGAGAACAACGATGCCTTTGGTTTTTTCGTGAGTGTCCCGATTTTGGAGATGCACAAGTTTAAAATTGTAAAAAATCGTATGCGTACTGACGTCTCTACACGGAGTTCGTTCCCATTTAAAACAATGTATTTTGGGCCAAAATCTTATCTCTGGAACAATGGGACATAATTAGAAACCAAAGGAATCTTTGTTCTCAGCTCATCATGTGCTTTAATTTTCTTTATAAAAAGATACAATATTTCAGACCCTTGCAACTGCTCCATTCTGAAATAGACTGTTTTAGTAGAGCGATACATCGTATCGATTGCCGTCCGAGGGCCTCTGGTTCCAAACAAACTCTGGTTCAATGTAATTTCCCCATAAGCGAACTTTTGAGCGGAAATTTAGGGTATTGAATCAAACAATTAATGCGACCTTTTTGCGATTATGAATTCTACGTCCTCGAAAATGCTTGAGTATGCCTGGTTCCTTGACTAAAACTGCCGAAATCAATAAGATATTACAGATTAAATGTTGCATTTGTAGGTTAGAATCGCCCGAAATCCCGCCAAATTCCACAACAACAACAATAACATTTGGGTGATTCCAACCTCCAAACGCATCGTTTAATCTGTAATATCTTGTTGATTCCGGCAGTTTTACGGGTGGAACCAGGCAATATGAAGCATTTTCGAGGACGTAGAATTCATAATCGCAAAAAGGTCGCATTAACTGTTTGATTCAATACCCTAAATTTCCGCTCAAAAGTTCGCTTATGGGGAAATTACATTAAACCAGAGTTTGTTTGGAACCAGAGGCCCTCGGACGGCAATCGATACGATATATCGCTCTACTAAAATAGTCTATAATACCAAAAACCCAAGAACTAATATAATGGTTTTGAATTGTTTGATGCTGCGAATCCGAATTTTGCATCCGTTTCGCTTGAGACCCCAGTGAGGGGGGAGGGCATATTTCAACCGAGTTTGCGAAAAATCCCTCACCTGAAAATTATGTTTGGTGAGACACACTCAGTTTACGACGAAAACATTCGATGTCGACCTTTTACATGCGGAATTCAATGGATGAAATATGACGTTGCCAAACGGCACACTATAACGTCAGTGTCGCCAGTGTTTCCTCGATGGTGATATGAAAGCTATTTTAGCACTCTCGGCTGTCGCTTGAAGTTTTATTCTGAGGTGTTTTACTCAGGTTTCGTCCTAGTTTGAATCTCTAACTGTTCTCACTTGTAAGGTGGAGCTCTGCACACTGACTGCACTTGTCGGCGAGTCGCATTATGCTCGCAGACTGAATTTCATCAAGGGACTATAATTTCAGCGTCTACTTGAACGAACGATTCTTTAACGCGTGCGCCGGCTGTGTCGTGTGACCCAACTCATCTCGAGTCCAAAATGGACAAGGGAGGCAGATACTTCATACCTTTCAAAAGCTGGTGTTGGCTGTGGCAGCGTTGTCAATTTTCTAATAATTATCTGATTTTTTCCCCAATTTAACTCAATGTAAAAATTGGTAATTTATAGACAAATCTGGCAACATTGCTGCGGTGGCTGTGTCTATGACCGCGTTTTGTCGCGTTTCTCACGCTCATACTCACGCCTTTCTGCTGCAGGGCGCGGGCTTCATCTTGGCACTTGGCGGTATCTCCATTTTACCCACTTTTGAGCTCCGAGCTCTTGGCCGCGTTTGACCGTTTTCCTATAACCTCGTGCGAGCGATTAGCGCTAACCAAGCACACTGATTGTGCATTAACCCTTCACTGCATAGTGTGATACCGGTGTCACATGATGTAAATAGCCCTAAATAAGACATTGTAATGTATATTTTGAATTATTTCAAATTGTATCACCTGTGTCACATTATAAGAAAACATAAAAAGGGGCTCAAACATTTTTCAAAAGACCACCAGCACTCATTATAATGCATTTAATAAAAGAAATCATGGTTGGGGGAAAATTTGCCCCCGTATCCAATTCAACCCCTATTTCATTATTTTTACCAAGCTTCTGGCATTTGCTCTTTGAAAAATCCAATTAAAGTAAAAAATTCTTATTTTTTTGAAAATTTTGAAAAATAAAAGTTATTTTCTTTTCCCGCCATTTCTTATGGTGTTATAGCACTTGGAAAAAACAAGACAAGAATGGAAAAATGAGAATTTTCACCGAAAAACTGTCTAATTATTTTTTTTGCTATTTTTCCCATATATGTGACCACCTAGTGAATCGAAAAATCCGGTTTTGGTTGGGAAAAAAAAATCCCATGCAGTGAAGGGTTAAAAATCACCCTATGAATGTGGGTCTGTTGAAGTGGTGAAGTGTTGAAGAGGTGAAGTGTTGAACTGTTGAAGTTGTGGTTCTTATAATGCGATTTATTGGTTTTATCTTCCGTGTAAGAAATCGACCCTCAGAAATCGATATATATTTTCGCAGAGATTTAGCAGAGAGAACATCAAAGACACTATCAGTGGCATTGCGTGAAATTTGGCAACAATGTATTTCCTCCATCTAAATTCATCAAAAAAGTCGAATGCTCCATGACCAGGCATTTCGACCTTTCTAATGAGTTATTTAAGTGGGATGTAAGAACGTTGCCAAATCGCACGCCTCGCCACTGGACACTATGCATGTTTTATTATCAGGTTCGCGGGTGGCAATCTGAGGTTCGGAACTTTTCGAGAGAGCAACTGCAACAGACATCAAACATTTTTGCTCAGTCAGAATATAAACGACTTTTCGAACCTCCTGAAAATCGATTGTTTTCATGGGTTTAAATAGAGGAGAATCGATGTATCGCTGCGCAACTCTACTGCGTGTGACTCTCCCTCGTTGATCCACGTCTTTCATTCTAATCAAGTTAATTCAAAATCTCCTAATTTCAATGGCCTGCAAATCTCTTGCAAACTTTTGCTACAGCGATGGTCCCTCCTTCTATCCTTATTTAACATACAAATGTTAATACGGATAGAGAGAGAAAGAGAAGGACAGCAAACCTGAATCAAACTTTGGTTATGTCAAGAATTCTGCCTGCTTCCAAAATCGGGGTGAATGGTGCGCGATGTTTCATTGGGAATTCCCAGCATTTTTATCGATTCGAATAAGATTTTTTCTATGTGAATGTAACATTTTTTTTGTACTTTGGAATTTATCCGTCCGAAGAATGTGATTCACGTATTAATTGTAATGACCTAATATGGTCATTGTTTTGTAAATGGATGGGTCGGGTCTTGACGATACATCAAAACACCTATATGTATATTGTATAGTGACATCATGGCACTAAATCACGCTAATGACGTCTAACCTATTTTCGCGGTCTAATGATGACCTTCATTTATGTGTAGCCGACATAGCAGGAACCCATTTTTTGATGCATCTGCAGGCTAAACCGTTTACGTGCATCGTCAAATGGTAGGTCTTAATTCTTATACCGTGTGATCGAAAAGTCAGTGCCCCCTGGCATAACCTTGGATCGGTTGCAGGTGAAAAAAATAACCAAACTTCATAAACATATGATCTCAGATCAGGCCCGTCACATCTAACTCCCGGGCCCTGGTACCAACTGGGCTTTCGGGCCCCCTTTTGGTGGGTCCTGGGTAGGGCGCCGGGCCCCTCTGACGCCCGGGCCCTGGACCTGAGGGTCCCTTGTCCCCGAATCTAGGAAGTTTCGGCGCGGAAATTTCGGCGCCGGAAATCTCGGCGCAAAAATTTCGGCGCGGGGAAATTTCGGCGCGGGGAGATCTCGGCGCACGGAAATCTCGGCGCCTGATTTTTTTCAAGCGGTAAAGGTAAGTAACGTCGAGTGTAGTATTATAAGGGGGGGGGGGGGCTAAAAAAAAACTCTTGGCCACTCCTAAGCCTGGATAAGTATGAAGGAAAAGTTGAAAATATTACGATTTTACTGAAGAAAAAAACCGGTCTCCCCATAATCGATCCAAGTACTAACTACGCTTGACGTTACTTAACTTTACAGCTTGAAAAAACCGTCTCCTCATAATCAATCCAAGTACTAACTACACTCGACGTTACTTAACTTTACAGCTTGAAAAAAACCGTCTCCCCGTAATCAATCCAAGTACTAACTACACTCGACGTTACTTAACTTTACAGCTTGAAAAAAACCGTCTCCCCATAATCAATCCAAGTACTAACTACACTCGACGTTACTTAACTTTACCACTTGAAAAAAAAATCAGGCGCCGAGATTTCCGTGCGCCGAGATCTCCCCGCGCCGAAATTTCCCCGCGCCGAAATTTTTGCGCCGAGATTTCCGGCGCCGAAATTTTCGCGCCGAAACTTCCGGACACCCTTGTCCCCCCCCCCCCCCCCATGAGACGGGCCTGTCTCAGATCATTAACCCCTTTAATACCGCGCCAGAGTAAATTCGTTTCTGTGACTAGACGTGCTTCACACAATCTCGGTTTCGTATTCAAAATACTTAATGTTACACTCCAAATTGTTAAAATTTGAAAAGTAATGTTTCCTCGATTGTCTTCAATGGAGCTGTTGCAAACTTTTGCTACCGGCTAATTAATAGATGATTTAGGGGTAAACCCCTGTAAAAATAACGATTAGCGCACTATAAAATCACGAAATCCACTCCTAAACTCACATTATGCTTTTAAACGCGAGACCGTAATGGCAGCCAGGGCCGCGGTTTACATTGGGGTTCCCTATCTTCAATCAGCGCCATATACACGAGGTGTTCTCGCAACACCACACAAGAAGAAGAAGAAGCATACAATTACCATAAGACTTGGGCGGCCTCGGTCGCCATTACGGTCTCGCGTTTAAAAGCATTTCGTGAGTTTATGAGTGGATTTCGTGATTTTTTAGTGCGCTTATCGTTATTTTTACAGGGGTTTACCCCATATTCAACTATTAATAAGCCTGTTGCAAAAGTTTGCAATTGCTCCATTCACTGATTCAATTCAACCAAAATCATCACCTTGGTGTAGGAATATTTAACTGTCCATTCATTTTGAGCAAGCGAACGCATTTATTCATCCTTGTAACCTGACAGCAAAAGGGTTGAGCGGAGGTACTTTTGGGCGTCTTTAAATTTTGCTTCACATTTTTCTACATTCCTATTCACAGTTCGTTTATTTTTTTTACATAGATATAGTTACTTGCAACTGTTCAAAAGTTAGGCAGCTTTAGTCTGTTCAGCGAGTTAAGAGACTTGGACTGCCGAGCGAAAACGCATTATTTGACAACACTGCTGGGCATTTAAGAAAGATGGAAGACAAGTTAAAAGGGTCTCTCATTGTCAGCTCCTTCAAAGGCGAGTTTGAACGGGCGCTAGTAAATTCCGCCGAAAATGGGTAAATTCCGCCGATTTTTCATCTACCGAAAGTGTAAATTACGCCGATTTCCAATCTAACGAGAGTGTAAATTCCGCCGATGAGGGAGGCGGAAAATATTTTTGGAACGGCAGTAATATTTGATACTCCGAACGTAAGTATAAGATTGAGGTGTTATCTGTAAAAGCTTGTTTGTGGAATCTTCGAAAGCATCAGTGAACTAGGTATCAATTTGAAGTGTATGTGTCGGTTCCCCAGCTAAGCTTCGCTCAGAAGTTTCTGAACAGAAAGCTCTTTTAGAAAAAGCAATCTTTAAATTCAAAGATGACAAAAATCGTTTTAAATTTGTTAAAAAAGTGTCTTATCGGTTCAGCCGTTTGAAAGAAAAAAGGCAAATAAGTGAACTTTCTTTTCTATTGTGTACGACGTGGGGCTCTTTACACCCTGATTATTTTATTCGGTCTCCTCTCAAATATCTCCAACATAGATGGAAGAAAAATTTCGTCATGGATTTTTTACATTGGAGCTTTTGAGCCAGCGATCATTCATCATTCAGGTAAATAAATTCATATTTTAAACTCCTTGAAAATACTGTCATCCTAAAAACATTCGTCGGCGGAATTTACACTTCCATTAGATTGAAAATCGGCGCAATTTACACTTTCGGTGAATGCAAAATCGGCGGAATTTACAATGCGAAAAAGTAAAATCGGCGGAATTTACAACCTCCCGTTTGAACGATCCGTTCTCGGACCGTCTTTTGTTCAACGGCTACCGCTAACTCTATTGTTTTGTAACATCTTCTTTCAATTCTGTGTTCTATCAGAATTTTCTTTCCGCGAATTATATAACACAAAGTCTGACCACATATTCAATCTCAGCGCAATTTTTCCTTCAGATTGACTTCAAATTTCACGCAAATAGGCGAAGGTTTGTCTGAATTAACAGATTGAACTCTGAATTTTCCCGAACTCATCATTCACCTTAATCTCGAGTTATTTACTTCAAATTTGGAGTCAATCACAAGGAAAAATTGCTCTGAGATCGAATATGCGGTCAGAATTTGTCTTTAAATTTGCGGAAAGAAAATTCGGATGTATACTCTGTTCGGGATAAGAAGTCCGATGGGAAGTCAGGTAAAAACGCACTACATTGCAACGCGGCGGTTTCTCGGCTGTCGATTCTTCCCCGCTACGTGCGTTTAGGAAGACCTGCCTTTCAGACCCTTTTATTAAAAAAGACAATACCGTGAACTGACCAATTTATATAGTCCATTGAACGCCCACTCGAAAATTAAACTTTTGCGGCATTCGCGAATTTTGAATAACTGACTTTAAATTTAAATTCTGCTCAACGTGCACAGAAAAATGATACCCAACGGCGGTTCAAGGAGTAATTTTTCAAAGATTACAGCTTCTTGGAATCACTCAATCAGGAATGCCAAAATCTTTGAAAAATTACTCCTTGAACCGCCGTTGGGTATCATTTTTCTGTGCACGTTGAGCAGAATTTAAATTTAAAGTCAGTTATTCAAAATTCGCGAACGCCGCAAAAGTTTAATTTTCGAGTGGGCGTTCAATGGACTATATAAATTGGTCAGTTCACGGTATTGTATTTTTCAATAAAAGGATCTGAAAGGCAGGTCCTCCTAAACGCACGTAGCGGGGAAGAATCGACAGCCGAGAAACCGCTGCGTTGCAATGTAGTGCGTTTTTACCTGACGTCCCATCGGATCGGACTTCTTATGCCGAACAGAGTATAACACAGAATTTTAAGAAAGTGTTACAAAATATTATTTTGTAACACTTAGCGGTAGCCGTTGAACTGAAGATGGTCCGAGGATGGATCGTTCACAGTTGCGGCTCGTGCAATTTGGCAACCATGCTAATTTTCCATTTAAACTGATGCAAAAGTATCGATGTCTTGGGGGTGCAATTGCACCTCCTGAAGATCGATTGTTTTTCATAGGTTTAAATGGAGGGAATCCGTTGTTGCCAGATTGCACGCGCCGCCGCTGATCGATCAAACTCGCTTTTGAAGGAACTGACCATGAGAGACCCTTTTGAATTTGTCTCACATCTTTATTGAATGCCCAGCAGTGTTGTCAAATAATGCGTTTTCACTCGGCAGCCCAAGTCTCTTAACTTGCTGAACGCAGACTATAGGGGGACACCGACTTTTCGATCACTCTATGCAATTTGCATGCATAAGCACCTATTATATGTATACTTATAGAGAGATGGCGAGGCATGCTACATTATGCCTCTAAGCGCTTTCTTCATTTTACTATGCAACTACTAACAACTTTATAAGTCACGGCCCGGATGAAGTGCATAATGGGTGGACGTAAAAAAAAAAAAAAAAAAAAAAACAGCGGCGACGTCGCGCCATTTTAATGTGAAAACGTCGGAGAACGTCAGGTTCTGTTTTTTGGTGCAATGTTTATTAGTCATAAAGATGTGAGTTTACGAGCCTGGTTTTCGGTGTTGACGATGAAAATTTATTCGCTCAGACCCCCAGGTCCAAGTCTTGACAGAGGAGAGAGAAAAAGGAGATGAAATTTATGAATCTGAAAAAAACGTCAGAGACGTATCCAGAAGTTATTCTTTCTCTCTCTTTGCACATTTGAACGCGCTTGTCAGAAAAAGACAGATATAGCTACTAAAGTCACGTGATAGCTCTTCCTACTTTCCTTTTCTAACTCATCTGTTTTGAATGTGCGAAGAGACAGAGAAAGACAAACTCTTTGAAACAAATCGTGGGTGGATTCAGGAGCTTGATTCTCTCCCATGAGCTGCCGTTTTGCGTAGAGGTATAGTTTCAGAAGTGTAGGCTCACCTGTACCGATAATCTTTGGAATTTGTCAACATTATTTCTGATATTACTCGATGAAAATGAATGAAAATTAATTTGAGTGTTCACTTTTCATGAAAAACACTTTAAAACCCTTTCCGGTCCACGGCCGTTTTACCCGGCCGCCGCGCCGTAGCTGGTCCACGTACTTTATGCCGATTTCGGACTGTTTCGGGTTATCCCGAAAAAAGTGAAAATATGCGAAGGGAGACAAGGTTAAGCCAGTTGTCATTGTTGCCGACTGCGAGACTAGTTCCTTAAGTGTTCACCAGAGCCCGCCACACGCTGGACGAGTCGAATATATCCGACATCGACTGCAGAACAAGTTTAACTTTCGTGTCGAATATATCCGACAGTGGACCGGAACTGCTTTTTTGTATTGTCGGATATATCCGACATTGGACCGGAAAGGGTTAAACGCAAAATAATAAAGTCAGAGTAGCATAAGTTCGCAGTTTGATTTGAAGGAATTAACGTTGAAAATTCGCCAAATATCATGGTTTAGGTGCGCCTACACTTCTGAACCGAGCTCTATAATTTATGACATTTTTCAATTCGCCGAAGATTCCACCGCACCGGTTGAGCAAAGATTACACACTTAAGTTCATTTTATGACTGTACTGCAAGAAAATACTTTAATATGTTATATTTTCTCAATCGGTAGAGACGCCGCCGCACTATGGTCCAGAAGTCCGATTTAGGAAGACATTAGTTTGCATTAAAATCGCTCAATATCTTGAAAACGGCTCATCTGACATCAAAAATGGTTATAACAAAAAAGTTAAAACGGTTTACGTTCTATCTTTTATGTAATAACCAGTTTTGGTGTCAGATGAGCCGTTTTCAAGATATTGGGCGATTTTAATTCAAACTAATGTCTTCCTAAACCGGACTTCTGGACCATAGTGCGCCGTTAACTTATTAAAATGTCCGCAAGATTTTTAAAGTCGTCAATGACTCCAGTGGCTGAGAAAATAATACAGATCAGAGTATTTTCGTGCAGTACAGTCATACAATGAACTGAACTGTGTAATCTTCTCTTAACCGGTGGAATCATCGGTGAATTCAAAAATGTTATATGTTCTCTCCCTCCCTGGCCGTTTAAACTAATGTGTTAGGAAAGGATAGAAGGTGTGGTCATTTTCAACGTGAATTTTAGCCCCTCTGCCTTCTCCGTCATGTTTTAACACATGTGTTTAAATAGGTGAAGAGAGAGACAGAAAAATTTCTGGGTGTACCTCCGGAAGATGCACACCCTGAAGCGTTGTGTCCTACTAAATGTTGCAGTGTTCAACAACGTTATGATCTTTTTATGCTGATTCAGAGAGAAAAATAGAACTTGTTTAAGGGGGTATCCTACCCAAAAATTTTTTTTCACCAGTTAACCTCCAAAATTTCTGAAATTTTGGCAATGGAATAAGCACATTGAAATTAAGCAACCCTGAAATTTTTGTTGTGGTGGTTGCATACCTGCCCCTGAAATCTAATAATAAGCAGAAAAAAAGGTCGTTTACAGGAAAGTTGCTAGAGCCTGATATAATTGCTCTATCGACTTGTTCTTTGGCTCAAATGATGCACAATTAGATTCTCTGTGATCTGTTGGAGACAGATTTTTTTTTTCAATGCTTAGTTGCCCGGGTAAGAATTTTTCAATGGCATCTATTTTTTTTTGCTTACTTCTTCACTTTAAACTTTAATTTGAAAAAAATATTGAAGGTAGGTTAAAAATCTGATTCCAACAGATCACAGATAATACAATTTCGAACATTTTAAAAAAAAAAATGAAGTCTGTAGCTCAATTAGGGACTGAGATACCAACTTTCCTGTGCGGCAAAACAGGGGAAAATTAACATGCTCTAAAAATGGAAAAAGAAAATAACAAACATTTATTTTTTGCTCACCATAGGTGTGTAAATTATTGGCGCATGACTTTAAAAAATTAATTAAAAATATTTCTAAGCCTTTAAAAAAAAAACCAAAAATATCACGTTCTTCACGAGGATTTCCTGAACAAGAAAAGTCAAAAAAGTCAAAATCCCCAAAAATTGCTAAAGTGACCCAAATTTAGGGTAGGATACCCCCTTAATGTTTAGTTGTCACCGCGTCAAATCAGCCTCGAGAAATTCTTCACATGCACCGACACACAATGGGTTGAAGCATGGATTTTTCCGGACATGATTTTACGATTAAAAATTGATGATTAAATGAACAAACGAAATTGCAAGTTGAAATAATATGAAAAAATTTATTTTAGAGCTTAAAATAAGAGCTTAAAATTAGTCTAAAACAAAGTTTTAGCAAGAAATTTTCAAGAGCAAAATGTTTTTTAAGTAAAACAACGACAACTCTTCACGTCCGGAAAAAGCCGCATGTATGTCCATCGATCTTGTGTGCGACGCACAGTAGACTGACTAAATGGAATTTCCCGGACATCGTTTTAAGCAGAACAAAAATTAAGATTATGAATACTTGATGACAAAGTTACGAAAAAATAAGATCAATCTTCAATGTTTTTAGCTTTTATTGAAGAGATCACTTAGCTTCCCCTAGAAATGATTAATTTTAAAACGCTTTTGAGGCAAAAAACAAACAAAAAGTTATGTCCAGGAAAATTCATGTTTCGACCCAGTGCTTAAGAGCGACGCCTATTTATGTACTATGACTTTCAAAATTCAAGAGAAAGCAGTGGTGGCTCGTGCAATGTGGCAACAATGGATTTCCTCCATTTAAAACTATGTAAAATAATCGATTACTTGGTGAGTCGCCTAGTATCGATCTTTTTGCACACGTTTAAATGGCAAAAGTGCGCGGTTGCCGGATTGCACGAGGCGCGACTGAAAGAAAGTATCCTGGTAGCAATTTTCATTCTTGCATTCCTTGATCAATTTTAAAATTTGTGTAGTTTTCAGGTATTTCAGAGTCTATCATCATTGATACTTGAAAGTAAACCTTAAAAAATTTAAAACTATCTTTGAAAAATAATGGACAGAATAATCAAGGATCGTCTCGATGAGAGGATCTTTTGAAGGTCAAAGAGTACAAACCTGAATACCTGAATATTAGACTCAAAACTCAATTTTAATGCGCTAAATTTTATTTCGCTGCAGATCATTTTTCATCGTGAAAATTTCCAGTTTTACCTATAAGAAAACGAGGCCATTGCAACATCTGTATTCTGTAAGCCGATTCCGTTCTTCTATAGACAAAACGAGCAAAGGCGTTATGCTTGCAATGTGGCAACGTTTTACTGTGTTCATTCAAATGCATGAAAAAGATCGAACTATTGGGTGTTCGGTGAACACCTTTGCATTCGATCTTTTACATGGGTTTAAATGGACATAATACACGGAGAAAAATTTATATTTGGGGCTACCAGAATTAATTCTACGTAATAATAGTTATATGTTCATTCGCGTATCTTTATAACTAGATTTCTGGAAATATTCAAAATACATTTTTCGTTGGAACCAGCAATATCTTCACAGATACCAGAATTTACATTTAACTATTCTGCAGAAGTAATTCTGGTTGCCCCTAGTATAAATTTTTCTTCGTGTACGACGTTGCCACATTGCACGCTATTAAAAACGAGACGAGAGAACTGGTTAGTCGATCAATACCATTGTTTTAAAGGGAAGCATTAGGTGACCATGTAAACAAGACGTGTATAGTCATTTGATCTGAAACGATTATTTTGAAACTACCCCTCATCTTACTTAGATATAAGTCACGTGACGCCTCATCTCAGTTTAAACCAATGGGATTAATTGACTCCCGCCGCTATCTCGTCCCCCGTGGTCGTTCAAAAATGCGGAAACAGCTTGTTAATGTGATCCTCGGATAACATTCTAATTGAAACATAATGTTGATTTCCTGGAAAAAAAAAACAAAAAACAAAAAACAAAAACAAACCTGACATTATCATGGGTCCTCCTGAAGAATGACCATTAATGGTCATGTGAAGAATGATTCAATCTCTGAGGTCGATCCGGATCGTGACTTAACTCCCGAAAATGAATCCGATCGGTCGATGTTATGTTTTCGAGCGGTTCAAAATGCTCATCGTGATGGTGTATCCTCCAAAGCCTTCCTTAATTGTATTTCCCTTTGTTTTCAGCTTTTATTTATCAGCGTTATTTGTTGGAAGTCAAAAGGGGTCATTTCTAAATCTCTCCCTCACTCAAACGCACACTCTACCTATATCTATATTGACCCTCCCCCCCCTCTCCCTATCTTTGTTTTTTTATTTATGAGCACACAAAGCACAACTTATAAAACCGGGACGCCCGCCCGCGCTAGATTGGGGGGGGGGGGGGGTGTCGACCGGCCGGCTGCGACTCCATAAATGTGAGAGTGTGTCAGTGAAGGAAAAACATTATAACGAGGGGAACCGGTTTTTTGGTTTCCATCCAACATCCAACGGAGGATACTTGCTGTGTTGCACAGTGGGGTCGAAACAAAATATATTCCGGACATGTTGACATAATTTTCAATAAAATGTCAGAGACAGCTGCTTTTTGTAAGAAGGGGAGCGAGGGGGGGCCGGGGGCGCCCGGGCGCCCTTGAATATTATAATGGGGTTGTTGCACACTCTTGCTGTGAGCGATTTAATAGTCGATTCTGGTGTAAAAATCTCCGAAAATAACGATGGATGGCAGCACTAAATACTTCAAAATCCACTCTTAAATTCAATGAACGCTTTTATTTTCGCGGGCGTAGTGGTGGCTGAGGGTAGAAACAATGGGAGATTCTCATCTAACAATATACTGTAAGTCCCTTAAGAAGTGACCATAATAAGAGACGACTTTCATTTGACACCAGTGTCACTATAAATGTCACGGTACTTTTATTTTCGCGGGCGTAGTGTGGCTGAGGGTAGAAACAATGGGAGATTCTCATCTAACAATATACTGTAAGTCCTTTAAGAAGTAACCATAATAAGAGACGACTTTCATTTGACACCAGTGTCACTATAAATGTCACGGTACCATTCACCGGATGTGGGTCACTACTCTGATGACTAATTACTCTGTGAACCATCCTTGTCATAGCATAGAGAGAGTGACAAAATTAAGATATAGGATACTCCCATTATTACTGCCCTCAGCCACTATAACGCCCTCGCAAATTAAAACGTTTATTGAGTTTAGGAGTGGATTTTGAAAGTTTTTAGTGCTGCCATCGTTATTTTTGGAGGTTTTTACGCACCAGAATCGACTATTAAATCGCTTATAGCAAAAGTGTGCAGCAGCCACATTATGCTATTCTCCCTTCTTTCCGCATTTTTTTAATTCTTTATTTCCTCTCAATTTATTTTTAACGGTCCTACGCTCTCCTTGAGTCTCCCTCTGAACAGCTCTTACAGGGGCACTGAAGGGTGGGGCGGGGGGGGGGCGCAATTCGCCCCCAAACGCTTGATCTGCAAAGGTGTGAGGGGAAGCCCCAATCGAGAAAAAATCCATGATGTGGCTGGGGGGGGGGGGGGGGGGAGAGCAACCATGGACAAACCATACATTTACCCCGGGGTCTCCGGGCCCCTGGAATTCACTTAACTCCCCTGAGCTCTGGATAAAAGCACCTTTCTTCTTATATCCTCTTCTCACGATTAAAGCATTTAAAAAAAATTAACTTTTTGAATAAAAAATACAGAGTTTCAATAAGCCAGGGTTTAGGCACGTGTGGAGTATCGACGATTTAAAGATTGTATCGAGATTTCCATGAGCTAAATTTCGCCTTAAAACTTGAAAAATTTGATTGAACCTCCAATCATACCCTATAAGGGACTGTCGGGGGCTTCTGAAATTATCAAAAATGAAAGATTTGGGGTCATTCACCATGCCTATCTTGTTTCAAATTTTTTCCTTCAGTTGTTTTCGAGAAAAATGCCCTACCCGGGTGGTCTGTCTGGTACACCCTGTACAATATTTCCATCGAGGGACTCCAAGCGAATACTGCCGCAGTTTTGCGTGTGAGTGTAAACTGTGGGACTGATCTGTAACGGCTTTCCCGGCCGAAGGAGTATGAAGAGTGGCCGAACTGTAACCTTGAAGGCGAAACTTAGCTTGGAAAAATCTCGCGACAATCTTTAATTCGTCGATAGTAGGTATACCTGTTGAAGACCAAAACAATATATTTGGCGCACGCACAACGTGGCAACGGCGTCGAGTCATACAACATACTGGTACACACACTATGTCACTCGGTAACAGGTCAACAATGGGTCTGTTGCAAACTTTTGCTACAGCGACAATAAGTGTTAAATCCGATGTAAAATCGCCTGAAAAGTCCATTGGTGGCATTATAAAGTCATGAAATACAATATTAAACTCACAAGAGGCGTTTATTGAAATCCAAGATGGCGGCAAAATATCGAGGAATCTTAATGTATGCACCGTGATCATCCAAGGATTGCCAACTTTTTGTCCTCACTGGAGGTTTAGGTTATGTGTTTGTTTACGTTGTGATTGGTTGTGATGGATATTGTGAGGTTGGCTATCCTTGAATGTTTGTGGTGCATGCATACAGATTGCTCGATATTTTGCCGCCATCTTGGATTTCATTAAACGCCTCTTCTGAGTTTATTATTGCATTTCATGCTTTCTGATGCCACCATTGGACTTTTCAGGCGATTTTACATCAGATTACACACTCTATAGCGCTGTAGCAAAAGTTTGCAACAGACCCATATTCTTGATATTTTCCAGTGCTCCTCCTCAAGCTAAAAAGTAAAATTTATATCATGTTCGGAAATATTCATATTGTTCGACCCAGGGTGCTCCGTCGCAGCATCCAGAGAGAGAGAGAGAGAGAGAGAGAGAGAGAGAGAGAGAGGAGAGGAGAGAGGAGAGAGAGAGAGAGAGAGAGAGAGAGAGAGAGAGAGAGAGAGAGAGAGAGAGAGAGAGAGAGAAAGAGACCCAGTACTGCAGTAGAGTGTTTGCCGTTGCGACCTGCAACCACTCAATGCTCTGTACCCTCTACAACTCATCCACGCCACGGTAGGTTGGTATCTGGTAAACGCAGTATAACTTCACATAGGTATATACACTCGAGTTATGGTGCATGCTGTACACTACAGTGCATACTGAACACTGTATAGTATAATCAGACTCGCTCATTCAAGCAAAACGCACGGCAAGTCTAAAGCACGGCCTCTAATTTCTTGTTGTCTGGGTCTCTGGTTGCCTCTTGCTGTGCTGGGACGGGCCGCATAGTCACCGGTTCAGCCACAGTGAAGGAGGGAGCGAGGCAGCGCCACGACGGTTTACCTTCTTATAGTTCTTTTACACCGCGGCCGCCGGACATTGGCCACTTGGCCGCTGGCTGGTCACCAGCTATATATATAGCTAACTCTATACAGGGTGTTTCTAAAACTTATGTCATCCTTCCTGCCACGTATTTTTGAGATCAAAATAAGACTTTTTTTTTCCTATAAACATGTGTCCGAAAATGCCCCCCTTTTGAGCTACAGCCCCCCCAAAGTTTTAAAAAATTGTTGGTTTTTTTGGAATATCGACCAGATTTATGAACCGAATGTCATGAAAATTGGTGTCCCGAGGTACTTTTACATGTAGAATCCATTAATGACCTCGAGAAATTCAGAAATGAGGTCTGACTGTACTTTTCAGGCAATCTTATACCTTCAACGACACACATTTTATGTTACGGAATGGAAATTTGAAAAATAAATAATGAAATTAGATGGAAAAAACTCTAAGAAAGATATTTGTTACTCTTTGTTTTTGTCGATACGACGCGTATTAAGCGGGATAATCGCTGCACATGGTGGAAAAGTCAGCGCTTTTACTGTAGCGGGCGACCCGAAGAAGCAGCGGAGTGGCGGGTTGCATACTTCCTGCAACTCCTCGTGATAAAAGCGCTGACTTTTCCACCTTGTGCAGCGATTATCCCGCTTAATACGCGTCGTATCGACAAAAACACAGAGGACCAAATATCTTTCTAAGAGTTTTTCCCATCTAATTTCATTATTTATTTTTCAAATTTCTCTTCCGTAACATAAAATTTGTGTCGTTGAAGGGATAAGATTGCCTGAAAAGTACAGTCAGACCTCATTTCTGAATTTCTCGAGGTCATTAATGGATTCTGCTCGTAAAAGTACCTCGGGACACCAATTTTCATGACATTCGATTCATAAATCTGGTCGATATTCCAAAAAAGCCAACAATTTTTTAAAACTTTGGGGGCTGTAGCTCAAAAGGGGGGCATTTTCGGACACATGTTTATAGGGGAAAAAAGTCTTATTTTGACCTCAAAAATATACGTGGTAGAAAGGATGACATAAGTTTTAGAAACACCCTGTATAAGAGGGCAGAGGGCGCATTGCGCGTCTCAAGACTCAAGAGGTCCTTTGAATCGCCGCAGTGAGACGCGACTGACTTCACGGGGCAGTGCAACCAGGAGAAGCACAGTGGGCAATGCGGGCTTTTTTCAAAGGTCACAAGACTTCGGGTGAGTCATTCATATTGCATAATAGATAAACCCAATGAGTAAAGATACTATCAAGATGTGCAATCTATGGAATTCAACTCTGGTCTGATATCGTCAAAAGGTGGCGAAAAATCAGGAAATAACTTTCTCATCAATTTATTCTTTATAAACTTTCAAGAACAATTGAAGGGTAGAGTGGATAAAGGGGTATGTGACACTTTTTTTAATTTTGGGAAAATCGACTTTAAAGTTCAAAGTATGGACGTTTTCGACATTTTAGCTGAACATCAACCGCAACAGCCTTGAAAGTAGGGTCATATCCAAGGTATATGGAAGAACAGGTATGGACAGGAGGCGGAGCCTATCTCAGTAGGTGACGGCTACGTCACACATGTTCTAGGTGGTCGCGATAAAATTCGCCTACCGTTTCAAACTATCTCACTCACTCTCCCGTGATCCCCACCTCTCGCTACTGCAGTAGGTGACGGCTACGTCATCGCCAAAGCAAGCGTGTCGTCATCATTTGACGGGAAGACTCGAAAGCCCCTTAAACCCCGCCTCCTGTCCATACCTGTTCTTTCATATACCTACATCATATACCTACATTATTGGGTCATATCCTACATTTTTTGAACCAAGACAATTTATAGATAGATACCATTATAACTCTTTCATCAACTGTGCTTACTCGATTTTTTCCAAAATGTCACATAACCCCTTTATCCACTCTACCCTTCAATTTTAATCACAGCAAGCATTTTCAACAAGTGATTCAAACTCAAATTTTCCCCTAGAGTTTTAGATTAAGCTTGAAAGGTCGAAATCGATAACTTTGTTTGATAACTCCAGTTTTTCGCTGATTTGATAACTGCATTTTTTCGCTGATTCGATAACTGCAGTTTTTCGCCGACTCGATAACTGCAGTTTTTCGCTGATTTTTTGCCACCTTTTCTTCGATCTCTAACCATAGAGCCTTCCCTCAGAGATTGCTCATGCTAATAAGTTCTAACTAACAAAAATTATAGGAGTCTCCATTCGAGATATTTGATTCAGGGGGCTGTGAATGATTACCCCCATATATCATAATAGCCTCCCTTGGGTGATGGAGATGTGAGAGCCCCGTAAAACGGTGCCCTCTACAAATATTGGAGTATAGGTAGGTACATGTTTCAACGTTTTTCTAATATCGAACCGGAACTCAAGTAAGCAGGATATTTCCCTCCTTTTTTTAACACCCTGTATGAATTTTTCTTCAAAAATTATTTCTTTTGGTCTCTTTATAAAATCTCTTTACTGCACGATTATTTTTTTTCGTTCGAAAACATGATTTTTCAATTGTTTTTGACTCAAAATGAAAGGAAAAATATAGTGAAAAAATTCCTAGCATTAATTCTTGCGCCCAAGAGATCTGCAAAGTTTTAAATTTAACACGAGCCAGTATAGGGAGAAAATCAAGGTCAAACGGTTAAACATGTTTTCTAATGCTCAGATGGCGCCCAACGTGGGGCCTTCCTTTTTCAGACTTCGGTGAAAAATCGAAATTTTTCCTCGGTATGTGCCGGAGGAATGACGACATGGAAAAAAATGATATTTTAACTTTAAGAGTTCAAAATGGAGGAAATATATTATGTGCCTCAGAGGGGACACGGTGCAGTTAAGGGTTGTTAAATCATCCCCTACTCCTATTAAAACAACATAATTATGTTAAGTACTTTACTTAAGTAACTGTGCAGACCGACTTATTCAAGGCATCAGATTCTTTCATCAACTATACTCCAGAAGTTTGGCATCGAATGAATCAAAAAAAAAAATTACCCCAAAAACAAAAAAGCTAGTAGCATAAGATAAAGGACCATGTTCTCATACGTTTGTACAGCAAGAAGGAGAGAGCTAGCTGCCAGGGGGGGCTGAAGTAGAGGGAATTGAAGAAGAAAGTGAGAGCGAAAAGAATTTTAATTGCGAGGAATCAAACTCATCATCTCATTCGTTAATATTGTCATCAACCTACATTCGAGCATCTTTGACACTAACGCACAAATCTTTATCTCCCCCTCCCCCGCCCCTCATCCAGCTCTTCGATCGCCTTTTACCCCGCCTCCTCATCTCCTTCCAAGGCACTTCCACTTGGCACGGGCAAGTCACAGTCGGCGGTCCGATTCTCCACTCGCTGAAACCGCGTTCGTATAAATCGATTGTAGAGTGGACAGAGAGCTTAATCTTACATGGAAGCTTTCTCTTCTTGAATGAAACAATAATTTTGTGAATGAATTTGGATATACTGGATTAGTACAGCGAGGCCGAGTGTAAGTGCCAATGAAATTGTGCATGTGTGAGTGTGGATGTGTGATTGTGAGTGAGAGAGAGAGGGGGGGGGGGAGAGAGAGAGAGAGAGAGAGAGAGAGAGAGAGAGAGAGAGAGAGAGAGAGAGAGAGAGAGGAGAAGGAAAATCGATCTCAGGACGTAGGCGAGCGAGAGAGAAAGCAATTGCGCGACTGAAACTGAAACGTCATACAGGGTGACCTTGGTGTCGTAAAAAAAAAAAAAAAAAAAAAAAAAAAAAAAACTCGCGGATGAATGAAAGTATTAACCCTTTATGTACCAAGCTTCAACGTATTCCGTTTACTTTAATCTGTTTCACCTGCGGTTTTAATTGATCATTTATTGATGAAGTTAAAAGAACGATACAAGACAGAGATATAGATATAAAGAGGATAAAAAACATCTCCGTTATCTTTTTCCAACTCGTACATTCAAAGAGGAAGTATAGGAAAGGTGAGAGAGATGTCTCCTACTCTCTTGAAAAACCCATACTCTAATAAAAGACATAGAATGCAGTCATGGGCGGATCCAGGGAATTGTCTTTCTCTCTCTCCTCCCATTTGAAAACGTGCGTTAGAAAAGGACAGAAGAGGGGGCCAAAGTCACGTGATATGGCCCCCTCTGCTATATCCTTTTCTAACACATAAGTTCAAATGGAAAGAGAGAGTCTCTCTCTCCTTCCATCTCCTTCCAGAGAAAGACAATTCCCTGTATCCGCCCATGACTGCAATGGCGGTTCAAGCAATTCATGGTACTATTGTTTATCGGTCCATTTGATTCTATGTAAAACAATCGAATCGATAGTGATAAGCAGCGCCTCATCCGCAATCGATTGTAGTAAATACATTTAGCTAAATGGAGGGGAAAATATTGTTGCCAGACTACCAGGAATAGCCACTGATAGAATGAAGTCGGTGCATCGACTCGAGCCATCGCGACAAACATACAGCAGGATGCTCCCGATAAAACAAAAACCAGTCTTGAAACGGAGAGTGATAATATTGCGGAATCTGAATTAATTCAAGTTCCATTTTGCTTTATTAGCATTGTTCAAAGTCTCTTTGCTGTCATTCACGAAAAGGATAAAAATTTAAAATAACCGAGCTCATTTCCATTAATGAATCTAGAATGCCAACCCCCCCCCCCCTTCCCCCACCTTCTCTTCCTCTTGTTCTGATGGCAGAAGCCGAGGCGTCATGATACCGGTTCTTGTTTATGTCCAAAAATCGTGCCAACAGTCATTTTGAAAATGAACCGATTATAGGCTTTTCCTATAATCCAATTTGTAAAAATCCTGAGAATTTTAAGAGGATCTAAAAAAAAAATTCTTGGAACAGGAATATACAAATAGTACCTACATTGTACAAATATGATGTTGGATTAGTCTAAAATAGGTCTCATCATTTGTTGAATTGCATGTAACTACCGGCATGCAAATGTGCCTTTTTCTAACTTTTGCTATAGCAATATAGATCGTGAATTCCGATGATTTCAAACCTGCACCAATGAACCGGCGAAAACACTTAACGATAAGAATCTTCAAAATCCTCTCAAAAAGTCATAAATGCCAGCGGCGGCTCGTGCTATTTGGCAACAGTGGTTTCTCTCCATTTAAATATATGTAAAACAATCGATTGCAGGTGAAGCACTGCTTCACTGTCAAATCGATTGTTTAACATAGAATCAAATGGAGGGAAAACATTGTCGCCAAATCGCACGAGCCGCCGCCGATAAATGCCTTCTTAAAATCTATGAATTTAAACGACACATTTGCAAAATATAACCGTCAAACAATCAAGTACTTTGTTGTCTCAAAGTCCGGTTATCAAATGGAGAAATCCTAGAAAGATGTTATAAATTTATAAATATAATAGGTAACTACTTAACTCTACAACCCAGCACAAAGCTTGCAACAGGTGTCCTTTTCCCACTTCAACAACAGCCAACAGTTCTCTACTGTTGAGTGATAGATAACAGGTCAGGTTTTCCTCATAGTTAAAAAAAAAAAAAAAAAAAAAAAAAAAAAAAAAAAAAAAAAAAATCTTCCTTCCTTTCTTTATTTACAGATTAATAAAGGTTACTGATTAATTATTTTAAAATAGACCGCGATTTCTTTGTTTTCACTTCAAAGCAGAGTCAGTTCGATTCGAGCAATGTTCATTGTTCACCGCGAACAAAAATGAACCCATATCACAGAATAATACAATCAGAAGGGAAACTCTAATTCATTTTGAAACATTCTTTACTTCGGGCCGCCATGTTCGAAAGTGAGTATCTTCGGCAATCTTCGGCAGATCTTCGGCAACTGGCCGAGTTGTGATTGGTTGTATAGCCTGAAAAAGCATGTCCGCCATCTTGAGAAGTGAGTAGGCACAGTTGCCAGTTTGTGCCAGTAAATTCCAAATCTTGTTTCCATTGGCTCTTATGGGAGTTTCCCTTCTGATTGTATTATTCTGTGCCCATATAACTTAAAGCAAATTTTCACGATAGAATATCATTCACCGTCGTCTGATATTCGATGGATTTTGCATCTTCTCTTTTGATGATATTCGATTGTTTCGCTGGTCTCACCGGAGACCGTTGAATTCCAACTACTGGAAATTTCGAATTCACCCCCGGAGGTAGATTCGATTTCGAATGGTTGCCACCGGTGTCAGAAATCTCACCTTCTATCCTTTTTGACTAATTCGAATTAGTCAAACCGCCACGATAATTTCGGAAACGACGAACTTTTCGAATAAAGTTTACTCTACAGATCATGCGTAGAAGTCATTTTCCTATGAGACAAACATAATTTTAGCGTCGAAAATGCTAGTTTTTTTTTTTTTTTTTTTTTTTGGGGGGGGGGGTTAAAAATGGCTGTGTCATTCAGAGCTGATTCAGAGTTTATGTTATAGAATATTCCCTAGTAGAAATAAACCTCAAGGCCCTCAAGAGAAAAGCCCTCATTGAGGGTAATTGGAACAGAGGGCTTTGAGGGTGCCCTAAACGAATCTTGAGGGTGCCCTCAACGAATCTTGAGGGTGCCCTCAACGAATCTTGAGGGTGCCCTCAACGAATCTTGAGGGTGCCCTCAACGAATCTTGAGGGTGCCCTCAAAAAATCTTGATGGTTTTTCTCGGATACGTTCGGGGATGAGATGGGGCGTTAATGGGGAGGGGGTGGTGGGGAGGGGATAATATTGGGGATTTATGTAGTCGACAAAAAGTAGACTCGCATGTACTGATTCAAACTTCATTGGTCACCTATTTTTCTGACATCGTACCGACCTGACCGGGATTCGAACCCGCAACCTTCCGATCCCTAGTCCTACACCCTAACCGATACACTGTTCCAACAGTTAGCGGAAGGGGACGAAATTCGGGTATATAAGGTTGCGCGGACGTCTGAAAAGAAAATACGCTTTGTTTTTGTCCGATTGGCGTGAAACTTGGTGTCCTCGTGTATTTTTGGTCGAGGAATCCGAATTTGCTATCAGATTTTTAGAATTTAATAAACAAAATACGAAAACTTTACTTTTTCTTTGTATCATTGTGCTAGCTTCATCGGTCATGGTGCCGATCACAACATCGGTGTTGCTAAAATGTTTACCAGGGAAACTGGATAACGAAACCGTGTTTGATGGTGGAGTCACACTGATTTTAATTTTGAACTGGAACCCTGGAAAATATGTAATGCATTCTTGAGCTTATTTAGCGCCTGGAGGTTATGTAACGGTCTCCTTTACACTTCTCCAGCCCCTGGAAGTTATGTAATGAATTTTTGAGCTTTAGTGGCACTTGGATGCTCGTTAATTGATTCTATCACATTTCTCCAGTCCCTGGAAGTTATGTAATGGATTATTGAGCATTTGTGGCGCCTGGAAGTTAGGCAATTGATTCTATTACACTTCTCTCGCCCCTGGAAGTCATGTAATGGATTCTTGGGCTCATTTAGCGCCTGGAGGTTATGTAATGGTCTCCTTCACACTTATCCAGCCCCTGGAAGTTATGTAATGGCGTCTTGAACTTTTGTGGCGCCTGGATGTTATGTAATTGATTCTATTACACTTCTCCAGCCCCTGGAAGTTATGTAATGGATTCTTGAGCTTTTGTGGCGCCGGGAGGTTAGGTAATTGATTTTATTACACTGTTCCAGCCCCTGGAAGTTATGTAATAGATTCTTGAACTTTAGTGGCGCCTGGAGATTATGTAATTGATTCTGTTACACTTCTTCAGCATCTGGAATGGTGCTAGCACCATCAGTCAAAGTGCCAGAAACGTAGCACCACCACAGCAGGGGCCCCTTTCCTTTTCCAATGAAAAGGAAGCAGTGGTGGATCTAGAAAGTTTTTCTTTAGGGGGGGGGGGCCCTTAAAACATTTGAAGCTTCACAGAAAGCAATTTTGGGCTATTTTGTATTGAAAATAGGCAAAATTACTGCTTCAATGGGGAGGGGGAAATTTAGATCCATTGGATGGAAAGAATTACTATTTTTATAAAATTTTCATAATTTACCTACAGGAGGAAAAAAATTTAAAATTCAAAAATCGTTCACTTGTTTCACGGAAAAAATAACGCACTCACCCTATGGATTGGGATCCAAGAATCGTAAGATCACACATTTTATGCTTCCTTGTCATCATATCGCTTGATAATGATGCCCACAAGATTCTGAGGACATTATATCAGCTGTCATCCTCAACAATTGTTGATGGTCCTCAAGCTTGGGAGAACGTTCAACCGTTGCATCATCATTTTGAGGGCGTCATCAAACAGTTTTTATTGGTTTTCAAGACCTTGAGGGCGTAATCGTGATTTTTGAGGTCATCCTCAAATGATTTTGATGGCGCCCTCAACAATGTTTGAGGGCCCTCAAGAATCTTGGTGGTGTCTTCATTGCCCTCAAAAGATTTTGAGGGCACCCTCAACAATATGTTGGGCCCTCAAGAATCTTGAGGGTGTCCTCATGATTTTTGAGGGTACCCTCAAAGGGTTTTGATGGCGCCCTCAAGAATGTTTGAGGGCCCTCAAGAATCTTGAGGGTAACCTCATGATTTTTGAGGGTACCCTCAAGAATCGTTGAGGGTTCTTGAAAATCCTTGAGGTTTATTTCTACTAGGGTTACTATCGCGGTTTTCATTTCCACGAGAATATCATTCAAAAGTTCATTCTCTACTCTCACTGGCTAGATTTTTCACCGATCAGCGGCATCAGTTAGCAGTCATCATTCTTGAAGTGAATGATATTCGATCGCGGAAAGCTTCTGGTGGGTCGTGTCTTTCGGGGCTTAGCTGAGTAGCTGAAAAGGGGAAGACAAATGTGGGCCCGCTCCAAATGGAACGGGACTTGCGCAAAAACATAGTCCTTGGGGTCCTTACAAAGGGGCTTACAGCACTTTTTGTGAATGGGCCCATGAATTTGCAAAATTTTGATTTTAAAATGAGCCCCCGGGACGGCGCGGCGGATCGTTGTGTAGCCGAGAATCATCGCCCTTCCTACAAGCAGAGTCGTAGTGTAGCGGCACACAGTGTTCGATTCGACTAATCTAGCCCGACAAAATGCCAAAAAAAAAAGTCGATGAAATCAGACGAAAACTACCTCTAGTGGTAGCCCAGGTACTATCTGATAACGTACAATGACTGGTTTTCCTGATGATTGTACACCTTGCCCGGGAGAGCGGGGTTTATCAGCAGTTTCGAGCGACACACGTTCACAAGTCAGTTCTCCCATGGTAATTACATCATAATAAAATCAATATTTTTGTAAGTTAAGAAGAAAATTGTGGAAAACCAGCGATGGATCCTGCTTCCTTAGGTACTAAATGACTAAAAACCTTCATATTTGAACCCTCTACTCCAAATTATGATGGCTTAGCAAATTATTCACAAATATGGTCTAATTTTAAAAAAAATTACAAAAACTCCAACTTTGATGGAGTGCAACTTTTGTGAAAGGCATTGAAAGGACGTGAGAATTGCGTTAAAGTGTTCCTAATACACTTCTTTTTTAAATCCTCCAAAGCACAGAAACCGATTTTAACCGATTTTTGAGATATCATTTTTTTTGTGAGGTGAGGTCGGGGATCAAGTGTTGAAAAATCAAGAAAATAAAGGACAGCAAATGAGGAATATCACTTACATTTGCCTATACACTTTCAGATCAATACTGGTCGTTGCTCCAGAGAATTTTTAACAGAAATAGGTTACTTTGAGTAGATTTTAGGTTTATGCCCATGTGGAAAGCGGAACACCCCCCCCCCACATAACAATTAGAAATACGTGAATAATAGGAACTTAGTTGGACTTATGATGGTAAATGAGTTTATGACGTTTCGACTCAACTGCTTTTACTATACCTGGTACTATATGCCCACCACCCTGCATAAAATTCTGACACTTGGTGCAGAAATTATTCGAAATTGCGTGTTACCAATCGGGCAAATGTCAGAGGAGGCCTCTGAAGCAAAAAACAAAGATATTAGGCGAATCAGAAACAAGCACACTTTTAAATGCAGTCGAATCAACGCAAATTACGACCTGATCAAATATCTTCTAGTGTCCTCGGATCCTCACATATCTTTGCTCAGGAAACTTCCTCTCAAAGAAAAACATTCTTACGATGAGACTTTTTTATCTCTCATTATAAATGCTGAAATTAATTATTTTCTTTCTCTCTTCACTACAACAGTGAGTTCCCTTCTGGAGTGGATGCTGTGAAATGATCTGTAATCTTTGAATATCGTCATAATATATTTGTAATTATAGCTTTCAAAAATTACTTCTCCTACAAGAATTGCTGTTTCGATTACTTTGAAATGATATACTTAATATGGCTATGCTGATTTTTTAATTCGATTTATGGTGTAGGTGCACTTTAAATATCAAAAGTAGTACAAAGATTACAGAATCTACCACATCTATTTTTGAACAGGATCTCTTCATCGAATCCAACTTTGTTTTTCCATGCCCTCATCTTCTCACTTATCCTAAAATTGCCTTTAATTTTTTTTTTTTTAAATGATTATGTGATTGCAGCCGACTTATTGAAGAGGTTGAATGGTGAAAGAGTGGGAGGAAGGGGGAGGGGGAGGGGGTCAGAAGTCTATTTTAGCACATTCCACAAGGTTGTTACAAGGAGGAAGGAGAGCTATAAACTGAGAGGGGGAAAAAATACTTATCGAAAACAAAACAAAATATGCGTGGATCCCCCCCCCCAGGGCCAAAAATGTCAAACTATACTTTCCTGATGACCAATTCAATCGGAAATTGACGTTTCCTAACATATTTGACCTTCAAAGCTCGAAAAATAATTTTGTCGGGCTAGATTGGTCGAATCGTACACTGTGCGGCAGTGCAGTGGGTTCCGGATTATAACGTCCCGAGTTCGATCTCTGCTACCAGCGTATTTGTTTGGGTGATATTTTTGCTCATCTTCCTTCACCGTGGTTTTTGTTTATTTTTTACTTTTTGTTCCTCGTTTGGCTTTTCTTTTTATTTCATTTTTTAACCGTTTGAATCGAATTCCGCGGCTTTTTCATCGTAAATATGCACTGTTACTACACTGTGTTTACTTCACTGTTGGAAGTTAAGAAAATATTGGAAAAGAAAGACAACACTGCTTGAAAAAACGGGCGAAAAAAAAAAAGTTTTGTTGACCAATTTATACTTTCTGTTTGATACTTTTAATATTTTCTAAACTTCTATGTACAAGTGTATGTATAGTAGTAACTATGTACAGGGTGAAAAAGCCGCGGAATAATTCGATTCAAACGGTGTTAAAAAAACAAAAACAAAAAACAAACGAGAAACAAAAACACGGTAAAGGAAGATAAGCAAAAATGTCATTAAAAAATATGCACCGGGAGCTGGGATCGAACTCGGGACGCTACAATCTGGAGCCCACTATACACTGCCGCTATACCACGACTCTGCTTCTCGGCTACATAACGATCCGCCGTCCCGGGGGCTCATTTTAACCCTTCACTGCATGAAGTTCCACCGGTGGAACAAATTCTTCAAACGCTCATATAAAATACAGGTTTTGAGATATGCTTTCGGCGCATGGTGGGTCAACGCGGGAGAAGGTATGTTTTGAGCTCACAAAAAAAAAAAAAAAAAAAAAAAAAAAAAAAAAAAAAAAAATGGCTGAAAGAAAACATCATGCAGTGAAGGGTTCGTGATCGAAATCATGTCAGGGGGGAAATTTGCCCCCGTATCCAAACTGACCACATTTTGATTATTTTTATAAAGTTTCCGGCATTGGCTTTTTGAAAAATCCAATTAAAGTAAAATTTTTTTTTTTTTTTTTTTTGAAAATTTAAAAAAAAAATAAATAAAAAAGATTCCCGCCATTTCTTATGGTGTTATATCACTTGTAAAAAACGAGTAAAAATAGAAAAAAGAGAATTTTGACCGAAAAACCGTCAAATTATTTTTTTCACTATTTTTCCCATGTATTTGACCACCTAATACATTGAAAAATCCACATTTGCTTGAAAAAAAAAAAAATCATGCAGTGAAGGGTTAAAATTAAAATTTTGCAAATTCAGGGGCCCATTCACAAAAAGTGCTGTAAGCCCCTTCATTAGGACCCCAAGGACTATGTTTTTGCGCAAGTCTCGTTCCATTTGGAGCGGGCCCACATTTGCCTTCCCCTTGTGAGTGATTACTGGTGATTTTCGTAGTGAACTTGTGCTTTTCCTACACCCCACATGCGTGAAGTGGTGTTCAGATGAGTTTGATACATGCTTATGCTGGTTTCAACTTTCATCAGCAACTCCGTCGGGTCAAGAAGGCACGTTGCACGCCAATCCATTCACGAAAATACGATTTCACCTCTTTTTTCACTTGACACACGAAGAGCATAGAATGTGGGTCTCTATTTGTCTCAGGTCTTGCCTGAACTCTGCAGGTTTACAGTAGGGACAAATCTCATCCTTATATACTGGCCGCAGTTACTTCTACCCCCGCTAGTTCAGAAACTCATATATGTAAGCTCAACGAAAGAAGCCTCCAGGCCAGTGGCGGATCCAGCCCTCGCGAACGGGGGGGGCGAATTTTGAATTTTCGCCCCTAAATGACCCCTTTTTCTTGTTTCCGCTGTTGCTATACCCCTTCCTCTCCCCTCTTTTCCCACTTTTTGGGCCGAGGGGGGCGATCGCCCCCTTCGCCCCCCCCTGTATCCGCCAATGCTCCAGGCCGGTATAGGAAAGAGCACGTCCGACATGTGACAATGCGTTGTCTACTTGAAATTCATCTCGAATCCGATCAAGCTTTGAAGTTGTCCCGTGCAATGTCCTCTGCTCCAACCCCCCCCCCACCCATTTCCTCGCCACTTCGTCCAACTCTCGTGCTATCAATCCTCCTCCTTTGCATCATTTCTGCGACGGCAAGGTTGCCACGGTGACGCAATCTCTATACTCGCTTTCATCCTATATAGCCTCCGTCTCACGTTCACTGGACCGAGTCGCACATCCCGTTGTCGTCCATAGCGTCCGCAGTGTCCAGTGTCCAATGTCCATAGAACTCGCGGGATATACCGATCGCATCACATTGAAATGTCCAATCGCGTTGCTCCCCCCCCTCTCGTCCTTTCGTACCTTTGTCTTCCCCCCCCCCTTCGGTGTTCTATGTCCCGCGGTTTGCGTCCCCCCCCCCGCGTGGGAACGCATGAATACTCACACGTACAGATGCAGGCGCAGAAGTTCTTACACTTAAGCTGTGTTGCCATTTTTTTCCCGGATACTATCCGATTTTTTCCCCCATTTGACTTAATGTAAAAGTTAGTACTTTATAGGGAAACTTGGCAACGCTGTACTTGAGACAAACGTATATGTACTAGCACACCAACATAAATTATATGCACCTACATACGACATACGTGCGTAATCTTGCATCACACACTCACACACTCACACACACGGACCTCAGCTCGTAGTCGCCATAGATTGTGGTGTGGATGGCCATTGGCCATACCCAACGAGCTAGTAGAGAACAGTGCAGGGCTAAAAGAATATGACTGTTCGTTTTATGGATCCGAAGGGCATTTTTTTAGATTTTCGTACGAACTACAAAATTTCAATTTACATAAATCACACTGAAATTTAGTTTAATTTAAATGCTTCGATGACTTATATATACTTTTACATTTATCCTGAAATATCACAATGGTGTTAAAATTTCATTTCTTTGAGCCAAAGGTTGCGTTTCCTATATCGCACTTGGGTAAGGATCGGCCATAGTGGCGAGGCGTCAAATTTGGCAACAATGCATTTTCTCCATTTAAATTCACTAGAAAAGTCGAACGCTTCAGTCATCGGCGATGACCAGACATTTCGACCTTTCTAATGTGTTTAAATGGGAAGAAGGAACGTTGCCAAATCGCACGCCTTGCCGCATTCTGGGATCGGCGTTTACTTTCGACCGTTCTTTATTTATCATAAAGCGTATTTTATTCTGATCTCAGAGTCATAGACTTCTGACGAGGAAACGTGTGTATTTATTTCACCTTTGTTCCGTACCCTCCCGCGTGCCTACTGCTGCACAGCCGCAGGTGCCAAGCAACCTGCAGTGTTACACTGTCTTGAATAAGAATGAAATGTAGGGAATACCCTACGAACACATTTTCACGTACATCAAATTTGATCTGGGGGAGACCCCCAACCCAGTGGCGTAGCCAGGAATTTTTCTAGGGGGGGGGGGGGGGTCCAAAGATACTAATTTGGTAAAATTTGTCTGAAAACGCAAAAAATGACCTTTTTTTAGGACAAATTTTGGTGTCATGGGGAGGGGGGGTCCAGACCCCCTGGACCCCCCCCCCCCCTGGCTACGCCACTGCCCCAGCCAGACCCGCTAATATTCTGGAGGAGACCCCCAGACCCCGCTTTAATATCCCCAGACCCCCCTTCATATTCTAAAATAGCCCCCTAAAATTAGTAAGCATCACAGAGAAATGCATGAGAAAAAACCCCCGATTTTTATTTTTATTATTTTTTTATTTTTTATTTATTTTTATTTTTTTATTTTTTATTTATTTTTTTTATTTATTTATTTATTTTTATTTTTTATTTTGTTTGTTTGTTTTGTTTTACTTCTTAATTGGCAACACTGCGCACCATACGAGCGAGAATTTCAGCCACGCGCATATGATGAGTATATATACTTACTCTCAGTCACGCGTTTTTGTGTGCGGCGTGCATTAACACGAACTAGTTGGAAACATGTCACGATAACTAAAAATTCTTTTCACCTCTAAAAAAAAAAAAAAAACGCCCCGCGTGTTTGGATGCGCGACCCGATGGAAGAAAATAAGACGTGAACAAATTTTCTACGATACTTTAAAACTATGAAAGGGCGGAGATTATCAATGAATATAAAATATGCATTATTGGCTGACAGCAACAGTAATTCAGTATCATGTTTCTTCGCAGTATACCACATACTTACCTGAGTAATGCCTATTTTAAATATACAGTAACAATAGGCGGCACAACGGGGAATAAAGATAATGGGAAACCATTCTCAGAATTTGCCTTCCTTCTCAGCTTCTTACCTTCTACTTGTAACGAGGATCTTTTGTTATAATGAGTTCATGATAAGATTTATGTTCGTAAGAATGTTCGCGTCGGCTACCATTCGTCTAAAATTGTAAAATTACTAAATTGCATGGCTCTGTGTAAGAGTAATTTTCCGATAGTAATGACAAAAGCATCAGAAAATGTTTTGGAGACGAAACAATGATTGGTTTGTTTGTCTTGGTATTTTTATTATCTTTGACGGTCGAAGAAAAGGTGGCGGGGGAGAGGGGGGGGGGCACACAAGAAAAACAAGAGTTGACTAGTTGATGGTGATTCTGTGGCGTTCTCTCAAGAGCTGCGAGGCGGCAAAGCCTCATCAATGCCCAGTCAGTTTGCAAAGCATCAAAATAATTGACTCCTCCTAAAACTATTCATAATGGGGCTCGAGCAAACTTTTGCAGTGAGCAAGTGATTAGTGCACAATGTGATGTAGAAACCAGCGAAAATCACAAAGATAGCACCGAGAGAGTCTGAAATTCAGTAATAAACTCACATAACTGCTGTAACGGTAAGTTTGTACAGGCGGCTCTACGCAGATATCGTGGAATATTCCTGGCTATTATGTCACTCTCTCCACGGAAACACAGAGATACATCACTGTATACAAAGGAATCTCCGCCTCTGCTCTTCCGGGACATCGCCAATGTTATTTTAAATGGGAGAACCTACTTACGAGCAGCCCTGTCTTTCTCGTGGGCTTTGAATCGCTGACGAGGCGAAGGGCTCTCAAAACGGATTCTCTGCTCTTCCGGGGCATCGCCAATGTATTTTTAAATGGGAAAACAGACTTACGAGCATCCCTGTCTTTCTGGTGGGCGTTTAATCGCTGACGAGGCGCAGGGCTCTCAAAACGTCCTCTCTGCTCTTCCGGGGCATCGCCAGTGTACTTAAAAATGGGAAAGCAGACTTACGAGCAGCCCTGTCTTTCTGGTGGGCTTTTAATCGCTGACGAGGCGCAGGGCTCTCAAAACGTCCCCTCTGCTCTTTCGGGGCATCGCCAATGTATTTTTCAATTGGAAAACAGACTTACGAGCAGGCCCGTCTTTCTCGTGGGCTTTGAATCGCTGACGAGGCGCAGGGCTCTCAAAACGTCTTCTCTGCTCTTCCGGGGCATCGCCAATGTATTTTTAAATGGGAAAACAGACTTACGAGCATCCCTGTCTTTCTGGTGGGCGTTTAATCGCTGACGAGGCGCAGGGCTCTCAAAACGTCCTCTCTGCTCTTCCAGGGCATCGCCAGTGTACTTATAAATGGGAAAGCAGACTAACGAGCAGCCCTGTCTTTCTATTGCGCTTTTAATTTCTAACGAGGCACAGGGCTCTCAAAATGTCCCCTCTGCTCTTTCGTGGCATCGCTAATGTATTTTTAAATGGGAAAACAGACTTACGAGCATCCCTGTCTTTCTGGTGGGCGTTTAATCGCTGACGAGGCGCAGGGTTCTTAAAACGACCTCACTGCTCTTCCGGGGCATCGCCAATGTTATTTTAAATGGGAGAACCTACTTACGAGCAGCCCTGTCTTTCTCGTGGGCTTTGAATCGCTGACGAGGCGAAGGGCTCTCAAAACGGATTCTCTGCTCTTCCGGGGCATCGCCAATGTATTTTTAAATGGGAAAACAGACTTACGAGCATCCCTGTCTTTCTGGTGGGCGTTTAATCGCTGACGAGGCGCAGGGCTCTCAAAACGTCCTCTCTGCTCTTCCAGGGCATCGCCAGTGTACTTATAAATGGGAAAGCAGACTTACGAGCAGCCCTGTCTTTCTGGTGGGCTTTTAATCGCTGACGAGGCGCAGGGCTCTCAAAACGTCCCCTCTGCTCTTTCGGGGCATCGCCAATGTATTTTTCAATGGGAAAACAGACTTACGAGCAGACCCGTCTTTCTGGTGGGCTTTGAATCGCTGATGAGGCGCAGGGCTCTTAAAACGTCCTCTCTGCTCCTCCGGGGCATCGCCAATGTATTTTTAAATGGGAACGCAGACTTACGAGCAGCCCTGTCTTTCTGGTGGGCTTTTAATCGCTGACGAGGTGCAGGGCTCTCAAAACGTCTCCTCTGCTCTTTCGGGGCATCGCCAATGTTATTTCAAATGGGGAAACAGACTTACGAGCAGACTTGTTAAGCTGGGGTGTTTTCTAACACCATATCGATCGTCCAACACAGCAGAGGGCTCTCAAAACGTCCCGTCCGCTCTTCCGGGGCCCTAGATATAACAGGACGGCAAAATTGAAAAGGAAGGGAAGGAATAAAAGTAGGGAAAAAACGAGGAAAGCAACTGCGCAATCCGAAAATATTCCGATACCGAGTTAGGATGATTGCCGCAAAATACTGTTGCAAATTTGCGGCTCGGCTGCTGAAAGTTGTCACCAGTATAAGTTGATAGCCCCCTTGCTTTGAAAATTAGTATCTCCACTCTCGAGCTCTACGTGAGACTCTTGCAAAATTTTGCTACAGGAAATTGAAGAGTTGATTTTTGCTCAAAAACCTGTACAAATGACGATGAGTACACTAAAAAGGCACACGATTTATTCTCAAAATTGGGCTGGGTAGTGGAGAGACGCAGATATCATGGGAGATGACAAATTTGACAAGGATCTTCCATGATACCTGCGCGTTGAACCGCAATTACGATCCAGTCGTTAAAGCAGTTATGTGAGTTTATTACTAAATTTTAAACTTTCTTATTGTACTTTTCGTGATTTTCGCTGGCTTTCGCATCAGATTGGACAATTTGTTTTCTCACAGCAAAAGTTTGTAAGAGCCCCATTTCTTGCTTACTATGATTGTTTTGTTCTTCTCAAAACCATTCGAGTAGACTATTTAAGTGAAAGTACTAGGTAGACGATCGAAATTTTCGAGTCGCAACCCTGTCAATCCAAGCGATTGCGGTAGACTTTAACGCATGGATAGAAACGTGGTCATAAACTTAGGCGCATACATTGTGTCTGTCTCTTTCTCCTCCCATTTGATTTCATATGCGTTAGAAAAGGACGGAGATAGGGGCTAAAATCACGTGATATCCCCCTCTCCTATCTTTTTCTAACACGTAAGTTCAAACGGCCGGAGAGAGAGAGAAAGATGAATTTCTGTTTCCGCCCATGGTCATAAAGAATGTATATTGTTTATATATATTTTGATGCAGGAAAGCAAATACTTTGATCCTCAATGAGTAATGGGTATTAATTGATGCCTAGTAAGAAGGCCGTAAAATCATCAATGCTTTTCAAAAAAAACATGTATAAAATTAATTCCTGAAACTGGTTGCAAGACGTTTTTGCGTAAATCATTTGGCCTAGAAGATATTTGAACAACAAAATTTCAAGAATGATATGATGGGCATCGGTATAGGAATTGATCCTGATAGATATATTCCCCTTTTGGAAGAAGAGAGGGGTTTTGTAAAAGAAGGAAATTTCCCCCTTTCCGCCTTTCTTGTTAAATAGCTGTCAAAAAGTACGAGGAGGGTAAATGAAACCTCTCTTTTCCCAAAGTTTTCTTTCTTCAGAGTCAGTTGATCCATCCACTTATATTGATCCACCTATATTTTCCATGTTTGATTTTACGAGTGCCAAAAAACAAAATTGTAAGATTAGTTTTTTTTCTAATTAGATCAGTGTTTTTGTGGCAAAAGAACATAATATTACACTTAGTGGACCAGGGCCCAATAAATGTACGGTACAAACGGGCTTTAGGTCGTACTTATAAATGGCGATTCTAACCTCACATTTCTTTAACGGCACATCGGAATGTTAGGAGCGCTCCCAACTTTACCTTACTTGGGGCAGGTCTAGAGCCTCTCCAACCCACCCTAAGTGCTATTTTGAGGTCAATTTTGTGGTTTCACCATTTTTAAACGGTCCGATGCGGTCCGTTGGCTGGTGGCTGATGTTTGTTGAAGTACTTATGGCAAACTTGGGACCGAGGACCGTGTGTACCGTACATTTATTGGGCTCAGGGACCAATAAATGTTCGGTCACACGATCCTCGGCCCCAAGTCAGCCCCAAGTCCGCCCTAAGTACTTCAACAAGCATCGGCCACCAGCCAACGGACCGCATCGGACCGTTTTAAAATGGCGAAACCACAAAACTAACCTCAAAATAGCACTTAAGGTGGGTTAGAGAGGCTCTAGACCCGCCCCAAGTAACGTAAAGTTGGGAGCGCACCCAACATTCCGATGTGCCGTTAAAGAAATGTGAGGTTAGAATCGCCATTTTTAGGTAAGACCTAAAGCCAGTTTGTACCGTACATTTATTGGTCCCAGTTTATCTTCTTATCATTTGCGAGGTGGAGATAGCCCGAAATCACTTCTCATAGATCAACTAATTTGGCAAAATTTCCCAGGGGTGGATCCCAGACCTCCTTTAGGGGTTTTCAAACTCCCCCCCCCCCCCCAGGAAAATTTTCTAGCTACGCCCATGCATGCGCAATCAAGCGTTACTTCAGCTAACTGCGAGGGAACGGAGCAAAAGAGTTAAATCCACGAAAAGCGGCAGGTAATCCTGATTTCTGAAGCTAATCTTGTGACACTGTGCGTCGCGTCGTTGCTACAGATGTGACGTGATTCGATCACATCTTCAGATGCGATGTGAAGTGCGTGTGTGACTGAGATGATGGTTGTGACGTCGGAGCTTGGGATTCGGTGACGCTTCTCGAAGTGCAATAATACGAGGTGACGGCAGGCACGGGGTTGACGGCGGGCGGTGATGAAGAAGTGTAATCCAATGAGTTCATGATGATGAGTTGTGCAGGTTATGAGGCGTGAATGAATGAGCTGATTATGAGTCAAGTTCGTACCGAAGGAACGGGAGGAGAGGAGGGGGAATAATATTACAGGATGGGATAACTTATTGTGCGCTACCATTTTCGCAGTTCAACGCTCATCGCTCACCGCGACCCTCACCGAACCCTCACCACTCACCAGTCCCTTTTCTTCGACATATAATCATTAGTTGCTCCAAGAAACGATACGGCAGATGAACCATGATAATCAATCATTCATTATCGCGCCGTTGCCATAGTATTAGCTTGGAAACCAAAGACAAATAGACAATATACATACAAGCAGGGAGGCCGCGTTTGGCGGAACTTTTGTCAATTTTTGGACCAGAAGTGGGTTTTTGAAAAATTGGATCAGTTGCGGATTATTTGAAAATCTAGCGGATCTTTTGAGGATATTTTTGGAATTTTTTTAATTATTGTGGTAGAATAAATTCTTCAACTCTTCAAGCATGATAAAAATTCATAGACAAGAAGGGAAAGTTGGCTCTACAAGCTCTAAAGCTTTTTTTTTTCTTGCTGTAGAAGAAGAAGAAGAGATTGTCTCTGATAGGCAGCGGCGGCTCGTGCAATGTGGCAACAATGGATTTCCTCCATTTAAAACTGTGTAAAATAATCGATTACTTGGTGAGGCGCAGCGCCTCACCTAGTATCGATCTTTTTGCATACGTTTAAATGGCAAAAGTGCACGGTTGCCGGATGGCACGAGCCGCCACTGCTGATAGGGCTGCCGTTTGTTTTCCGCTAATCGAAACTTCCGCCAATCTTCGGACCAGATGCGGATCTTTGAAAACTGAACTTGATCGCGAATATTTTAGGAATTCGCGGATTTTTAGCGGATCTTTGGGCACTTAGCGGATTTATAGCTGATCTTTGAGATTTTTGCGAATATTTGGCGGATAATTTCGAAAAATAACGCGGATCAGCGGGTGGATCTTTCAGAAAAAAGTTCGGTCTAGGAGCGGAACTTTTCGCGGATCTTTGGGGGGGGGGGGGGTTTAGCCCTGCATAAAAGTCCGTATGTACAAAGTTAATAAAATAATGACCATTTCACTGCAAAAATATAAAAAATGATAAAGAGTTTTACAAATCTTGAACTCATACCAGTGATTTAAGTTTCAACACAACTTTTCGCATATTTTAAACTATATAGGCAGTTCAATCACAGTTAAACTTTCAATGTAAGTAATCGATTTTTTTCTAATTCATTCTGTTTCTGTTTGTTGCAGGTATGTGCTTTCAATTCAAGGACTAAATACGTTAACCATTGCAATCTGTAAGTAATAAAACTCTCCACTGAAAGACAAAAAAAAAAAAAAAAAAGTCGTAAGGTAAAAACATGGCAGGTGTGATTGAGTGATTTCGTAAGAATCTAGACACGCTCGAGATTCTGCTACAAGCAGTGGCGATCTGGCTACACTGCTTTCCGTCCATTTAAAAGCATGAGAAATATCGATTTGAGGGAGTGTAGCGTATATACATCACTACCAGTTCGACCTTTTGACGCATTTTTAAATGGACGAAATACAGCGTTGCCATATTGCACGCGACGCCGCGCCACTGTCCAAATATGAGTGGAAAAGTCGGGTGAAGTGCATGTGTTTACCATAGTTATTTTTTTTGCTAAACCTGACTCTCCATTCTCGACGCAACAGTAAGAAACAGCCTGTAGTGTCAATTGTAAAACTCGTTTTAAATTATGCTACTCAATTTGGCAATCGTGCCTGTTCAGACCGTGGTCATGAATGCATGGTAGCGCATATGCTGTGCTGTTGTGGCTCACAATGGGGCTAATAAAATATTTTAAAATTTTTTAAAATAACATTTTAAAATAAAATGATAATTATTTTAAATCCTGTGATTTTATACAGAGTCTGTAAAAAAAGAAGCACTCGTAAGTCAGCCGAGAATGACAACGAATTTTAAGGGGAGGTTGTTGTGCAAAATCGAATTTTTGTCATTTTTTGATGTGTTTTTGAAATGTACCATACTTCTGGTCAAGTTTACCATAACATCTAGCAGGTACCAAAATCAAGTATCCGTATGGTTAATTTCACTAATCTTTTTTTTCCGTGTATCTATGTTTCAAATGTTGCAACTTTTTTGCAAAATTGCCCGCATACATATGTTGTTTAAAAATTGTTACTTCGTTACAACTTTGTTGCCATAAATCGCAACATTGATATTAAAAAATGCTTCATGGGTTAGAGCGTACTTATCAGTTGCAAACGTTTACTCTTTGATAAATCGTAAACAACAAATGTTTTCAAATGACTGCGCTTGAATTGAAAGATCGATTCGTGGCTATAGTCCGTTTTTAACTATCAAATGAATAGAAACTCGAATTATCCTTCTTCCTCACCGTGTTATGCCTTCACCCCGGACCCTTTAATGACTTGATATTATGCCTTGATCGTCACCGCACGAGCTCAAAAATTCTGTTATTGACAATAGATGGAAGGCCAAAGGCTCGGAATCTCGGAGCTCGAGGTGATGAGGTCAAGACAAATATAGAGGTCATCAAAGGGTCAAGTGAGGGTCAAACACGGAAAAGTATACTACTAAAGCTTCTATACATTTTGATTTATAGAAGTTCGTATTGATTCGAAGCTATATGTATTGGCTAAAGACTTGATGGTGGCATAATAACAGTCACTTTTCTTTATGGCATAAAATTAAATAGTATATAGTAACTATTGCAAGCTTGCTTTTTGAATTTACAGTTTTTAAAAAGACATTTGCGACTTTATATGGGTGTTTGAAGGTTCTTGGTGTGTTTATATCTATTATTTATTTGACTAAAATCCTTGGAAATTTTTGCTCGGTTTCGATGTAGCAAAAGTGGCTAATGTCCTCTAAAAACAAATAAGTTACTAAAAAATGTAAAATTAAAACTTGAAGTATAAATAAAGGGGGTTTAAAAAAAAGGAGCTGATGTCAATTTTTCAACACCGGGTTCGAATTTAAAAAAAAAAACGTCGCAACGCACGCTCCATTATTTTGAGGAAGACAACTTTCTCGGCGGTACTTCTCGAATTCAAAAATACCTCCTTCCCCTAAAAGATGTTTCGAAAAGAAATTGTAATTGTGAATGTAAAAGAAATGTCGTCCTTAATGGGAGGTTGTAGTGTCTATATGCCTTTTTTGGTAATGTTAACCATACTTTTTTTTTAATTTTTAAATTTGTTTTCACATGCGGTTGCAGAAAATGAAAAGAAGGGTCGCAGAAGTGTGAAATAATTGCCATTTTTTTGGGACTGATCCTTTTTTAAGGAAAAAGACATCAAGAATTGTCTAAAAAAAAGTAAATAACAGTGTAAAGCAGCTTTCAACAAGCATTTAAAAAAAAACTAGAGGTTTTTTCGTTGATTGGTTCTCAAGATATGTGTAGGTACCGAAAGCAAAAAATAAAAAAACTAATTTTTTCAGGAGAGGCAAACAAAGTTAAAGCATATGCATGATAAAAAGGACACTTTTTTACCTTTTGAGAGAGTGAAAATGATTTTTCCTTGAAATGATTAAATAATTAATGAATGCAATATTGAACCTTTAATAACATGCAAATCCGTTAATGTAATACATCAAAATGACCGTGAGATGTGCTGGAAAAAAAACAAACAAAAAACAAACAAAAAACAAACAAAAAATGACAAAAATTCGATTTTGCACAACAACCTCCCCTTAAAATTCGTTGTCATTCTCGGCTGACTTACGAGTGCTTCTTTTTTTACAGACTCTGTATAAAATCACAGGATTTAAAATAATTATCAAAATTAAAGCTTTTCTGACACTTAAACAAAAAATGAAATATTTTATGTCCGGAAAAATCCATGTTTTTTATTCACTGTGCGCGGCTGTATGCGAATAGATAAAGGATGGGTGTACTGTGTAGAGACCAGAGGACTAGAGGTACCGGCTACAAGATACAAGACACGACCAAACAACAACAATCACTCCTCATAAAGTGTAATAAGTATAATAATTGAATCAACCATTGATACAGTTACTTCCCCCTCCACCCACCCCACCTCCTACCTCCTGCGCTTCACTATTCTGTTCTCTCGTGTTTAATTTACAGCAGAGACAGCGCTCCTCCCCCTCCCCTTCTATTCTCCCATTCATATATTATACTTACAGCAACAACATACACATAAACACACGCACTTTTTCACGAAAAAACACACACACACTCACACTAATGTACGCTTTCCATGACGTGCATACAGTACGGATTGATTCATTTCTTTCGGCGAATTAGAGTTATGTTATTGCGAGAATGTATAGAAACTTGAGTGAATTAATGCTAAATAATCACTGTCGTAAAAATCGGTCAAGGGTAATTTCACGGTAACAACCCTTTTTTTCCCTGGAGCCGAAAAATGTCATAGAAATGTCTAAGGCCCGGCATTGCGTCATAGAGACGGTTAAAGCCACCGCAAATTAATGAATATTTCTATTAGAGAGAGTTCAACAATTTTACATCATAACTTGAATGACTTGTTGAAATAATATTGCTTTTTAAGAGTTAAAATAGGCAGGATGAATCCATAAATGCTAGATTATTTTGGTCAAAAATACAAGAATTCTGGTGAAAAATTCCAGAGTTGTATTCACAAGGAGGCTGTAATTTTTTTGGAACTTTCTATCATAAAATACAGGATATTTTTAGGAGAACTTTTCTCTCACTGTGGGTCTGAAAAATTTGGCCTTACGTCACATTTCTACCGATGAGTTAATCTTTGGTCCATTCAGAGCTGTTTCAAAAAGAAATTCTAGCATTTTAACAAATAATGTGGTATTTTTAACCGAAATTCTACCATTTTCTACCACATTATTCTGGTCATAAATGCCTCAGAATATGTTTGGATCTTTTTATTAGAATACTAGCCATTTTTAGCTGAAGTTTCCTCTCAGTGTGGGTTAGCAAAATGTTGCCTAGTTCACTGAAAAAAAAAGAGAGAAAAAAATTGGAAAAGTACGGGCAAATATGGCTTACCGGCAAAATCCGGGTGTGACAGTTCCGGGCGTCATGTCATGCCCGGATTTTGCCGTTGTTCCATATTTGCCCGGAACATCCGGGTCTCTGGACCGTAGTTCTTTTCAAGGTATCACATCCCTACGTACATAATGTACGTCAGTTACAAGGGTTTGAAATTAGTTGTTTTTACGCAAAGGAAATGAAAGCACTTTATTAGCTGAGAACAAAGATGCCTTTAGTTTTTCCCCAAGTGTCTCAGTTCCGGGGATACACTCTCGAGCAAAGTAGCAACAAATCGTGGGTGTTGGGACGTGACAACTTGAAATTCTACTATCAAACCATGTCCAGTCGGGGACAAAAAGAATTTCAAATAACTCCTTGAGATAGACCACCTGCAATACTTAAATTCATTGAGATAAGTATTGCGGGCGGCCTACTTCAAGGAGACGTCTGACATTCTTTTTGTGCCCGACTGTACCTATTATGGACTGAAATCGCATCCCCGGGCTGAGATATTTTTTCAGTAACCAAAGGCATCCTTGTTTTCAGCCCACCGAGCAATTCCATTTGCTTTACTGAAAAGCACCAAAATAAATTCAGACCTTTGCCTCATTAAATCTTTGGTCCACTCAGCGCGGACAAACGGCGCGCTGTGAGACGTCGCCGTCGCGTCGAGTACGCGGCCAAGTTCACGGGCGCGCGCGCGCAGGTAATTCGTGTTATTTGAATAGAGGAGCCCGCTTCATATTCATATTCACATTTTCCCATTCACATTCACACCCGCTCCTCCTCCTCCGAATAAATAGCCCCGAACAACGAACGCGATCGCGATATGGGAAAGAAACCGCGAGCTATAGCTATCTTCGCTGCCGCAACGTTGCCGAATTTACGGAAGCTTCGATCGGGCCATTTCTTTCATCCCATAAGACTCAATGTAAAAATACACGACTTGCAACCTCAAACATGGCAACGCTGCTTCGCTTCGTCCCGGTCACACTTTACACCGCGCTCTTTATTATGATCATCTCGTCTCGCGATCTCGCTCACTCCGATGCTTGATGCTTGACGCTCGCGGTTGAATTTTCGACGGCGGCGCCCCCACCATTGTTGCATGTGTGACCGAGGATCCCTCCTCTCTCTCTCTCTCTCTCTCTCTCTCTCTCTCCCCTCTCTCTCTACCTCTCTCTCTCTCTTCATTGGTTTTGACGAGTCCTGTCAATTACCTGCAAACGGGCGCTTTTCACAAGCTCGTGCGTTCGGAGAAATTGGAGCGATGCGAGGCCATACAAGACACGATAAAGATTTTAAGACGCCGCAGGTCATATTCGGCGGGGAAACGTACTCGTAAAGGGGTGTCTCCAGCTTCACCTGCTTATTTGGGCGAATTTTCGTGATTGGATCTGGATTTCTATAACGGGAGTACCAATCTTATTAGAACAAGCATTAAGTCCTTTTTGCGTATAGACAGGGGGACTCGGTGCAGTGCATAGCCGTAGCCATGGGATATTGTTTTGCTCTCTCTTAACCTTTGTGAGCCTAAGGGGGGGGGGGGGAGATTTGTACCCCAGGCCAGTTTTTTTTTACGCCATTTTGTCAAAACTGCTCAAAATTGTTTTGGATTTCATGAAATTTTAAGTTAGGATGCTTAAAACACGTCCACCAAATTTCATTAATTTTTATGAATTCTAGTCGATATTATAGAGATTTAAAGTGTTGGGGAACAAATATACCCCCCCCCCCCCTTCGTCCTGCCAGTTTTAAGTTTGGAACCATCTATTACAGTGAATTTTACGGAAATTTTATGTAGATTAAGAATATTAAGTCAGATCATTGAAAAAAATTGGAAATTTATCAAAAATGGAAAAATAAGATGATACCTCATTTCATTTTTTCCACTTTTTTATTTTGACATTTTTTTTAAAAGTAGGTGTAAATTTGGCAACATAGCAAAAATTTACTCAAATTTCACATAAATTACTCTCTTAGGGTACTAAGTACATAATCCATCCATTAAAGTTTCAAAATTATTGATACTGACTGTGCTGCATGAAAATATCCTTGGGGTACAAAAATACCCCCCCTTAGTCCTTTGTGTTACCGAAATACCTTAGGCTCACAAGGGTTAACCTATGTGAACGTAAGCGTTAGAATAGGACAGAAACAGGGGCTAGTCACGTGACAGCCCCTGTATTCATCCTTTTTTAATGCATACGTTCAAATGGTCTAAGAGAGAGAGAGAGAGAGAGAGAGAGAGAGAGAGAGAGAGAGAGAGAGAGAGAGAGAGAGAGAGAGAAAGACAATGTCGTGGCTACGGCTATGCTGGCTGCAGTGTTGCCGTTTTGCGGAATTTCCTCCAATTTTTCTATTCAAATCTATTTTTGGTAACTCAGGCTTTGGTGTCCCCAATGAGATTGGTGCTCCAGATAGATGACTATAGATCTAAGCACAAAAAAACGATGGTAACTTTTTCACTACGCACCCGAGAGGGTGTTGTTTTAGAACCCAAAATATACTGAACGCTGTATAGGGTATGATTCCTAAAATATATCAAAAATCACATCATTGTAATAAGTACACATACAAAATGATGTATAAGCTCAGAATAATACAATCAGAACGGAAACTCTCATAAGAGCCAATGGAATCAAGTTTGGAATTAAACGGCACCAATAGGCAACGCTGTGGTCCTATATCTCAACATGGCGGACGAGTGTGATTTGTGGTGAAACTCATTTATTACTGTAAATTCTGGAAATAAATCTTAACCCTTATCATCCTAGCGGTACCAAACGGGATCGTTGTTTTCAAAAGTATTTTGAATTTAGTCGATTTTTACCCCGCGACATCCCAGCGTGCCCATATGGTACCGGCAGTTTTTTCAAATTTTTGACAAAACCGCTTATGCAATATTTTTTTTATTATTTTTCCCTGTTTATTGGATATATCAGTAACACAAATTTACAATACTTTAAAAAAAATCGGAAAAAAATTAAATCAGGATGTTAAGGGTTAAGTTTCCGGCCTCACTTTTATTCCATTGGCATTTCAGAATGAAAATTTCGCGGATCATGTCCTATATTTTCTTTTTCGCACGCGAATCCAGATGTAAACATCCTATATCCCAACATGGCGGACGCGAAATGAATTTGCTTCAAAATCTGACAGAGTTTCCGTTCTGATTGTATTATTCTGTGGTATAAGTACAGTGATATATATGCATACACCATATTTAAATCCACTGCATTCAAAAACTTCAATTCCCCCCCCCCCCCCCAGACTGTTATAGAGGATCGGGGGGTATCCCCGAGAATGTCATAGGGGGTCTGATGGTCTCCCCCAGAATTTTATAGTTGGTCCGGGGGACGGAAGTCTCCCTTAGATTAAGTTTGATGTGAGAAAGTGTTCATGGGGGGTATTCTCTACAATTTAATTTTACTGGTTTATTTACCACGTTTTTATCGATCTCAGACCTTTGTGTATCGGTGCTTAGAAGGTTAACATTGAAATTTGAGGTAAAAACGTGTTGCGAACAATGTCAATTTACAGATTCTAGGTCAGCATTCTCCGATTCCTACTTTCATGGTACATGAAACACATCATGCGTGTGATGTACTCTATACGCGGCGAGCAAAATGAGAAAATGCGCGAATAAACAGTGAATGAACTAAAAGCGCAAGTCACACGCAAAAATGAATACATGATGTGTATGACGTACGTGTAGTCTTCTATTGTCTCTCTGGGGCTCAACATTCAACAACACTTCTCAGTTTCAATGGAAAAACTTTTCCCATTGTGATGAGCGGGTGACGGTAACGCTGATGTTACCTGGTGACCGACTGGCCATTCCCTCCCCCCCCCCCCTCCCACCCTCACGATCTGCCCGAGTTCTCTTTTTTTCCATCAGAGCATCTACTAACCGATTTTCCATAAACTAGAAAACTAAAGAAAGAAAGTCACCGATGAATTTGCTTAGAGATCAGAACGATCAAGGTTATAGGACGAGAAGTGTTAAATAATGAACGCTGTATATTTATTTTTTAACCAATTTCATCATTAGGTTTGGGTGCTAATTCGAGGTTCGGAGATTTGCGAGGAAACAGACATTAAACCACACCAAACATATTTGAGATCAAACAGAAAGCATTGGTGAGTACTTGGTCTCACCGCTGCTAGCGCTGGGCGCTCTATATTTATACCTGTCCCAAGAAAACATATTTCGAAGTATGAATAGAACTTTAAACAAACAAAAAATTGATTGCTCCGAAAATGTCGAATTAGTACCCAAATTTGAGAAAAAGAACTTAAAGTTTAAATCAATCGACGTTTCGAAATTGTCAAAATTTCAATTGATCAAAACTTTGAAATTTCAAAAATGTCGAGAAATTTCGATCGATCCAAAAATGTCGAATTTTCTATCGTGTTTTTGACTATAGAAACAAAATGCACGAAAAATTACAAACTTTCGATCGATTACACGGAAAAAAGTAACTTGTACCCTAGGCACGAATTTGGGTTCACCGGCCAAAATTTAGATCAGTTCTGTGCATGGGACATGATCAGATTGTGTCGTTGACACAAGAACCAACCATGATTGTGTGTTGATTGTGTCGCATGCACAGAACTGATCCAAATTTTGGCCGGTGAACCCAAATTCGTGCCTAGAAGGCACAAGCTACTTTTTCCGGGTAAGTGTCAAATTGTTCGAAATTTCAATCGATCGAAACTTCGAAATATTTGGGAAATTCAGTTTCGATCGATCACACAAGTCTAACATCCTGAGTTCTGAGTCGTCACGGCCGTCTCGTTGGTAGCCAGTGAGAAACGCATCCATCAGGAACCTGCAGTCTCTCTCTCTCCCTCTCTCCCCCTTCCCCCCCTCTCTCTCTCTCTCCCTCTCCCCTTTCCCTCCCTCCCTCTCTCTCTCTCTCTCTCTCTCTCTCTCTCTCTCTCTCTCTCTCTCTCTCTCTCTCTCTCTCTCTCTCTCTCTCTCGCAATTGAAAGACGATTGCTATAAGAAGATGAAAATCACGTGAAAAAGTGAAAAACTAAAACCCCCTATTCGTATGTATCTTTTTCCAACCAACTCTTTCTTATACCAACAAACTACAAAGAGAGCGAGATAGAGAGAAAGGAAAAACAGCATCTTGGCTGCGCGCAACTGCACCGCGCCGCGCCGGTGACTTGCCGAATTCTCAGCATAACTTCCTCATTTAATGTCCCTTTTCGCGCAAATATATATCTTCCGAAGCGCCGACAAACACCGTTTTTTCGCCAGTCTGAGTCTGAGTGTTTGATTTTTGATTTGCCTTCTTCGACCAACTTCTTTTCTTTTTTGTCACCCATCCCCACTAACCTCATTTGCAATTCACAAATCAGTTGCTTGTCACTGAAGGAAAATGGGAGGAGCATGGAAATGAGGGGGGCGGGGGGAAGGGGGAGGGGGTGGGGGAGGGGGGGAGGAGATGAAGCAAAGCGAAATATTTTGCCAAGTCATGCTGAGAAATGCTCTGAACTGAGTCCAGTTGGGCTTCAAATCTGTCGCCTGTTAAGGCCAGAGACTAACTAACAGGCATCGAGTTTAGGCCGTGAGGGGGAGGGCCAGGCCGCTGATTGTAAGACTGCGAGGATGCAACTCCAATCAATTACTACGCATCATAAAGTGCTCGGTTAAGATGTCGCACTGCGTGGAACCGCTCCACGCATGCGCATTTACTGTAAGTACATCGGAACAAAGATTCTTTCCATTTTCCAGACATGGAATTGGAAAGTTCTATTTTTTCGCTTCGGAAAAATCCTTATTCGTGACATCATAATGGGGCTCTTGCAAACTTTTGCTACAGGGAATGGGTCTGTTGGAAACTTTTGCTACAATGATAAAGAGTGTTTCATCGTATGTAAAATCGCCCGAAAAGTCCATTGGTGGCATCAGAAAGTCATGAAATGCAATAATAAACTCACTAGAGACGTTTAATGAAATCCAAGATGGCGGTAAAATATCGAGCAATCTGTATGCATGCAACTTTAACTTCCAAGGATTGCCAATGTTGACAACCTCACAGCTTCAGAGGTTATGTGTTTATTTACGTTGTGATTGGGTGTGATCAATATTGTGAGGTTGGCTATACTTGGATGTTCGTGGTGCATGCATACAAATTGCTCAATATTTTACCGCCATCTTGGATTTCATTAAACGCCTCTTGTGAGTTTATTATTGCATTTTACGACTTTCTGATGCCACCAATGGACTTTTCAGGTTATTTTACATATTATTTAACACTCTTTATCGTTGTAGCAAAAGTTTGCAACAGACCCATTGAAGTGTTGATTCTTGCATAAAAACATGTAAAAATGACGAAATTTACTTTAAGAATCGGGCTTAATGGCGGAGAGACGCAGGCAGGTATCATGGGATATTTTTATCTAATTTGAGACATATATCTGTGTTTCCTTGGAGAAAGTGACAAATTAGATAGGGAACTCCCATGACACCTGCGTTGAACCACACTATTCGTTTGCTCACAGCAAAAGTTTGCAAGAGCCCCATTAAAACAATTAACACCCCGATGACACAATATTAAATCCTCCAATTTTCTTTAACTGTGCATTGTACCACATAATTATAAGTTATTGAAATTTAAGGCAATATTAATTTTAAGAAGGCAGTTTAAATTATCTGTAATTTCAAATTGAAAAAAAGGGGGACTATTGTTATTTAAGTGTCAACAAAATGTCGCTGTGGTTGATAGCCCCGATTGTGGGAGGCTGACCAGTTTTTTAGTGAAAAATCTTTGTCAGAACATTTTATTTCAATGAAGTAGCGTATATAAAAAAATTAGGTTTGTACTGTAACCATCAAAAGAAAGGATCCTCTCAAAACCGAAAAATTCTTTAAAATTAGCCTAGAAATGGAAGAATGACAACTGCCATCAGGATACTTTCTTTTGAAAGCCATGATACTTACAAGATAGCGCGTGGTATAGTAGTTCCAATACATATACTTTCACCGCGAGATGTCCTGCTGTTTCATCATCGTTAGCATAAAATGATGTATTGGCTTTTGAGTCTTTTGATCAGGAGGCAGAGACAAAAAAAATACCAACCACAAGGCCGGAATTTGACCAATTTTTAGGCTCGAAACTGACTTAAAACTCACCGGTTTCTCCGCCTACTGATGATGAATTATTGTGAGCTTGGCTCGACTCCTTATAAGAATATTGCGCCTACTGTTGATTGGTGCACAATATGCCGAACTATATTGAGTCCACTTGTTTCAGCGTGGTCTCACCTTGTTCCAATTTGGCTGCATGGCTGGAGTCAGTGGCCTCGCGTGCAATTTGGCAACACTGTATTCTGTCCATTTAAACTCATGTAAAAGATCGAATTCAAGGGGTGCACAGTGCACAAGGAAAATTCGATATATTTAATGAGTTTAAATGGAGCAAATGCATTGTTGCCAGATGGCACGTGACGCCACTGATTGGAGTCCTATTTGTCTCTGTCAAAAGATCAGTAGCGGCGCGTGCAATGTGGCAACTTTGGATCTTGTCCATTCAAAGTCATCAAAAAGGTCGAATTATCGCAGGTGCACAGTTCACTCCCTCAATTCGATAATTTACATGAGTTTAAACAGACGAAATGCAAAGTTGCCAGATTATGCACGAGCCGCCATGCCACTGCAAAAAATCGCGGCTGTGAGTGTCATATTAGAATAAAACCACTTAGGAATCGATTCTTTTCCATAGGTTAAATGGATGGAAATATCGATACACCACAATCAGTGACGGCTATATTGATTTGCTCCCGTTTGAATCCATGCAGAAAAATCGATCGCTGACTGCGTGGAGCCGGTTGTTGCGTGTTCCACAACCGTTGAGTGCGAGGTAGGCCGTATTCCGTATTAATGAGATTACGGCCTGAGAAGAGGCCAAAGATAAAAAAAAAAAAAAATGTCCATTCAATCGCATAAATTAAAATTAAAATAAAAATAGCGGGGGCCTCAATTCTGTGTTATCGGCTTTAGTAACGCAACGCAAGACGCAACAACTACTGTGAAGTAAGTACGCCTATTTACATTCAACGGTGGACAAAGGGCATAGGCGTTATCTTGTTACTTACTTTTACAAGTATTATACGTTCGGATGCTGTCTTATTAGACACGGGCGGCGGCGAGGTGCCGCGCCGACCGGTCCACAGTGGGCAAAAACGGCAGGGTAGGTGGCCAAAAATTAGAAAGTTATTCTATCCTCTAATAAAATTATCTTTTAATCCTTTCTTGGAAAGTGGTACACATATTTCAACTGCGTAGCGTGCAATATGGCAACGTTGCTGTTCATCCATTTAAACTCATGAAAAAGATCGAATTATCGGGTGTTCGGTGAACACCTTTGCAATCGACCTTTTGCATTGGTTTTAAATGTCCCATCTATGATGGGGCTCTTGCAAATTTTTGCTGTAGGGGATTGAAGAAGTGGTTCTTACATAAAAACCTGTAAAAATGACGATGAGTACACTAAAAAATCACGACATTCACTCTCAGAATCGGGCTTAATGGTGGAGAGAAGCAGGTATAATGGGAGATTCCTATATCTAAATTTAGACATATCTCTGTGTTTCCTTAGAGAAAGCGACAATATACAGAAATCTCCCATAAAACCTGCGTTGAAGCGCCATTACAATCTTGCCGTTATGGCAGTTTATGTGAGTTTATTACTGAATTTTAGACTTTCTCAGTGTGATTTTGAGTGATTTTCGCTGGTTTTTACATCAGATTGGATTCTTCATAAGCTCACAGCAATTGTTTACAAAAGCCCCATTGCAGCTTTCTATGCTGAGAAAACAGATTCTTCATAGAAAAAGCTTTGAGAAGATAAGACTCAATCCCATTCAGTGGCGTAGCGTGCAATTTGGTAACGTTGTTTTGTGTCCATTTAAACCCATGCAAAAGGTCGAATGCAAAGGTGTTCACCGAACACTCAATAGTTAGATATTTTTAATGGATTTAAATGGACGCATTACAACGTTGCCAAATTGCACGCTACGCCACTGATCCCATTGTCATCCGCTCATTTGACCGTAATCTTCTAATTTTGTTGAACGCCTTAATTGAGCTTGTGAGTGAATTTTTAAGTTTTCTAGTGATTTTACATACATAGAATACGACCCTCCATTTCGCTGTAGAAAAAGTTTGCAACAGGTCCATTAATAACCGCGCTTCTGGCAAGTTATTTCAACAGAAAAACGTAATGATAATGTCTCAGGATAGTTTTGGAAGCTGTGAAATGACAGTTTTTGGAGACAACTTACTCAACTATACTCTGTTCAGGATAATTTGAAACTTGGCGAGTCAGGTATAAACGCACTACTTTGCAACGCGGCACCCATTGAGACGATGATTTCGGGTGGCATCGCTCATTCAGGGTTTGTCCCACTCCACCCGCGCCATGATGGAAGAATACCGAGAAACGGCAGACTATGAATTTTATCTGTGCAAAAGTCAAATTACAAACGGTCAGAGATACGATGAAATGGATAAAATTTTTGCCCTAAAGGTCCGTAACTCGACGAAAGTAGTCGGAAAACATATCTCACCACTCTCGAGGATTTATTTTGTTAAAAAAAATAAAATAAAATAAAAATAAAGAAAGCCTTTCTTTAAATGTTCCGACTTTTTTTCGAGAGAGTGGTTAGATATGTTTAACGACTACTTTCGACGAGTTACGGCCCTTTAGGGCAAAAATTTCATCCATTTCATCGTATCTCTGACCGTTTGTAATTTGACTTTTGCACGGATAAAATTCATAGTCTGCCGTTTCTCGGTATTCTTCCATCACGGCGGCGGAGTGGAGTGGGACAAACCCCGAATGAGCGATGCCACCCGAAATCATCGTCTCAATGGGTGCCGCGTTGCAAAGTAGTGCGTTTCTACCTGACTCGCCAAGTTTCAAATTATCCTGAACAGAGTATAGCTTATATTTGTGGCCGCTGAATTGGTCGCATCTTTACTCACTGTGCGGCCAGCTGGCTGTGACCGCCGGGTTTGTAAGAGCCACCACTCGACCTAGTGCGTCTAAGAAGTTACTTTTTATTCTTCAAGAATATTCAGCGGGTACGTATTGTGGAGGACATAGAGGTGAGCTAACGTGAAGTTACTTCTAACGTCATAGCCGAAAAAGTTAACCTTTTCGAGAACATCACATAGGGAACTTAAATGTCCAATGGGGCAGTTGCAAGGGTCTGAAATGTTGTGTTTTTAATCAATGAAAATTATAGTTCTTGATGAGCTGAAAACAACTAACTGAGCTTTGGGCTTTTCATAAGTGTTCCGGTTTCGGAGATACCAAAAATGTAAAAAATCGGGTGCTTAGTGACGTCATTACGCGAAATTCTTATTTAATACGCATTGTATTTTGGGCTAAAATCTCATCTCAGGAACAATGGGACTTAATTAGAAATCAAAAGCATTTTTGGTCTCAGCTGCCTTAAATTGCCGAATGAAATCCTTAACCCTTCACTGCATGAAGTTCCACCGGTGGAACAAATTCTTCAAACGCTCATATAAAATACAGGTTTTGAGATATGCCTTTGGCGCATGGTGGGTCAACGCGGGAGAAGGTATGTTTTGAGCTCACAAAAAAAAAAAAAAAAAAAAAAAAAAAAAATTGGCTGAAAGAAAACATCATGGAGTGAAGGGTTCGTGATCGAAATCATGTCAGGGGGGAAATTTGCCCCCGTATCCAAACTGACCACATTTTGATTATTTTTATAAAGTTTCCGGCATTGGCTTTTTGAAAAATCCAATTAAAGTAAAAAAAAAAAAAAAAAAAATTGAAAATTTAAAAAAAATAAATAAAAAAAATTCCCGCCATTTCTTATGGTGTTATATCACTTGTAAAAAACGAGTAAAAAATAGAAAAAAGAGAATTTTATGACCGAAAAACCGTCAAATTATTTTTTTCACTATTTTTCCCATGTATTTGACCACCTAATACATTGAAAAATCCACATTTGCTTGAAAAAAAAAAAAAAAAAAATCATGCAGTGAAGGGTTAAGTGACGGATTTTTACGTATTCAGACTACAGCTAAAAATGAACTCCGTACACAGCTGAAAAGTGTTCCGTGTCTTATACAGGCCTGAAGGGGGGGGGGGGGATGACGGAGGATCGTTTCGTTTTGGTATCGTTACCGTTATCGTTTGCATTAAATCAAATGGGCTTGCTTCTGCGCAACTCGATCGCGCAAGTGATCCCCTCCTCACCTCTTCCTACTTCAAATGATCGAGATTACGACAGCCTCCGACTCATCACTTCCTTTCGTCCGTTTCAATCATTACGAGGGGCTCAAAACGATTCGATAAGTTGAGCCACCCATAAGGTTACACGTAAACGATAACGATAACGATACCAAAACGATCCGATCCTCCGTGATCACCCCCCTAGCTTTGAAAAATCTGAACGTTTTAATCAAATTTTAAATAAATGGGTCTGTTGCAAACTTTTGCTACAATGATGAAGGGTGATCAATCTAATGTAAAATCGCCTGAAAAGTACATCGGTGGGATCAGAAAGTCATATAATGCAATAATAAACTTACAAGAGGCGTTAAATGAAATCCAAGATGGCGGAGAAATATCGAGCAAAATGTATGCATGCATCACGAACATCCAAGGATGGCCAACCTTACAATATCGATCACAACCAATCACATCGTAAACAAACACATAACCTCTACCTCCAGTGAGGTTGTCAAAGTTGGCCATCCTTGGATGTTCGTGGTGCATGCATACAAATTGCTCGATATTTCTCCACCATCTTGGATTTCATTAAACGCCTCTTGTGAGTTTATTATTGCATTTTATGACTTTCTGATGCCACCAAGGGACTTTTCAGGCGATTTTACATTAGATTACACACTCTTAATCGTTATAGCAAAAGTTTGCAACAGACCCATTCTGTTTCATTTGACGGATCACCACACGCCTCCGATAAATCTGCATCATTATTCATAGAAGAACAAAAATGATTTCATACTTCTGTCATAAAACCAATCCTATTGGAATAGCTATTAACCCTGGTAAAATTGTTCCATTAAGTTTCATGACCAAAATTCTGGGGTACATTATTTTCAGGGATCTCTCATGGAATTTCATGGAATTGCATGGAAAATCTTATGGAATCCTCCGGCCCACGGAATTCCAAAAAAAATGGGGAAAATAATTATGGCCCACGGAATTTTGGTCATGGAACTTCATGCAGTGGCGTCGCGTGCCATCTGGCAACAATGCAACTGCTCCATTTAGACTCATCTAATATATCGAATTGTCCTTGTGCACTGTGCACCCCCTGAATTCGATCTTTTACATGAGTTTAAATGGATAGAATACATTGTTGCCAAATTGCACGCGACGCCTCTGACTTCATGAAACTCTTTTATACCTAGGTATCTCTTGTTATCCTAGGAACTGAGAGGGTTCATACCAGTAGCGTAGCGTGCGACCAGGCAATGTTGTACTGTGTCCATTTGAACCCGTGTAATAGGTCGAATGCAAAGGTGTTCACCGAACACCCGATACTTCGATCTTTTTCATGGGTTTAAATGAACGATCTGCAACGTTGCCAAGTGGCAAGCTCTACACCACTGGTTCATACACGGAGAGTTTCAATCAAAGAAGCACATCAATAGAAATTAAAGTCGATAAACACGTATCTCTTAGAGTCCCTTGATGGAAGTTTTGTTTGGAAGTACCGACGCGAGCTCAACGAATTCTGATTGGTCGTTGATTTTAGGTTTTCACGGAGCGAAATAGACAACAAGCCATAGCGACAGCCGACAGAAGGGGCCATACAATATACATACAAGCAGTGGCGTCGCGTGCAATTTGGCAACACTGCACTCTACCCATTTAAACTCATGTGAAAGGTCGAATTCAGGGGTGCACAGTGCACGAGGAAAATTCGATATATTTAAGGAGTTTAAATGGAGGAGTCGCATTGTTGCCAGATGGCACGCGACGCCACTGCATACAAGGACTCTACCCTGCGGGCCGATCATTTACTTCATCGTTAAACCGATCATTAAAGACTGTGTATGAGTGATTCTATTGGTCGAAAATTGTAAATCTTAGCCGTTGCTATGGTAACCATCGTTATAGTGTCCGTTTTTTAAAAGTTACTCATGAAAAGCCTTTATAAAATGAGACTCTTAACGATGGTTACACAGAAAAAAAAGCACGTGCTCCAGACAAGATCTATAAACACACCAGTACGGAACGTGCCTAGAGCACGAACTTTTCAGGTTCTGGACACGACGGAATGCGTTTCAGACACAAACTCAACCAAAATAGATCGCGCTCAGAACTCGTTTCGGTTACAGTGACTGGATGAACCACAGTGTGGCCATTTCGGTCGTCTTTCTGATCGGTGGGATTCCTTAGATCGCAAATTTGAGCGTTTATAAGTATGTTTACGGTTTTACAGGGTTCTCGTACGCAAGTTAGACACGACTGAAGGTCTTCTGTCAAATTTGAAACATATTGGTTCGCAAAATTGAGAGAAATCAACGATTCCCCGTAACTGACCCCCCGCGGTTGCGCACCCAACTTAACACGGGCGCCGTAGGGAGGAAGTGTGTTCCTGATGTTATTCGCAAAAAAATATCTCAACCCCCCACCCTAAGAATGGTTCATACAATATACATAGCATTAATGACTTTTTTCCGACAGGAGTAGAGAAATCTTCATTCCGAAACCCAAGAACAATCATACTCCCCATGCTGCCAATGCTAAAGTGGGTGCACTCTTGAGGGGTGGAGGGCAAATGGCCGCACTGTGGTTTATCCAATCACTGTAGTTTCGGTACTGGTGTATACATTTCGCGTCTAGAACACGGAAAGTTCGTGTCTGCAGCACGACCAGTTTTTTCTGTGTACCATAGCATCAGCCAAGTTTTACAATTTTCGATCAATAGCATCACTCGTAGACAGTTTTAACGATGAAGTAAATGATCGGCCCGCAGAGCTAATGAGCAGACCTGTTCCCTCGTCGAAATGAGGTACGCGTTTTTTTTTTCCAAATTCGACCCATCCAGTGAGTAAGTACGAGTCGTCTCCAATTGACTCGAGAAATGACGGAAATGAAATTAGGCCGCTTTGTGCGCATCACCGCAGGTGACAAGACGAAAACAGAGAGCGCCAACAAACCATGAATGAAGACAGTCGCGGCTCTTTTTTAAATGTTTGACCTTGAGTAAACACGGCGATCCATTAACTCGGAGAAACGTCTCGCGAAAGGACCAGTGTTGCCAGATCGAGGGTAAAAAGCCACGTATCGACCCCATTTAAATCAATGTAAAAAACACGGATTTTTCAACCCAATCTGGCAACACTGGAGAGGACCAAAACGGCGCACTGTAGTCTCAGGTCGAAAAAAAAAGTGGCAAAATATCAGTGGGAAAAAAAGTCATCATAAATCATTGTCTTTCACCTTTCATGAACTTTTTTTTTTTTCCTTTCTATTTATTTACAACCACTGCCAAAAGGCATTAATTCGTTTTAATTTATATACAATTATCTTATAACTATAATTATTTTAGTTTTGAATTATAACATACGTACACTTAACACATTTGAAATACATCTTTAACTTTATACCGCATTCTTATACGAGAACAACCCACCAAGCAACAACCAAACAACTCATGTGAGGCACCAATAATGTCAATGAACTTAGTTTAAAACTTTTCACTGAGATTACTGAGATTATACGTTTTCACTGGGATAAAATGACTTGTTCAAAGTGCTTTTTGCACATTAATGAAGAAGCAATAGGTTTACTAGACAACACCAACATTCTGAGGCATATATCAAGCGTCGAAGAATACATTTGAATTGCCAGGTTTTAGATTACTTTGAGAAATTATGGACCCAACACATATAGTTCATTTTATTTATTTATATTTTATTTTAGTTTATTATTCAACTTTCAGTGATTAAAAATTGACAGCAGCCCTTTAAACTACTGTCAAACTTGTTTCCTCTGACATACCCTGGTAAAAGTTCTCATAAAAAATCATAAAAAAAAAAAATGTCAGCATGAGATTTGGAAGCTGATTTCATGTTGATCTCATGACGATTTCATGGTGAGCTCAAGATGATGTCTACTCATCATGAGATCAACATGGAATTAAAATGAATGGGTCTGTTGCAAACTTTTGCTACAGCGCTATAGAGTGTTCGATCTCATGTAAAATCGCGTGAAAAGTACAATGGTGGCATCAGAAAGTCATAAAATGCAGTATAAAACTCACGAGAGACGTTTAATGAAATCCAAGATGGCGGTAAAATATCGAGCAACCTGTATGCATGCACTACGGACATCCAAGGACAGCCAACCTCTCAATATTGATCACATCCAATCACTACGTAAATAAACACATAACCTCTAAAGCTGTGAGGTTGTCAACGTTGGCAATCCTTGGATGTTAAAGGTGCATGCATACAGATTGCTCGATATTTTACCGCCATCTTGGATTTCATTAAACGTCTCTTGTGAGTTTATTATCGCATTTCATGACTTTCTGATGCCACCAATGAACTTTTCGGGCGATTTTACATACGATGAAACACTCTTTATCGTTGTGGCAAAAGTTTGCAACAGACACATTCAGGTTTTCAGGCTCCAAATCTTATGCTGACTTTTTTTTTTTTTTTTTTTTTTTTATGATTTTTGATGAGGACTTTTACCAGGGATGCATTATCATTCTCTTGTATTTTCAATTTGTTTTTATGTGCCTATCTATGTTTGGTTATCCATTCATTTATTAATTTTTCTGTTCAACAAAGAAGACTTAACCTAACGTTGGGTTATGTTCTAGTAATATGCTAACATAGCTTTTAAATGTAAATCGATCGTTACTCCACCTCAGGCGTAGTTTTATTGCGCAGTGTAATAAAACAAAAACAAACAAAACACGCGAAAAAGTTCTTTTTGTGATTCAAATTGGTTTTGGAAGTCTTTAAATGAGAAATTAACCCTTTATGGACCAAGCCCGAGTCTACTCGTTTTTCTCCTCGAGTCTTTTTCACATTGTTTAAGTCTTCATTCCGAATAAACGCAAGTAGGTATACAGATGAAAACACTATACAGGGTGTTTCTAAAACTTATGTCATCCTTTCTACCACGTATTTTTGAGGTCAAAATAAGACTTTTTTTCCCTATAAACATGTGTCCGAAAATGCCCCCCTTTTGAGCTACAGCCCCCCAAAGTTTTAAAAAATTGTTGGTTTTTTTGGAATATCGACCAGATTTAGGAAAATGATGTCATGAAAATTGGTGTCCCGAGGTACTTTTACGTGTAGAATCCATTAATGACCTCGAGAAATTCAGAAATGAGGTCTGACTGTACTTTTCAGGCAATCTTATACCTTCAATGACACAAATTTTATTTTATGTTACGGAATGGAAATTTGAAAAAAAAAACAAAAAAAAAAACAATGAAATCAGATGGAAAAAACTCTTAGAAAGATATTTGGTCCTCTTTGTTTTCGTCGATACGACGCGTATTAAGCGAGATAATCGCTGCACAAGGTGGAAAAGTCAGCGCTTTTACTGTATCGGGCGGCCCGAAGAAGCAGCGGAGTGGCGGGTTGCATACTTCCTGCCGCTCCTCGTGATAAAAGCGCTGACTTTTCCACCTTGCGCTGCGATTATCTCGCTTAATACGCGTCGTATCGACGAAAACAAAGAGGACCAAATATCTTTCTAAGAGTTTTTTTCATCTGATTTCATTGTTTTTTTTTTCAAATTTCCATTCCGTAACATAAAATTTGTGTCATTGAAGGTATAAGATTGCCTGAAAAGTACAGTCAGACCTCATTTCTGAATTTCTCGAGGTCATTAATGGATTCTACACGTAAAAGTACCTCGGGACACCAATTTTCATGACATCATTTTCCTAAATCTGGTCGATATTCCAAAAAAACCAACAATTTTTTTAAAACTTTGGGGGGCTGTAGCTCAAAAGGGGGGCATTTTCGGACACATGTTTATAGGAAAAAAAAGTCTTATTTTGACCTCAAAAATACGTGGTAGAAAGGATGACATAAGTTTTAGAAACACCCTGTATAACAGATAAGCAATCTCGTCGGGAGCCTTCAATTCGTTGCATAGGCAATTCCAACTCGACCGAGTACGAACAGTTAACTACCTTCCCTCTAGAAACGGAGGAGTGGTGTTCTCTTGAACTAACCTGGACCTTAAACGGCTAGCGAGAAATTTAACTTCTGATTTTGGCCACTTTTTGACAATCTAAGACCATTTTTGCGGTGGAGATTGCTGTCTTTAGTCGTCTGTGGCCGGTCGCGGAGACTGCGCGATGAGATGGAATGGACCGCGATTCTCGTTGGCATCCGAAGTTGTTGAACGTTGAATATGTTGGCAATGGTGACTGGTGGTTGGTGCGTGCGCCGCGGCCGCGCCGCGCCGGTGCCACCAGCGCCAGTGCCAGCGCGGGCCGTGGATGCTCTACATTGATCTAATTTGCTTCTGAATTGGCTCATGAATAATTGCTCGCCCACCCGATCCGAGGCTTTAGATTTTAGTAATGATGCTTCAATTTAGCAGTCAATCGCATCATAGCCGTAGCCAGGTTATTGTCTTTCTCTCTCTCTTTGTCCATTTAAACGCACGTGTTAGAAAAGGACAGAGACAAGGGCTGAAGTCACGTGACAGCCCCTATATCCATCCTTTTCTAACACATGCGTTTCAATGAGCTAAGAGAGAGACAGACAATATCCTATGGCTACGGCTATGAATCGCATCAATCTTCGAGACCTAATCACTGTGATGCGGTCCATTTCCCTCAAACAGACTATGATCACAGGACCTCCTCTCAAACAGGGTGTCGGCAAAAAAAAAAAAAAAAAAAATGTTCATAGATTAATATGAGGAGATATATTATTTTTACCTGATTTCCTGTGTTTGTTTTTTTTCTTTTTGTTAGACTATGGCCGACTCGGATAGTTTTGATTTTCGTTTTTTGTTTTTTTAATTTTTATAATTTTCGGATATTTGTTTCTTCTTATTTATTTGTTTTTGTTTTTTTTTATTTTTTCCCCTCTTTTTTTCATAGATTATGTTGAAATAGGGCTTATGCGAGGGTTTGAGTTTTTGGTGTTTTCCTTGAAGCAATTGAAAATTACTCGGTGAGCTGGAAACATTGAACGATATTGCACAGAAAAAAATATGAACGTTGAAACAGCAAAACATTGCTAAAAATCGGAAATATATATATATAAAATGTGGTTCCTTTATTTTGGTTGTTTTTTCTTTTTAATGTATTTAAATTTTACACTGAAGATGGCTAGTGTTTTGCAGCCGAAACGTTTGTTTCTTAAAATCTAAAATTGTAATTTTTCTTGCCTTATTGTTCTTTGAATAAAATCCAGAAAAATTATTTAAAAAAAATATTCAGGCACTTACCACTTATTTTGTTTACTTATTATTATGTTTATATAGTGCCATATCTCAACTTAATTTAATATATATATATATATATATATATATATATATATATATATATATATATATATATATATATATATATATATATATATATATATATATATATATATATATATATATATATATATATATATATATATATATATATATATATATATATATATATATATATATATATATATATATATATATATATATATATATATATATATATATATATATATATTATATAGACAATGCTTTTGAGTTGGGCAAACTCATTAGCTGAGGTAATAAAGCCAAGAAAAAGAAAAAAATCATATTAAAAATATGAAAGTAATAGTTAAAAAACTAAAGGGGGAGAGAGTTCAACTCAGGCAGTATTACTGGCAGTATTATTGGCTTTATTACCTCAGCTAATGAGTTTGCCCAACTCAAAAAGCATTGTCTATACCATGTGGCCAAAGTATGTTGTTTCGCTTATATATATATATATATATATATATATATATATATATATATATATATATATATATATATATATATATATATATATCTATTTTCAATTGCAAAAATTACAGTTTGTGAGTTGCTCCTTTACCAACAAATACTGCTGATTTTTATATTTTTTTTGTTTTACTATAGTAATTTTTTTGATAGACCCGCAGAATTTGTCCCAATTTTAGCAATTTTCTTCCAAAAGAGCATTTTTCGAATTGTAATTTTTGCGATGTAAAGCGTAAGTATTCCCCGTTTCCAGATTTTTTATGTAATTTTCATACGATATTTTTTCTGTGTGGTTTCATAGTTCCTAGTGACGTCGTATCCAAGGGTTCAACTTAAAGGAAAAGGTTACACATGAACAAAGTAAATCTCCTGTTGAGAGCTGTGTCCGAATTGTCCTCTCCTGTTTTGCCTCCACTGATTTCATTCCTGTTTATGTTATATTATTCCTGTTGTTTCAAACGGTATTACGCCTAATTATTTTTGTTAACCAATCTCAATATATTAGTCATCTGTTTTTTGTAAGGGTTCTTATTATTTGCCGTGAATGGCATCATATTCATTTATACTCGATTAGAATCATATAAATATGAGTCTCCAGTTCCACGCTGAGAATAAAGCTCCGTTGAAAATGTTCGTGATAATGATTAAATATTGCCAGAAAAAGAAATTGTGTTACGAGTTTGAACGTTAAGAGCGTTAAGAACGTTTGAACGTTGAGTCTAAGATAGCTATTGCGGTGACTATAGTTTCAGGTTCCTCACCTGTCTGAAGTGAGATTCTTGATCAACAGATAGCGCTACCCGTCGATTTTTTAGAATTGATGGGCTTTGAAGGCCTTTCATTTTTTTCTGAAAGCATTAATCAAAAGGGGCGTCCCGTCGAGAACTGCTTAATTTTCGAGCCAAATTTAAACAATGTTGGTCCTAAGTTGACGGAGAAATTAAGCACCGACAGTTTGGCAAAAAATTAGGCTATGTAGACGTGCGATTTATCATGTGACAAAATGTAACTACACACAATATTTTGCCAAACTTCTGATGCCGTCAATCTAGGACCTATATTGTTGAAATTTGGCTCAAAAAAGTTGGTCCTAAATTGACGGAAGAATCGAGTACCGACAGTTTGGCAAAATATTAGATAGGCCGTGTAGACGTGCTTTTTATCATACGACAAAATGTAATAATGTAAGTACATCGCTTAATATATTTTGCCAAAGTTCTGATGCCGTCAATAGAGGACCTATATTGTAGAAATTTGACTTGAAAAATTGAGTAAAACATCACCCAGCTCCTGTAGGAACGCCCCCTTTCGATTAATACACCCACGAAAAACAAATTAAAGTCAACTTCACAACAAGTGACTAGTGACGCTATCTATTAACCCAGAATCACACTTCAGACAGGTGAGGAATCACCTTACACGGAAAAAAAAAAATACGGTGAAAATAACCATACGGATACCTGATTTTGGCACCTGCTAGATGTTATGGTAATGTTAACCAGAAGTATACTATGTCAGGGGTGCAAAATGTTCCAAAACTTCAGAAGTTTCGTCACACGATCCATGACTTATTTCCTCACAGGACTTTAAAAAATTTCCTCACAAAAATTTGAAAGTGATGACTTTTTTTTTTTGGTTATTTTAACATTTCAACACCGTGTGTTCGCAAAATGACCGATATTTTCCCATTTTTTACACCATTTTCTTGGAAAATTCTTGTAGCCATTATTTAAAAAAAAAAAATTGGACAAATTTCCTCACTTTCCCAGAAATTTCCTCACTTTCACGCGATCCGCGGATCGCTAGATCGGGCACATTTTGCACCCCAGTACTATGTTTTGACTAGGTACTAGGTGATGTTACCTGATTTCATGTCGAATTTACTCAAAGTATCGGTAAATGTACCATACTTCTGGTCAAGTTTACCATAACATCTAGCAGGTGTCAAAATCAGATATCCGTATGGTTATTTTCACTAATCTTTTTTTTCCGTGTACAATGTTGTCTATTTTCTGTGAACATTGCTATGCGGGTTGCGTTTGACAGGTTGCAGGAACGAAGGAGCAACGTTCAAGGGTGGAGGGGAGGCACGCAGTTGAATGAACGGTAGAGCGTCCCGTCCTGCACGGTGGCGCGGGCGGCCAGGCCGCGGTCAGAGAACGGAAGTTATCGAGGTTAACTCGATAATTTTGATACAAATCAACATTCAGTTCTCAACCCTTTTCTTTCCCTCTTTTTCGTCTTTCTTTTCCTTTTGTGTACGCGTTGTTTATTTTGAGTCGTGTTTTGTCAGTGTAAAGTGTGGGAGGTCACCGCGATCGCGCCGGTCGCGAGCCAGGACAAGGCCGAACGCGAAAATTCAATGCATGTTGATTGTTGCCAAATAGATCTCCTGCGAACTTTTTTTTTACAGCGGATTTAAGTACTGATTCGAGAGATTGAGAGAATAATCACTCAAAAATAACGATACGCGCCCTAAAATTCAGGAAATACACACTCACTTTACTTTGAAAGCAACAAACGAAAAATTACCATCTGATGCTAAATTTGGAATTTTTCATATCTTTCGCATGAGGCTCATGCAAAAGCTCATGCAACTTATGACTCTTAAACATGGGCAAAAATGTGATGTCCCCAAAAACCCCCTTGTGACCCCTCTATGATCGATTCAGCTTGGCGAATGGATTCGATCGCCCTCAATGGTTTTCATATCTTTTGCATCCGAGGCTCTTTCTCTCATGCATATGTCAACTCATGATTCTTAAACATGGGCAGAAAGGTGATGTCACCAAAACCCCCCTTGATGTGAATCCTCTATCGTTTCAGCTTGGCGAATGGAGTGGATCGCCCTCAAGGGTTTTCATACCTTTCGCATCTGTGGCGCTTTCACTCATGCATGTCAACTCATGACTCTTAAACATGGGCAAAAAGGTGATGTCACCAAACCCCCCCCTTGTGACCCCTCTATGGATTTAGCTTGACGAATTGAGTCGATCGCTCGCCCACAAGGGTTTTCAATGTGGATGCTAATCATAGTTTGAACTCTTATGTAGAAAAGAGTGTCCCAAAAGTACCGGTACAGATGCTGTTAACTTCTAATCTGAACAAGTTATCAATCTGATCTTGATTTATTTGAAAAATTAACTCATTTACTCTCGATTGATTGCAAGACAAGCATAGTTGGTCAAAAATTGACTAAGTTATAACAGTTTGAAAATAGAAAAAAAAATTGACACCCTGGTGTCAATTTTTTTGTAATAACGAATGTTTCCTCGTAGCGGAAAACGAAAGCACTACATTATCCGATGCATTTTCTATCACCAACAACCAAAACTACCTGCAGAAATAACAATTTAAGAACATTCATATCGTCATCAAACTTAATATGTGACACTCATTAGATAATCACGCTGACGAAAACAAGTCATTCATGTATTCCATACGATTTAGCCTTGTGGAAGGCTTGGTACCAATCAAGTTAGAAATAAGTATATACATGACACGTAATACAATAACTACAAAAAGTTGACATAATCATACTGAATATAGTTAAGGATAACATGTATTGCAAATTTAAGTGCTCCGTTATTTGCTATGCGAGAAGATGTTCGTAAAGAAACCCGTAGAAGGTCAATTTTGTTTTTGTTTTGGTTTTGTTTTTTTTTCTCCAGACTATCATAATTTCGGTAATTTTTGACCAAATGTGCTCATGTTGCGCATTCATCAAACGCAAATGAGTCAATCCTTCTAACGAAATCAATACCAGAATGCTAACCAGTGGCGTCGCGTGAAAGCCGGCAACGCAGCATTTCCTCCATTTGATCCCATGTAAAATATCGATTCGAGGGAGTGCACCGTGCACCCCCAACGTTTCGACCTTTTTCATGGGGTCTTAATGGACCAAATACAACGTTGCCAGATTGCACGCGACGCCACTGATGCTAACTTGTTTAATTTAAAATTTACAGCACCAGTCCCAGTACTTTTGGGACACACTATTTAAATTTATTTGAGTCCCAAAACGCGCGGAGAAAAATGTCCTGCTAAAAATGGATAGAATTCTAAAATGAAGTTCACGCGAAGAAATTCTGACAATTTTCAGGATTCCAAAATTCGTACCCATACGTTTTTAGTTCCGATTTACTTAAAAAGACCAGCATTAACTCTCCTACAGAGAAGCTGAATTTTCTTTTCAGGAACTTTTTATCAGAATGGAGCTGTCGCGAACTTTTGCTACAGGCCTATTAATAGTTGATTATGGGGTAGAACCCGCTGGAAGAGCAGAGGGGACGTTTTGAGAGCCCTGCGCCTTCTCAGCGATTAAACGCCCACAAAAATGGCAGGTCTGCTCGTTAGTCTCTTTTCCCATTTAAAATAACATTGGCGGTGCCCCGGAAGAGCAGAGGGGACGTTTTGAGAGCCCTGCGCCTTGTCAGGATTAAACGCCCTCAAAAATGTCAGGTCTGATCGTTAGTCTCTGTTCCAATTTAAAATAACATTAGCGGTGCCCCGGAAGAGCAGAGGGGACGTTTTGAGGGTCCTGCGCCTTGTTAGCGATTAAAAGCCCCCCAAAACAACATGTCTGCTCGTAAGTTTAATCAATTCCTCTACAAAACCTACGTCCGCTCACCCAAATTTAGTGAATAGTTAAATAAGACCACTCCGTAGTGTTCGTTTTGCCTGTACCTTTAGTTGAAGGTGTTTGACGTAACAGTGAAGTGAAAATCTTTTTAACAACTTAGACTCACTTTTATACAGTCATAAAACAAAACTTAAATTGTGTGAAAGAGAATTGATTTTACGAAAACATCTCGGTCGTGGTATTGAAAGAGTTAAATTATTTTTGACTCGCTGATTTTTTGGCGCCAAATTTCAAATTTCGGACCGCTGTACGTTTACTACACTAATATCGCTCCTTCTTCGTTTTCGTTTAGCCCAATTCCCATTCGATGAAAATGAGACGGCTTTCGGTTGATTAGCCTGTGAAATATGAGTTCCGCTCTTTCCGAGAACGGAACGTTACGGTTACATTAGGAACCGTTCGGAAGACCATATCCCTTGTTTCACGGCCCGTTTTTTTTTTCTAGACACCGTCTCATTTTCGGGCCTGTTTATTTTTTAATAGAAGCCCCACGTTTCAAAATAAGTGGCAAGTTGAATCGTTAACGCCGCCGTAGAAATCGCGCAAAGAACGAGGAAGAGAAAGGAATGGAAGAGGATCATGTTGGAGAGGTTGGGGGAGTGGGGGCGGGATGGGGGGGGGGATGGGGGGACGGGGGGAATGGGGGGGAGTGAAGTTTATGACCTTATCATCTTGTGCGCCTCCTTCGCCTGAATTTTTAATGCTTTGATCTAAATACTTGGTCAGGATGATGATGACTCCGACGCTCAAAATTAGTTCAATCCTTGCCGGTGGGACGCTCGGTGGATAATTTAGCGCTCGGATTGCCCCGGAAGGAACATCGATATCTCCTCTGAACACTAATGAGTTTAAAAAAAAAAAAAAAAAAAAAAAAAACAGGTGGAAAAAACTGTACGAAATGAAAGCGAGAGAGTTTCAAAAACTGGACGATGCAAGAGGTAATTTGAAAACTGTAAATAAAAAAGATAACAGTAGTTAAAAATAAATCCGCAACGCCTGCGTCGCGTTGCGTTCGCTCAATGGATCGATCTTGCGTCCCTGTATTTAGAGAGTTAGGACTAGAGTCCCTATTTGTAGAGAGTTAAGACAAGTGAAACCATGGTCGCCGCCATTATTGGATGCGATTTTGCAAATTTGTTTACATTCGGAGGGCCGTGTTGTGTACAAAGATTACAGTGCCGTAGAGTTTCTGACACTGCAATCTTTCACTGCTTTTGTTGATCGACATCTATTTACGCTTTTGAAAGTTCTTTTGACATTCTTGAGGTGCATCCAGAGATTACTAAGCCTAAGAGATATGGCACTTCCTATCTCCGCCGTGTTAAAAAACCGTTGGCCGGGCTCCGTAAAAAACGCCTGCAGAATGGCCGTGATACAACGCGCAGTACGCTGGTGACCTTAAACATTGTTGTTATTCATGTTGTTGGAAATGAGGTTAGATTCTCTGCAGCATCTAAATGTTTGTCATTTAATGGCCGATGGGATGATTAAAGTGACTTAGATTTTCAGATTCACGTACAAAATATACTCAGAGCTCATTAAACTTCCCAAACACTTAATTAATCATATCAGTTTAGTTAGTGGCGTTGCAGTCAAATCTCATTCAAACAACAACAGTAGTAACAATGTTTACGGTCACCAGCGTACGCCACATTGCATACTTCGTAGGAGTCGAATAACACTTTTGAATCGTTATGCCATATCTCTTAGGCTTAGTAATCTCTGGGTGCATCATGATTAAAATTAACAACTTTGTCCGTATTTAACTCATTTATCCTTAAAATACCATTGGACCCCTTCGTTTGTAAACAAGAGTATGTAAACAAATGTGCAAATCGCATCCAATGGCGGCGTCCGTAGAGCCAAAAACTCATCAACCAATCAGAGGCTGACTACCCTCTTGTCTTAACTCTCAGCTAATGGGGACTCTAGTTAGGACAAGTGAAATCATGGGCGCTGCCATTGGATTCGATTTTGCATATTTATTTGTTTACATTCTATGAGGGCCGTTGTTGTGTTTCGGTCCGATGCAAAGATTACGGTGCCGTAGAGTTTCTAGCTGTGAAATCTTTCACTGCCTTTGCTGTTTGACATCGATTTACGACCCTCTTGTCTTAACTCTCTATACATGCAGGGTCTCAGTGGCGGATCCAGAAAATTTTTCTAGGGGGGGAAATTTTTTCTCGCCTGTGAAATTTTGTTTGAAGCGTCGGCGTCGGTGGAAGCAATTTATGGCTATTTTCTATTGAAAAAAAAAGCAACATTTCATTTGAGACTTCTAGGAGGCGTGTTCCCCCTCCCACCTGTGGATCCGCCACTGCAGGGTGTCGTGGTATATAAATCGCTCACAAAATTATATTTCACTGATTCTAGCTCCAAAATCAGTTTAATTTTCAACGGATTTCAAGGATCTTATAAACACACTGCTCGCCGTTTGTATTTAATATAATGATTTCTTTCATTCAAGTGTATAACACTTTTCTAATTTCGGCAAGTCAACAAACTGCACTGAAAAAAAGTAGATCTGTGTAATCAGTAAAATGAAGCAAAGGCTAATTTTACCAGCCATTTTTGGTAACATTTACTACACATATTGCTAATTTCATATTTTGGATTGTAACTTTTGCTTAAATTTTATTAATTTTACGATTTGAATCATGAATTTTACCATTCGGATTGTAAATTTAACAATCCGAAGCATTGTAATTTTTGCAAGTCGTATAGCTGTAACGCCAAGACAGCCATGTAATATGCAAAAGTCACAATAATTTGGATTGTAAAATGTACTATTTAGATTGAAAAATTTGCAATCCAAATAGAAAAATTATTAAAACCTAAGCAAAATTTACAATTCAAATCGTAAAATTAGCCATAAATTTAGTAGAATTCACCAAAAATAACAAGTAAAATTAGCCTGTGCTTCATTTTACAGATTTTACAAAACTTCATTGGTTTTTCAATAATTTCATTTTTTTCAGTGTGGTGACGAGAGTTTTTGCAGAACGGAATCATTTGATATGGATTTCTTATGTAGATAGTTCTTTCCAAAGACAGACGCATAGAGAAAAGTTTGTTCCGTCGTGTGTGGACGATGAATCCGATCAATTGATCAACCCACTGCACCCCAGCGTCCCCAGCGCAGCGCCCCAACCGTCTTTGTCTTAGAATCAGAACACAGCAACTGCGTCGTTACTCAAATAACGCGGGATTAAATACGTATACATTATTATTTTCAAAAGCTCTTGAGTGTATTTTCATATTCAAATTAAAAATCAAACAGTATGTTCCACGGCTTATTGTCATGCTAGGATTTGACTTTCTATCTCTCTCTCTCTCCTCCTCTCTCCCCCTCTTCCCCCTATTCGAACGCATGTGTTAGGAAAGGACAGAGATCAGGTAAATTACGCGGTGGCCCTATACCTACATCTGTATTTTTCTAGAGCGTGAATCCAAGTGGTTAGAGAGAAAGAGAGAGAGAGAGGGGGAGAGAGAGAGGGAGAGAGAGAGAGAGAGAGGGAGAGAGAGAGATAGAGAGAGGGAGAGAGATCTCTTTGGATTCGCTTAGCTGGAAACTTCCTCCACATCGCAGTTTCAGAAAACTCCAAAATTCAAAGCGACTGATCGAGAATAGGCGAAATCAACTTGCAAATTTTTGAATACGCTCTCGTGATCAACATAGGCGGATCCACGAATTAGTCTTCTCTCTCTCTCTCTCTCTCTCTCTCTCTCTCTCTCTCTCTCTCTTCTCTCTCTCTCCCTCTCCCTCTCCCTCTCTCTCTCTCTCTCTCTCTCTCTCTCTCTCTCTCTCTCTCTCTCTCTCTCTCTCTCTCTCTCTCTCTCTCTCTCTCTCTCTCTCTCTCTCTCTCTCTCTCTCTCTCTCTCTCTCTCTCTCTCTCTCTCTCTCTCTCTCTCTCTCTCTCTCTCTCTCCTTCTCCCTCTCTCTCTCTCTCTCTCTCTCTCTCTTCTCTCTCTCTCTCTCTCTCTCTCTCTCTCTCTCTCTCTCTCTCTCTCTCTCTCTCTCTCCTCTCTCTCTCTCTCTCTCTCTCTCTCTCTTCTCTCTCTCTCTCTCTCTCTCTCTCTCTCTCTCTCTCTCTCTCTCTCTCTCTCTCTCTCCTCTCTCTTCTCTATCTCTCTCTCTTCTCTCTCTCTCTCTCTCTCTCTCTCTCTCTCTCTCCCCTCTCCTCTCTCTCTCTCTCTCTCTCTCTCTCTCTCTCTCTCTCTCTCTCTCTCTCTCTCTCTCCCTCTCTCTCTCTCTCTCTCTCTCTCTCTCTCTCTCTCTCTCTCTTCTTTCTCTCCCCCCCCTCTCCCTCTCTCTCTCTCTCTCTCTCTCTCTCTCTCTCTCTCTCTCTCTCTCTCTCTCTCCTCTCCCTCCCCTCTCTCTCTCTCTCTCTCTCTCTCTCTCTCTCCTCTCTCTCTCTCTCTTCTCTCTCTCTCTCTCTCTCTCTCTCTCTCTCTCTCTCTCTCTCTTTCTCTCCCCCCCCTCTCCCTCTCTCTCTCTCTCTCTCTCTCTCTCTCTCTCTCTCTCTCTCTCTCTCTCTCCCTCTCCCTCTCTCTCTCTCTCTCTCTCTCTCTCTCTCTCTCTCCTCTCTCTCTCTCTCTCTCTCTCTCTCTCTCTCTCTCTCTCTCTCTCTCTCTCTCTCTCTCTCTCTCTCTCTCTCTCTCTCTCTCTCTCTCTTTCTCCGGCCAGTGGAACACATGCATTAAAAAGGATAGAGTAGGGAGGGGGGGCGAAAGTCACGGGACACGCGTCCGAGTGTCCACTATGAGCGAGCAAACAATTTTAAAAGAAATTCAAATTCAAGCATTCAAAACGCAAAAATGTTAAGACCGAACAGAAACTCATCAAAACCAAAAGATGCGATCGACGAAAGCGGAGGACGGGCGGTGGGGGTGGGGGGTCAACATTCAACAGCGGTATTTTGTATCAAACCGACTGAATAAAAATTCGCCTCTCTCTCATTCATAAATTACTCCCACCGAACTAAACAGGAAGGAACCGAATAGCGCGAGCGTGGTAATAAAGCAATTGATGCGGTCTCCGGGAGAACGGCTCAGAAAACAACAGGCGTGCTATATCGTAGAAATCGCCGTTGAAATAACATTCGGATTCATTTGAAAGAGCATACCTGGTGTTTCATGCGCCCTACTTCCGGAAATCTCCTCAATTAGGAATGATACACGTTTAGCGTTTACACATCTCTCGCCGCGATTCAAAGATTCCGGCGCGTTAAAATATTTACGAACGGATGCGATGAGCTTGCAAAGTATGTTCAAGAAGTCCAAGCAATTATGATCATACAGGGTGCTGCAAAATTGTCCCCGAAGTTTTAAAAAACGTATTTTAAAAGTTCAAATAATATTTTTTTTTCTTATGCATGTGGACATTTAGGCATGGGTCCAACATTACTGCCTTTTCGTTTTCAAATTGTAAAATCGCAAAGTTTCCCAAAAAAAATGTCGTGAACTTTCATGAATGACTTTTGTGTTAAGTGTGTATACTCTTCCGTTTTTTTTTTTTTTTTTTTTTTTTTTTTTGTATGAGATGTTTGGATACTGTGATCCTGATTTGATGTGCAGAGAATTTTACATTTTCGAATCACAGACATTGTATTAGAAGAGGGACCTTTCGTCAGGGGAATACCTAGGTCTCTGAAAATGGAGCAAGATTACGATTTGGCCGTTTTTTAAGGGACTTTCTCTATTGGGGCAGCTGCAAGGGTCTAAAATGTCGTTTTTTTATAAAGAAAATGAAAGTTCTTGATGAGCTGAGAACAAAGATGGCTTTGGTTTCTAAGTAAGTCCCATTGTTCCGGAGATGTGATTTTGGTCCAAAATATACATATAGTTTTAAATGGGAACAAAGTAGTGACGTCACTATACGCACATGATTTTTTACAACTTTACACGTGTGTATCTCAAGAACAGGGGCACTTGGCAAGGTTAACAGACGTTTCGTCCTGTTTTATTCGTCCGCTTGATTTTTTGTCCTTTATTTTTCGTCCTATGAGAATTGGTCCTTGATAATTCGTCCAATCAAATTTCGTCCCGTAGAACAATGGGCCCTTTTATTATTTTCGTCCTCGACTGCAACGTCCATGATTTTTTTGTCAAATTATTTTTATGTCCAAAGTATGTATTTTGTCCTGTAACTTTAGTCCAATTTTTTTTGTCCTTAAAAAAAAGTTGGTTTCGTCCAATACTCCTTTTCGTTAAGTTACAGGTAAAATAAAATGAAATAGAATTTCACTAAAAACAAATTAATATTTTATTACAACTAGGTGTTTTATTAATTTATCTTTTGAGAAAATGCAATTCCCAGAAAAAAAAAGTGAAAAGAAAGGTTTTTATTGAGCTGCATCGCGATATAGCAACAGTTGTTTCTACATATAGAAATATTGTTGCGCTATTTATCGAGTGACTCGGTAACCAGACGCACACTAATTGCTGTATGATAAACCTTCCATTTACGGCAATTTTGTAACTATGGGTACGCGCTATTCATTGATAAGTTTTTGAGAATGAATAAAGAAAAGTGCGGAACGATTAAATGATTCTTGCGCCAAAATTATTGTTTTGAAAATGTCTTGTTTCTTTTTATTATTGTTTTTTCTTTGAATGTGTGTCATGTTCGTGAAATAAAGAAAACAAACATAAATGTGTATTGGACGAACCAAACTTTTTTTGAGGACAAAAAACAATGGACTAAAATTACAGGACAAAAGTCACACTCTGGACCTAAAAATAATTGGACTAAACACTAATGGACGTTACAGTCGAGGACAAAAATAATGGAAGGACCAATTGTGCTAAGGGACGAAAATTAAAAGGACAAATTATCAAGGACTAAATGTCGTGGACAAAAAGAAATGAACGAAAAAATAAGTGGACAAAAAAAACAGGACGAAAAGTCTTGTAACCCTTGGGAAAAAACCAAAGGCACCATTGTTCTCATCATGATCTATAACTACATAGGTCAGTCAATGCGCACACCCTCCACTGCCTTTTCGTCTGCCTGGCTCTATCACCGGGTAGAGTGAGGAAGGGGATGACGTATCGCTGGCGCAGCTGAAGCGCGGGCGTTCAAATCTACATGCTTTCATATGGGGAAAAGACCATTTTTCAAGGGCTAATTATGAACAATTTACGACAGTAAAACTTGGTTTTTATTTATGATAGAACACGAGGAAGGTTTTAAGCTTTGAGAAAACCAGTCTGATTACACTTCAATTTCTTATTCCTGTATTTTCTGGCGGTTAATAAAAATACCTCTTATGAAGAAGGTAGGTTATGTAATATTCAATGCATTCTACCAAAGAGTAAACAAGAGTCGCAATTGAATGGAAGGCCTGCGTGGTCAACGTAGATAAGGAATCCGAACGCGGGCTGGCCTCTGATTGGCTGCAACGGGTGGAGCAAAAATGACTCGGGGTATAGGGAAAATAACACGGGATTTTCGTTCCGGGGCGTTTATCTCGAAACCTAAGCAAAAAAGTACCTAAACAATTTATACGAGTCGATTCAGCAAATTTTTCCAAACAATTTGATAGGTCATAAGTGCCACTTTATTGCAAATTCGAAAAGACTGTTTCAGTTTAAAAGTACGCACAATAGTGAGTTACTCAAACACTGCTCGAACACGCGTCAATCATGTAATCACACTATTGTGCGTACTTTTAAACTGAAACAGTCTTTTCGAATTTGCAATAAAGTGGCACTTATGACCTATCAAATTGTTTGGAAAAATCTGCTGAATCGACTCGTATAAATTGTTTAGGTACTTTTTTGCTTAGGTTTCGAGATAAACGCCCCGGAACGAAAATCCCGTGTTATTTTCCCTATACCCCGAGTCATTTTTGCTCCACCCGTTGCAGCCAATCAGAGGCCAGCCCGCGTTCGGATCCCTTATCTACGTTGACCACGCAGGCCTTCCATTGAATTGCGACTCTTATTTACTCTTTGCATTCTACCCACTTGTCTAAAACTGTCCGAAAACAGAAAAAGCAAATTTTGCGTACGATTGTATTGGTTTTCTCAAAGCTTGAAACCTTCCTCGTTACTTCTTATTGATAAAAACCAAGTTTTACTGTCGTAAATGGTTTATAATTCGCACTAGAAAAAGGGTCTTTTCCCCATAAGAAAGCATGTAGATTTGAACGCCCGCTTTTCAGCTGCGCCAGCTATATGTCACGAGCGGAGGTTGCGCAGATCGCACCAAAACTCGTCCACCGGATTGACTGACCTGTGTAGTTAGATCATGGTTCTCATCCGGCTCATCAAGTACTATATCGTATTTTTTACAGAAAACACACAATATTCGGCCCTCGCAACCGCATGGGCGGATACAGGGAATTGTGTTTCTCTCTCTCCCTCCATTTGAACTTATGTGTTAGAAAAGGATAGCAGAGGGGGCCATCACGTGACTTTGGCCCCCTCTTATGTCCTTTTCTAACGCACGTTTTCAAATGGGAGGCGAGAGAGAAAGACAATTCCCTGCGTCCGCCCATGCGCAACTGTCCCATTATTTTCCTCTACATATAATGTGTGTATTTCCGACCGTCGCACTATGGTCCGGATGGCTATTCTAGCTTGTATAAACTCATAACTTATGATTGGAAAATGCCACAGGAATGAAACTTTGAGAATACCTTCTCAATACCTAGATTTTACTTTTTCACTTGATAAAATTAATTTTTGACGCCCATAGGCCCCGGTTGGGGCCTCAAACCCCCTCAATCCAAATTTTACCATCGGCAACCCCCCATCTTGTGATACATATACTTACACCAATCGAAAGCTTGGAAAAAATGACGAATTTTAACGCAAACCAGAGCTCTTTATGTACATTCACACTGAAGTTAGGACAGGTCAAAGTTTGACTTTATCGGAATTAAGAACTGTCATAACTTTAGTGCGAATGCACATAAAGAGCTCTGGTTTGTGTTAAAATTCCTCATTTTTTCCAAGCTTTCGATTGATGCATCAGAAGGTGGGGGTTGCCGATCGTAAACTTTTGGATTGAGGGGGTTTGAGGCCCCAACGGCCAACCGGGGCCACACGGAAAAAAAAGATTAGTGAAATTAACCATACGATAGCTGATTTTGGCACCTGCTAGATGTTATGGTAAACTTGACCAGAAGTATGGTACATATACCGATACTTTGAGTAAATTCGACATGCAATCAGGTAACATCACCTATTACCTAGTCAAAACATAGTATACTTTTGGTTAACATTGCCATAACATCTAGCAGGTGCCAAAATCAGCTATCGTATGGTGAATTCCACCGTAGTTTTTTTTCCGTGCAAGAGGCGTCAAAAATTAATTTTATCAAGTGAAAAAGTAAAATCTAATTATTGAGAAGGTATTCATCAAAGTTTTCATTCGCGTCGCCGTGCACCAAGTTTCTGAGTAGATTTGGCAACTCTGTCACTGTGAGTCTGTAATTTGATCACCGGTAAAGAGAGGAAACCTTGAAACTTTCAAACACTCGAAATAATATCTCGAGTCGAAAGTTGAGCAAACAAAGTTTGGAAAGGATCGCGACAGCCATATAGAAAACAGTAAAATTTATAAAAGTTTATACGAACTTCGGGCGAAAGAAAAGTTACATATAGAGACCGCGTTCGCAGCTGAATGGCCATTGTGTTTGTTGAGAATTGAGACGATACAAGCTACGCAAAGCATAGGCGGATGCAGACATTGTGTTTCTCTCTCTCCTTCCATTTGAACTTATGTGTTAGAAAAGGATAGCAGAGGCCCGCCATCACGTGACTTTGGCCCCCTTTCTCTGTCCTTTTCTAACGCACGTATTCAAATGGGAGGAGAGAGAGATAGATAAATTCCTGTGTCCGCCCATGACGCAAAGTGACGCAAACACGATTCGGTCGTTAAATAATTAATGAAACTGACAATGGGAGGGATCCATAGTAAACAAACACACTGGACTCGACGAGTCCTGCGATGGAGAAATTAACGCATCGTTAATTTTTTTAGAACAATGGGTTATCGAAACACCGTTTTCGCTGAAAAGGGAAAGGGAGGGGCTACACAAATGATGCTCAAAGTTTCCTTATCAGATTGTTTGGGTATGAAAACGAAACACTTTCGGAGAAAAAATCTGGGAGGGGCTATATAAACCGCAATATATCAGCAGATTATGTTACGAACTTTCGCTATACGTCGATTCAATATATACACGGAAAAAAAAAGATTAGTGAAAATAACCATACGGATACCTGATTTTGGCACCAGCTAGATGTTCTGGTAAACTTGACCAGAAGTATGGTACATTTGCTGATACTTTGAGTAAATTCGACATGCAATCAGGTAACATCACCTAGTATCTAGTCAAAACATAGTATACTACTGGTTAACATTACCATAACATCTAGCAGGTGCCAAAATCAGGTATCCGTATGGTTATTTTCACCGTAGTTTTTTTTTCCGTGTACAATAGCGTCGCGCGTGCAATCTAGCACCACTATTTTTCGTCCATTTAAACTCATGTAAAATGTCGATTCGAGGGAAAGCACCATGTGCATCGCTAATAGTTCGACCTTTTTCATGTACTTAAATGCGCGAAATACTATGTTGCCAAATTGAACGAGACGCGACGCCGCGCCACACTATGGATCCAAATTGAATCCTAAGCGGTCAAAAATAAACAGACGCATGAAATACCACGGTAGCTAAGATTCCATCTGATATTTTTCTGCGATGGATATATGACAATCCAGGAGTGATTACCTTGCTAAAAAAGCCCTTTAAAATCATCTATGATAACTAGAATAGTTTTTCCAACTTTGAACCGATCGATTTTTGACCGCCTAGGATTATATTTGGGACCATAGTGCGACATGCCATACCACTGCGTCCATTTAAACAGCTGAATCACCCCCCCCCCCCCAGTGTTGCCAGGTTTGGACGGGGTGGAATAGCCACGCGTGGACAGTTTTCGAGTTGGTTACTAGCTACGCTGTGGATAGGGATGGGAGGATGCGGAGGAGCCGCAACCACAATACCGAGAGCGTGGCTAAATTCTCATCAAAATAGTCCACGTGTGGACGAATCTAGCCACTATTGGCAACTCTGCCCCCCCCCCCACACACACAATTTTCAAATGCCGCTAGAAGACAGTGCTGTCGTCTTGCGGAGTTTCTTCATTGCAACATTTTCGAATTTCACGCCAAAAGTGGCAGCACTACTCCAGGATCTAATATGCATAAGATTAAAAGATACCGAAGCGCCTTCAATTGGAATGGACGCAAAATGATAACGACCTTGTAATAGTAGTTATCGCACACACGACCCAAATAATTTTTTGCATCGATGCCGCGTTAGGCCCACACATGTTCATACATACATTCGATCTATTCCATGGGAGGCAATGAGGCATTTTAGGGGTCACCAGAGACAAATAGAGGCGGAACACTAAACGGCTGAAGCAGAGGCACGCTAAATTCTCGCGGATTCAACAAAACAACAGTCAACGTCGCTGGATGTTAAATGTTGAGCACCCTAGCTCCTCAACACTTTCTAGCCTATCCTCCTGTGTCCACCGAATGTCACCGTTCAATACCATGCGACATCAAAAGGTGTTGACTGTTGTTTTACTTGTTATTTTGTTGAATCCCCGAAAATGCATTGTGCCTCAAATCTGACCTATGTATTTTAGCGTATAGTGCTCCGGATATCTCTATTTGTCTCTGGGGGTCACAGTTTTAGAGTTTGGGGGGGGGGGGGGCAAAAATGTTTTGATTTTGTTTCTTTTTTTTTTTTGTTATCAACTGCGGGGCATCCATAGCCTAAAACTTACAGGTGAGCGCAAGAAGGACTGTATCGTGTGATTGAGTTATAAACAAGTAAAAAACATCAGGGAGTTCATTGTACGATATTCAAGTGGGCCACCATTGAATTGGTATCTGTATAGTCCTGTCGTTTTCTCCCGATAAAAAAAAAAAAAAAAAAAAAAATGCCGCCTTTGCCTGAGGTTATGCGATTTGCTTTTTTCCTCATTCCGCTGGCAGAATCAGTCAATTTCCCTTTCTCCGCTACTTTTTTTTTAAAACAAGTTCCAGTTGACGCACGTCGCACATCCAGATCGCAGCTGGCGTGGTAGTCAAATATATACCCTCACTTTCAACTTCGCTCTTGACAATATTAATTATGTGGCCAATAAGGTCATTGCCAATAGATGCGGCCCACCCTGATGCTTACAAATTGGCGCCAGCGCGGCCACACGGGTTTATCCAACGCGTCTTTAAATCAGTGGCGTAGCGTGCAATTTGGCAACGTTGCAGATCGTTCATTTAAACCCATGAAAAATATCGAACAATTGGGTGTTCGGTGAACACCTTCGCATTCGACCTTTTGCACGTGTTTAAATAGACACAATGAAACGTTGCCAAATTGCACGCTACGCAACTGCTTTAAATTGTGACGACGGCGCGGCCGCGGCGCGGCGCACTATGGTCCAGAAGTCCGATTTAGGAAGACATTAGTTTGCATTGAAATCGCCCAATATCTTGAAAACGGCTCATCTGACATCAAAAATGGTTAGGACAAAAAAGTTAAAACGGTTTACGTTCTATCTTTTTTGTCATTACCAGTTTTGGTGTCAGATGAGCTGTTTTCGAGATATTGGGCGATTTTAATGCAAAATAATGTCTTCCTAAATCGGACGTCTGGACCATAGTGCGGCGCACTATGTGGTATTTGACCAAAAAAGCTGGCATAAACTCAAAAAAAAAAAAAAGTCGCTATTGGGAAAAACTGTTGTGATATTCGGAATCTACATAGATTTTTGCATTAGAAACTTGTATTTAGCGGGTCTAAACTAGATTAATTTAACTAGAATCCACCAGGGGAAAAATCAGTTTTACCACCATTAAATTTAGCCTCAGAACGAGACTATAATCAAAGTAAAAAAAAGGTGTTTCAAATGAAGTCAGAACAAAATTTGTGTACATGGATCGTCTTCCTGAAGGTATTTACAATCAGTTTATGCCTATTTTATCCAATTTTAATTTGAATCTGATATTTTTTAGCTATTTCAAAGTTTTTAGCTAAAAACGTAAATTTTCCGATTTTCAAGAGAACTTAAGTTCAATTATCCTGCCACATCCCGCGGGTATATATATGAGAAATGGTAGTCCTTAGTGCGTACTAATAGGCCTTGAAGTCAGAAGTTGCGGAAAAATGCGGCTTTTCCGGGAAAATTAGTTCGAATTTTGCGTTTTTGCACGAAATTCTCGTTTTTACGTGTTGTAAGGGCTACATCGCTACAAGAGTGAAATTTGGCAACACCGTCCAAATGACTTGAAACTCAGTATCCAAGGGTACTTTTTAACGCTGAATTCATATTTTGCATCAGTTTGTCAAAATTCGAAAATCCAAGATGGCTGCCGACCGATTAGTCAAAAAATTTGTCGGCGGCCATCTTGGATTTTCAAATTTTGAAAAACTGATGTGAAATTTGAATTCGGCGTTAAAAAGTACCCCCGAGTACCAAATTTCAAGTTATTTGGACCGTAGAAACAGTTTATGCCAACTTTTCCGGTCACTTTCACCGCTGACCAATCACACGCGAGGATCTGCAGTTAATTTACGACCGCTAGACACGTTGCTAAATTCATCAAACATGCATGAAAGTGAATCAGCAGCGGTGGATTAAACAGCAGCGGCTCGTGCAATGTGGCAACAATGGATTTCCTCCATTTAAAACTGTGTAAAATAATCGATTACTTGGTGAGGCGCAGCGCCTCACCTAGTATCGATCTTTTTGCATACGTTCAAATGGTAAAAGTGCACGGTTGCCAGATTGCACGAGCCGCCACTGGGATTAAACCAGATCGTCCATCAAAGCTTTTCTTAAAGGCCTCTACACTTCTATAGTCGACAGACAATCAAACTATAGCACCTCTTAAGCGCTTTGTTTACACACTCAAGCGGATGTTTGATAAAACTATGCAGGATTTCCAACCTGACAATGGGTCTGTTGCAAACTTTTGCTACAACGATTAAGGGGAGTGGGACCGCCTATCTCAGCCCATGTTAAACCATCAATGTTTGAGGAACATTTTCTGAGGAACTACTCAACCGATTTTCAAAAACTTTAGCTTGTTTGATTCGTGTTGTTACCCTATTCACTTTAACTCGGGGTTTTTTGAAAATCTTGAATTCTGAGAATTTTACGATTTTTTGAAATTTGGTTCCAAAAATGCATTATTTTTTGGTACTTGAAAATTCACAAAAATTCAGGAAAACAAAATTTTGAAAAAAGCCCGTGTTAAAATATGCAGGGCACTATGACGAATCAAATGAGCCAAAGTTTTTGAAAATCGGCCCAGTGGTTGCTGAGAAAATGTACCTCTTGTGTGAAAAAACACAAACTCGGGGAAAACACAATTTAAAAATGCCGGAAAAAAACACTTTAAATGCAAAATGCACTTAACACTGTTTTTCTTTTTTTAATGAAATTATTCTTACAGAGTAGACTACTCATCAAAAATAAGTGAGCTTGGTCTTAAATTAAAGCTGATGATATATGGAACAACTTTAGCTGAAAAAACGAATTTTTAAAATTTTGACCGAAATCCAAGTCCCACTCCCCTTAAGAGTATGTAATCTAATGTAAAATCGCCTGAAATTTCCATTGGTGGCATCAGAAAGTCATAAAATGCAATAATAAACTCACAAGAAGCGTTTAACGAAATCCAAGATGGCGGAGAAATATCGAGCAATTTGTATGCATGCACCACAAACATCCAAGGATAGCCAACTTTGACAACCTCACTGGAGGTAGAGGTTATGTGTTTGTTTACGTTGTGATTGGTTGTGATCGATATTGTGAGGTTGGCTAGCCTTGGATGTTCGTGCGGTGTTTGCATAAAAATTGCTCGATATTTCTCCGCCATCTTGGATTTCATTAAACGCCTCTTGTGAGTTTATTCTTGCATTTTATGACTTTCCGATACCACTTATGGACTTTTCAGGCGATTTTACATTGGATTAAACTATCTTAATCGGTGTAGCAGAAGTTTGCAACCCATTCTAAAATTCAAACAACTTGAAAACATCATGAAAAATCTGTCTCCTGAAATTGGTGAACAGATGACACACCATCCATCGTAAAATAACTCTGCAGTTTGATGGGCCGTCAAATTGCACAGTTGTTTGACGAACGGAATTATCAACCAAACATGCGACGGTTGGCTCACCCGTCGTTTGTGATGGATTTTGGACCATCGATTTCTTGTTTGACGAAATTACATCGTATGCGAAGCACTTCGGTCGATCAAACAAGCAATCTATGCGATGAGCCGAAATCCACCGCAAACAGCAGGTGCATTTTTGATGTATATTTTATCAGAGCCAATATGAAAATACTGCTATAATATTCTTAAGACACTTTCAGTGCTAGTTGATAGTCAAATTTCTATCCGCCCGAACTATAAACCAAACAAACGAAAGCGAAAGGTCCGAGAAATGTTTCGTATTTTTTTTTTTTTTTTTTTTTTTAAAGAAGACGTTAGTAGAATAAAGGAAGAAATATCATGGGGTCAACGTACCTAAGTTAATAAATCATGTTTTATTTACATTTAAAAAAAAAAATAAGAAGTGTATGAAATATTCAACTTTTTATACACACCTTTTGGATTGGGGTATGAAACCACTTGGATCTCAATATCAATTCATCTGTGCAAAAAAATGAACTCGGAAATTTTAAACGCGCACAGAACGACTCAAATGTCACGGACATGCAATCATACTTATCATTGCCCCAGCACCGAGTATGTACGCACGTATATATTGAATTTATATCCTTACTGTTACAACTGCGGTGACCTACTGACCCATCTGCAGTTTAAACTTTGATTCCGGACCAGACGATGTTATGGCTAAATTTTTTTTTTTTTTTTTTTTTATTTCCTCCTTTTTCATCCCAACCGCCGCAGCTAAAGCTACGCGACGGACGTGTGCCAATTGGTCACAGGCGCGACACCGCGGTGGCCGGGTGGCCAGTAGTGGCCGCCGCATGGCCGCATAAGCATATTATACGGCCAGTATTTCTTCCGCCTCCAGAAATCCACATTCACTTGGCGGAGATGTGACTATCGTTTATGAATGAGAGAGGAGAAGAGACTGAAGAGAGGACAAGAGTAGACATGGGAGTCATCTATCATGAGCGCGTGATGATAGGGTGGGGGGGGGGGGGGGGGGTTGTGGTAGGGGGGACCGGTTCGTTAAGTTGGCATGCCAAAGAGAATGGGCAACAGATTTACACCAACCAACGAGTTGGCACTCTTCATCAAACCTAATCGATGTAACCGCCGCAGCACTGACTATGCATTCGTCGCAATGCATGAAGCAAATTTTAGCGATCGAATATCATTCACCGTTGTATGATATTCGATGGATTTGCATTTTATTTTGATGATATTCGATTGTTTCGTTGGTCTCACCGGAGACCGTTGAATTCCAACAATTGGAAATTTCGAATTCACCTCCGGAGGTAGATTCGATATTCGAATTGTTGCAACCGTTGTGAGAAATCTCATCTTCTATCCTTTTTTACTCCTTTCGCCACGATAATTTCGAAAATGACGAAATTTTCGAATAAAGTTTATTGTACAAACCATGCGTAGAAGTCATTTTCCTATGAGACAAACATAATTTTAGCTTCGAAAACGCTAGTTTTTTTGTTAAAAATGGTCATGTCATTCAGAGCTGATTTAGAGGTTATGTGATTGAATATTATTATCGCAGTTTTCATTTTCACGAGAATAATATCATTCAGAAGTTCATTCTCGACTCTCATTGGCTAGCTTTTTCACCGATCAGCAGCATCAGTTAGCAATCATCAATTCTTGAAGTGAATGATATATTCGATCGCTAAAATTTGCTTTTTGCCTTCTCCCGAAGATTTTTCATCTGAGTTTCCGGTTTCTCAAAGTCGGCATCATCTCGTTGCTCAAATAATTGGAAACGATGTTGTTGAAGTGGTTCCGGAGATAATATATATACTAATACTAGAGACCTCGCACCAAAGCTATCTTGCCTTGACAGTGGTGCACCGAAATATTTTTTGCATGTCTCTCTCCTTTCGCCATTAAAATATGTATGTCAGACAAGGAAAGAGAGGGGGATGAAAGAGATGGAACATTATTCTCAGCGTCGGCATAAGGGTGTGTGCTGCCGGTAAGTGAGAAGAAGAAGAATTAAGGAGGAGGAGGAGGAGGAGGAGGAGAAAAAACTGTCGTAAAAAAGTTTTAAACCTCAAACCCAGTTTTATTATTTTCTTGCGTAGTGCAGCAGAAATAAAATGACTGAAATTTACTGATCTGTCGTGTACATTGAAGCTGTGCCCCCCTCCTCCCCCCTTCCCCTTCCCCCTCCCCCTCCCATTGAACCCTTCACGTTACTTGATGAACTTTTTATACGCCGGTGCGCGCATCATCTCAAGCAACGTCGGGAAAAAAAAGCATGATCTCGTCGTAAAACAGAAGAAATTAAGTTTAAAGAATGTCCTACGTCCGTCCAACGTACACCTGTATACAATGGGTCACAAACGAGATTTTACTGGACGACTCTGACAATCAGTTCAACTTTATTTTCACATTGCTCTAACACTATAGCTTTCGTTTTTCCCTCTTAGTTGACTCTTAAGTTATTACCTTCATTAAATTCAGTATATCAAAAATTTGCGACTATTATTCAATGTGACTGTAACTTAAGGTAGTCATGAATCACGCGAATGTTAAACGAACTGGGTTTCAAAAATAGGTCACGAAATTCTGTTTCCTGGGTCACGAAAAATGGGGCTCTTGCAAACTTTTGCTATAGGGGATTGAAGTGTTGATTCTTTCTTGCATGAACACCTGTAAAAATGACGATGAGTACACTAAAAAATCACGAAATTCACTCTCAGAATCGGGCTTAATGGCGGAGAGACGCAGGTATCATGGGAGATTCCTATCTCTGTCACAGAGACATATCTCTGTCCTCTGTGTTTCCGTAGAGAAAGTGACATAATAGACAGGAATCTCCCATGATACCTGCGTTGGACCGCCATTACGATCTTGCTGTTATAGCAGTTATGTGAGTTTATTACTGAATTTTAGACTTCCTGAGTGTGATTTTCGTGATTTTCGCTGGTCTTTTCATCAGATTGCACTATTTTTTTGCTCGTAGCAAAATTTTGCAAGAGCCCCATTGGTCGGAGTCAAGCACCGTTTACGGCATATCCCCATTGGTCGGAGTCAAGCACCGTTTACGGCATATCCTCTCAAGTTTGCAACAAGCAAATTACAACTTAAAATCACAAATAAAAATAGCGAGGCTCTTCATCAGGTAAACTATAATAATGAGTCAGACTATATTAACCCTTGTGAGCCTAAGGGGGGGGGGGGGGGGGTACATTTGTACCCCAGACCAGTTTTTTTGACGCCATTTTGTCAAAACTGCTCAAAATTTTTTGGGACTTTATGACATTTTAAGTTAGGATACTTAGAACACGTCTACCAAATTTCATTAATTTTTATGAATTTTTGTCGATATTATAGAAATTTAAAGTGTTGGGGTACAAATATACCCCCCCCCTTCGTCCTGCCAGTTTTAAGTTTGGAACCATTTATTACAGTTAATTTTACCGAAATTTTATGTAGATTACGCATATTAAATCAGATCATTGAAAAAAAATTGGAAATTTATCAAAAATGGAAAAATAATATGGTACCTCATTTCATTTTTTCCATTTTTTTTATTTTGACATTTCTTTTAAAAGTAGGTGTAAATTTGGCAACATAGCAAAAATTTACTCAAATTTCACATAAATTACTCTCTTAGGGTACTAAGTACATAATCCATCCATTAAAGTTTCAAAATTATTGATACTGACTGTGCTGCATGAAAATATCCTTGGGGTACAAAAATACCCCCCCTTAGTCCTTTGTGTTACCGAAATACCTTAGGCTCACAAGGGTTAAAAATTGAATAATTAACATTCATCGCTATTAAAATAGTTCCTTCGTGTCTGCATGACTTTAAGTATGCAATGATGGTGATGGTTACTGGTGTAATTTGACAACCATGATTTCTATCATTTAAACCGATGCACGAAAGTATCGATTTTTATAGGCTCCGTAAAGTTCTCGAAGATCGATTGTTTTATAAGATTTAAACGAAGAGAATCCATTGTTGCCATATTGCACGAGCCACCAGCAGTAGCGCACCGAGAATTTCTTCATCTCTCTCTTTTCTCCATTAAGAAACGTATGTAAGACAAGGATGGACAAGGGGATAAAACCCCCTCCTTCTGTCCTTTTCCTACTCATACATTCAAATGGGAAATGAGAGAGATGGAAGATATCCTGGTTGCGCCAGTGGCCACCAGTGATAAGCTTACTATATACTTCAACTTCAGATCTTCTCAAATCCTAATTCCTAGTTCTTGGCGTCATGGGCGGATACAGGGAAGTGTCTTTCTCTCTCTCCTTCCATTTGAACTTATGTGTTAGAAAAATATAGCAAAGGGGGCCATCACGTGACTTTGGCCCCCTCTTCTGTCCTTTTCTAACGCACGTTTTCAAATGGGAGGAGAGAGAGAAAGACAATTCCCTGCGTCCGCCCATGCTTGGCGTTGGTCGAGATTCCATCCTGTTCGGATCCACGATGCAACGGTTTCCATTCGCTCATCATCAGCCGCATCGCATCATCATCACAATCACTCACCGAGCTCACCATTCACTCATTCACTGGTCAAAGTTTCCGAATGAAGAGTTGAACCCAGGCCTAGATTGAGAGTCTTGAATGACGGTATAATGGGTCTGTTGCAAACTTTTGCTACAGCGATAAAAAGTGTATACTCCAATGTAAAATAGCCTGAAAAGTCTATTGGTGGCATCATAAAGTCAATAAATACAATATTAAACTCACAAGAGGCGTTTATCGAAATCCAAGATGGCGGCAAAATATCGAGGAATCTGAATGTATGCACCATGATCATCCAAGGATTGCCAACTTTGACAACCTCACTGCAGGTAGAGGTTATGTGTTTGTTTACGTTGTGATTGGTTGTGATGGATATTGTGAGGTTGGCTATCCTTGGATGTTCGTGGTGCATGCATACAGATTGCTCGATATTTTGCCGCCATCTTGGATTTCATTAAACGCATTTTGTGAGTTTATTATTGCATTTCATTGCTTTCTGATGCCATCATTGGACTTTTCAGGCGATTTTACATTAGATTGCACACTCTATAGCGCTGTAGCAAAAGTTTGCAACAGACCCATTAACACGGAAAAAAAAGGTTAGTGAAAATAACCATACGGATACCTGATTTTGGCTCCTGCTAGATGTTATGGTAAACTTGACCAGAAGTATGGTACATTTACCGATACTTTGAGTGAATTCGACATGCAATCAGGTAACATCACCTAGTACCTAGTCAAAACATAGAATATACTTCTGGTTAACAATACCATAACATCTAGTAGGTGCCAAAATCAGGTATCCGTATGGTTATTTTCACCGTAGTTTTTTTTCCGTGAACGGTAATTAATGAAGTTTTGCAGGCAGGCGAGGGTGTGGGGTTGGTGCACGATGGGAAAGGACTACGGCAAGAGGTGCGGTGGGGGGAAGTGTGGGAGGGTAGGAGGGTAGAAAGAGGGTTATGATCTACTCATGTAAGACACGATGCCGATGAATGAATGAGTGTATCGTTTGAAAATGCCCGCTCCGAAGGCACTATCCGTCTGTAGTATTACATCCTCGATGAAAGGGAATAAAGAGATTGGAGGATTGAGGATGGCAAATCCTTGAATAGGTCATGTTGCGTAGTAATGTAACAACAATTGAGCATGAATATAATATATTTATTTAATATATTTGATGGATATTTATCCATTATTACCAAGAATTAAGCTCTTTTTAGAGCAGTTTTCTCAAAAGTTAATCTACCTTACTTGGAGGTTGGAATGAACGAATAGATTTTAGCGTTGTCATGGAAAGAGTTGTGCACATATGATTGTTAAATAAAAGATTTAACAGGTCAGTTGTACCAACATTAAAACGGGTTTCTTTTTCGATTATCATTATCATTTTTTTTTTTTTTTTTTTTTTTTTTTTTTTTTTTTTTTTATGCTAACTATGCTGAATCCTGAGCTGCTCATGATGCGAATTGATTTACATATTTACTGATACAGGCGATGTACCGGTGAAAATGCCGGGCCGAATTTTTCAACGATACTCTTTGGCGGTTTGCGCAAAATGGCAACCATGGCCCATGGCCCCCACCTCATGGCTATGTAACGTGGGCAAAAAAGGTGATGTCGCCAAAACCCAGCGTGTGATCCCTCTATCGATTCAGCGTGGGAAATGGAGTCGATCGCTCTCAAGGGTTTTCATATCTTTTGAAACTGGGGCCGTTTCACTGGTAACTCATGGCTATGTAACATGGGCAAAAAGGTGATGTCGCCAAAACCCAGCTTGTGACCCCTCTATCGATTCAGCGTGGCAAATTGAGTCGATCGCTCTCAAGGGTTTTCATATCTTTTGAAACTGGGGCCGCTTCACTGGTAACTCATGGCTATGTAACATGGGCAAAAAGGTGATGTCGCTAAAACCCAGCTTGTGACCCCTCTATCGATTCAGCGTGGGAAATGGAGTCGATCGCTCTCAAGGGTTTTCATATCTTTTGAAACTGGGGCCGCTTCACTGGCAACTCACAAGGGCGTTCTGGGGGGATGGGAAGGGGGTACCTGTTGTCCCGGGCGGCAAAGTCAGGGTGAACAACCAAAATAAAAAATAAAAAAAAAAAAAAAAAAAAAAAAAAAAAAAAAAAAGTTATGAAATTTCGAAACTAAAACAAAATGACTAATTTAATTTTGAGGGGGCGGCAATACTGCATTCTTCCCCCTTTCCCTCTCTGGAAAACATAATGTTTGGGACTGACGGTCCCTCGCTCGCATGATGGTGAGCACATTACGCTTACAGCCATTTACAACTACACGTAGTGTAGTTGCTCCGCCCCATTTAACCTTTTTCGGGGACCGTCCGCCCCAAACATTCTTTGGTTCCATGTTTTTTAAATATACGCAAAAGTATCGTTTTTTCGGGGACTAAATGTACCTCCTGAAGGTCGATTATTTTACTTAGGTTTAAATGGCGAGATTCTTCTGTTGCCACATTGCACTTTGCCGCCACTGATTTTGCATAAAGGGGTGATTTGATGGCCCTATTGTCGTTTAATTTGATCGAATAAAAGATCTGATTATCATGTCTCAAAAGACTGAAGGAATGGTGTCTAAATTGTTTTCTTTGTTTGTTGACAGGTGTTGGAATTGATGAAGGAAGTGGCGGAGGATGAAGACTCGAGCGACATTTCCGGTTACCACTCGGACTCAGACAGTGCCATCATGATGTCAGGCAACTCGCCGTACGTTAGCAAAAGAGCCAGGCACAACTTCTTGATGCGATCAGGTAAATCACTACCTATACCTACGAATGCTCATTTAATATACATGCAACCGCTCCTTTCGGTTAGATACCTCTCGATACTCCTGCGATACTATCGATAGTCAGACCGGGTATATATCGTTAAATCTGGCATCGTTACATTATGGGTCATTCTACAGTAAAGTGGACATGATACGCAAAAATTGAAATTTAAAAATTTTTGGCAGTCTTGTTTTGCATTAAAATGCAACCAGAGACGGAAATATTATCTAAATCTAATAAGGTCAAACGTGTTGATGTTACAGCAGGTTTGATGTGTATTTTCAATGACCAAATCACACGCGTCCCAGCCGCCCCACCCGTTACAAAACCTATCTGTCCCACCCGTTACGCTACTTTTTAGTTTTTAAAGAGAAAAATAATTTAGTAAATGAAAAAAACTTTATGTAGGATCAAAGCTTGTACCCTCACATTTATCATATATTTTTTTCAAATTTGTATCTCAACATATATTTTTTTCAAATTTGTTTCTTTTCAAAACTCACAGAATTTCAACTTTTTCTGGAGGGATTCAAAAACCTTATGTCCATTTTATGTCCCACCCGTTACACCCTTATTTTGCTCTTTTCTCAGCTTTGGATAGACTTTTTTTAAATTTTGAAAATCCTATCACTATCTATAGAAGTTAAGACCTTTCTGTTGGTGGGATAGTTTTTTTCATTTAAATGATTAAAAAGTTGAAAAAAATTACTTCATAGTCGTCTGAATGTCCCACCCGTTACAAAATAATAACTCTTATGTCCAACGAAATCCATGAAAAAGATATCGAATTATTGGGTGCGCTTTGTGCAATGAACATTGAACATCTTTCGAGTTGGCCGTTTAGATGTGTCTATAGTTGAACAAAGCGCAACTTTGTCACCTTGCACGCTACGCCACTGATACAACATATAACCGCGCTTGATTGATTCTCCCAGTGGCGGCTCGTGCAATCTGGCAACCGTGAACTTTTACTTTTACCATTTAAACGTATGCAAAAAGATCGATACTAGGTGAGGCGCTACGCCTCACCTAGTAATCGATTATTTTACATAGTTTTAAATGTAGGAAATCCATTGTTGCCACATTGCACGAGCCGCTGCTGGATTCTCCTCGTCCTCTTCGCACAAAAAAAAGAGAAAGAAAAAAAGAAAAATAAAACACCGAGCTAGTCACTTAATTCTTTTTGACCAATGAAAACTTAAAAAATCACCTACACACGAAACAGCCCATTCAAAATCCGAAACCTTAACATAAAGACAGTTTCTCCCGAAAGCAGTCGTGGCCCGTGCTCGTGTTATTTGGCAACAGTGTTTTCCGTCCATTTGAATCTATGTAAAATAATCGATCGTTGGTTAAGCGCTGCTTCGCTGTCGAATCGATTGTTTTACATAGAATCAAATTGCGGAAAATCATATTGTTACCGAACTGCACGAGCCGTCAGGGCCAGATTTAAGGTTGCAGGGGGCCCCGGGGCGGCGGACCTTTTGGTGGGGGCCCCCCTCCCGGTAAATCTTAGGAATAATAAATTATAAATTCCCTACTTTTAAAGGCATATGTCGAGTAAAAAGAAGTAAATTATTGCCCTGATAAAAAAGTCGTTAATAATTTTTAAAGTTTCGTTAGTATTTTTTAATGTTTCTTTATTTTTATTTTACAAAAAGCTTCTCTTCCAACATTGCCGAACTGTTACAGTATATTGTAATGATAGAAAAAATGAAGTTCATCAACCATCAATACCAAAAAAAAAGGACCTGCTTTGTGGTGGGGCCCCTTTGTGGTGGGAGCCCCGCATTAAATCCGGCCGCACACGCGGTGAGCCGCACTGCCCAAAGGGTGCAACGGTGCATTTATTTACGTGAATAAATGGACTCCTTTTTGCGCAGAAAATAATCAACTGTTATTTAATTCCTAATGTGGTTAGTTTATTCCTGCAAAAATGCATCCAAATTACGTTTCTTGGATCTCGGACAGGTCAAAGTCCTCACGTCCATTCTCTCATTTCCGTACGAGCGCATTCCTGGATTTTATCCCATGGATCCCTCATCCTCAAGCTTTCCTTAATTATTTTCTTCGGCTCATTTTAATGGTACCTTGGTGCAACTCCCCCCCCCCCCACCGCCAGCCCCCATCGTTCGCTTCCGTCTTGACATTCCTTCATTTAATTCTCGCACTTCCGGCGCGCGTCTTGGTCATGATCGAGGAAGGGGTTTTCGCATCTAAATTAAAAACTAAAAGAAAAAAAAAAAAAACCAACTAACAGGAATAAAGGAGCGGAGATCTGCGGAGGAATGATTTTGACGGCGGAGCATGGGCTGGTTGTGGCTCTGCTGATGTAAGTGTATTTATTATTTACTTGTCTCGGGAGCTCGGAAACTTGTCTATCGCCCGTGGTTCGTTTCCCACAAGTTCCTTGGCTCTTCAATTCATAGACACGTCTACCGGGGACCGGTGAGCTTCGCACAAAGGAACGAAACAACTGGACAAAGGACAGAAACAACTGGAATTCTGGAAAGCAATAGACTGTTTTAGTAGAGCGATATATATCGTATCGATTGCCGTTCGAGGGGCTCTGGTTCCAAACAAACTCTGATTCAATGCATTTTCCCCATAAGCGGATTTTTGAACGGAAATTTAGACTATTAAATCAAACCATTAATGCGACCTTTTTGCGATTATGAATTCTACGTCCTCGAAAATGCTTAATTTTGACTGGTTCCACCGCTAAAACTGCCGCGCGGAATCAACAAGATAATACAGATTAAACGATGCGTTTGAAGGTTGGAATCACCCAAATGTTATTGTTGTTGTTGTGGAATTGGCGGGATTTCGGGCGATTCAACCTACAAATGCAACATTTAATCTATAATATCTTATTGATTTCGGCAGTTTTAGTCAAGGAACCAGGCATAATTAAGCATTTTCGAGGACGTAGAATTCATAATCGCAAAAAATTCGCATTAATTATTTGATTTAATACCCTAAATTTCCGTTCAAAAGTTCGCTGATGGGGAAATTACATTGAACCAGAGTTTGTTTGGAACCAGAGGCCCTCTGACGGCAATCGATGCGATATATCGCTCTACTAAAACAGTCTATACTTGCGAAAAAGGAAGATCATATACTTATAGGTGATTCCAGGCGAAATTTGAGGATCTTTCGATCCGTCAGAAGGCGCTATTTGCTGTATTATGAAAACGTCGTCTTTTCTGGGTAGCAAGTGAATGAGATCAGATTATTATTTTATCTTCACTGACATAAAAATAAAAAATCACTCTTGAATTCTGGTAGTATTACCGGGAGCACAGCGATATTTGAACCACGCAAAGTCTAATACTTTTAGATGATTCTAGTGTTACTGTATTAGAGTATGATCACCAATACCGGAATTTCCAAAAAATTGTCAAAACCTATGGTATATATATATTGGAAATTTTGGTAAAATAACCACTTACTAATCTCCCTTACTTAGATTCACAAATTCTTGTGCCTCTTGTATTTTTGATATGTAGGTATGTATTTTTTTTTTTTTTTTTTAGTGTAGGGAAACGTCACGGTATTCTCACATTTTTCATGGATTTGCTAAGTCATGAATAATCATCAAAATTTGACTAGATTTGATGTCGTAATTAGAAACATTTTTCTTCTTTCCTGCCAAGTTTTTTTTTTTTTTTTTTTTTTTTTTTTTTTATATAGTTGATGTAGCAAAAGTTCGTAACAAACCCTTATCGATTTATCTTGAGTTGATAATTGCGGCACAGACGGATCCAGGAATTCGTATTTCTCTCTCTGTATGCCCATTTAAGGGGAGTGGGACATGGATCTCAGTCAAAATTTTAAAAATTCGTTTTTTCAGCTAAAGTTGTTCCATATATCATCAGCTTTAATTTAAGACCAAGTTCACTTATTTTTGATGAGTAGTCTACTCTGTAAGGATAATTTCATTAAAAAAAGAAAAACAGTGTTAAGTGCATTTTGCATTTAAAGTGTTTTTTCCGGAATTTTTAAATTGTGTTTTCCCCGAGTTTGTGTTTTTTTACACAAGAGGTACATTTTCTCAGCAACCACTGGGCCGATTTTCAAAAACTTTGGCTCATTTGATTCGTCATAGTGCCCTGCATATTTTAACACGGGCTTTTTTCAAAATTTTGTTTCCCTGAATTTTTGTGAATTTTCAAGTACCAAAAAATAATGCATTTTTGGAACCAAATTTCAAAAGATCGTAAAATTCTCAAAATTCAAGATTTTCAAAAAACCCCGAATTAAAGTGAAGAGGGTAACAACACAAATCAAACAAGCTAAAGTTTTTGAAAATCGGTTGAGTAGTTCCTCCGAAAATGTTCCTTAAACATTGATGGTTTAACATGGGCTGAGATAGGATGTCCCACTCCCCTTAAACGCATACGTGTTAGTAAAAGATGGAGTAATGGGCGAAAATCACTTAGCTGGCCCTATAATAAGCTGTCCATATATCCAACACAAATGGATAAACTCCTGGATTTACTTGTGTATGGAAGATGACCCGGGGTATCACACCCCGACCCCCCCCTTCCATTTCGCCATAATTTTACTATGCACCATATCCGAAACTACGGGCAGATACAGGAATTTATGTTTCTCTCTCTCCGGTCATACGAACACACGTGTAAGAAAAGGATCGCAGAGTGGGCCGGATTACGTAACTTTATCCCCTATCGCCGTCCTTTTTCCAACGTACACATTCAAATGGGAACAAAGAAAGAAAGACGAATTCCTTTATTCGCCTTTATCCAAAAAAAGGCAAGAAATTGTCCTCTGTCCGCAAGTTTCCTTGTCCATTCATTCAAATCACTCATTTAAAGCAATTAGAAACGTAACGACACATCATAAAAACTCTAGAAGCTCCGATCCGGGCCTGACTCGAAACGAAATGCCGTATATAGATGAGTCGGTCTAGCCAGAAAAATCTCCGCCGACAGGCTGACGGACAGACTATGGTAGAATTGGAAGAGGCCCGTAGATGGTGGGTTGGGTGGGGGGGGGGGGGGGGGGGGGGGGGGGGGGGGGCAGCGATAATAATATATTCCTCCTTTGGCGAGAGACAATAGACGCATTACGTCACGTAATTAACGGAGTACTTTTCAAAGTATACTCGTATATAAGCAACTATATACATTACACGTATATCTATGTGTGTAATACACAAAGTAATGAGATGTATGGTCCGTGTTACGTAAATTGAGTTTCCTTAATTACGCTGTCTAATATGCTAGCTCCTCGGTTTGCAAGATGGTCGGTGCAATGCAATGCAATGCAATGCAATTCAACGGAGAAACGTCTTGGTGTTGGTGTTGGTTGTTGACTGTTGAGAGTTGCATATAGGCATACAACGATGGCGGATGTAAGGTGTTCGGTGTAAAAATGAGGACATGCTGATAAGAATAAGTGTAAATGCATCTCTTGTACTTTACGAGGCTCTATCAACAATGGCATCGAATAGTACCATGCCGTAACCTTTGTACTCTAATAAACTGACGAGCTGCGGAGTTGAAGGTCATTTGAAGAGTTTTTTTTTTGTAATTCTGAGAGAGTATAAAGCAGATGGCTTGGTAGTCAGGATACCTGAAACCCAATTCATAGGATCCGGGTTCTAATCCCGGTAGAGGCATCGGATTTTTTCACTGGCCTTGTCGCTTCGATTCCTTATAAAAGTTAGTCCACGGCAAAGATTACAGTGAAAATCTGAGTGCTTAGATCATGGATGTTTCAAAATCTCTGGTGTCTTCTGACAATAAACTAGAAAACAGCTTACATATAACTTAATTCGTCTATTGGTCGCTGTAGACACGTTCAGTGCTATGAACGGAACATAAGCCGAATAACCCTCAAAAAAAAAAAAAAAAAAAAAAAAAAAAAAAAAAAAAAAAGATAAAAAGCAGGATCAAAACTAAACCCTTATGGTTCACCCAGCAAAGTCTCGGCTTTAGTTCGGTGTTCACAATTCGGTTAGCTCTAATAAAGTCTTTCGCTTACTCATTTTTACCATAGGTTTTGACAGCGCGCTACAGGGCTGATGAGGGCCTCTGAGGGCCCCGGCACAAGATGCATTTCGGGGGCCCCCATAAAATTGAGGTAGTTATGAAGGATCACCTGGACCCTCTTGCTCTTCCGGGGCACCGCCAATGTAATTTTAAATGGGAAAACAGACTTACGAATAGACCTGTCTTTTTTAACGGCTTTTAATCGATAATAAGGCGCAAGGCTCTCAAAACGTGCCCTCTGCTCTTCCGGGGTCCCGCCCATGTAATTTTAAATGGGAAAACAGACTTACGAGCAGACGACCAGACGTGTCTTTTTGGCGGGCTTTTAATCGAGGCCAAGCCGTAGGGCTCTCAAAACGTCCCCTCTGCTCTTCCGAGGCCCCGCCAATGTAATTTTAAATGCGAAAACAGTCTTACAAGCAAACCTGTCGTTTTGGTGGGCTACTAATCGCTGCCAAAGCGCAGGGCTCTCAAAACGTCACCTCTGCTCTTCCGGGGCACCGCCAATGTTATTATACATGCGAAAACAGACTCAAGGGCACACCTGTCTTTTCGGGGGGCTTTGGAGCGCTGGCAAGGCGCAGGGCTCTCAAAACGTCCCCTCTGCTCTTCCGGGGCACCGCCAATGTTCTTTTAAAGAGAAAACAGACTTACGAGCACACCTGTCTTCTTGGTGGGCTATTAATCGCTGTCTAAGCGCAGGGCTCTCAAAACGTCCCCTCTGCTCTTCCGGGGCACCGCCAATGTTATTTCAAATAGGAAAACGGACTTACGAGCACACCTGTCTTTTTGGTGGGCTATTAAGCACTGACGAATCGCAGGGCTCTCAAAACGTCCCCTCTGCTCTTCTAGGGCACCGCCAATGTTATTTTATAAGGGGAAACAGACTTACGAGCACACCTGTCTTTTTTGTGGGCTTTTAATCGCTGACAAAGCGCAGGGCTCTCAAAACGTCCCCTCTGCTCTTCCGGGGCACTGCCAATGTACTTTTAAATAAGAAAACAGTCTTACGAGCAGACCAATCGTTTTGGTGGGCTTTTAATCGCTGACGAAGCGCAGAGCTCTCGAAACGCCACCTGTGCTCTTCCGGGACACTGCCAATGTAATTTTAAATGGGAAAACAGACTTACAAGCAGACCTGTCTTTTTTGTGGGCTTTTAATCGCTGACAAAGCGCAGGGCTCTCAAAACGTCCCCTCTGCTCTTCCGGGACACCGCCAATGTAATTTTAAATGCGAAAACAGACTAACGAGCAGACTAGTCGTTATGGTGGGCTTTTGTGAGCCTGATTAGCACATCATGTTTTCAAAACGTTTTTATACAATATTTCGGCGAAGTAAAAGTTTGTTTTGAAAATATTTCATGAATACATATTGAAAATCATTGCAGAAACACCTGGAGAACGTTGCGGAAATGTGTGGGTCCCCTGCATCTCCCTTTCTTTTGTTTCTTGCGAATTCCCACAACGTTTAAAAAAGGATGTATTTGAATGTTTTTCCGCAATATTTTCCAAACGTTTTTTGTGTAAGAAAAGAAAAGGGAAATCATTTCTCTCGGAAGTGGAAAAATGTATTTGAATTGTTTTGAAAAGGTTTTTTTTAAAAATCAGCGATGCAAAATAATAACATTTTTGCTCCCACCAGCGGATTGTTGTTTTAAACTCTGTGTTCAGGACAGCTGCTCGAGATTACTATATTGTCAAACGTGTTTAATTTCATATAGGTACTAAACAAATTTCAGTTGAATTAATGTACAGATTTAGTGCGAACTCAACAGTAATATCCAACAATGCACTTATCGGTCGCGCATTCAGATGTGACAAAATTCGCGTACAGCGTTCCAATCTATCTCTCTCACTCTCTCATAACCCGCATGTTTACATATCTCTTTCATCTCCTTCTAGTGTCAAAATTCGTAGACATGGCCTTGTTTCATAACATTTCACTATGAAAATCGCATTAAAATGACTCCGAAAAATTCATTCCTGCCAATAAACAAACAAAAAACAGAAAAAAAAAAAAAAAAAAAAAAAAAAAAACATAAAAAGTTCACAATAAAATGTCTCCCTAAACAATTTTACCTATGAAAGTGAGATAGCTGCACATAGAGGTGACGAGAGAGTGAGAGAGATCGTTTGGAGCGATTAACGAACTTGTTTTACCGCATGACATCATTAATATCATCACTAAAACTGCCTTTTACAATTTGTATAATTTGAGGTTAGAGTCAAAGAAACCGCATGTTGAGAGCTCCAACCAAAGAGTAAACCAGAGTCGCAATTGAATGGAAGGCCTGCGTGGTCAACGTAGATAAGGGATCCGAACGCGGGCTGGCCTGGGCTGGCCTCTGATTGGCTGCAACGGGTGGAGCAAAAATGACTCGGGGTATAGGGAAAATAACACGGGATTTTCGTTCCGGGGCGTTTATCTCGAAACCTAAGCAAAATAGTATCTAAACAATTTATACGAGTCGATTCAGCAGATTTTTCCGAACAATTTGATAGGTCATAAGTGCCACTTTATTGCAAATTCGAAAAGACTGCGTTTCAGTTTAAAAGTACGCACAATAGTGAGTTACTCAAACACTGCTCGAACACACGCCAAGCATGTAATCACACTATTGTGCGTACTTTTAAACTGAAACAGTCTTTTCGAATTTGCAATAAAGTGGCACTTATGACCTATCAATTTGTTCGGAAAAATCTGCTGAATCGACTCGTATAAATTGTTTACATATTATTTTGCTTAGGTTTCGAGATAAACGCCCCGGAACGAAAATCCCGTGTTATTTTCCCTATACCCCGAGTCATTTTTGCTCCACCCGTTGCAGCCAATCAGAGGCCAGCCCAGGCCAGCCCGCGTTCGGATCCCTTATCTACGTTGACCACGCCGGCCTTCCATTTAATGGGTCAAATGAGTGATCCTGGGATTTCTTATTTAATGGTTGTTACCTGGGTAAAATTCCGTCAGAAAAACGGTGGTGAGCTTAAAAAAGCTCCTAATCGTACGCAAAGCTACTAAAAAGCTGCTTAAAGTTGAGAGTTAAAATAATCGTTTTTCATTGGTCCGCTCCGTCACGTGACCGATTCTACGTCACATATTCCTTGTCTCCCCGACGGTCGTTTGTTTACATTGAAACTACATGGTAAACGCCGTGCTAATTGTGTCTCCGGTAGTGATTGTCTGTTTTTCGGGATTTTATCGATTAAATAATGAGCTCGCGAACATTATCTGTTTATTTTTTTGTGCCTGACTGTTCAACAACGAGCTAGAGAATTTCTAGAATGGTCGACAGCTCGACACAGTGCTAGTTAATAACCAGGAAGTTTGAAACCTGAGACCTAACCTCACTCAACTCTTTCAAAAATGATCCTTCCTTCATTCCCCAGTGTTCTTTTAAAGTCAGTTTTTAATATTAGAGCTTTAGTGTTTCTTCGCATTGCATTGGAGTCTTACCTGAGTGGTAATGCTACTGTCAGGATTCTCAGCTAGTGAGGCTGTGCTACTCGACCTGTTCTGTTTTAGATTCTCTGGCATGAGTTCAGTTATTTTTCCAGTCACTCTCCTGCGTAGGTTCTTTAAATTACCTATCTCAAATTATTAGTGTCGTTGAATGATATCGGAACTCGGAAGGTACTGTTTACAATCACAGAGGAATTGGTCTCTCGGGCACAAGTTCAGGCAGTAGAGTAAACCAATAACTCATTTCCCTCGTTTAAAGTGTATCAACTGACAAAGTTCAACTTTGAAGTCTGATTTGCAGTAAAAGGTAATCTTCATGTCAAGATTATCATTTGCGGAACTCAGTCTGAAGTTAAATCATCGGTGGAACAGCGGCAATTTTTTTTGGATTACCAATCTTCCCCCGGAGGTATGTATCTTGTGGTGAAATTCGATTTCATTCTCAGCATTTCTATGCTCTATGTTAATTGGCAGTTATGCACAATGCAGTTAATTGGCATTTTAAGGACTGCTAGAGGTTGTTTTCGATGTGTAGGCGCACCTAGCCCAATAATCTTTATAATTTTTCAACATTATTTCTCATGTTACAAAATTAAAATTAATGCAGATATGCATATGCACGGTGGCTTTTCACCGTGAGCCGCTTCAGAATCAAAAGTGTCAAGTCTGAGGCAAGTTTTATTTTGATTTGAAGGAATGAAAATTGAAAGCCTTTCAAAGATTGTGGTCTAGGTGCACCTACACTTCTAAAACGAGCTCTCTAATGAGGTTTGGCCGTGAAACTTTGAATATCAGCAGTGGTCCTGCAAACTACTGTCTGTACCAAGTGGATGTTGGAACTAAGTATTTGTAACTCTTTTTATGAATGTCTCATGAACGTTCACGGATCTGATGGAACTCCTCCTATCTCTGCAAGATTGAGTCAACTACCAACAACTATATCAGCTCTATTTAGTGGCGTATGCATTGAATGACCTGAATGGGATGGGAAAGGTTCCCCTGAAACATTAGCTGTGGTAAGCAAAGTTAACTGAAATGAATACAATACAATGGTTTGTGACCACCTCATCTAGTTCAAATTGATAACTTTTCCGGCAAAGTTGCGCAGTAAGCTATCGGAAGGTCTCTTGGGTGGACTGCTATAAGGATATAAGTAGTAAACTAGAAATTCAGAGAATGAAATTGAATTTCACCACAAGATACATACCTCCGGGGGAAGATTGGTAATCCAAAAAAATTGCCGCTGTTCCACCGATGATTTAACTTCAGACTGAGTTCCGCAAATGATAATCTTGACATGAAGATTACCTTTTACTGCAAATCAGACTTCAAAGTTGAACTTTGTCAGTTGATACACTTTAAACGAGGGAAATGAGTTATTGGTTTACTCTACTGCCTGAACTTGTCCCCGGAGAGCCCAATTCCTCTGTGATTGTAAACAGTACCTTCCGAGTTCCGATATCATTCAACGACACTAATAATTTGAGATAGGTAATTTAAAGAACCTACGCAGGAGAGTGACTGGAAAAATAACTGAACTCATGCCAGAGAATCTAAAACAGAACAGGTCGAGTAGCACAGCCTCACTAGCTGAGAATCCTGACAGTAGCATTACCACTCAGGTAAGACTCCAATGCAATGCGAAGAAACACTAAAGCTCTAATTTTAAAAAACTGATTTTAAAAAGAACACTGGGGAATGAAGGAAGGATCATTTTTGAAAGAGTTGAGTGAGGTTAGGTCTCAGGTTTCAAACTTCCTGGTTATTAACTAGCACTGTGTCGAGCTGTCGACCATTCTAGAAATTCTCTAGCTCGTTGTTGAACAGTCAGGCACAAAAAAAATAAACAGATAAAGTTCGCGAGCTCATTATTTAATCGATAAAATCCCGAAAAACAGACGATCACTACCGGAGACACAATTAGCACGGCGTTTACCATGTAGTTTCAATGTAAACAAACGACCGTCGGGGAGACAAGGAATATGTGACGTAGCCACTCATCTCCCGTGCTTACCGCCATTACTCGCCCGATTTAAACGAGATCAATTTTTTCACTTTTCAAACTAATTTATCTCGATGTTCCCGTGATCTTAGAGAAAAAAGGAAAAACACGGGTCTCTTATTTTTTTCTCAACTTTCATAATGTGAATTAAAAAAAATCGACTCATCTGACCCATTGCGACTCTTGTTTACTCTTTGGCTCCAACTAAATCAATTTCTTGGCTACTCTTGAAAAATAACAATCGTCATATACTAATGCGGAGGAAAAGTTGATTGTACTGTGTTTAATGGTCTGTTAACGCCGGTTAAGAATCAACATCCGTGACAACGGACCTTTTTCTCTCAAAAGCGTGATGTAGAAGCGAACCTTTGTAAAAGAATAAAACCAGCAATGCAAAGTATATGCTATATGGACGTAATATATTTTTACTACAGCATTTGTCTGTTGGCTATTTTGCATACTAAACTGGCACACGTTGGACTACGGCAGAGCCAATGATCGGAATATTGAACCGTGTTCCCGCATCAATTAATCATAAATCGTTTCTCTCCTCGGCTCCGCCTCCTTTTATAACAGCGTTGCCAGATGTTAAGGAAATATCGGTAGATTTCCTATAAGGATCAACATAAAATCAACTGATATTTCCCTAAAGTCTGGCAACGCTGTTTTATAAGGTATCGCGCGCACCCATCAGCGCGTGCTTCACTCGTATCACGCGCGAGCACTCTGGTGAAACATTTTTGTGTACATTCGGCATGAGCGCCCTGTTATCTTAATTTAATTTACTAAATATTTTATTTGTTTGTTATTTTTATTATTTATTTTATTTATTATCAGTCTGTTTGCTATCAGTTAATTTATTATTATTTTTTCCCGTTTATTTCTATTTTTATTTTATTCTTTATTTTTCATTTTTTGTTCAGTACCTATTTAATTTTTTTAGACACAGTCTACCCCCATCGGAAGTAGAACTATAAAATTATGTTACTTGCTATCTCATCAAGCAGTGGCGGCTCGTGCGATTTGACAAACATGCTTTTTTACCATTTAAACCTATGCAAAAGTATCGATATCTTGGGGGTGCATTGCACCTCCTGAAGATAGATTGTTTTACATAGGTTTAAATGGAGGGATTACACTGTTGCCACATTGCACGAGCCGCCACTGCCATCAAGATCATCTGTTGCTATGGGATAGCAACAAAAGTTTAAAATTTAGGAGTATAAAATTATAGATATCACACACGGAAAAAAAAGATTGGTGAAAATAACCATACGGATACCTGATTTTGGCACCTGCTAGATGTCATGGTAAACTATACCAGAGGTATGGTACATTTACCGATACTTTGAGTAAATTTGACGTACGATCAGGTAACATCACCTAGTACCTAGTCAAAACATAGTATACTTCTGGTTAAAATTATCATAACATCTAGCAGGTGCCAAAATCAGGTATCCGTATGGTTATTTTCACCGTAGTTTTTTTCCGTGCAGAGATATTCGCAATTATGCAAACGCACGTCTAGTAGGTGATAAAGTTTAGGATCAGGTAATTTGTATTAGTATTGTAAATAATAAAATAACAAAGTTATGTCCATTAATAAGAAGGAAGTTTTCCCTTCAAGGATAAATCAGAATTTCTGAAGAAAAGAAACCCTATACGTAGAACACGTACTTACTTAATTTTGCTAATTCAAGGATCCCCCCCCATCATGTTGCCCCACCTCCCTGGAATTGAATCTTCTGTTTCTCCCCCTAGATGTTGACATTCGGACGCCCATGACGTAATTAACGTACAGTTGGGAGAATGGAGAACTGCAGTGGCGTAGCGTACAATATGGCAACGCTGTATTGTGTCCATTTAAATCCATGTAAAAGGTCGAATGCGAAGGTGTTTACCGAACACCCGACACTTCAATTTTTTTCCATGGGTTCAAATGGACGAACTGCAACGTTGTCAAATTGCACGCTACGCCACTGGAGAACTGTTCGTTTGGCGAACTAACTAGCCAATCGTCATGAAAATTTTTCATGAGATTTCTAGGTTGCATGCAAAATTTGGAGAAAAAATCGAGGAGATTTATACTCGTGAAAATGTATGCCTCTTTTTTATAAGCAAAATAGTGATGCGAGATTCTGAAACGTTGCATTGAGTTACGTCCCTTTGTATACAAACACCTATAGTTTTTCCCTCATATGAAACTTCGAAAAAAAAACAAGAGAGAAACGACCGATGAAACATTTATTAATTATTTCGAAAAAAAAAAAAAAACAAAAACAAAAAAAAAAAAACAAAAAAAAAACAGGAAAAAAACAAACTTCCGAAAAAAAAAAAACGCAATGCAAAGCTCGGAAATTATATGTACTGGATTCTGAGAGAAAAAAAAATCCGTGTTGTGGTGGCTCTCGATAAAAAATAAAATAAAAATAAAACAAATTGCAAAAATCTTTATTACACTTCGCAAACATCTTGTGCGGCAAAGCTCAGACACAGACTCAGACACAGCGCTCCTCCAAGTCCAATGAAGTTCGTTTTTTTTCAGGTTTAGTGACTGCTATGATGAACGAGTATCCTAATTTTAAGGAATCACCGCTTTATTCCCGCCCACTGCTTCAAAAGATGGAAAGATGAGGGGAAAGGGGCCGAAAATTATCTCGCGTCCCACCGATATCCCGCAAAAGTGGGTCATCATCATCAGCCCATGCGGAAATCGCGCGCCAGGGGCCAGGCCCACCACGCACCTCGGTCACGGGCAGGGTCAGGGTCTCGATTTTCAACTTTCGGATCAGTATTTATTATGATTGATCGGCACAACGACCCGCGCTAAACGGGGGTTTATTCGTTTGAATCAGAGATAACTAAGCTAAAGAGATATGGCAGAACTGCTCAAAACTGTTAATCGACTCCTACAAAGTAGGCAAACTGGCATACGATCTGGTGGACCATTTTTGTAAACAATTCTGAAAGTAACCGAAGTGCGTTGGGCGGGGGGTTTAAAGTTTGGACAAAAGTTTTAGTGGTTATTTTGGTGGTTAAATTTTCCCTTGACATTTTCCATCTTATAAACGTGTTTAGAAAGCAAAAAAATTCAGAAAAGTGTGTGCCTAGAATTTATTTCCACTAAAAAGCAGTAATAGCAATGTTTACGAAAAAGGGTCCACCAGGTGGTACGCCGTATTGTATCACGGCCTATTTGAAGGCGTTTTTTACGATTGTTGATTAACGGTTTTCTAACATGGCGGGGATAGGACTTGCCATATCTCTTTAGCTTAGTAATCTCTGGTTTGAATCGATTCGGGATCTCCAGAATAAAAAAAACACGAAGTGCGCTCTATCCATGAAATCTTAATGTAAAGTACAACGTTAATTCGTACGGAAGGGCATATCTCGTGTTTTGTGAGCCTTCGCCTCTGGAGATTTCCTCTCATAATATGTAGGCCGCTAAGATATTGTGAGAATTTTTTTGCGCTGTGATCTTTGAAACTGTTGGATGATGATGTCATTCATGTTTGATCTATCAAGCACAGGTTGCGATTCGATCAGATTCAAATCGGCAAGTCAGTTTCCAGAGCTGCCGTTTTGAATCCACTGGTCTGGTTCATCAAAAGATTACACGGCTCAGTTTAGTTTAATCTCTCTGTAATACATTATGAAAAGACTCTGGTCTGTAATCATTTCTCAACCAGTGGAGTCCGCATTAGGGACTTTAAACAAGTTGTGGATATTTTGATAAATAATTTCACCGATTGAGAGGAGATATTACAGTATTTCAATTTACAATTAATAGTCCTACACTGAACTGCATTGTGTAATCTCACAATTTACTTATTTATGCAGTTGAATGTTAAATAAATGTAGTGGGTATGGTGACTGTGCGATCCAAGCGGAAGAAAGTTACAACTCACCATTTGTATATCTTTTTACTTTCTCACTCCCCATAGGGTAGAGAAAGTATTTTTCAGTTTAACCCTTCACTGCATGAAGTTCCACCGGTGGAACAAATTCTTCAAACGCTCATATAAAATACAGGTTTTGAGATATGCCTTCGGCGCATGGTGTGTCAACGCGGGAGAAGGTATGTTTTGAGCTAAAAAAAAAAAAAAAAAAAAAAAAAATTGGCTGAAAGAAAACATCATGCAGTGAAGGGTTCGTGATCGAAATCATGTCAGGGGGAAAATTTGCCCCCGTATCCAAACTGACCACATTTTGATTATTTTTATAAAGTTTCCGGCATTGGCTTTTTGAAAAATCCAATTAAAGTAAAAAAAAAAAAAACTTTTTGAAAATTTAAAAAAAAATAAATTGAAAAAAATTCCCGCCATTTTTATGGTATTATATCACTTGTAAAAAACGAGTAAAAAATAGAAAAAAGAGAATTTTGACCGAGAAACCGTCAAATTATTTTTTTCACTATTTTTCCCATGTATTTGACCACCTAATACATTGAAAAATCCACATTTGCTTGAAAAAAAAAAATCATGCAGTGAAGGGTTAAGGCGATTTTTACAATCAAACATCATAGATAAAGCTCGTTTCAGAAGTGTAGGCGCTCCTAAACTATAATATTTTGGCCAATTTTCAACTTTAATTCCTTCAAATCAAAACCGAACTTGCCTCTGACTTTATTATTTGGGTTTTAAAGTGTTCCTCGTTGTAAAGTGAAACGCTCAATTTCATTTTCATTCATTTTTATCGAGTAATATCAGAAATAATGTTGTCAAATTTCAAAGATTATCGGTCCAGGTCCGCCTACACTTCTGAAAATACCTCTGGTTAAAATGCTTTTACTTTTGAAGACTATAATTTGGAGTTTCGTATGTAATTTTCAATATTACTTTTAGTCGTATAAACTTTCGGCCGCTAGTATCTCCCTACAGAGTTTCCCTTATAAACTGTATAGATAAGGTAAACCAGGGTAAGCTTTCGGTTAACCGATGAAATCATCGGTGAATTTTAAAAATGTATTTATGTATTTAAATATACACAAAATGGCAACTCTGTCAGTGTTTAAACGCAAAGTGAATACCGAAAGCAGCTAGGTCACCTTCGAGAGTTCAACATATGCTGAGTGCCCTCTATTTCTCACGACGGTATTGAAAAGTCTCATCGATTTAATTAAATCTTCAATCAAATCTGATTCAATCACTTGTCTTAATAATAGGGTTTGCTATAGCTATCAATGGCATTTAAAGTTCATCGCAGTCTTAGCTCTACTGGTATCTCACCTACTTAACACCATCACTCGGTCATTAAGCTTTCGAATACCACGTTAGTTCGATATTTTTCATGGGTTTAACGAAGTGCAACGTTGCTAAATAGACTGTTTTAGTAGAGCGATATATCGTGTCGATTGCCGTCCGAGGCGGGCCTCTGGTTCCAAACAAACTTTGATTCAATGCATTTTCCCCATAAGCGGATTTTTGAACGGAAATTTAGGGTATTAAATCAAACAATTTATGCGACCTTTTTGCGATTATGAATTCTACGTCCTCAAAAATGCTTAATTTTGCCTGGTTCTACCGCTAAAACTTACGAAATCAACAAGATAGGTATTACAGATTAAATGATGCGTTTGGAGGTTGGAATCACCCAAATGTTATTGTTGTTGTTGTGGAATTGGTGGGATTTCGGGCGATTCTAACCAACAAATGCAACGTTTAATCTGTAATATCTTATTGATTTCGGCAGTTTTAGTCAAGAAGCCAAGCATAATTAAGCATTTTAGAGGACGTAGAATTCATAAGCGCAAAAAGGTCGCATTAATCGTTTGATTTAATATCCTAAATTTCCGTTCAAAAGTTCGCTTATGGGACAATCACATTGAGCCAGAGTTTGCTTGGAACCAGAGTCCTTCGGACGGCAATTGATACGATATAATCGCTCTACTAAAACAGTCTATTGCACGCTATACGCCATTAAACCACCTTGGAATGTACTACTGGGGGCTAAAGAATGTCTGACGCCTAACCTCTAGACTCCTGATCGACTCCTAGAAGTATAGGCTATCCGCAATACTCGTCTCAATGAATTTAAAAGTATTGCAGGTGGCCTACTCAAGTCTAAACCTGAGTAAAGGAGTTGTTTGACGTTTTTTGTCCCCGGCTTTGCGTTTAAGTTTAGGTGCGGGTAGTAACAAGTATGCAACTTAAACTTTTTTACTTGTTATTTTTTTTTGCTTTTTATTTATATGTATAAATTGAACTTATGCCTTTCCACCCATCAGATATTAAGCTCGGACCGAACTTTCTGACTTATCGATTTGAATTGTCAACTCTCATCAACCTTTTGTTTGTTTGTTACAGTGAGATCGAGCAGCAATAGAAGTGCCAGAACTCAACTTTTGCTTAGTACGGGATCGAGTTCAGACAGCCCTCCCGACAGGGATAGAGATAGAGGTGAGTCACGTGACCAGTAGCGGTTTTTTTTCAATTTGGCAACCGTGCTTTTTTGTCATTTAAATCTATGCAAAAGTATCGATTTCTTGGGGGTGCAATTGCACCTCCTGAAGATCGATTGTTTTACATAGGTCTAAATGAAGAGAATACATGGTTGCTACTGCACAGAAAAAAATGGAAAAACACTTTGGTAGCGCTGACAAAACCTTTGGTAAAAAAATGACCCAGCAAAAGACTTTAGTTGAGCCAACCAAAGGTTCTTTACGCTTAACTAAAGAGATTTTGCTGGGTGAATAAAAAATTTGGTTGGCCCAACTAAAGTCTTTTGCTGGATCATTTTTCTACCAAAGGTTTTGTCAGCGCTACCAAAGTGTTTTTTCCGTTTTTTCTGTGTGCACGTGACGTCAGTTACAGATATGATTTGCCCTTTGCTGGCTCAAGAGCGGGTTTTTTCAAATAGCACCGGCAAAAATCCGGCAGTGGATTTAGTTTAGGTTTTTTAGCCTGAACGTCAGATGACGGTATCGCGGTTGATATTTTCTTGCAAGAATCATGTAATCTGATTTATTTTAAGCTGTAAAAGTAACAATAATTACTTTCAATTACTTAATTATTCATATTGTTCATAATCTTGGTTTTGTCCATGAAATAATGTTTGAGAAATTCAATACATCGATTGGTTATAGGACAGTTTGTCAATGTCAAATGCTTTATGACCAAAGTTATTTTGTCCAATTCGTTTTGGTCTATTTATGTTATCCATGAATTTTTCGCCGAAAAATGTTTTGGTTTTTTTTTTTTTTTGTCTAATTCTTATCTTGGATTCATCGTTTTTTGTCCAACAATATGCGGAAAGTACTATCTTAATGTTTAAATAAAGATACTGATTATTTGGATAGATTCTCCCGATCCCCCCACCCCCTCCTTATAAATGCGGTTACTTCTGCATGATTCTAAATGTTTACTCGGGCGTAATTCATGTGTTCACATTCAATGTCTCTTAAAGCAACATTTTTGTAAATTTTGACTTATTGATCTCTCTGGCGAAAGATCAAATAATACTAAAAGACTTTTCCGGAAGTAGGGCTCATAAAACAACAGATGTGCTCTTCAGCTAAAAAGCTCCCTTTGCTCACAATGCACAATTCTCAGGAAGAGCGCACTCACTGTTTTATGGGCCGGGAGCCCTTCTTCCGAGGACGGCTTCAATTACTTTGTGAACAAAAAAAGATAATGAGGTTCAATTTTTACTTTGGATCAGTGGCGTAGCGTGCGTTTTGGCAACTTTGTATTTCGTCCATTTAAACTCATTAAAAAGATCGAACTACTGGGTGTTCGGTGAACACCTTCGCATTCGACGTTTTACGTGGGTTTAAATGGACATAGTGCAATGTTGCCAAATTGCACACTACGCCACTGCATTGGATTCATACTCTTTTTGGAAATATTTTCGTTTTGATGTTTTAAACTATTTTGAACAAAATATTTAACGGACAAAACATTTAAAAGGTCAATAAATTTTTGTAAAAAATTGCTTTGGACGTAAAACATTGGACGAATGCTGTGAGTCGTCTCAAAAGCAAGCCTCCCTATGCTGTTTATTATTATTATTATTATGGTTATTTGTTGTTTATCACCGCTTTTGGCGGGTAATGGGGTGTTAGTCCCTCGGCGGGACTAAACAATAGTCCTGAGCCTTGGGCTTTTTCCGGTTGGATGAATTTTCCGGTATCTGTACAAAAATTAATTATTGTTGATTAAAAATTACCATCCCTTGTACAAAAGGAGGAGACTACTTCTCCCGGGGACAGGTTTTGTACAATCGTTGCTGTACTGTCCTGATGGGAGGAGCTCTCAGTATAATATCTTACAGTCTATAACTTTTTGTTTTGGCCTCGCAGGGTCCATAATTTCCTGCCGTACTCCTGTGTTTTTTTTATTATTATTATTATTATTATTATTATTATCATTATTTTTCTTTCTTATCACTCGCTTGGCGAGGTGTTGCTGTTGTCCACACGGCGGGACCAAACCTTGGTCCTAAGCCATGCGGCTTACTTACAGTGATGTATACATTTTTTTATTTTTGCTAAAGGGTTTCCCCCTCACTTTGGGGATGGAGTTATTAAGTCTCCACCGGGGACAGGTTTATGCAATCGCAGTTGCTCTGTCCATAGGGTGGATCACTCCGTAATATTTTGGCCCTTTACTGTCTATTCTTATATCTAATCCTGCTGCTGAGAAATTTTTTTTGTTTTTTTTTTTTTTTTTTTTTTTTTTTTCTTTTTTTTTTTTTTTTTTTTTTTTTTTTTTTTGTTTTTTTTTTTTTTTTTTTTTTTGTTTTTGTTTTTTTTTGTTGTTTTTTTTTTTTTCTTACACTACCCAGCTCTCATTTTCATTCTTTATAGTTTTTACTAATCATATACATTATATATTTTTTTTTTTTTTTTTTTTTTTTTTTTTAAATAAGCTCAGCAGCTTACACTTATTTGTCTACATCGAATCCTGCTTCTGAGAACGGGCCTACACTGCCTCATTACATCATTACACTGCCTCATTACATTATTATTATTATTATTATTATTATTATTATTATTATTATTTTATTATTTTTTTTTGCGACGAATGTAACATACAAATAGTGACGTTTTGACTCGAAAATTATTCACGCAAAGCAACACCGCACCGCTTCTCCGATAGTTTTTATGTAACATAATATGTACGGGAGCTTGTTGAAATAATTATTTTGTTTGCTTTTCGGCACCGGCAGGTAATTTTTGGGGACTGGACGACGGAGAAGGCCGTTGACACTGTGGGCGTGAGCTCTGCTCTGCCGTCGCTTGGTCTTAGCTGTTGTCCGAGCTGCGAGTCGCGGGCCTCCCAACAAGTGTCGCTGCCCCTTCAGCCGGTTCACGATGACCGAGAACTGGTGGCGCTCCAAGCGGAACTTGACAACACCAAAGCGGAACTCGAGAGGGTCAACAAGAAACTCGACAACAAAACCCAAAAACAACAAGCTCAGGCCCAGTCATCAAAGTAAGCGTACTTACTACCTCTGAACAATCAAAGAAATCGTCGGTGTTTTCACAAAGAGGCGAAACTAGATTCATTTCAAATACCACCTCAATTTTAAAATGGAGCAAAAAGTAACATTTGCTTGATTTTGCCCCCAAATTTTCTGAATTTCACACAAAAAAAAATCATGAAGAATTGCTGGTTGATTCATCACTGAGGAAAGAAATTGTCACTGAAAAAACAAAGTTTAAGTAGAACCATGGGCGCCCGCAGAAAAAATTTTTAAGGGGGGGCAAAATTTTTGAACTACAACGGAAGGTCTGGGGGACCCCCCCCCCCGTGTAAAAAGGGGGAAAAATTTTTTTTCACTCAAATAGTGTACAATTATTAACCCATTTTAGGTGGATCAAATAATAATAACAATTTTGACTTGTTTGATATAATGGATAAAGGGGCGACAGATGATAACGATAGTAAAAAAAAAATATAATTTATGATTCCTTGCAAAAAATTAGTTAAAATTACAATATAAACTAGTAATGAAGTTTCTCAACTATTACTCCTTTGATTAACTGTCATTTTAATTTCATTTCCTTTTTTCCTTTCATTTTTCATCGTGAAATTTTGACTTTTTTGAATTCCAGGGGGGCAAGTGCCCCCTCTTGCCCCCCCCCCCCCCCCGGGCGCCCATGAGTAGAACCACAGCAGCTTTTTAAAATAGCTTCGCAAAGCGAAAGTCCTTGCTCTGGTTGTCCAGAAGCACTGCTTTGGTCCTTTGGTGGAGCCAAAGCAAGAAGAAAGACTGTTGCTCTTAAGAAGCAGAGCTTTGGTACACCCGCAACTTTCTCCGGTACAGCTTGAAAGTTTGCTCTGCGAAGCTATTTTAAAAAGCTGCTTCGGCTGTACATAAACTTTGTTTTTTCAGTGGTGGTGGAAACGTTTAATTGAGTAACGCATTTTTGTAAAAACACCGACAAAAATGTTCAATGTACATAATTTTTCACACAAAAATCATGAAAAAAGACTATAGTCGGTTCACCACTGAGGAAAGAAACTGTGATGAAAGATTTTGAAACATTTAATTGAGTAACGCTTTTTTTTAAGAATACAAACGAAATGTACACGATGACGTAAACTTAACTTGAAGAGTAGTACTTACAGAGACGCAGAAGCCTCGTCGTTATTGTAATTGCTTTGAATCGGTTTTTTTCCCTTGAATTAAAGGAAAAGTATCAATATTTTGAAGCTCAATGGATCTGTTTTGAAATGCTACTCACTCTGATTTGTAGCAATTAATCTGTCTTGCGTAAAAATTACGCGAAACCTACGACATTTCTAAACTTTCCCTCCTGAACAAAAAAAAAAAAATAAAATTAATCGGAATCATCCATAGAAAAACATTATCCAATATTTCATCACTATGTAATATTCTTATTTGTTGCTTTGAACCATTATTAGCAAACTTTATTAGAATGGGTCTGTTGCAAACTTTTGCTACAACGATAAAGAGTGTAACATCGTTTGTAAAATCGCCCGAAAAGTCCATTGGTGGCATCAGAAAGTCATGAAATGCGATAATAAACTCACAGAAGACTTTTAATGAAATCCAAGATGACGGTAAAATATCGAGCAATCTGCAGTAGGTATGCATGCATCTTTAACATCCAAGGATTGTCATGGTAACCTCACAGCTTCAGAGGTTTAAAGTTTATTTACGTTGTGATTGGGTGTGATCGATATTGTGAGGTTGGCTATCCTTGAATGTTCGGGGTGCATGCATACAGGTTGCTTGATATTTTACCGCCATCTTGGATTTCGTGAAACGTCTCTTGTGAGTTTATTATCGCATTTCATGGCATTCTGATGCTAAAAATGGACTTTTCACGCGATTTTACATGAGATTGATCACTCTATAGCACTTTAGCAAAAGTTTGCTACAGACCCATTAGGTTCAAATCAATGAAATTACATGCGCTTTGGCTTGATTAAATTAAATAATCATCCATGTTTCTGATTATGCTTTTAAAACTTGTTTAATATCTCAAATTAAATTTTGGATCATTGTTTGCTAGATTTCGATTTAAATGTTTTTTGGTTGAATTTTGCAGGGAACTGTCAAGAGAGCGTTTAGTCCGTTGCTATGGCAATTTGTATTCGCAAGCGAGAGTGGACGCCTTGGATGCTTTGGACGCTTTACCCCAACTTAGAGATGCCTCCGAACTCAAATCCAAAATCCTTTTCTCCGTCGTTGTGGTAAGTTTTGCTTATTCACTTAAGGTGCTTCTTCAGCGTTTAGTGCCGATTTCTACCACCAGAGCGCTACCGTTCGATTAAAGTCAAATTACAGGCCGAAAGTAATTTGTTTTTAAGAAAACGGAGTGTCAGTAACTAGATATTCATCTGAAGAGTGTCTCTGCAAAAAAAGCTCGTCAATAACTTCAAAAATAAGGCTGAAAGTACAGAAAAATGAAATATCGCATTTCGATACAAGAATCAATTTGGTGGTGGCGCGGTCAGTAGCGTCTCTAGGTACTCTCTAGCCACCAGACTGGAGGTCGCCAGTTCGAATCCTATGCATCCTTTCCATATTGTAACTTTTTAAAACACACTTTATTGATGCAAAATCTTTCACTTCTACTAATAGCTGTTTAATCGAAGCTCCAGCTTACTGCATATCACTCTAACTCCCAAAGTTGTCAAAAGGCTGGTGTGTGTTTTTAAAAATTAAAAAAGATAGCTGCAAGCATAGGATTTAAATCGCCGACCTTTAGCCTTAAAGTCAGAGACGCTGCTGACCACGCCATTACCACGGCAGGTGCGCGGAGTGACCGAAATCGCCCAACTTGACGATGCACGTTGTCTCGACGACAATTTCGTCGTAATCGCACAGAGAATAATACGATCAGAACGGAAATTCCTGTAAGAGCTAATGGAAGCAAGTTTGGAATTTAACGGCACCAATAGGCAACGCTGTGGTCCTATATCCCAACATGGCGGACCTGTGTGATTTGTGTTGAAACTCATTTATTTCTGTAAATTCTGGAAAGATATCTTAAGTTTCCGCCCTCACTTTTTTTCTAATGGCATTTCAGAATGAAAATTTCGCGGATCATGTCCCATATTTTTTTTTCAAGCTCGAATCCAGATGTAAACATCCTATATCCCAACATGGCGGACGCGAAATGAATTTGCTTCAAAATCCGACAGAGTTTCCATTCTGATTGTATTATTCTGTGCCCTAATCTTTCCTTTTCTAACCACACATTCTAATAGGATAAGAGAGAGAAGGACAATTTACTGGATCCGCCGATGGCGCTGAGCTATACCATGAGTTCTCGCTTGCTTATGGTGCGGTCACTATACTGACTCTGACTACTTCCATGTTTGAGCGCGCCTTCAAATGAGGAGTTATGCAATTTTCAGTACATCATTCACTTGCAGGTCCTTCGCTCCGCTTGTTTTCTCTTTTAAGGTGATTCCACACGAATTTTTTCCAGGTTTCAATCCGATCAGATAGCACCACTTTTCAATTTTGGAAAACGGCGCTTGTTTTTAGCGTTTTAAATAGGGCTCTTGCAAACTTTTGCTATAGGGGATTGAAGAGTTGATTCTTGCATAAAAACCTGTAAAAATGACGATGAGCACACTAAAGAATCACAAAATTTTACTCTCAAAATTGGGCTTAATGGCGGATTTACGCAGGTATCATGGGAGATTTCTATCTAAATTGAGACCTATCTCCATGTTTCCGTAAAGGAAGTGACATAACAGACAAGGAATCTCCCATATGATACCTGCGTTGAACCGCCATTGCGATCTTGTCGTTATAGCAGTTGTGTGCGTTTATTCTTGAATATCAAACTTTCTTAGAATGATTTTCGTGTTTTTGCTGTTTTTTACACCAGATTGGATATTCAATTTGCTCACAGCAAAAGTTTGCAAGAGCCCCATTGAAAACAAAGGAAAAACGCAAGTTGTAAAGAACTTCCATGGTAATTTTGTTATGGATATTTTGAGCCCAAAAAGATCAAAAATACGCTAGTCAAAATGAAATTTTGTTTAAACGTATTTATTGAGTTTTTTAGTCAATTTTAGAACTTCTTTTTCCAAGCGATTTGCTTCTTTTCCCTGCTAGTGATGTAAAAGTTTGCAACGGTCCCGTTTTTATTCAAATTTGAAATATTTATTTTTACTTATGATTACGATTTTGGGAAAAAACCCTTTTTTATTTAATTATAATTTTCCTCGGTATTTTTTTTTTTTTCAGCTTGCCTTCCGCTCGGCGCAGACGATGCTAGTACATAAGAAAAAGAGTGTTAAAAGACTTTTGCTAAATCCAGCACCACCAAGTTCCGCCCATACGGAAATAGAAACAGCTGTCAGTGCCTTCCTTAGAAAAAAAAAGTCGATACCTTCGATTTAAGTCACAGTATAGATGTAAGTATACCTATCTACACTCAAAATATCCAGATTACCTGGTTTAAGAGGGAAATTTGAAAATTTTTACGGTACGCATCAGTGATTGGAACTCATATGCGCCATTGCGCCATTCGCGCCTAAGAATTATTGATGGCGCCTAAGAAATTGAGTTGACGGTCAAGATTGGCGCCTAAGAACATTTTCGCCGAAAAATGGTTTTTTCCTCCCGTCGATTGAAGTCCCCACGCTCCTGCACGTTTGGGTTTTTTGGGTGAAATGTTGATCGCGCGCAAAAAAATTTCTAGTTTCTTATGCGCGCTGTGTCAAAAAAAAAAAAAAAAAAAAAAAAAAGGCCCCTAAAAAATACTTGATGGCTCCTAAAAAATGACAAGGCTGGCCAAAATGGCTCCTAAGGCTTAGACCTGAGTTACAATCACTGGTACGCATCACTATTTTCGCTGAATTTTTCTTTGTAGAATCAACTATATTTTTGCTTTAGCAAAAGTACGCAATAAAGACAGTATTCACTATTCAGCATGTTCCATTGATTTTAGTGAGGTATTTTTTTTAAACCCTTTGTAAATATTTTGAAATCATGATTAAATTAGTTTGATTAATGAAATTCGCAGCAATGAAACAATAGACATATCTGACTATGAAATCTTCGCTAAAATTGTAATTTTTTATCATAAAAAATAACCATTTGGGGCAGCCAGGATCCCTTTCATTTCTCTCAATTTTTCCCTTTTAATATGTGGGTGAAAAAAGGATAGAATGCGGGGGTCAAAGGCGGATCTAGTATTGCGACAACTGTGTATTATTCCCATTTGAATGCATGCGAAACAATTGATTAGTCGAGGGGCCATGACCCCCTCTAGAATCGATTATTTTCATACGTTCAAATGGGATGATTCATGGTTGCCAAATCGCTGGATCCGCCCATGGTTGTATCAATGTATTTTTTCCATTTAAATTAACCAAAAAAATCGAACGCTCCTGTCATCGGCGATGACCAGGAATTTCGAACTTTCTAATGGTTTTAAAAGTGGGGAGGAGAACGTTGCCAAATCGCACGCCTCGCCGCTGGATTGAAGATTACCCCTTTTTCTATCCTTTGTCTAACACAGGGGGGTGATCACGGAGGATCGGATCGTTTCGTTATCGTTATCGTTATCATTTTCATTAAATCAAAAGGGCTTGCTTCTGCGCAACTCGATCGCGCAGGTGATCCCCTCCTCATCTTCCTACTTTAAAAAGATCGAGTAGACGACAGCCTCCAACTCATCGCTTCCTTTCGTCCGTTTCAATCGTTGTGAGGGGCTCAAAACGATTTGATGAGTTGAGCCACCCATAAGGTTACATGTAAACGATAACGATAACGATACCAAAACGATCCGATTCTCCGTGATCACCCCCCAGGTGTTGTACAGGTAAAAAGAGAGGGGTAGAAGTTTCTTGTTGCGCTATACTATGGCATACCTCATAAGTTTTGAAAGGAACATACCTACCATGTCTTCCTTCTACATTTCTTGGATTTGATCTTTGCCTTATATTTGTTTGAAACAGGAAGTTAGCTCGCAGTTATGGGCGACGTTATACGATTATCCAAGTTTAAAATGCTGCAATGGACTGATACAATACATTAGGGGTTCTGTCAGGCTCGCTTGGGCTTTAGTTAATCAGGTAAAAATGCATGTTGCACTCAAAAGAAAGCGATGACTTTGGCAACGCTTGCAAACCAATTCTTATCTGCCCAGCTTATTTTTCATCTGATATCCATACGGATCATTGAAAGTTTACAACAGGTGGCAGTCAATGACTTACTTAAAAATGAAAAATTCAGATCCGCGTAAAAATGACGATCTCGAAAAAGAAATATTTCTACATCATAGCCTCATTTAGTGAATATATACTCCGTTTCTGATGATAATGATGATATAAATGGCACGTGGTTACTAAATGAAGTCTAATATCAATGTTTGCCAGCCGTTCTCTGATGAATGACTGTGGTGGCTGTTCCACACTTTTGCTACAAGCAATTTAATAATCGATTCTGGTGAAAAAACCCCCAAAACTAACGATGGCGGCACTAAAAACTTCCGAAATCCACTCCTAAACTCAATAAACGCTTTTATTTTCAAGGGCGTAATGGTGGCCGAGGGCAATCACAATGGGAGTTCCTGTCTTAATTTCGTCTCTCTATGCTGACAAGGATGATTCACAGAGTAATTAGTCACCAGAGTAGTGACCCACTCCGATGAATGATACTGGACACCTAGTGACACTGATGTCACGTGAAAATCGTCTCTTATTGGTCACTTCCTAATGGAGTTACAGTATTGTTAGATGGGAATCTCCCATTATTACTACCTTAGTACCCTCAGCCACCATTACGCCCTCGCAAACAAAACGTTTATTGAGTTTAGGAGTGGATTTCGGAAGTTTTTAGTGCTGCCATCGTTTTTTTGGAGGTTTTTACACAAGAATCGACTATTAAATCGCTTATAGCAAAAGTGTGCAACAGCCCCACTATACATTATTCAATTTTACTTCTTGACACGGACCCTCTACACCCAAAAACTTGTATACACTCTATTCAATTCGTCTTCGTCTTTCGTCTTCTATTCGATTCTCATTAAAAATTTAGAAGTTTATCATTTTTCATTCAACTTTATATCATACACTACTTTCCTACGTTGCCCAAAATTATCAGTTAAGCCACAGTAATTTTAAAATTTGCGCAATCCGTTCCAAAATACGGGCTTTCCATTCGCGCTATCCTGGCATCTTTTTCGCGCAATCCTGGATCACTGGACTAATGAACTGATCCAATTTCTTTTACAGACGCCGAGTTTCGTGCTGGAGTACGAACAAAGGGCCTTCAAGAAGGAATCCATGTCAGGTTCCACTCATCCAATAGCGAAAGCGATCAAGTGCGAACTTATCTATGGCCGGCACTCCTCGAGGGACCCCCCGGACCTTGTGTTCATAAAGCAGTTTCGTCACGTGATCAATATGATCCAATGACACTCCTCAACTCTGCCATCCCCCCTTGACTTAGTTATATAATAAGAAGTAAAATTTCTTGCATGATTTAAAGCTCTCTGTAAGAAGGGTAGTGAAACTATGTCCCTTCGAAATAACCCTAACAGTACAATTTGGTTTACAATAAAAATGACCATCAAACATCCTTATAAATAACCGATACATCTGATGAATGATGCCTCTCGAAGCAAGGAAATAACGGAAAAGCAGAAATTAAGCAACACCCATCCAAGATGTTTTAGATAGATAAGAATTAAAAAGGTTTCTCTAAAAAACCAAAAAAATTTAATTTAAAAAAAAAAAAAAAAAAAAAAAAAAAAAAAAAAAGTTTAAAAAACTTCGTTCTAAATAAATTTTCCTTGTTTCAAAAAAAAAGGGTTTTCAAGAAATAAATGTACTATAAAAATCGATAAAGCATTATATCCTTGATCGATGGAGGGCAGTAAAAATGCTGTTTCCGAAACAACTTAAAAGCGTCTGTACATGGGGGGAGCCAGCAATTTTGGGAACTGTGGATGCTTCCATTTGAATCTATGAGAAGCAATCGATTCTTGAGGGGGCCATGGCCCAATTTCTAATCGATTGTTTCCCATACATTCAAATGGGAAGAATCCCCAGTTGCCAAATTGCTGGCTCCGCCCATGGGTCTGTAATGCATACCGTTTCTTTTCGGCATTTGTTTTCAACATATACCAAAACATCTTCAAAAAAAACTGATGTTAATTTGTACTGTTTGGGGAAGCGGAGAAGCTAAAAAAAGAGATCTTGGTCATGGACCTTTAGTATATTTTATTGATTTTTTTTACCATCAATTCATTTTCAGCTCAAACCCACGTTTTAGTTTATATAACTTGAAAAACTGATGCCACCGTTAAAACTAATGATTTAGCGCACAAAAAAACTTTCAACCACTAGACTAATTTTGAACAATCGAGTTGAAGTTGCTGCCGGTCGAGTCGATTTAGAAGCATTTGAGTGTTGCTGATTCGATCGGGGTCAGTTTGAGCTTGTGGTTTGCGATTTACCGAAATTTCATAAATTTTGACCTACGGGGAAAAGGGTCGATCTCGTTTGGCGCTCAATTGGACCTGCAAATGATCGATACTTTCTCATAGATTTGAATGGGGGGAAAAAAGATGCTTTCACGAACTGCCACTGATGAATACAATGTGTTGATATCTCCTCCATTTGAGCCTGTGGGAAAGAATCTCATTCTTAGCGAGTATTCAATGGAACTATCAAATTGATCGATACTATACGTATTACGTATATACAAATAGAGGAAAGGATAATAATCGATTAGTCAGATTGATATGAAAAAAAAACGATACAATTCTTCCCCCGGGGCAAAGTTGGATAACTCAACTCACACCGGTAAAAAGGAAAATCTACTCATGTTTCAGGATGGGAAGTAAATATGGAAACTTATGGGTCAAATCTAGAGCTTCCGTTTTGCGCAGAACTATTGACATTTTTAAATTCATCGATGATTCCACCGGTTGAGAAAAATTACACAGCTCAGTTCAGTGTATGACTGTGATGCACAAAAATACTCGCATCTGTTGTCTTTCCTCAACCGTGAAGTCGTCGATGACTTTGAAAAACTTACGGATATTCTAAAACTTAACGGCGACTTCACCGATTGAGAAAATAGATCAGATCAGAGCATTCACTGAGCTGGACTGTGTAATCTTTTCTCAACCGGTGGAACCCAGAATAATACAATCAGAAGGGGAAAATCCCATAAAAGCCAATGGAAACAAGATTTGGAATTTACTGGCACAAACTAGCAACTGTACCTACTCACTTCTCAAGATGGCGGACATGCTTTTTCAGGCTACACAATCAATCACAACTCGGCCAGTTGCCGAAGATTGCCGAAGATACTCACTTTCGAACATGGCGGCCCGAAGTAAAGAATGTTTCAAAATGAATTAGAGTTTCCGTTCTGATTAGAGTATTCTGTGGTGGAACCATCGATGAATTGAAAAAGAAAAAAAGTCATTAACCCATCACAGACCAGGGGGGGGATCACGGAGGATCGTTATCGTTATCGTTATCGTTATCGTTATCGAGTAGAATAGGGTTTAAGAAGAAGAAATAAGAGGATAGCCTACTACAGCGCGAGTAACTGCTGCACTCGAAAACGATAACGATAACGATAACGATAACGATAACGATAACGATCCTCCGTGATCACCCCCCCGGTTAGTTCAAAAGAACGCCACTCTTCCGTGTGTATGTAGGCCGTAGGGGAAAGGGAGTTAACTGTTCGTACTCGTGGGAGTTGGAATTGCCGATACGGCAAATTTAAGGCGCCCGAACGAAACCTTATCCTGTACGGTTTTCATCGATAATCGAGTTTATTCCGGGAAAAAGAACCATTCGCGGATCCAGCAATCTGACAACAGTGTATTCTCCCCCATTTGATTGCATGAGAAATAATCGATTTGTCATGGGGCTGCAGCCCCTCCAAGAAATGACTGTTAATCATACATTCAAATGAGAGGAATGCGCAGTTGCCATATTGCTGGATCCGCCTATATGATAAGGACTGCAAAAATATGAAAAAGACCAGATAAGGAAATCGAGTATACTCGGGGTTGGTACATAAAGGGTTAAATATACGGAAAACGGTAGCTCTGGTCAAACTAACATTTGAGTAGACTTTATGAATACGTTTTTGTAAAATGTACACACTTTTGTGTTAGGTGTAACCAGAGATTACTAAGCCTAAGAGATATGGCACTTCCTATCTCCGCCGTGTTAAAAAAACCCTTGGCCGGGCTCCGTAAAAAAAGCCTGCAGAAAGACCGTGATGCAACCTGCAGTACGCTGGTGACCGTAAACATTGTTGTTATTTATGTTGTTGGAAAAGAGGTTAGATTCTCTGCAGCATCTAAATGTTTGTCATTTAATGGCCGATGGGATGATTAAAGTGACTTAGATTTTCAGATTCACGTACAAAAAATACCCAGAGCTCATTAAACTTCCCAAACACTTTATTAATCTTATTAATTTTGTTAGTGGCGTTGCTGTCAAATCTCATTCAAACAGCAACAGTAGTAACAATGTTTACGGTCACCAGAGTACGCCACATTGCATACTTTGTAGGAGTCGAATAACACTTTTGAATCGTTATGCCATATCTCTTAGGCTTAGTAATCTCTGGGTGTAACCCAGTTTCCCATGTATGCTCCCTAAAATTTTGTAGACTGTAATCCACTTTTAACAGTGCGCGTTTGGGTAAGAAGAGACGGGAAACATGGTAAAGGGACAGGGGGTGCAATGCGGCGACCATGCATTTCTCAATTTAAAGGGCCGATTCCTGCCACTAGATCACTACCGTTCAATGACCATTTGACTACCGCAGGTTAACTACGTAAAGAATTTAACACTGTTCCTACTCGCCGATGTTGATTTAGCCTATCCATATAATTGAAGCCGCTCGGTGGAAGAATGGGGCTGTTGCACACTTTTGCTATAAGCGATTTAATAGTCGATTATGGCGTAAAAACCTCAAAAAAAAATGATGGCAGCACTAAAAACATCCAAAATTCACTCCTAAACTCAATAAACACAGTTTTTGCGCGAGCATAATGGTGGCCGAGGGGACTAACAATGGGGGATTCCCATCTAACAATACTGTAACTCCATCAAGAAGGACCAATGAGAGACGACTTTCATTTGTCACCGTTGTCACAAAGTGTTGCGGTACCATTCATCGGATGTGGATCATCACTCTGATGACTAATTACTCTGTGAATCATCCCTGTCAGCATAGAAAGAGTGACGAATTAAGATAGGAATCTCCCCTTGTTAGTGCCTTCGGCCACCATTACGCTCGCGCAAATAACTGCGTTTAATGAGTTTAGGAGTGGATTTAGGAAGTTTTTTGTGCTACAATCGTTATTTTTGGAGGTTTTTACGCCATAATCGACTATTAAATCGATTATAGCAAAAGTGTGCAATAGCCCCATTATGTGTTGAAAATGTCAGCAGTGCCGAGTCGCTCGTATACTGTTTAAAAAGAAGTTGAGATAAGGCTGGTCCATTTTAGAGTCCCTATATAAGTACTATAAGAATTGCGACAAGACTCTCAAAATGAAGAAAAAAAGGGATCAATGGAGCCCCCATCAAGAGGCAAATTGCAAATGGCGGATGGGCCCTCTGCCTCTGCGCTGTTGCCACTATATTCCGCTATCTCTTTTAGGTAAGGTTCAGACTCTCGACAATAACGGTTGTTATTGAAAGAGATAATGTTCTCCAAAATAAAATTCAAGCAGATGAAAAATTCACAAAAATTATCGCGGTCACTGTTACTTCAAATGTGGAATGAAAGCGAGTTCGCGGAAAGTAAACAAACCCTCCGCCATTTGCATTTGCCTCTTGGGGCTTTCTTGACAGCCTAAATCTGAGAGCCAATCAGAAATGGATTCAGCAATGGCGCAACTCTCATAGCATATAGGGACTCTAGTCCATTCGTGAAATCGAATAATCAGACGTGTTGTCAAAAGGATTGATGTCAAATTACAGGTCAAAAATAAATTATTTTTTAAAAGCAAAACCTCGAGTTTCTACAGACAGTCATCTTTCGTATGCCTTGGCAAAACATCTCGTCGCAATAACTTTAAAAACTCTGATGCCAAAGGTATCCAAAAACAGAATATTGCCAGAATACAGAATATTCTTGTATCAAAATGTGATATTATATTTTTGGTACTTCTAACCTTGTTAAAAAATGATTGATGAACGCATTATCCTGCAGAGGCATTCTTGAGAAGGTTATTTAGAGGCACATCTGTTAAAGATAAATTACATTTGGCCCGTACTTTGATATTAATGGCCAATTGGCATGAAACGCTGAATATTCGACTTAAATGGTAAAAAAGCATGGTTGGCAGTCCTCATTGCACGAGCCGGCTTCTGATGAACCGGAGCCCAGAATGTCATGATAACTTAGCAAAAGTCACGACCGCAAGTATGATGCGCAGTCAGTAAATAATAGTTATTTATTTGCCTTTTTATTTTAAGCCTTTTGATTTTACTATCAATCACTTGTCGATTCGTCCAATAACAGTTTGTATGCCAATTTAAATTTTATGTGTGTATGATTAATTAATCTACTTACCAGTACCTCCTTGTAAATTTGAAAAGTATACAAATGTTTAAAAGTTTATAACTGAGTGTTGTTATTTTTCTTTCTCAATCTTCTACCTCTATAACAACTGATAACTAGATATTTTACTTATATTGTTCATTTATTAAACTAGAGCAGTGGCGTGCCGTGACAAAACCATGAGTGCTACTGTAAATGCAAAAATGTTGTGTGCAAAATTTTCTATCAAATAAGCGTTTTGAGGGAAAAAATACGTTCTCAAAAAGTTGTCAGCAAAATAATTTGTTGGCGGTCAAGAATTGTCAAAAGTTTTCGAACAGCTAATTTTTTCAAAAAACGGTCAAAATTGTGAACAGCTGGATTAAAAAACGTCTGTACCGTTCCTCAGCTTAACCACGCTTCTTCACGCTTAGTCAAGCGTGTGAGTGAGCGAGTCTATACCACTCTCTCTCTTCTTTTTTGCTTTGGCAATTCTCTATCTTCAACCAACTCGATATTTTTCAAAGCTTTTTGAAAATGAAATAAATCTTTGCACTCACAATTTTTCAACCTACACCTTTTAGGTGTCAAAGGTATCATGGACGGAACGCCACTAAACTAGAGGCAGGGACCCAGCTCATTCCATGCTTTCCCGTGTTATAAAAATGAGGCAAGTGAAATGGGTTATTTTATGTTCAGGGGCTCAGCAAAGCAGCAGCCAACAGTCGCATTTTATTGAGTAGTGTAAGTGTACATTGCTCCAATCATTATCTACTTCTTTGAAGTCAAGATTTCAATGAATTTTACTGTGACATAATTTTGGAATAAATCACCAGAGACCGTTATTCTGTGAAGAAAACGTCAATTTTGAATCATGAAGCAAACCTATCCCATGTCCTGCACTCTAGAGTATACTAGATAAACACGAGTATTATCTAGAGTCCCTATATACTATGAGAGTTGCGACAAGACTCTCAAAATGAAGAAGAAGAAGCGGATCCATGGAGCCCCCAAGAGGCAAATTGCAAATGGCGGATGGCCATTTGTCCCTGCGCTGTTGCCACTATTTCGCTATCTCTTGTAGGTTAGGTTCAGATTCTCGACAATAACGGTCGTTATTGAAAGAGATAATGTTCTCCATTATAACATTCAAGCAGAGGAAAAATTAACAAAAATTTCCGCAGTCACTGTTGCTTCAAATGTGTAATGAAAGCTAGTGTGCGAAAAGTAAACAAACCCTCCGCCATATTGCATTTGCCTCTTGGAGCTTTCTTGACAGCCTAAATCTGAGAGCCAATCAGAAATGGATTCAGCAATGGCGCAACTCTCATAGTATATAGGGACTCTAGTATTATCGAGGCAGCCATTTTGGGAGATACCTTGAACCACGGGATCATACGAGCAGAGAATGTAAACAAACTATATATAGATATACAATTCCCCTACAAATCCGCCATCTTGGGAGATACTTCAACCGCCCATAAGGAGAATGGAGAAATAATACTCGTATATATTTAGTCTACTCCACTGCACTCTAAAGTAGGCGACTGTTGACTGTTGGTTTGATGAGTCCCGACCAAAATTGAGACTGTTTTAGTGAGAAACGGGAAATTCAAAATCGACGAATCAGTCGTTGGCAGGGCTGCCGTTTTGCGTATAATCAATGCTAATTTTCAATTCACCGATGATTCCACCGGTTGAGAAAAGATTACACAGTTCAGTTCAGTTTATGACTGTAATAAACTGAAATACTTGCATCTGTAATCTTTTCTCAACCGGTGGAGTCATCGATGACTAAAAAACTTGCGGATATTTTAACTAATCAACGGAGTTTCCACCGATTAAGGAAAGATTACAGATCAGAGTATTTTCGTGCATTACAGTCTTACACTGAACTGAGTAATCTTCTCTCGACCGGTGGAATCATCGTCGAATAGAAAAATAGCATTGATTATACGCAAAACGGCAGCCCTGGTCGTTGTTTCACGTTTAAAACAATATCTAAGCCAATCAGATCCCTGGATATAAAATTTCTCGCTCTTATTCTCTAAAAGAGTCTGATTGGGGTTTTTTTTCCGGTTATTGATGACGTCAAAGTCATCAGATTTATCTGCATACTCATGTTCAACGATAACCGGAAGACATTCAAGAAGTAAGTTACGTTTTGGCGTTTTAAAGCATCGGGTTATCATGGTCCACCAGATAATTGGGCTGATGCACACTTTTGCTATCGCAGCAATTTAGCAGTCGAATATGGTTAAAAACCTCCATAAATAACAATGCCAGCATCAACAACTTCCAAAATCCACTCCTAAACTCAATGTAAGCTTTGCGCGAGCGTAATGGTGGCTTAGGTCAGTGATAATGGGAGATTCCCATCGAACAATACCGTTGTCACGGTACCATTCATCGGATTTGGACTCAGTGAATCATCCTTGTCAGCATAGAGAAAGTAACGAATGAGATTGAAATCTCCCATTATTACTGCCCTATGCCAACATTACACTAGCGCAAATAAAAACGTTTATTGAGTTTAGGAGTAGATTTCGGAAGTTTTTAGTGCTGCCATCGTTATTTTTGGAGGTATTTACACCAAAATAGACTACTTAATCGCTTATAGCAAAAGTGTGCAACAGCCCCATTTGCGAAAATACGCAGACGGATAAAAGAAACTGTGAATTCTTAATCTCACCGGTGGGTAGCAAACTGATGCAACCGTTTTTGCAACCGAAGGCCGGTTATTTATATACGATCAAGGTAATAAAATTGGCTCATTGCTTCGACTTAGAGTCCCTATATGTAGAGAGTTAAGACAAGAGAAATCATGGGCGCCACCATTGGATGCGATTTTGCACATTTGTTTACATTCTGAGGCCGTTGTTGTTTTGCTCCACAGCAAAGATTACAGTTCCGCTAAGTTTGAAACGATGTAATCTTTCCCTGCATTTGTTGATCGACATGTATTAACGCTTTTTAATGATTCTTTTGAGATTTATGGACATTCTTGTGGTGCATTATGATTAAAATTAACAGGTTCGTCACAAATTAACTCTTTTATCTGTAAAAGACCGTTGGTAAACAAAACAAAAGTGCAAAATCGCATCCAATGGCGGCGTCCGTAGAGCCTAAAATTCATCGACCAATCAGAAGTTGACTACCCTCTCGTCTTAACTCTCTACATATAGGGACTCTACTTCGACTCAGACCGAAAAAGAATGCCGATATCTATGGCAACCGAGGGAAGTGGCGATCACGGGTGAAGTAAATATTAGAATTAAGAGGAAATTATTTCTAAGAACAATGCGATTGCTTGGCCTCTGCGTACTGACATTTGCTCTAGTTCACCTCTGCGTATCTCAGGACAATCTCGATTTCAGGTACTTACTTCCGTTTCTATCCCACCGTTTATATTATTTCCCTTACATTCTTTAACCACAATACTTTATCTTTCGCTCCTCTAACGTTCCTCTAAGATTATTATTTTTTTTTTCGACAACAAAGTTTGTTGAAAATTTTCAAATTCTCGTGTCTGTTACCTTGACTCCTCAGTTTTTTGTTTTTTGCAGTGTTGCCAGATTGGGGGAAAAAGCCGCACGCTTTACATTGATGTAAATGGAGACGATGCGGCTTTTCACCCTCGATCTGGCAACACTGGTTTTTTGTTTGTTTTTTATATTCCCCCTTCCCCTCCGTCTCATTCCTGTCACATGTTCTTATCGCCGTTGAATCAAACGTGCATTTGATTTGGAGTGGCGAAGCGTGAAATTTGGCAACAATGTAGTTTCTCCATTTAAATTCACCAAAAAAGGGCGAACGCTTCAGTCATCGGCGATGACCAGGCATTTCGACCTTTCTAATGTGTTTAAATGGGGAAATAGGAACGTTGCCAAATCGCACACCTCGCCACTGTTGATTTGTTGTCATCATGCGATATATCTTTAAGTATAACTCGATCCAAACCAAAACAATAACCTAAAAATTAAAAGATTTATAACCTCTTCATTAGAATTCCAATTCGAGTGAATCAATCTCTTGAGCTTTAAACTCATTTAATACCCTAAATTTTACTGTAATCTGCCTTTCCCCGAGCCTTTATGGAACATGGATTCATAAGGACCACCTGGACTTAAAATTTAAATTATTCTGATTTTCTAATGATTATTTTTCTTTTGAAACTCGTGAAGTATGCTAGAGAGAGTGTGTAAACGGAACTTTTTATGAGACGGCTCTTGAATTTGGTCGAGCGCAAATTTACCTGATATGCAGTCCATGCAACATTTTTCCTTCTATTACAAGATAAACGCATGAAAAAAAAATACTTTCTGAGTTTTCAATGGATTTTCTCTTATTAGCAAGATATCTGAAAGACCTCAACGGCGTTTGAATAGGTATGTTAAGTAAAATTATAATTATAAAAGTATGGCATAAACATGTCAAGAAAGGAAAAACCTTCGTTATATTCTAGAAGAACAGGTTAAAAAGGTATGTAGAGGGTACATAGGGAAAACCATTTTTTAATTTCTTTTTTACGAACAAAAAAAACCAACTGGGTCCTGTACGACCCGGCTCAAGAATTTATAGTTAAACAGCTGAATATTTTTATTGGTAAAGTTTAAAATATTTCCATTTTCGCTGACCACCCGAAGAGGCCTGAGGTTATTATTTGAAACCAAGCAAAAAATCTATCTCGGTTTGAAAAGTGGCGTGCGGTATAGAGGGTTAGTGAGGTGGCTTGTTTGAGGAAACAAATCAAGTTAAACTTTAATGATTCACGGTTTCATAATTTCTCTCGTGACACCGATAAAGGTGGCTCATGCAATTTGGAAACAACTTTTTTCCTCCATTTGATTCCAAGAAAATCAATCGATTCGACAGTGAAGCAGTGCTTCACCAACAATCGATTATTTTACATGGAATCAAATGTGGAGTAAGGTCGCGATGTCGACCAATTGTTTAAGCCGCCACTGGAGGCCGAATATAAAAGTAGAAATACCCCTCACCTCGCTGAGTTTATTGAAGTGCCTAAAACTGGGCCTCATTATGGCCATAAAGCAAAGATCTCCTAAGTTTTCTCATTTATATCTTATTATTTTTATTTGCATAAACATTTTAATAATTAGTAAATCAGGAAATTTTCATTTTAAACTGATGGTGGATAGTAAATAACCAGTCTCTTAGGGTCCAAGAACGTCGTATATGCTCCATTTAAACCTGTCGAGTAGAATCAGTCCACCGTGGGGGGGGGGGGTGTTTGGGCTTACTGGGGGTGTTGTACCACAGAATACTCTAATCAGAACGGAAACTCTAATTCATTTTGAAACATTCTTTACTTCGGGCCGCCATGTTCGAAAGTGAGCATCTTTGGCAATCTTCGGCAGATCTTCGGCAACTGGCCGAGTTGTGATTGGTTGTATAACCTGAAAAAGCATGTCCACCATCTTGAGAAGTGAGTAGGCACAGTTGCCAGTTTGTGCCAGTAAATTCCAAATCTTGTTTCCATTGGCTCTTATGGGAGTTTCCCTTCTGATTGTATTATTCTGTGGTTGTACACTATTGCTGTGAGCGATTTAATGGTCGATTCAGATGCAAAAACCTGCAAAAATACCGATGGTAGCGCTAAAAACTCACAAGATTTACTCCGAAACTCATAAAATGCATTTTAATACGCGTGAAAGCGGCGGCGGCGCGGGCGTATGGCACTGATAATGGAAGGTACCCATCTAATAATACTGGCTTTTTATCAAGAAGGGACCAATAAGAGACGACTTTCCTTTCACACCGGTGCAGTGTCTCCAGGTGTCATGGCACCATTGGTCGGATATGAATCGCTAATCTGGTGTCACGGTACCATTGGTCCATTGATCGGATGTGAATCGCTAATCTGGTGTCACGGTACCATTGGTCCATTGATCGGATGTGAATCGCTACTCTGGTGTCACAGTACCATTGGTCCATTGATCGGATGTGAATCGCTACTCTAGTGTCTATGAGTACCCTGTGAATCTTCCTTGTCAGCATATAGAAAATGACGAAATTAAGATGGGAATCTCCCTTTATTAGTGCCATACGCCGCCATCACACTCCTGCATTTAAGTAGTTTCGGAGTGATATTTCGTGATATTTTCGTGTATTTTTGCAGGGTTTTGCATTTTAAGCGACCCTTAAATCGCTTACAGCAAAAGTATCCAACACCCCCGTTTTACCTCAAAATAATCGATACTTTTTTCATAATTTCAAGTAGAGTAGAAAAGGGATATTCAAATAGTTCACGAGTCGCCTCTATGGTTGACCTTTAACCTCAATTATATTTCGAATTTGAACAAATTACCGGTGACAAAATTACCATGGAAAATAATTAAATAATTTACGAGAGTTATCAACAGTACGTGCAATGTGGCAACAACGTATTCTCTCCATTTAAACCTATGTAAAACAATCGATCTTCAGGAGATGCAATTGCACCCCCATGATATCGATACTTTTGCATAGGTTTAAATGGCAAATAAGCAGGGTTGCCAAACTGCACGAGCCGCCACTGGTTATCAACGATCGGTGCTCTTTCTAGGAAACTTTTCCTACTCAATGGACATGTTGTGGTATTGCATAACATGAATTTTTAAGGCGTTTGTCAGCTTTCGACGTATTCTCGCCCACTCTGAAGCGAGTACCTATAGAACTTGAACCTCATTGGTGTATTTAATTATTCGCACTTCCGTTTCCGCTGGAATTACTTTCTCAGTGTGTATCACTACAAAAAAAAAAAAAACAAAAACAAAAACAAAAAATCTTATTTATTTTCCCTTCAGGGAGAATCTATCGGAAAACTTGGATCTCGAAGATATAAAATCAAGCGATGAGAGTAAACAAGAACAAAGTTTCGACAGTGCGGATGGATCAAACCTCAATCGAATCAAGAAATCGTTTAAATTCCCTCTGGAACACTTCCTGGGCGTCGGAAAACCGGACGATAGGGATACGGCAAAGGCTTCTGACGTCAAACGAAAAATCAACGAGGCGAAAAACGCCGACCTAACCAAGAATCCGAGCGAATCTATCGCCAATGGGGTCTCTGATTACGTCGGAGAAGGGATGGCAGATCAAAACAATGGGGGAGTTTCGCGACTGCAAAGACTCAAATTGACCCCGAATGACTTGACCGTCGATGCAGCTGTTGCACAGCTACTCGAGGACAAATCCGGTCGATCTTTAATCCAGGAGAGTCTCGACAAACTTTTAAGCTCTTTTCAGAAAAGAGAAGCCGATGATCCAATCGCTGTTGCTGACGATTCTGAGAGTAGCTTTTCCCCGGACGAGATCGAAGTTTCAGAAGGATCCCATGATGCTGACGGATTAAGCGAAATTGAAAGCAAGTCAGATGCTTATAAAGCGCAGGTATGTAAGATTAGCCCTTTGCATGTCACGCCCAAGTTTATATCTGATTTTTTAACTAAATTGGTGTGCCTGAACACTGAAAAAGAAGACTGTTAAGGTGATTCCAGGCGAAACTTTTCCAGATTTCAATCCGATGGATAGCGCCACTAGTCGCTTTTTGGAAAAGACGTGTTTTTGGCGTTTTAAACTGAAACCATAGATAAAACGCAAAATCCAATAACGTCAGCACCTGCAAAATTTTTTTATGGATTTTTTGAGCCCAAAATGAGAAAAATTGGTTTAAAATTAAAGCCGTAAATTATGAAATTCGTTTCGCCATAAGCTTAGTGAGTGAGAGTGAGCGCGAGTGATGATACGTCTATCTGCCTCACTCGCACTCATTGCGGCTTACGGGAAGTTTCGTTTTTCATAATTTCCGGCTTTATTTTTGAGTGTTTCAGTCTGAAACTTTCAGGATATCTTCCTGAAGTATGCTCGCAGGTGCTGACCTTCCTCAAATTTGTGTTTTTAGCGTGAATTCGACAAATTTAACAAAAAACTGTTGACTTTTTGAGCAGCGTGACGTGGTGTCCACGGTTGGAACTAATCGACCCAGGAATCATCTTAAATTAACAGAAAAAGTCATGTTGTTGAATATCCGGTTTTCGCCAAAGAACTTTTACATGGACGTTGATCGTGACGATTAAAATTCTGGAAATCGTAGGACATCTTGTTAAATTGTTAAGTACGGCGTCTTGTAATTTCAAGAATCTTTATCGTTGCGATAGCGTCAAAAGCATTTCTTTGGCAATAACCGGACTTTCCCCGTCGATTTGACAGGTTTTTAATTTTTTTTTTCTTTCACTGAGTTTTGTCGGATTTAATGTGGAAATTGGGGTGGATTCTGGGGGCGCAGCTACGCAGGGGTCATGGCTCCTCCTAAAATTGAAAAAAAAAAAAAAAAAAAAAAAAAAAAAAAAAAAATATACACGAAGTAGTTACGAAATACCTATTGGATACTGGTGAAAACATTACATACCATTCTAGGAAATCCCCCCCAAACGCAAATAGCCCCTCCTAAAAATGAGTTCTGGAGCCACACCAGATTGAAATCCCTAAAATATTTTACATTGATATGATGGAAATTATACGCCTAAAACTAAATAATATAAACTGGTTCTGATGGAAAAGAAGAAACCTCCGTACATTTGGTGTCACATTGCACATTCGCACTAATGGTAAGAGAGTGAGATTGAGTGACCTAAAAAGTGCAAGAAAATCATCCAAAATTATCGTTTCCAACCGCGGTTTTAGAAAAAATTCCCGTGACATGTCTAGGTTTAAATAACTGGTCAAAACTATTTTCTAAGATTGGGACTGATCTCGAAAGTTTATAAAGTAATAAATCGATGCGAAAACACACTCTGATTTTTGGCCACTTTTTGACGATCTCAGACCATGGTGCATTGTGCGTGCCTCAAACTAAGTAGATAGTGGCTCGTGAAATGCGATATATCGATGTCTACTCTATTTAAAACTGTGGAAAAGTATCGATCACAGACCATGGTGCATTGTGCGTGCCTCAAACCCAGTAGATAGCGGCTCGTGAAATGCAATATATCGATGTTTACTCTATTTAAAACTGTGGAAAAGTATCGATCTTCAGGGGGTGCAATTAAACTCCCCGAGAAATCGATACTTTTCTATAGTTTTAAATAGAGTGGACATCGATATATCTATGCTCGATATCGAAGTTCGTCAGGGGGTGCAATTTAACCCCCGAGAAATCGATACTTTTCTACAGTTTTAAATGGAGTGGACATCGATAGATCGGATTTCACGAGCCGCCACTGCTCAAATCGCATGTCAATTTCTTATATGACAAAAAACGCAACACCTGATGATGACATTTGTAAAACGATACGTCGATACCTGGAAGAGGAAACGCGATACAAAATCACAATCGGCCGCTTGACTTGTGTATCGTTTTCCCCCTTTACAGAAAAACCTTGTACTAAAACTATTTTAAGTATCAGAGGAAGGAGTAGAAATGGGACTCTTGCAAACTTTTTCTATTGGCAAACGAATAGTCCAATCTGACGTAAAAACCAGGGAAAATCAGGAAAACCACGCTAAAAAAAGCCTAAAATAATTCACTAATAAACTCAGAAAACATCTGTAACGGCGAGATCGTAATGGCGGAACTTAGCTGGTGTCATACGAGATTCCTGTCTAATTTGTCACTTTCTCTAAGGAAACACAGAGATATGTCTCACATAAGATAGGAATCTCCCATGATACCAGCGAAGCTCCCCATTAAACCCGATTCTGAGAGTGAATTTTGTGATTTTTTTAATGTACTAGTCGTCATTTTTATAGGTTGTTATGCAATAACCAACTCTTCAAGGAAGCCGTAAACTCCTGGACTGACCATAAGAACTCCTAGACCGGTGAATATTCGAAAACAAATTCCTAGACGGGGGAGGAAAATCCAACACTCACCTGTGTAAATTCCATCGGGTGTGTCATCGGGCTCTGGTCACTTACATCGGAGAGCTTTTGATGAGTACTGGGCTTACGTTGAAAGAAAGTTCGCAAAGCCTACTTTGTATTGAAAAAGTAAGATCTGAGAACTTTCTCCCCCCTTTGCTCTGTTCACTGATTGTCCACTAATCAAAAAGAACCAACTAATAAAATCCAATTATTATCAAATGAAACCGCGTCAAAAGTCACAACAACAAAAAAAAAGTTTATAAAATCACCCCTCTTGAATAACTGTTGCCTTTACTTCGTTGGCTTTACTTTGACTTTACTTCGGCTCTAGTTTTTGCATTAAAACAAGATTTTTTTTTTTTTTTTTTTTTTTTTTTTTTTTTTACGGAAGGTGCCTTACCGGTAATTCTGCCACACCTGGGTAAGCAGGGCCGCGGACGACCGTTTATAGCGTTTATTGGAAAATATTTCACTCGTCTAGGAGTTTACAATTCGCAAATCTCAGCCGTCTCGGAATGTACCATTTTGGCATGGTCAGTCTAGGAATTTACACCTACCCACTCTTCAATCACCTATAGCAAACGTTTACAAGAGTCCCACTGGAGCTATTTTATGAGCATCGTTAAAATTTAAAAGAAAAGAAATTTCACGAGTATTTTTTGGGTTCTTTGTTTTTTTTTTTTTTTTTTTTTTTTTTTTTACTCAAATCGCAGGTACGAAGAGGCCTCGATCGACTCTTGAGCTCAATCAACAAAAAAGAGACCACCGATATCGACAACCGCGACGTCGAGGCATTCTCCGGAAACGGAAACAGTCTATCATCAGAAGTTCAGAGAAACCGGAAGGGATCCGGGAGTAGCTCAGAGACCGGAAGTAGTTCAGCGACCGGAAATATCGACGCTAAGATCCGAGATCTGAAAGACCTTATGGGAATAGTTTCGGCGAGTGACGCCAAATCGAAGCTGGTCGGCGATAAATCCGATTTGGATCTTCTTCACGAGATCATTGACAGATACGAGAGTGGTGGACGGACCGGAAGAAGTCGCGGGGACACAGGACGGGGATCGCGGAAGTCTTCCGCGGTTTTGGTGTCGCCATCGGCCTCGGCGATTCGAGAACCCAGTTTAGACGAAGAAAATGTCGATGATCTCAGCTCGTTGAATGGTGGCCGTCTGAACGACACTTTCCGGTCCAGAGCCAACGCCGCCGGAAACGTAGGGCCGGGAAGCTCGGCCAGAGAGTCGACTTCCGGAGTGCCTGATTCTACAGCGGGATCCCCTTTGGACACGGATTTGGATAGGCTGATTCAAGAGGCGGCTGAGAGGGCGGCCCAGTGGGTCAACGAGAATTTCGACACGGCGAAGAAAGTGAAGAAAGCTAAGATCAGAGGGCTGGAACTTAAGAGACATCACTCGAAAAGTAAAGACGACAATCGGGTGAGTAAAAATGCCTCTAATCATGGGCGTAGCTAGAAAATCTTTCTCGGGGGGAGGGGGGAGGGGGGAGGGGGAGTGGGAGGGGAGGGGGGAGGGGGGTCTGGGGGTCCTCCTCCGGGAAATTTGCCAATTTAGCCGCTCTAAGACGTGATATCTTCACCTCGCAACTGATTAAAAAGTAATTTTGTTTCTTTGCCATAAAGAAGTCGATCTAATTAGAAAAAACTAACCTTAGAATTGTATTTTTTGGTACTCGTGAAATCAAAATAAGACTAACATCGTAGAACACAAAATAATGCGGAAAAAAGGAAAAGAAGATTTTCCTCTCGATGTTTTCCGTTTAGGTAATCACCAAAAGTAAAAATACTTCATGCCTGTGAACAGTGTTTTTTATTCCGTTTTACATTTTACAATTATTTTCTATTCTTTCAATTAATACTGATTTTTAAGCGTGCCGTATATATACGGTACGCTTTTTGTTTTCATTTTCATATCTAATATATAGGTTGCATGCTTTGCTTATGGCAAAACCTTGGCGGGAAAGGTTTGAAAAATTAAAAACGTGTTTTCTTAAAACTGGTTTCATTAATCGTTAATTTATTGCTGCAATCCAGGAGGTCTCGGCGTCTATTTTCTTAAAATTGTAAAAGTTTTGGTATTCCTGTTAATTTCAATAAGTTATTAAGCGTCAAAGTCGAATTCCTTTGAACGAGAATTCCATACAGGTCCAGCAACCTAAGTCATTTGTGCCAACCTATGAGTCAAAATTCCAAGGCAGGAGGGGGGTGGAAACATCCTTCACAGAAACCCTCTTTGCCCCTCGGTTTTGGGCTCCACCGGTCACGAGATTTCTTCACGGTTCATTAAGCGGAGAGATTTGTGAATGTGTGGGAGAGAGAGGGTGTTAGAGAGGCTTTGTGTCTCGGATCTAGGAGGGTCTGAGGACTCATAAAAGTGTCAACATCAGTTTGACGGCGGTATCGAAAAGAAGTGACGGCGAGGTATTGATGAAGAGCGGGGGGGGGGGTATAGAAAAGAGAGGGGCTCATTCATATCCTTTAGTAGACCTGTTTAGTGATGACGTCACCATCAAAATAGGTTCCAAACAAATGCTCTATCTCGCTCACTCTCGTTGATTTATCTATAAGAAATCAGATCCAAATTTTCGAACGCATATTCATGCTAGTTAAAGCACAGTTTTCTCAAATTTTATTGCACCATTAGATTCCACGTACCTTAAAGTATTTTTCACTCTAACAGAATTCCTAAAAGATCACAAGCGAATTTACAATCACAGTTATACCGAAAGATGTTCTACGTTTTGTCCTCGTCTTACTCACGGTCTCTTATGGGAGTATCACCGCCATGACACTCAATCATTCTAACTTCTCTTCGTATCGAAGCTATTGTTCGAGGTATAACACATGTCGTGATGGTGCTGATGAGCCTATATCCTAGAATGTTGTGCTCATAAGAAACTGTGAGTGTGACAAGGACAAAACATAGGACTTTCTTCGATATAGCTGTGATTGTGCATTGTTGCGCGATGTTTCAAAAAGTTTGTGGTAGCGAGCTCACATTTTATCAATGAGAAAAAAGTGGCTGTTAAAACTGTAAGAATAGAACCATAGATGTGTTTCGTCTTATTTCAATAATAAGACCTATCGTTGCTATAGTCAGCGCTCTTGAATCTACACGAATACCGATTGTCTCTATAAAATTTCGATTATTTTTATGGGAAATAAAGCGCGGGAATATATATCATATCGGAAAATTCATTGAAACAATCGGAAATTTTTATAAGGGACGTGGAACCCAATGGTGTGATAAACACAACTGGTGCAAAGAACTTGTTGTTTACTAGCACTTGTATTTGAAAATTTGGATCGTATTTCATATGGGAAAACCCACGAGAGCGAGTGAGACGGAGCCTTTTTTTGGAACCAATTATTTTCATTACGTCACACTAAACAGGTCTTGGTCATTGGAAACATTTGAAATTCTGGGGGATCGGCAAATTGAAAACCCCTTAATGAGCGTCTATGCAATCAAGGGATTTTTGAGGAAATTTGGGCGTTTTGTTGAAAAAAAGGTTTTTAAAATCCAGAACAAAGGGACGGGGGTAAAATTCGCATTAATAGCTCTAAAAAGTGAGAGGGGCTGTCGCGTGTCTTCCACCCCTGGACAGCCTCCTCCCTGCGGCTATGGAATTGACTCTGGAATAACTTATTTACCTATCCTAAAAAGTTTCTCGCGTGTACAGTATTTTTTACTGGAAGCCTCTTCAAATTTTGGAAATTATAGGTCCATATGAAACTTTGCTTTTCCAAAACGAAAAATGATATCGACCCACGGCAACAGAAAAAAAAAAATCATATTACAATGCGTTATAGGCTTAATTTTAACTGTAAACATTCGATATACTTTTCAACAAAATAAATGGGGAGAGGGGGAATTAAAATCCACAAACGTCTTAAACCTCCACACCTACTATAATCTATAATGCTCTATACCCCTAGAATGCTTGACGTGTAAAGGGCACCTGAAATGGTTAGTTCTGTATATTAAAGGATTATTTTTTCATGAATTCGCAAGTGTTCCATTTATACATATTACATATCTACATCGTGACAATCGCAACAAGTGCTGACAGCACCTAAAACGGAAAAAAGAAGAAAAAAACTGTTTATTATTTAGAATCACGGCTTTTCCGAATATGACACTTTTTGACTTCAAAAGAACGCAACCTCATTTTTGATCCCTGAACAAGCCGTTTAAAAGGTGGAGGGATTTAGAAATATCTATTGTCTATACTTTATGTGGGTAAAAAAGATCGAGCCTTATCAAATAATTTTCTCTTTTCAGCTTTCAATGGGTTTGTTGCAAACTTTTGCTACAGCGCTATAGAGTTTTGATTTTTATGTAAAATCGCCTGAAAATTACATTGGCGGCATCAAATAGTCATAAAATCCATTAATAAACCCACAAAACGCATTATAAAGAAAGCCAAAATGGCAGTCGTAAAGCCGAACAATCTCTGCACGCGCATACGACGAACATCAAAGATAGGCGATCCATTTTCCCCTTTTTCGTTGAAAGGGGGGGGGGGGGGGAAGAAAATATCTATACAGTCAAACTGTGATTTTAAAAATTTGCATGGTCAAGATGTTGTGTTCTGTGAAGGGTGGCGGGGGGGGGGGGGGCAAAATATCAAGAATATAGGGTGTTTCAAAACTTAAGTGCCAAACTTATAGAGTGTATTTTTGGGGTCAACACATATATAAGGCTTTATTTTCCTACACGAATATGTGCTGCAAATGTTTCTCTTCTGAGCTAGAGCCCTCCAAAGTTTTGAAAACAAAAATTAAAAAACGAACACAAAAAACAACGCCTTTGACTCATCTCCTTATAGATACATCTGATCTTTTATTTTTCCATCATTTCTCACCAAATCAGCTCAATTGGACAGCACTTGTCACAAAAGAACTGAGTGACATTTTTGATAAAATTGAGTTATTGATTGATAGACCTAGCAATACTCAATCTCGAAGCAACAAGTGCTTCATCTAATAACAACTATTTCCTCATTGAAGCCTCATTGAAGTCATTGTCCATGTGATGAAATAAAATGAGAACTTGGTTCCTTTTTCTTAAACCTTAATCCGAGTCACGTAAGGAACCAACTCCGACTTGGTTCCTTTTATAGAATTGGGAACGGACTTAAGTCCGGATTAACAGATTTTAAAATATCAACAGTGTAAACCAACTCTGCCGTTTGGTTTCTCTTAGAGATTCGTTTTTCGTGATTATGCCAAACAAAAAGAAGAAAAGAACCAATTAAGTCACTTTAAACGCTAAAAATTAAGTAGGTACCTTTCCTGCATAGGAAATTCCACTTTTCCGGTGTTGAAATGCAAAAACATAACACGGTAGTTGAATGAAATCAAAACGTAAGTAATTCCGCGTTTTTTGTTTAAATGCTAGCTCTTCAACTTTGGACTCAATTTTCTCGAGATCAGCTCCATGTCAAGTGGTTCCTCTTTGATGAATTATCATTGCTAGCAAAAGCATTAAAGCTGTTCAGACTTTAGTGGCACGCTTTTCCAACACCTGCGTGTTGGAATTTTCCCTGCTTGTTTTTTTTTTTTTTTCAATATCAGATTTTCTCCCCCCCCCCCCCCCCCGACGTAGCTACGCTCATGTCTCTAATCTTTGTGCAACTCTCCATTTTCCATATTGAACGCTCCTATCCCTGGAAAGAATAGTCTATACAGGTCCATAAGGTCCATGACCAATTCCTTGTATGGATTCCTTGTTTCCTTGGATATGTATGGATATCGTATGTTGATATCCTTACAGATCCATGGACACATTCAGATGGATACAGCGATACCTTTTCTCTTTCATAATATATAATAACCCATTAACCCGGCAAACGTATGTGGTGATAGTCAACATTTTGGTGAAGTTGCGGCTAACTTACAATTTATTATCGCAAAAGACTCATTCAATGAGGCTCTTGCAAACTTTTGCGACGGGGGATTGAAGAAATGATTCTTGCATGAAAACCTGTAAAAATAACGATTATTCCACAGAAAAATCACGGAATTCACTCTCAGAATCGGGCATAGTGGCGGTTCAACGCAAGTATCGTGGGAGATTCCCATCTAAAATGAGACACATCTCTGTGTTTCCGTATAGAAAGTGACAGATTAGACAGGAATCTCCCATGATAGATACCTGCATTGAAGCGTCATTACGATCTTGCCGTTGAAGCAGTTTTGTGAGTTTATCAAGAAGTTGAGATCTTTCTGTTAGTGGGATTGTTTTTTCATTTAAATGATTAAGAAGTTGACAAAAATTACTTCAAAGTCGTCTGAATGTCCCACCTGTTACAAAATAATGACCCGGTAGCCAAATTGTTACTGCCATGCAGGAATATTTAAACAATTCAATCTTACTAATGTCCTTCTCGCTTTATTAAAAGATGCCAAGTTTATTAGTTTTCGAGAAGATGCGAATAGGTAATTGTTCCGTTGCAAACTTTTGCTGCAGCGTTAAGAAGGGTTGATTTCTAAGTGAAATCATTTGAAAAGAATGTTGAATGAAGGAGAAAGTTCCAAAATTGACTCACAAAACTCATTAATTGAGGCCATTTCCGGAAAAAAAGGCCCATACAACAGCGGGTGTGCTCTTTACAAGAAATCATGTGATTAAGTAGAGACTTTTGTCCGAAGAGCGCATCTCTTGTTTTATGGGCCCTTTTTTTCCGGGAACGGCCTTAATTTATTTTATAAACAAAATTCCAATATGGATGTCGTATGAGCGAGACAGAATGGGGGAGGGGAGTCCCTTTCTAATCACAACATTCTATGCTGATAAAAGTTATTTAGCATAAAAAAGAACCTGCTAGAAGATAGACGGGACTCCCCCAAAGTGACCCGCACATTTGACCGCCATCTTGGATTTCTCTATTACGCCTTTTGTCAGTTAATAAGTGGATGTTGAGTCTTATTAGGTAATACTTTCATTGTGATTTCCACGCGATTTACTTTACAGAAAAAACGACCCTCCATGACGTTGTAGCAAAAGTTTGAGAGAGATCCATCGATACAGTCCATTTGCCTGTAGCAAAACTTCGCGAAACCACAGAATAATACAATCAGAACGGAAACTCACACAAGAGCCAATGGAAGCAAGTTTGGAATTTAACGGCACCAATAGGCAACGCTGTGGTGCTATATCCCAACATGGCGGACGAGTGTGATTTGTGTTGAAACTCATTTATTTCTGTAAATTCTGGAAAGAAATCTCAAGTTTCCGGCATCACTTTTATTCCATTGGCATTTCAGAATTAAAATTTCGCGAATCATGTCCTATATTTTTTTTTTTCGCGCTCGAATCCAGATGTAAACATCCTATATCCCAACATGGCGGACGCGAAAAGAATTTGCTTCAAAATCCGACAAGAGTTTCCGTTCTGGTTGTATTATTTTGTGGCGAAACCTCCGTCAGAAAAAACTTAACCCTTTTTATCAATTATCTTTGCAGATAACAAACTCCTCCGAGTGTCAAACCTCTGCCCAAAACTTCCTAGACTTGGACCCGTATCAGAATCTTCTCACCCCCAGTCCAAAATCAGCCAATAACAATTCAGACTCTCAAACAGATCCGAATAAACAAAGCGCGATGCAAATTATAATGCAGGCGACGCCCTCGGACTCCTTCGCTACTCCAGGCGAGAGCAAATCCCACTCTTCGTCAAACGCAAGCGACTCCGTTTACTGCAACTCGAATGGTGTCCCGGAAACGGCCGACTCTTCGATCGAGACAAAATGCGACGAATCGGTTCAGAATAAAGACAAAGAAAAAGATTATCAATCGGTGACTGCCAAAGGTGACACCGGTGGAGTCCACTCACCTTTTCATCCGCAACGTTTGAGAGTAAACACCGGAAGTGAGATGAAAAAAGTGAAAGGGACAACTGTTTCCTCTAGATCGTCGCAAAAATGCGCCAGCACCAATCACAGTCCCACCCGCTGGTGCAAAAGTACCAAAACGATAATTCACGATCTTGATCCAGAAATGCTACGAATCCTATGCTCTAAGTCGGCCATTTTGAATTCTGAATCGACGACCACACCGTGCGCTTCTCGTAGTGGCACGACGCGCAATCTGACGGCGATAGCGGCAGTTGCGACTTCCGAACCTGCTGGTTCCAGAAGACAGTCAGGACAGTCGGTACTCATGTCCAGCGCGACGTCTGTGAGGCCGAAGAAATTCAATAGCAGCTCAAGTGTCGTCGATAAAAATGCGATATTCACTGAAAAGATACTCAGCCAGATTCTGAACACGACGCTCAAAGAGGCTCATTCGAATGGCAGTGGTCTGCATCAGTCCTTTGGTAAAGCAACCTATAAAAAGTAGTTCCGTAGCGTAAGCAGTAAGAGTGCCTTCCTTTTATGATGTAGGCAAAAACTTTTCATCGGAGATATAACCGGCAAAATTGAGTTTTATCAGAAAGAGCTCCTTCATTTCATGGTGTAGGCAAAAACGTTACCTCAGAGATTGACGACAAAGTCGAGCTTAGTTAGTAAGAGTGTCTTCATTTCATGATGTAGGCAAAAACGTTACCTCACAGATTGTCGACAAAATCAAAACAGCAAGAAAAAGTGGGCGATCGCACGCTTTGGACTTTTAGTGGCAATTATTTGGGAAGCTATTAACCTCAGAACATAATATGCGATGAAATTTGAATTACTAGCGAATTCAGGATTAATCTACTTTTAACCACTGAGCCGATTCATAGATTCAGTTTTTTTTCTCCTTTTTTGTTCTTTTTTTCTTTTGAGACATCAAAGCAATATATTTAACCCTTTAAAGACCAGGTTAGTTCAAGAGAACACCACAGGGAAGGTACACCTACCGTCTCTGCCTTCATGAATGTTGATGTATTTTTGAGCCATATACTTCTCTACCAGTGAATGAACGTTGATGTATTTTTGATCCATATACTTCTCCATCAGCAAAGTGCTTACGACTCTTTTTCGTACTTTTACGTACTTCGACTTCTGCTACAATGGTTTTGATACATAGATTATCGAGCTGTGTCATCACACTATTATACTATATGCGTCCAAAACAGTGTAAACAGTATTGCCGCTGTTTACTAATTTATACATTGTCTTCCAACAAAATAAAATAGTGATTTTAAACTTTTTTTTCGCTTTTTCAGGAAACATGAGTAAAGACAAGATTGACCTGAACAACTTATCGGAGTTCTTCCACTATTTCGTCAACGCAGCCGAAGCAGCGACGAACACAACAGTCAGAAACGTAGAACTTCCCATGAACAAACTTGAAGAGCTTTTGAGCGTGGATCCAGAATTCGGCAAGGTTGCGACCCCTGCCGCCGAGTGTGAAAACGCGACGTTGAACCGAGGCGAAAGTTTAACGGGCAAGCTTGGATCTAAGAAATATAGTCCGGAACGTGTCAATGGCGGGAACAGCAATAAACTTTTGAGTCACTTCGTGAACTTGGCCTCCCTCGAGAATGAGAAGAACAACAAGAAATCGGAGAAAGGGAATGAGAAAGGGGCAGGGAGTGGCGGCAGCGCCGTTGGACACGCGGATAGGCCACTCGCAGAGCATGATCGCGAGGCGACGTCGTTGACTCCGTTGAAGGCGCTGACCGGTTTCTTGGATCTCATCCGAAGGCAATCTGGCGAAGCGGCCTCATCTCATAAGAACTTGATCGAGCAAAGCAACGAACACGCTCGATTTCATCCAGGTCAGTATACACGCTATTACATTGTATCTCACCACAATGGGGCTCTTGCAAACTTTCGCTATATGCAAATAAATAGTCCAATCTGATGTAAAGACCAGCGGAAATGACGAGAATCACAATGAAAAAGTCTAAAATTCAGTAATAAACTCACATACAGTAGAACCCCGATTATCCGCGGTCCAGATTATCCACGGTCCAGATTATCCGCGGTCCAGATTATCCGCGGTGAGCTCGGAGTTTTTTGTTTTTTTGTTTTTGGACTGAATGGAAAGTGTTGAGAGCTTCGGTTTCCATGGTTGACTGCGGGGAAACTGATAAGTAAAAGGTCAAAAAACCATCCAAAGCTACATTAAGAAATAATTCTCAGCATTACAATAAAAGAAGGTGATATTTATTTATTGTACAAATAGCTATAAATTTACTCTCCTTTTGTACTTATTTCGAAAATACGTTATTATAACGTCCATTTTCCATCCTCGGTTCGAAAGATCGGATTATCCGCGGTTTTCGACTATCCGCGGTACCTCCGGTCCCAATTACCGCGGATAATCGGGGTTCTACTGTAATTGCTATAACTGCAAGTTCGCAATGGCAATTCAACGCAGGTATCATGGGAGATTTCCGTCTATTTTGTCACTTGATCTACGGAAAACACAGAGATTTGTCTCCATTTAGATAGGAATCTTCCATGATACCTGCGTCTCTCCGCCATTAAGCCCGATTCTGAGAGTAAATTTCGTGATTTTTTAGTGCACTTTTCGTCACTTTTACAGGTTTTTATGCAAGAATCAACTCTTCAATCCTTCCTAGCAAAAGTTTGCTAGAGCCCCATTCATTATATGTACTATCGACGAATCAAAGATTGTCGCGAGATTTTCACGAGATAGTAGTTTTCACATTCAAGGTTTCGGTTCGGCTACTTTTCATACTCCTCACCCTTCGCCAGTAGGGTTGAGGCGCCAAATCCGTTGCAGGTCAGTCCCACACTCACATTCATAACTGAAAATGTGTGAAAATTTCGCGACAATCTTTAATTCGTCGATAGTACAAAAGCTCATGTTGAAAAACACATTTCTCGCCTCAATAAACATCAGGCCTGATCGTTGGTTTTAGATCGGAAGAATCGCCCATTGATTAATATGAGAAATTCTGGCAACCATAAAGTAACGAGCTGCCCTGTGTTGTTCATTGATATGTATTACGCATTTTTATTTTCGACTTGGACCAGGGGGCTGATTCTGCTCATTTGGACGAGACGAGACGGGATAGCGGGAATCGACCAATCCCATTGGTTTAAACCAAAAAGTAAACAAGAGTCGCAATGGAGCTGTTGCAAACTTTTGCTACAGGCTTATTAGTAGTTGCTAATGGGCTAATACCCTGTAAAAATAACGATTGGCGCACTAAAAAATCACGAAATCCTAAACTCACAAAATGCTTTCAAATGTGAGACCGTAATGGCGGCCGGGGCCGCGGTTTTCATTGGGGTTCCCTATCTTCAATCAGCGCCATCTACACGTGGTGTTCTCGCAACACCACACAAGAAGAAGAAAAAGCATGCAATTGCCATAAGAAAACCGCGGCCTCGGCCGCCATTACGGTCTCGCATTTGAAAGCATTTTGTGAGTTTATGAGTGGATTTCGTGATTTTTTAATGCGCTAATCGTTATTTTTACAGGGTATTGCCCCAGAATCAACTTTTATTAAGCCTGTAGCAAAAGTTTGCAACAGCTCCATTGCATTAAAAGCCAGCGTGGTCAGTGCTGATAAGAGTCGGCTTCTGATTGGCTGATTTACCATATTATGGTGAAATTTACCATACTTGCTGACAGACGGCAAAATCAGCTATGCAGACGGTTAATTTAACCAGTCTTTTTTTTTTTTTTTTTTTTTTTTCGTGTATACTGCATAAACCTTTCGTTTGCGACTGAGTTTAATTCACGTTTCTATCCCTCTCCTCAGCCGACAGCAATCAAACAGTCGCACTCAATGTTTTCATAAAAGCAGCCATCATCCCGGACTTCAAAAACACCACTTCTCAACAGAAGCACGGAGGTCACGTCGAGGGTCACTATCACTTGGCCAGAGCCTCAGCGTTGGCCGACAGGGACAGGGATACCGGTATTGAGACTGGTGGGACCGCAAGTTTCCACTCGACGAGGATCGATAGATCGAATATCCGAGGTAACACTCAATCGAATGCCGAGGCAAGCGGCGCAGGACTTGGGTCACACCTGAGAGATCACCTACCGGATATCAACAATCTCTTAAAATCAATCATCATCAAATCGCGTTTCGAAAGGGACGCGCCCAAAGGATATTTAAGATCCCTTGAGAATAGCCTCAAGCGTCGTCAGGAATATGACTGATGTCCCTTCAAGGATAGTAAATGGAAAATGGATCAGCATTACTGATCGGTGAGGTATTGGTGTTTTTATGTCAGATGAGCTATTCTCAACGATTTGAATCAAACGAAGATTATACCAAATCGTTAAAAATCTTTAGAGATAAAAGGTATCAATTTAAGTTTATAGCACTAATGTAAAGACGGTATCAAAATTATTGCAGATTGTTGCCTAGATTACGTAGTGAAAATCATGAGACAGAGAGTTTTAGTCAATCAAGAGAAGACATTTTTTGTCGATGGATTTAATGAAGGAATGTGTGAATCGCGTGGAAATCTGAAGGCTGTAGCGTCACTATGTATACTTACCAATGAGTCTGTTGCAAACATTTTCTACAGCTGTAGACAACGTCTATTCTGCGGGCCGATCATTAACTTCATCGTTAAACCGATCGTTAAGACTGTGTATGAGTGATTCTGTTGGTCGAACATTGTGAAACTTAGCCGTTGCTATGGTAACCATCGTTATAGTGTCCGTTTTTTAAAGGTTACTCATGAATAGCCTTTATAAAACGAGACTCTTAACGATGGTTACCATAGCAACAGCCAAGTTTAACAATTTTCGACCAATAGAATCACTCGTAGACAGTTTTAACAATCGGTTTAACGATAAAGTAAATGATCAGCCTGCAGATGTGTTAAACCGCGTGAAAATCACGTTCAATGCATCGGAAAGTCTCTAAACCCCACTCTCAAACTCAATAAATGCGTTCAACAAAATTCAAATATGGCGGTCGAGTGTGCAGGCCACGATGGGAGAATATCATCTAATCGCAACTTTCCATGCAGAGAAAGTATAGAGATAGCTGCAATAAGATGGGACTTCCCCAAGGTCATAGATTAAAGAGGTATGCTCATCTGACTTCGCGCCTTAAATTCAGTAGCGCGAAGTTCAAAATTCAGATCCAAGATGGCCGACAAAAGCAGAAAACATTGTACACTCTTTCCAGAAAACATCGGACTATTTTCTGCTTTTCTGGAGAGGGAGCCCAATGTTTTCTGGAAAGAATATACAATGTTTTCTGCTTTTGTCGGCCATCTTGGATCTGGATTTTGAACTTCGCGCTACTGAATTTAAGGCGCGAAGTCAGATGAGCATACCTTTTAAATCTATAACCTTGGGACTTGCCCATTGTGACTCACTCATGCGACCGCCATGTTTGAATTTTGTTGAGCGCATTTATTGAGTTTGAGAGTGGGGTTTGAGACTATTCGATACTTTAAATGTGATTTTCATGCGATTCTACTGTAGAATAGACCCTCTCTGTAGCACTGGCGTATCCAAGAAATTGTCCTTCTCTCTCTTCTCTCATTAGAGGGCATGTATTAGCAAAGGATAGAAGAGTGGGCGAAAATCACGTGACTGCCCCTAATCTGTCCTTTTCTATCATACGCGTTCTAATGGGAGAAGAGAGAGAAGGATAGATTCCTGGATCCGCCAATGCTCTAAAGCTGTAGCAAAAGTTTGCTGTAGACCCATTAAAAGATGCATAATGCATATATGTATAAATAAATGGTCTTATTTCAAGAGGCACAGCTCTTTTGGCACGTTGACAAGCCATCGATGATCAACGAACTAACTGTATCAAATGCGCTTAGTAATAATAGTGTTATGTTATAATAAATTAATTCAAGTCTCAATTGGTTAATTTTAAAAGTCAGAATATTTTGTTACGTTAGTTCCTTCAGTGATGGGTTTATGGGTATTCTCTTAGATTTATGTCCACAATTCAGACTAAAAATAAAATTAATTATTTTAAGAATGTTTGCGATGGTTGACGCTATTTTCATTTCATCGCCCCTTTCATACTTTTACAAATAAATGACTACGGATGCAATTCAGAGAATTCATTTGAGATCTGCTTGACTTTTCTACACTTTAAAAAAACCGTGAACCAAAACGCTTTGAGATTTCTCGAGGAGGTTTCGAGGGATTTTCAAAGGATTTTTTGTCATGACTTGGCAAATTGAGAGACGCGTTAAAAACACACAATTTTCCACTGGAGCTTTGTGATTTCATCGCCCTTTTCAGACTTTTACCAATCGATGACAAAGGGTGGAATGCAAAGAATTTACATGTTAAAGAGTCATGAGTTGCCAGGAATGAAACGACCCGCGTTGCATAAGGTAGGCAAACCCTTGGAAGCGATCTACTCTATTTGCCAAACTGAATCTATAGAGGGGTCACTCGGGGGGAGGTTCCGGTTCATCACCTTTTTCCCGATGTCCCATGTCCTATCGTATGCGATTAAAAGGGCGCAAAAACTTCAGGCCTGCTCGTAAGTCTGTTACCCACTTTGAAATAACATAGGCGGTGCCCCAAAAGAACGGAGGGGACGTTTTGAGAGCCCTGCGCAACTTTGGCGCTATAAAGGCCGCAAAAACCTTGGGTCAGCTTGTAAGTCTGTCTTTCCCTTTAAAATAACATAGGCGGTTCTCCGGAAGAGCACAGGGCTCGAAAAACTAGACTGCTAAATGAAACAAATTATTTTTCACTAAAACGGTGATGTGACTCACTTTTTCGATGCTTGCATGATATAGCAAACATTATGCCACAGACGGTGTCCGGCTCACATCTAAATATTCAATAATTTAACGAAAAATATGAGTTTTTCTGTGATCAACACAAACCAATCCACTTAGAGACGGTAAAATTCTCCATTAAAGTTCAAATAACCCATTAACACCACTTATTTCTAATTGTATATGCCTTTAATGGAGAGTTCGCCTATGGATCATGGGAAAAATTTATATAAAACTAATATATGAATTTATGTTTTTATGGCCCTAAAAAAATCAAGATTTAAGATCTATACGGAAATTCAAGACCAAAAAAATAAAAAAAAATAAAAAATAAAAAATAAAAAAATAAAATCGGAATCCGGAATCGATAACTGTCGGTTGGCACTGACTTGTAGTTGCGGGTCATGCATAGCAATTTATCCATGTTGAGAAAACTTTACTTGAAATTTCGTGGGACCACCCTTGCATGATTGGAACAATCTCGGATTCGGACCCCAAACAAAAGAACATAACTTTACGAATTTGAACAATGAGATTGTGGCGGCCTATCAAGGTCGCACTTATTGTCTCACACCTGATTGGGCGCACTCGCACTAATTATATAGCCCGAAATCATATAAATACACCGTGATCTCAACCAGCTGATCACTCCGCTCCAGCACACCAAGGTATATGGAGAACAGGTATGGACAACACTCGACTCAGGGGGCGAGGCCACTTGTGAAAAAGCGACTTCGCCGCCACCTTGTCTTCTATTTACACCGTGTATATCTTGCATAGTTGTTTGTGGTTAGGTTTGAAGGAGAAGTTTATCTGAAGCAATACTTTATTTATTTGAACAATGAAATGTAATTTTTATCTTCAAATGTTAATTTTGTGACTATATAATGGATTAACATCATCAATTACGTTGTTCATTTTCTTTTTCAAGATGTGAAATCTAAATTCGAATCGCGCGGTCAGAAAAATGGCGGCGGAGTCGCTTTTTTCACAGCCAATCAGAGCCAAGCTCAGAGTGTTGTCCATACCTGTTCTCCATATAGGTACCTTGCCAGCACACGGACGACCATGGAGAAACCAGCCGGCCGGCTGTCAACACGTAAAACGGCCCTTCTCAGGGCCACCAATAAATGTAGCGTTTCACTACATTTGGTGACCTCGACTGAACAATCAACGCAACCTTCCGAATCTCAGCGCGGACGAAAAGACGGAGCTCGGACCTCGCAGTTTCTCACGTGAATCAATGGAAAAGTATCGAGGCTTTGGGGATTCAATCGCACTCTCAATGAATCGATTCATTTGCATAAATTCAAATGGGGAAAAATACTATAACCAATACTGTTCACAAACCGCCATGCAGGGTCAAGGATAACAAGACCGCGAGGATAAAGCGCTATTTCGGTCCTTGGCCCTCAGTCCTGACTATTGCAAATCAGTCTGTCTGAAGCGGTCGGGCCTTTGAAAAAGTCACGTTGGACGGTGAGTGGTCGATCAAATGGCTGAATAGAGAATTAAAGGCTGCGCAAGAAATAAGCGAATCGAGCTCCATGCCGAGAGATGTTGCTAGATTTTCCAATAAATTAATAACTTTTACATTAATCAAATGAGGAAAGAATCGGATAATATCCGAAAAATGGCAACATTGGCCCAGCCATTATATAGACACGGTGCGATAAACCACCGCAGTTACGTTATCACCTCAATTCGTACAAACATCACTTTTAATTACTGATTTTTGTCATCAATTCTAATAGCGTTGTCAAACTGACCCAAAAATTCGCCGGATTAACGGTTTCAGTATAAGGACAATTAAATGAACTCTGAAAGAATTATTTTTTTAATCCAAGGTGTTTTTTTCCTTTTTGTTAAAGAAATTGCACAGTGAAATATTGACGAGGGGGAATTCCTTTAACCCAAGGAAAATGCCTGCTGGAACAAGTAAAAGATTCCTTGTTGTGACAGTGATTTTCCTTCATGCAACATAACTTTACTTCGCGCAAGGAAAACAAACTCACGAAAGTAAGCGTGTTTCTTTGTTTTTAAAGAAGTGATTTCTCTCAGTAAAGAGATGAAGAAATCAGAAGATCTCAAAATTACGAGGAGGCCCTTGCAATAACGTTGAGCTCACTCAGGATTACTCTGATTGCGTCATTTTTCCTGAATATGTGTATGTATATGTATAGGTCAAAGAGTATGCCATACATATTGTAGAGATAAAAACTGAAAATTGAAGAAATGGGGCAGTTGCAAGGGTTTGAGATTGTGCGTTTTTTATAAAGAAAATAATAGTACTCGATAAGCTGAGAACAATGGTGCCCTTGGTTTTTTCCCAACCGTCCCGGTTTTGGAGATACACACGTGTAAAGTTGTAAAAAATCGTGAGCGTAGTGACGTCACTATGCGGAATTCCCATTTAAAACAATGTATTTTGGGTCAAAATCTCATCTCCGGAACAATGAGACTTAATTAGAAACCAAAGGCATCTTTGTTCTCAACTCATTACGTACTTTCATTTTCTTTATAAAAAACGCAACATTTCAGACCCTTGCAACTGCCCCATTGTGAAATTTTTTGTACAAAAGCAGGTTCATTTCCGGCAGAGATCGTTTTAGAAGTTTAGACGCACCTAAACCAATAATCTTTGGAATTTTTTAACACTGTTTCTCATTATACTTGTAAAAAATTATAAAATGGAAACTAGGCCAACGCGAATGAAACCCTCCGCGACGTTTCGGTGGGCTCGCACTTTCACAGCACCATTTTCAATCGGAAAAATAAAAAATAAACTGTAGGGAACACCCTACGAACTCTTTCTCCCTCCATTTTTATCTGGAGGGCCCCCAGATCTCCCTTAAGAATTCTGGGGGGGACCCCCAGACCCACCTTAAGTATTCCGGGGGAGACCCCCAGACCCCCCTTTAGTATTCTGGGGGAGACCCCCAGACCCCCCTGTAGAATATTTAAATTTGTCTCTTTTTTGACCCATTTTCCCATTGATTTTAATGGAAACCAGTTTTCATCCATAACTAACCTAACAATTAAAATTTTAAAAAAACAAAAAAAGTCCCTCTGGGGAATGTTAAAAGCAGCATCTCTGCAAAATTTGGATGCATATGGATCAGTAGTTCAAAATTTATGCTGGATTTCACGTTCATGACTACAGACAGACAGACAGACGCCATAGAAATTTTGTGTATTTACTCCTCCCTACCATACATGGTTAAGAAATATTGAAATATCATGGATGGATGTTCTTTAGGATAGTATTAGGCATGATAAGAGCCAATTATTTTATAATTATCATGATTGATTTAGTCGCAGAGGGCCAAGTATCGAAACAAAAGGCATCAAAAATCTCTGCGCCATTGCAATACTTTCTCAATTTTTCTAATTTTATTAGAGTGAGAAAGTAATAAAAAATTAAAATTAGAACAAATAACAAAATTCTAAGATGGCTGCCATACGAGCGAGTCACAATGGAGGCATTCCATCTAATCGCGACCTTGAGTCCATGATTCATCACTTTTCTCAGCACAGAAAGTTGCGATTAGATGGGACTCCTCCACTGTGACTCACTCATACTACAGCCATATTGGAATTTTTTTAAAAGCGTTTACCCCTTTATGGACCAAGCCCGAGTAAACTCATTTTTCTCCTCTAGTCTCTTTCTCATTGTCTCAGATAAACGCCACAATCGATGAGAACACCACAAGATAAGGTCTCGTCAAGCGCCTTCAATTCGTAGGATAGGCAATTCCAACTCCACCGAGTACGAACAGTTAACTATCTTCCCTCTGGAAGCGGAGGAGTGGTGTTTTCTTGACCTAACCTGGTCATTAAAGGGTTAAAAGTGTTGTCTGTTTAAATTAAATTTTTTCTTTTGAAAGTTTATGAATAGATAAATTGATGAGAAATTTAATCTTTCTGATTTTTCACTGCAAATCAGTTCGTATTAGCGTTTTCAAATTGAACGAAAATATAGTTGAAAAACTAGGTTTCAATCCAAAATGCTGTACTTAAAATGCTGCGTTTAAATGCTGTTCCTGTGTTTATGTTTTGGCTTAAAACATAGTTTTTCAAACATTTTTTTCGTTTCTGATTTTTCGCCATTTTTTGATGATCTCAGACCATAGTGTTGCTTATGAAACAAAGTTCAAAGGTTACAGCGCAGCCGCACGCGACGTACTGACCAGGAGCGTAACGTGCAATTTGCAGTTTGTCCATTTCAACTCATGAAAAATATCGAACTTTTGAGCAGTGAACACCTTTGAATTCGATCTTTTACATGGGTTTAAGGTGAGGGTCGATTAGTTCCAACTACGGACACCACCTCGCGCTGCTCAAAAAGTCAACAGTTTTTTTGCTTAATTTAACGAATTCACGCTAAAAACACACATTTGAGGAACGTCAGCACCTGAGAGCATACTTCAGGAAGATACTCTGAAAGTTTCAGGCTGAAACACTCAAAAATAAAGCCGGAAATTATGAACTACGAAACTTCCCGTAAGCCGCAATGAGTGCGAGTGAGGCAGATAGACGTATCATCACTCGCGCTCACTCTCACTCACTGAGCTTATGGCGAAACGAATTTCATCATTTACGGCTTTAATTTTAAACCAATTTTTCTCATTTTGGGCTCAAAAAATTTTGCAGGTGCTGACGTTATTGGATTTTACGTTTCATCTATGGTTTCAGTTTAAAACGCCAAAAACACGACTTTTCCAAAAAGCGACTAGTGGCGCTATCCATCGGATTGAAATCTGGAAAAGTTTCGTCTGGAATCACCTTAAATGGGCAAAATACAACGTTGCTAATTTTCACGATACGCCACTGGAACTGACCTATTTCATGGAAATTCTTCACTGTATGGCCACAGAATAATACAATCAGAACGGAAACTCTGTCGGATTTTGAAGCAAATTCATTTCGCGTCCGCCATGTTGGGATATAGGATGTTTACATCTGGATTCGCGCTCGAAAAAAAAATTTAGGACATGATCCGCGAAATTTTCATTCTGAAATGCCATTAGAATAAAAGTGAGGCCGGAAACTTCAGATTTCTTTCCAGAATTTACAGGAATAAATGAGTCTTAACACAAATCACACACGCCGCCATGTTGGGAAATAGGACCACAGCGTTGCCTATTGGGTGCCGGTAAATTCCAAACTTGCTTCCATTGGCTCTTATGGGAGTTTCCGTTCTGATTGTATTATTCTGTGGTATGGCGTGACCGGTATAACTCTTCGACTTTTATGGGAGTTTCCGTTCTGATTGTATTATTCTGTGGTATGGCGTGACCGGTATAACTCTTCGACTTTTATGGGAGTTTCCGTTCTGATTGTATTATTCTGTGGTATGGCGTGACCGGTATAACTCTTCGACTTTTATGGGAGTTTCCGTTCTGATTGTATTATTCTGTGGTATGGCGTGACCGGTATAACTCTTCGACTTTTATGGGAGTTTCCGTTCTGATTGTATTATTCTGTGGTATGGCGTGACCGGTATAACTCTTCGACTTTTATGGGAGTTTCCGTTCTGATTGTATTATTCTGTGGTATGGCGTGACCGGTATAACTCTTCGACTTTTATGGGAGTTTCCGTTCTGATTGTATTATTCTGTGGTATGGCGTGACCGGTATAACTCTTCGACTTTTGTGGGAGTTTCCGTTCTGATTGTATTATTCTGTGGTATGGCGTGACCGGTATAACTCTTCGACTTTCATGGGAGTTTCCGTTCTGATTGTATTATTCTGTGGTATGGCGTGACCGGTATAACTCTTCGACTTTCATGGGAGTTTCCGTTCTGATTGTATTATTCTGTGGTATGGCGTGACCGGTATAACTCTTCGACTTTTATGGGAGTTTCCGTTCTGATTGTATTATTCTGTGGTATGGCGTGACCGGTATAACTCTTCGACTTTTATGGGAGTTTCCGTTCTGATTGTATTATTCTGTGGTATGGCGTGACCGGTATAACTCTTCGACTTTTATGGGAGTTTCCGTTCTGATTGTATTATTCTGTGGTATGGCGTGACCGGTATAACTCTTCGACTTTTATGGGAGTTTCCGTTCTGATTGTATTATTCTGTGGTATGGCGTGACCGGTATAACTCTTCGACTTTTATGGGAGTTTCCGTTCTGATTGTATTATTCTGTGGTATGGCGTGAACGGTATAACTCTTCGACTTTTATGGGAGTTTCCGTTCTGATTGTATTATTCTGTGGTATGGCGTGACCGGTATAACTCTTCGACTTTTATGGGAGTTTCCGTTCTGATTGTATTATTCTGTGGTATGGCGTGACCGGTATAACTCTTCGACTTTTATGGGAGTTTCCGTTCTGATTGTATTATTCTGTGGTATGGCGTGACCGGTATAACTCTTCGACTTTTGAGCGACGTTTGGCAACAACGCTGACGCTTGTTTCCCTCGTCAGCGCCACCGCCTTTGACGTTTTATCATTTTCCTCTCAAACTCCAAGTCCAAGTTAACACCCGCGGCCGGCTGCGATTCATTTTCGACGCGCTCACTGTTCGCGACTCACCTTTTCTCTGGTCTCTCTCCGAATAGGTATACGAAAATAGTACATTTATTTTCATTCACACAAACGCATTGGTTTACGCGCATACTCCACTCATTCATTCACGCATTCAGTTGCCTTATTTACGCCAGATCTTATGACTTCAGCGTGCGGATCCTTCGATTTCATTCATGATACGCAGGATCAATTCCATGCGCCACTTCACTTATCCATTCATTTGAATATCGTTGCTCTGATTATGCCTTTGTTGTCGAACTGTTTGTTAAATTGTGCGCGTTGATTTTTATTTAAAAAAAAAAAAAAAAAAAAAAAAAAAAAAAAAAAAAAAAAAAAAAAATAGTGCAATTTTTTGTTCCTTGTCAATTTTTCACTGGTGCATTACAATTTACCTGCACATCGAAAAGAAAATTTTGGTATGTCGCACTCACTTGAAATGGCTTACTCTCATCGGAATACTTACAACATCCCTCGTGTCTACCGCGAAACGGTAAGTTTGACCAATTCTGTATTTTTTCTCTTTCGATTTTGCAAGACTGGAATCCACGTTTTGTTTGTAAGTACATGACGCCATTCGATGTAATTATAAAACTGAATGTAAATTATCACTTAGTATAGATGGTGGCTTGTGAAATCTGGCAACTGTGCAGTTATTCTGCCATTTAAACCTCTGAAAATAGACCGATACTGCATCACCAAAGAATCAATTATCTCCCATAGTTTTAAATGGAGGGAATCCATGGTTGCTTCATTGAACGAGCCATTAATGATGTACTATCGGCGAATTAAAGATTGTCGCGAGATTTTCACCCATTTTTAGTTATGAGTGTGAGTGTGGGACTGGATCTGCAACGGCTATCCTGTCCCATCCGCACTGGTCTCTCACCTGCAAGGTGTGAGGAGTATGAAGAGTGGCCGAACGAGAACCTTGAAGGCGTTACTTAGCTTGTGAAAATCTCGCGACAGTCTTTAATTCGTCGATAGTACTTATAAACGCAAAAAGATAGAACGACCGGAAAACGTGCCCCTTTTTGGGTTCCTTGCAACGTTCCTTGTGAAGTGTTTTTTTTTTTTTTTTTTTTTTTTTTTTTTTTTTTTTTTTTTTTTTTTTTTAAGGTACAGCTCATACTACTCGATGTAAAACAATCGAATGCTGGTGAAGCGCTGCTTCACTTTCGAATCGATTGTTTTACATGTAATCAAATGGAGTGAAAACATTGTTGTCAAATTGCACGCGAGCCACCATCCACTGCGGCAGTTTATTTAAAGCCAACAGCCAAGCATGAATGTCTTTTAGTCAGTGGCGGATCCAGCCCCCGCGAACGGAGAGGGGGCGAATTTTGGATTTTTGCCCCTAATTGACCCCCTTTTCTTTTTTTTTCGCTCTCGCTCTCCCCCTTCCTCACCCCTCTTTCCCCATTTTTTGGGCCGAACGGGGGGGGCGATCGCCCCCTTCGCCCCCCCTGTATCCGCCAATGCTTTTAGTTATTCAATTTTCACTTTAAAAAGTATTATTGAGAGAGGATATGCACATTGCACAATACATTCGTTCGCAACACAACCATTCATTCACCCTGCAACAATTCAAAACTCATCCATTAACCAGCGATGAGCCACATATGACCGACCAAATTCTATACTCTTGGACTCCGGTTCAAAAATCCTAGACTCAAAATCTAGAACTAAACATTCAGCTATTAGCTGTCGTTGTAATTAGCTTTTTTCCTAGCAATAATATGGTGCCAAATAGCCTTGTTGCTTTGGAACCAAATTTTTTCTTGTAATTACTTCACCAGTGGCGATGGCGTAGCGTGCAGTTTGGAAACGTTGCACTGTGTCCATTTAACCCTTTCCAGCAAGGTGGTACAACATATGTACCACTTTCTGTAACATGGGTTTCAATGGAATTTAAATGGACATCTTGCAAAAACATGTGTGACCCATCAAAAGTCTTAGAAAATTGTCCTCTTTTGAAAGGTCTAAAAAAATCTCAAAAAAAGTCAAATTCCATAATGCGTGCTGGAAAGGGTTAAACCTGCGTAAAATGTCGAATGCGCAGGTGTTCACCGACCTCCCTGTATTTCGATCTTCTTCAAGGGTTTAAATGGACGAACTGCAACATTGCCAAATTGCACGCTACGCCACTGTACTACATCTCTATTATATGAATTGTATAGCTTGTAAAGTACGTAGCGTATTGCATACCTTCTTCATGTATCTTTGTCCCTGCTATAGTATACAAGCCGCAGCAGCTATAAGTCAGTTGCGTAGCGTGCAATTTTGCAACGTTTTACTGTGTCCATTTAAACCCACCTAAAAGGTCGAAAGCAAAATGTGTTCACCGAACATCCAGTACCTACTTCGATTTTTTTTCATGGATTTAAATGGACGAACTGCAACGTTGCCAAATTGCACGCTACGCCACTGCTATAAGTTGTAAAATCTTAAGAGTGTCGGCGTCGGTTTCTTGAAGGGGTTTTTTGATACTTAAGAGCTGAATAGCAGAGCGCAAAGTTGATAAGCATCGTCGCCCCCTCCTTGAGTCTTGTTGGAAGGAAAACAAAATACGTCACAGAAAAATCGAGATAAAAGTTTTCATGGTCATCAGATACAGGATACGAGAGAACGGAAACGGCATCTGACTAAAGATATTGCTGAGTCGCAGCTAGCCTTTATTTCCTTACTGTTTCAAGCTCAGCGTTGGAAATAAGATTTTGTGACTTCCGTCGTTCTTACCCTGAACTCTTCGACAGTTCGTCTTGATAGTAAGTTTGTTGCAACTTTTTGCTACAGCGAGAAAAAATGGGCTAGACTTGTGGAAAATCACTTGAAAATATCGGTAGGAGCATCAGAAAGATCTAAAATTGACTGCTAAACTCATTAACCATCTAAAGACCCAGTGGCGCACCGAAGGGGGTGGTTTTAGGGTCAACCCCCCCCCCCCCCCCTAAGCATCAAGATTTTGCCCTATAAAAGGTCATCTTCGGCCAAAATTGCTTTCAAAACCCCCCCTAAGGCCTCAGAAAATGGAAAATTTGCTGTAAAACCCCCACCAAACTAAAGTTCTCGGTGCGCCACTGTAAAGACCAGGTTAGTTCAAAAGAACACAGCTCATCTGTTTATATAGGGAAGGTAGTTAACTGTTCGTACTCGGTGGAGTTGGAATTGCCTATACGACGAATTGAAGGCGCCCGAAGAGAACTTATCTTGTAGGTGTTTTCATCGATAGTCGCGTTCATCCGGAATGAAGACCGATTCAATGTGAAATAGACTAGAGGAGAAAAACGAGTTTAATCGGGCTTGGTCTATAAAGGGTTAAATGCTTTTTAATAAAATTCCAAGATGGCTGTCGTATGCGTGAGTCACAATGGAGGAGTCCCATTAAATCGCAACTTTCTATGCTGAGAAAAGTGATGAATCACAGACTCAACGTTGCGATTAGAAGGAATGCCTCCATCGTGACTCGCTCATATGGCAGCCATCTTGGAATTTTGATCAAACGCATTTATTGAGTTTGTGAGTTAACCCTTACACTGGAAGTATTACACATGTGCACGGACATGGGGGATTCAACGGAATTGTGTGACCCATTAACCCTTTCCAGCAAGGTGGTACAACATGTGTACCATTTTCTGTAACATGGGTTTCAATGGAATTTAAATGGATATTTTGCAAAAACATGTGTGACCCATCAAAAGTCTTAGAAAATCGTCCTCTGTTGAACGGTCTAAAAAAATCTCAAAAAAAGTCAAAATCCATAATGCGTGCTGGAAAGGGTTAAAATTCTTAAAAAAATTGTCCTCTTGTGAACGGTCTAAAAAAATCTCAGGAAAAGTCAAATCCCAAAATATGTGCATGAAAGTTGTTAACCCTTTATGGACCAGGCCCGGGTATGCTCGTTTTTTTCCTTTAGTCTATTTCACATTGTTCCACTCTAATGATTCCGAATAAACGCAATTCTCTATGTAGACACTTACAAGAAAAAGTTTCGCCCGGGTGCCTTCAGTTTATCGTATAGGCAATTCCAACTCCCCTGAGTACGAACAGTTAACTGGGTCATAATTTCAAAACGGGCCAAATGGTGTCCCAACAAGATTAAATTTTTAAAAAAGATCAAATAAGTTAGATGTTCCGATTTTTAAGTCGAAGGAACTTATTTTTATGAGGAGCAATAGTAATAATTGCTTTTAAAGTTATTTAAATACTAATTTTAATTGTTTTATGGTTCAAAATGTCCGTCGGTTACGCGTCCCCCACACGAGTTTTTGGTATTTAACCTAAGTTTTTGACCATGTTTTGAGGCTGAAATGAATTTTGAAGATAGTAGAAAAGCTCAAAAAACTCCGTAGAACACGTGTAATTTATCATTTTTTACGAAATTACTTTTTTTCATGCCATAAATTGTGAAAAATGGTTGTCCCCCGGTTCCAAAATGTCTGTCGGTTACGCACGGATTTTACTGTTTTACAACATCTTAAAAGTTTATTTAAAAGTGAAACTGGGTAACTTACGATTTTCTCAACCACACTTCAACGTTCTAAAGAGGAATTATCAACATCTGTGCAAATGGATTTTATTTGGAAACGATTTCCACCAACAAATCCGATCTCGTGATTTGCCTATGATCCTATAGTCAGTGGCACTTAAATATACGAAAAAGGTTGGTAATACAGAAGTCCCGCCCTGTAATTTTTAATTCAATTCAACTACCGTCATTTGCTTTAAAAATCAACATCAGAGATTATTGTAACAAGTAATATTGCTTTTATTAAGTGCTTTTCAAACTGTCGGTTACGTAACCGACAGCATAACCGACAGTCGACAAGTTATTTACCATTAGTTCATCATGCGTTTCCGGCTGTTTCCGCGGTGCATGAGAAATATCGAAAATTCAGCGGAACCCTTCGGTAAAAAGAGTTTTCTGTTAGTACTGAAGGTAAAAAATTACTCATTGGGTTTAAATTTTGACTTGAAATTTTCACGGAGCATGCATGCTCAATTGGCCCGATTTGAAATTACCCTGGTAAAAATGACGACTATACGACTATTCCAAAAACGACTATAAACATAGTTGCCGACTATAATCTATAGCTGGCCAACTATAAATCCATAGTTGGCCAACTATGTTTATAGTCGTTTTTGGAACGGTTATAGTCGTCATTTTTACCAGGGACCCAACTACCTTCCCTATACAGGGTGTCCCAAAATTGATAGTAAATATTTTTACCACGTATTTTTGGGGCCAAAATAAGACTTTTTTCCACTATGAACACGTGTCCGAAAATGCCCCCCCTCGGAGCTACAGCCCCCCAAAGTTTTTAAAAAAAATCGGTTTTTCTTCGATTCTAGCAACGGATCTCCGTAAAAATGAATGAAAATTGGTTTCCAAGGGTAATTTTAGGCGTTCTTTCCGATTCCGGGGTCGAAAATTTCCGAAAGGGTCAAGAAAGGGGGGTTTGAGGGGGGTTCAAATTTTAAATTGAATAATTTTTTAGTGCTCCGTAAGAAAATGAGAAATATAACAAGAAAATCTGATGGAAAAAAACAAAAGGAACATTTTTGATCTCTTGTGTTTTTTTCATAAGACACGCGGGAAACGAGTAAAATCGATTTTTCGCCGGGAGCGCACAGCCCGATAGCGCTGCTCTGTGCACTCAACTGACTCAACGATCGACTCGACGCAACGCGGCACTGAAACAGCGCTATCGGGCTGTGCGCTCCCGGCGAAAAATCGATTTTACTCGTTTCCCGCGTGTCTTATGAAAAAAACACAAGAGATCAAAAATGTTCCTTTTGTTTTGTTCCATTAGATTCTTTTGTTATTTTTCTCATTTTCTTACGGAGCACTAAAAAATTATTCAATTTAAAATTTGAACCCCCCTCAAACCCCCCTTCCTTGACCCTTTCGGAAATTTTCGACCCCGGAATCGGAAAGAACGCCTTGAATTACCCTTGGAAACCAATTTTCATCCATTTTTACGGAGATCCGTTGCTAGAATCGAAGAAAAACCGATTTTTTTTTAAAACTTTGGGGGGCTGTAGCTCTGAGGGGGGGCATTTTCGGACACGTGTTCATAGGAAAAAAAAGTCTTATTATGGCCCCAAAAATACGTGGTAAAAATATTTACTATCAATTTTGGGACACCCTGTATAGACGGAAGAGTGCTGTTCTTTTGAACTAACCTGGTCTGTAAAGGGTCAAAGGGACGATTGTAGGCTCCCAACGTTTTTTCAAGTGATTTCACTCTAGAAACGATCCTCTGCACATATAGCTGTAGCAATAATCTGCAACAAACCCATTGAAAATACCTATGCGTAATGAGTTTTGTGATTAAATATCCTAAACGAAATAAGCAAGCCCTTGAGCTAGAAAAATCTGAAAAATGTGGACACCGCGGTGACGACAGCCAAGTAATTTGTCGCTTATCAGCTTTTAAGTAAAAATTCGGAAGAGCTGATAAAAGATAACTTCCGATGACGTGACGACGCGACGAAACGGTCGCAGTTCATGATACGTTAATGTGACGCATAGTGAAGGTGAAGGTCCCTTTTTTCTCAAAGCATTTCTTTTAAAGGACCAGTGCAGTGCAGACAGAATTGAGGTGTAAAGTTGCATATTTTACACTGATTCTTAAGGGAAATATACCTACGGCTGAGAGCCGTACATCTCACTGAAAAAAATAGATTCGTGAAATCAGTAAAATGAAGCAAAGGCTAATTTTACCAGCCATTTTCAGTAAAATTGACCACACGTATGGCTAATTTTACGTTTTGGATTGTAAATTTTGCTTAATTTTGATTAATTTTACAATTTGGATAATTAACTTTACCAATCGGATTGTAAATTTAACAATTCAAAGCATTGTAATTTTTGCAAGTCATATAGCTGTCACGCCAAGACAGCCATGTAATATGCAAAAGTCACAATTATTTGGATTGTAAAATGTACTATTTAGATTGAAAAATTTGCAATCCAAATAGAGAAATTACTAAAACTTAAGCAAAATTTACAATTCTAATCGTAAAATTAGCCATACGTTTAGTAGGATTTACCGAAAATAACAAGTAAAATTAGCATGTGCTTTATTTTACTGATTTTACAAAACTGAATTGCTTTTTTAGTAATTTCATTTTTTTCAGTGCTAGCAACACCGTAAGAGAATAGACAGCCTTCATCATTTTACGGCTTGGGTTTATGTGAAAAAGCCTATAATAAATGTAGTTTTTAGCAGGGGCGTGCAGGGAGGGGGGGGCATGTGGGTACCCTTGCCCCGGGCGGCAAAATCAGGGTGAACAAGCAAAAAAAAAAAAAAAAAAAAAGGTATTAAATTTCAAAATGAATCACCGAGGGCGGCAAAATGAATGTGTAAAAAGCAAAAAAAAAAAAGGTCATCAAATTTTTAATTTTTTTTTGAGGGGCGACAGTATTGAATTCTTGCCCCCCTTCCCTGAAAATCACGGCACGCCCGCCCCTGGTTTTTAGCATCAACTAGAATAGGCATGCATTATTTATCTCTCTCCCTTCCCTTGATTCTACAGTCCCCATAAACTATGAGAGTTGCGCCATATCAGAATCCATTTCTATAAGTGGCTCTTAGATTTAGGCTATGTTAACATCAGTGCTTTTTCCGATTAAGGTGATTCCATGGCACGTGACCAAGGCGATCGATTAATGATCATTTCCCGGACTCTGTGGAGTTTTTTGTAAAACCAGGATTGTCAGCACCTAAATGTAGTTCTAACAAGGATATCTATTAAGTTTGGATGCTCGAATCCGGAAAATATGAACGTAACTATGGGAATTCTGAATCCGTTGTGCGATACGATAAATCGAACAGCGATTGTGCGAATTCGCATAGCTACGTCCTTATTTTCCGAATTCGAGCATCCAAACTTAACTGATATCTTTGTTAGATTTACCTTCAGGTGCTGACAATCCTGGTTTTACAAAAAAAAAAAAAAAAAAAAAACTCCACAGAGTTCGGGAAATGACCATTAATCGATCGACTTATCGATCGCCTTGGTCACGTGCCATGGAATCACCTTAATAGACATTTGAATAGAGTTAAGAATCTTAGTGAAGAGCAGACCCAATGTTAAATGGGTAATTTTTCCAACTACGTACTCAATTTTAACACGAATATAATGTATACATATATATTCTAAACATATCAACTTCGCTTCGTGCTTACCTATGTCACTCGTCAAACTTCTGAAGAGATAAAAAAAGAAAATTACGAGGAAACAGATTGAGCTCATCCGAAACGTTATTAATGATAAGACTTGGGCATTTTTATTGATCCGTGGGTATTCCACATCACCGATATGACGTAACGCAAATAATATAACTCGTCAGATATTGTATACCAACGTATATTTACCTCATGCTACAAAATCAACATATTTTCACCTCGCAATGAGTAACATATTTACCCGTCTAGTCTGAAAAACGATACTGTGTATGGGTCTAAAATGCAGTTTCTAGATAAACATTGCGTTCGTGTGACTTTTAAATGTTATTTATAGTATAACTTTGTGTGAACAAATAAAGGTTTAAATTATCGTCATGACACACTTAGAACAGTTAGAACACACTTATTTGTCTAGACGAAGTCATCACTTTTTTTTCTTCTTTTTTTTCTTTTTTTTCCAAGATTCGCTTTCCGTAACTCGTAATTAGTATACGTTTTACAAATTGACGAGTTTTTCAAAAAAAATATTTTTCTCTCCGCGGAGTTACTCAGCGCATCAAAGACAAATAAAAACCCAGCGCAGAGCTTGCAATTTATGCGTCCCTTTTTCCACCTCAAAGTTGGTCGAAATACTTCAAAACAACAGCCAACAGTCACCAATTGTTGAATGATGGACATAGAGTAGGTTTTTTTTTAATGATTTAAACTTACGCTCTTCAGACAGAATATCGGTTTCTGATTATAATTTTTAGTTTGTTACCTCGGCTTTCGATTACCCCCGCAAGTAGCTATAGTAACTGAAGTACAGTCGCGGACAAAAAGAGTGTCAGATGGCTCCTTGAGGTAGGCCACCTGCAATACTTAAATTCATTGGGACAAGTACTGCGGGTGGCCTACTTCAAGGAGACATCTGACATTCTTTTTGTCCCTGACTGTACTTACATTGGCGGATTTAGCCCTCGCGAACTTGGGATAACTAAGAGTTGGAATTGCATACTTGACAAATTTCAGGCTGTTCTTTTTTCTAAATAACAAGGAATTTGCGGGAGCCTTATCAAGAACTCAGAACTTGAGAGAGGCTGACTTTTCAATTTTTTCTGATGGAAAGCCCCCAAGTCAGCTTGGCCTTGTCTCTCAATCGGCACAATATTATCACACTACGTTTAAAATGGTAATGGGGCTGTTGCACACTTTTTCTATAAAAGCGAGTAAATAGTCAAATCTGCTGTAAAAACCTCCAAAAATAACGATGGCAGCACTGTAAACTTCCGAAATCCACTTCTAAACTCAATGAACGCTTTTATTTGCGCGAGCGTAATGGTGGCTGAGCATAGTAATAATAGGAGGTTCCCATCCAACAATACTGTAACTACAGTAAACTCTCGATTTACCGGATCGCGATTTACCGGATTTCGCGATTTACCGGAAAATTTTTCCGGTCCCGGCAAAAGTCCCATAAGAACAATGTTAAATTTCATTCGATTTACCGGATCGCGGTTTACCGGATTTCGCGATTTACCGGATTTTTTCTCGGTCCCAAGAAGAAATTTCTTCTCAATTTACCGGACTTTGCTCAGATATAGCAGTTTTTTCCCGTGACACGATGCCGCGATCTCAAAGAATCACCATGAGTCACTCTCCAAACTCATCAGTCGCGGTGTTTTGAAAAACGCGTCAAGCGGCAGGGAAGCTTCGCTGCTTTCCCGCGTTGACAGCAGCGCAGCGTTGCCGCCCGTAGTGCGTTGGCTCCACGCGCTCACGCGTGAGGCACGTAGTTTATGGCTTTGGCACTTCAAGAACTTGCCAACATTGGCAACGCTGGCTGACAGCGAGATCGGCTGAACCTCTTTGGAAAAAGTCAGCTGATTTTTTCCAAAGAGATTTTTAGCTAAGAGAAATGAAAAACACTCAACAAACGAACGGTTAGTACCAAATTATCGTGTTCTAATCCCCCACGCGTGTTTTATGCTTTTGTAAATAAAGTCCTCAGGCTCAGGTTAGTCGAAACAGTGAAAATTCGGGGGGCAGGGGGGGAGAAAAAATACCTAAAAATTCCGCGATTTCGCCGCGAAAAATGCGAGTTTTCGGTCCGCGATTTCACCGCGAAAAATGCGAGTTTTCGGATTACCGGATTTCGCGATTTACCGGATTTTTCGGCCGGTCCCCTGAAATCCGGTAAATCGAGAGTTTACTGTATCTCCATCAACAAAGTGACTAATTAATAAGAGACGACTTTCATTTGACACCGGTGTCACTAGACGTTACGGTACCATTCATCAGATGTGGATCACTATAGTCTGTTCAGCGAGTTAAGAGCCATGGGCTGTCGAGCGAAAACGCATTATTTGACAACACTGCTGGGCATTCAAGAAAGATGTGAAACAAATTAAAAAGTGTCTCTCATTGTCAGTTCCTTCAGAGGCGAGTTTGGAAGATCCGTCCACGGACCATCTTTTGTTCAACGGCTACCGCTAAATTTATTGTTTTGTAACGTTTTCTTTAAATTCTGTGTCCTATCCGAATTTTCTTTCCTCGAATTTAAAGACAAATGGAGCTGTTGCAAACTTTTGCTACAGGCTTATTGATAGTTGATGATGGGGTAATACCCTATAAAAATAACGATTAGCGCACTAAAAAATCACGAAATCCACTCCTAAACTCACAAAATGCTTTTAAACGCGAGACCGTAATGGCGGCCGGAGGCCGCGGTTTTCTTATGGCAATTGTGTGCTTCTTCTTCTTCTTGTGTGGTGTTGCGAGACTACCTCCTGTAGATGGCGCTGATTGAAGATAGGGAAACCCAATGCAAACCGCGGCCTCCGGCCGCCATTACGGTCTCGCGTTTAAAAGCATTTTGTGAGTTTAGGAGTGGATTTCGTGATTTTTTAGTGCGCTAATCGTTATTTTTACAGGGTATTACCCCATAATCAACTATCAATAAGCCTGTAGCAAAAGTTTGCAACAGCTCCATTATCGAGGCAGCCATTTTGGGAGATACCTTGAACCACGGGATCATACGAGCAGAGAATGTAAACAAACTATAGTCTGTTCAGCGAGTTAAGAGCCATGGGCTGCCGAGCGAAAACGCATTATTTGACAACACTGCTGGGCATTTAAGAAAAATGTGAGACAAATTAAAAAGGTCTCTTACTGTCAGTTCCTTCAAAGGCGAGTTTGAACGATCCGTTCTCGGACCATCTTTTATTCAACGGCTACCGCTAACTTCATTGTTTTGTAAAGTTTTGTTTTAAATTCAGTGTCCTATCCGAATTTTCTCTCCGCGACTTTAAAGACAAATTATGACCACATATTCGATCTCAGCTCAATTTTTCCTTGAGATTGACTCCAAAGGACATTACCCAAAATCGGCCTTTTTACCCCTGAGAGCGAAATGTGAAATAATTTCAGGGGTGATAGAGGATTAAATCAGCGTTCCGAATCTGGCCTATTTTTTGATTTTGGACGAAGGGAAAGGGGGGGAGGGGGGTCCAAAGTTAGACCCTTCAAATGCCCATAACTTTTGAACGAATAAAGATATGAGAATGTACTTTGCGCGAAAAGATAGATCTTTTAAAGACCTTTCGATTGATGTGTACGATATTTGCCTTATTTTAATTTTTAATCGATATATCGAAGTTTTTCTGATTTTTTTGAAATCGGGTTTTCCGTTTTTTTAATCGTGGAAGTTTGGCAACGCACGAATCATCACAAATAATTTCCAGGATAAAAGTAGACGCAATTTGCTAAAAAATGGTTCAAACCGCATGTTGGGGAAATGCTTTGAAGCGGAGTTATGAGGGTTCAAAGTTGGCGCTGTCACGAAAAAGGCCGCCCCGAGGGGCGTACTACAGGTGATAGAGGTTGGCATTATCTGTTCTTCCCGTCCAAATGACTTGAAATTTGGTATTCCCGGGTATTTTTTAACGCTGAATTCAAATTTTGCATCAGTTTTTCAAAATCAAAAAATTCAAGATGGCTGCCGACCAAATTTCCGAAAAAAATGGTCGGCAGCCATCTTGGATTTTTTGATTTTGAAAAACTGATGCAAAATTTGAATTCAGCGTTAAAAAATACCCGGGAATACCAAATTTCAAGTCATTTGGACGGGAAGAACAGATAATGCCAACCTCTATCACCTGTAGTACGCCCCTCGGGGCGGCCTTTTTCGTGACAGCGCCAACTTTGAACCCTCATAACTCCGCTTCAAAGCATTTCCCCAACATGCGGTTTGAACCATTTTTTAGCAAATTGCGTCTACTTTTATCCTGGAAATTATTTGTGATGATTCGTGCGTTGCCAAACTTCCACGATTAAAAAAACGGAAAACCCGATTTCAAAAAAATCAGAAAAACTTCGATATATCGATTAAAAATTAAAATAAGGCAAATATCGTACACATCAATCGAAAGGTCTTTAAAAGATCTATCTTTTCGCGCAAAGTACATTCTCATATCTTTATTCGTTCAAAAGTTATGGGCATTTGAAGGGTCTAACTTTGGACCCCCCTCCCCCCCTTTCCCTTCGTCCAAAATCAAAAAATAGGCCAGATTCGGAACGCTGATTTAATCCTCTATCACCCCTGAAATTATTTCACATTTCGCTCTCAGGGGTAAAAAGGCCGATTTTGGGTAATGTCCTTTCAAGCAAAAAGCTCGAGATTAAGGTGAGTGATGAGTTCAGGAAAATTCAGAGTTCAATCAGTTAATTCAGACAAACCTTCACCTATTTGCGTGAAAATTGGAGTCAATCTTAAGGGAAAATTGCGCTGAGATCGAATATGTGGTCATAATGGAGCTGTTGCAAACTTTTGCTACAGGCTTATTAACAGTTGAATATGGGGTAATACCCTGTAAAAATAACGATTAGCGCACTAAAAAATCACGAAATCCACTCCTAAACTCACAAAATGCTTTTAAATGCGAGACCGTAATGGCGGTCGCTGGCCGCGGTTTTCTTATGGCAATTGTATGCTTCTTCTTCTTCTTGTGTGGTGTTGCGAGAACACCTCGTGTAGATGGCGCTGATTGAAGATAGGGAACCCCAATGAAAACCGCGGCCCGCGACCGCCATTACGGTCTCGCGTTTAAAAGCATTTTGTGAGTTAAGGAGTGGATTTCGTGATTTTTTAGTGCGCTAATCGTTATTTTTACAGGGTATTACCCCATAATCAACTATTAATAAGCCTGTAGCAAAAGTTTGCAACAGCTCCATTGAATGCATTTGCTGTCTGGTCTTTTCGGTTTATCAAAGATTACAAAATAATATAAGAAATGTACGCATCTAATCTAAACATTCAAATGTTTGTAAGTTCTGTTCATGTTTACATAAACGAGATGTTTTCATCTATGTAGTTATATGTCGGTGATACAGTGTCTAGTGTAGAGCGGGTTGTTTGAAATGGAAGGTATTTCCTGAGTTAATGAGTGGATTTTGAAAGTTTTTAATGTGTGCATCGTTATTTTCGCCGAATTTGACGTTAGAAACAATGAGTTATTTGATGTAGCAAAAGTACGCAACAGACACGTTCAAACAAGTTTTCCTCATCAGAATTTCATGCAAAAAAATTTTGAAATCAGAACTTTTTAGCACGAGCAGACGCTCTGTTTCATCCGCTCTATTACCGAAGTACTCCTCAATTGACAAAAAATAGTGTTATCCCTTACCTTTCTCAATTTTTCTTCCATCGCGCGCACATTAATTACTCAGTGAATTATCCTTGTCAGCATAGAGAGAGTGGTGAAATTAAGATATAGGAATTTCTCATTATTACTGCCCTATGCCACCATAACACTCGCGCAAATTAAAGCGTTTATCGAGTTTAGAGGTGGATTTCGGAAGTTTTCATTTTAGAGCTGGCATAACGACATAACATCGTTATTTTTGGAGATTCTTACTCCAGAATCGACTACAGCAACTATATCCCTAATAGAAAAAGCGTGCAACAGCCCCATTTGACAATAGATCGATCAAATTCAATCTATTTACCTTCACAATTATTAATCTCAATAATTTAATTTAGAGTATTGATAAAATTCTACATAAAGTACCTATTTGTCTTTTCTTTTTGTGGGATGCAGACGCGCATTTTCGAAAAACCGCGCTCAAAAAATAAACCTCCAAAATCTCAGACCGTTCCATCTCTCAGTCCTCCTTTTCACTCCGCGTTCCGCGAATGAATGTCAGGAATCCTGGAATGAGACTACAACACGTGTTGTTATTTTTATTTTCATTTCTCAAGGTAGATTTCGTTATCATTTTATCAAATTAGGTTACTTAGATGAAAAGGTTTCAGTTTTTGAGTGACAGAATTTTTTTGAGTGATAGCTTCTAAAAAGGTATCGCACCGTTCCTCCTGTTCAACAAGCATACATATATGCTGTTTCACTGTTCATCACAACAAAAGCATTGTCATTCTACCTTTTACTTTTTGAATGCAAATGAGGTAATGTTTTTATCGAGCTCTCACTCTCACTATCAGTAGACACGAAAAGTTAGTCTAACTTCCTTTCGGATGTGCTTTCATGTGACTGATTCAATCAGCTCGCATTCATGACGCCGATTTTAAATGACATAAGAAAGTTTCCCAATGGCTGAAAATGATGTCTTTCACATTGCATCATCAGAACAGAGCAATGTCGATGCGAGTCTCAACTTCGATAGTCTCTTGGATGTAAGTGCCTTGCCATATTTCCTTCTTTTTCTGGTTTTATATGAAATGTGTGGGTGCTAGTACTTTATGGTGGCAGCATGAATGAATAGAACAAGTTATATTTTTGTCCATGGCGGCAGTAATAACTCGTGTCATTGTTAATGATTCAAGAATACCAATGATGAGACAAAATTTTGAATAGGAAACAGATTTATTTAGAATCAAGACCATACGCAGTTTGAAAAGGGAGAGTCTGAAAGTTTTGAGGATTTATCGTTCAGTTTTGTAAGCTTCGCAAGGCACCGAAATGAATAGGTATTCAATTAGAGGCCGTTTCAGATAGCTTCGGTTCTAACAGTTCTTTGTTTACATACGCGGAATCCAGTGTTACCATCCGCGTGAAAACATCGACCCCGCTCACTGCGCGAATCATCAGAACTTTCCGCCGCGTAATAGACTCGGTTAATTATCATAATTAGTAAATAATAAAAGATTTACTATTTATGATGCTAACCGAATCCATTACGCGGCAAACAGCTCTAATCATTCGCGTAGTGAGCGGGGTCAAAGTTTTCACGCGGGTGGTAACATTGAAGCGGGCGTGCGCGGAGGACGTAGTATCGTCCTTCCGCGCATGTAAACAAAGAACTGTCAGAACCGAAGCTATCTGAAACGGCCTCTATCCTCGATCTCCGAACCTTGGAGTTCCATAAGAGATCGACAAATATTTTACTTATTGAATTCATTTTAAGAACTCAGGTTGACATGCAGTTGTTGTATTGAAGGTTTGATGTGTAGTTGTCGCCTTGAAGGTTGGTATGTAGTCGTTGCCTTGAAGGCTGTTGTCTTCTAGAAAATTGATATGTAGTTATCGCCTTAAGAGCAGGGGGGTGGGGATTAAGAGCCCCGCGCTGCGTCAGCCGTTCAAAGCTTTGGAAAAATACAGGTCTGCTTGTAAGTCTGTTTTCCCATTTAAAATTACTTTGGCGGCGCCCCGGAAGAGCGGAGGGGATGTTTTGAGAGCCCTGCGCCTTGTCAGCGATTAAAAAGTTCACCAAAAAGTTAGGTCTGCTTGTAAGTCTGTTTTCTCATTTAATCGAACATTGGCGGGGCCCCGGAAGAGCAGAGGGGACATTTTGAGAGCCCTGCGGCTTGGCCGCGATTAAAAGCCCACCGAAAAGACAGGTCTGCTCGTAAGTCTGTTTTCCCATTTAAAATTACATTAGTGGTGCCCTGGAAGGGCAAAAAGGTCTGGGTGACCCCTCACATCCGGCAGTCACCTTCCCCAATTCTAGGAGGGCCCCGGAAATGCATGTTGCCCTATGGCCCTCAGAGGTGTAGCTACGGCCCTGGCGGAGCGCTGTCCTAATCTTTTTTTCTCTTCCTGTTTTCAGTCACCCGTATTCAAAGCTTTTTTGGCTGGATCTCTATCTGGAACATGCTCAACAATTTTATTCCAACCTCTAGAACTTGTGAAAACACGCCTCCAGAGTGATCCCAATCTTCAAAGCTATGGGTATGATTTTTATTTATTTATTTATTAGGATATATTTAGGAGCTTTTTTAATCAGAAGCGTTTCCAGCAACAAATTTTTAAGACTTCAGAAAGTCCTACCGATAACAAATTGAATTGAAAGATTGGAAGAATGTCTACTCATTAGTGGTTAAGCCTAGTGAAGGAAATTTATTTATTCAAGCAAGATATGCAAAATCAACAATCTTTAATGAATCTATATCACTCAAGGAAAGAAACCCAAAAAGTTTACATTTACTGAGGCATTATCTGATAAAATAGTGCTCAGTACGAAATACATTCTTTTTATGAGAAATCTCCATTTTAAGTATATGAGTAGATAATGATTTCTAGCAGATGTTTCATAGATTTCTTCTCTGCAGACAGCTGCCATAATCCTTATCTCTAAATTTTATGCTAACTGTTCCAAAATTTTTATCAGGAAATTTAAATTACTTAAGTGCATTCATTATCGCTGAATTATGTTCCGATGAACTTCTACCTCCCTAAAAGTTCTTTCACCTGCAATTTTATTGTTTACCTCATCAGTTTTCCTCTCAGCTCTATATTTAGATTGAAGCAGAGCTTATCTCAAAGGTGACTTTGAATAAACTTCTTCTGTCTGATTTTTCAGCGTCTGCCTTGATTAATCCTTTCCCTTCCAGTGTCGAGCAGTGGCGTAGCGTGCAATTTGGCAACGTTTCAGTTCGCCCCAATGCCTTTTATATGGGTTTAAATGGACACAATTGCAATGTTGCCAAATTGCATGCTACGCCACTGGTGTCGAGATGTACTGGACAGGATCAATTCCCGGTCTCACTCCTGCGTAAACAAATTTTAAAAGAAAATTCTAAGGAAAATTTAAATATAAGTAAAAAATTTTTAAAAAAGTTGTTTTAAAATTAGAAATATAACAAGTATTTAAAAATGGGAGCTGTCTGCAGGTACAAAAAAAAAATTAGGGAATAAAGTTAAATCAAAGGCTTGACTGAGCTTTTTTCTTAAATTGGACCATTTTTGTCAGTATGACAGAGCGGCTAGAAATGGCTTGGTACAAATTCATACTTTTGAAGTTCTGTCCCATCTAATTTTCAGCACAATAGTTAGTTAGTAGGTAGGCAAGCAACATTGATAGAGATCTCTGCCTCATTTGATTGTGAGACAAAATATTAGGAGGTATCAATTCCAACCTTGATAATCATGAAACACTAATGTAGTCCAACTCAACTTAATTTCTCTACAATGCAAAAAATTTTTTTAGATGATGCAAGAAGCACTTTGACTTGATCTATCTGACCTTGACACGATCGGAAGAAAATATTGATTGATGAACTTGACATTACATCTTTTAAATCAAAGTCCCCTCTTCTTCTTATAGTCTGTTAAAAACATAATACTGAACAGAGATTTATTTTTCGCTACAATTTAATCGTAGCATCTGACTACTTCATATCAATATGTTTCAAGATTTGATTTTCAAAGCATCTGACAGTGGTCTTATTTTAATTAAAAAAAAAAGCTCCCTCTTTGAAAGTAGGAAACAATTCTTCTTGCCAAATTTGTACGCAAACAGGTCAATTATCGAGGAATTATCATCCTTGACGGACGGACAGACATTTTTTGGGATATGGTTTTTGGGTTCCTGGGGACATCAAATGTCAAGAAATGGAGGTAACTCAATTTTCAAATTTTACATGATTACAATACTTTCTCTACCCTATGGCGAGTAAGAAAGTAAAAATTCAAGGGGCATTAGGCCTTCGTACACGCTCAAATTAGAACTGTCAAATTGGTATCGATGAGCTGAGATCCACCACAAAACGGCAGGTGAGCTAACTGTTGCATGTTCCATTGAATAAAACGTTGTCAAACAACTGTGCAATTGACGGCCCATCAAACTACGGAGTTATTTGACGATGGATGGTGTGTGATCTGTTCACCAATCTACTGTCAACAAAACAAGTAAACCCCACTTTTGAGGTGTTTTGGTCAAGGTTATGTTTGAATTTTAGATTTGTCAGGTTGGCAATTCTACTGTTTGCGGTGGATTTCATCTCACCAATGCCAATTTGACGGTTCTAATTTGAGTGTGTACGAAGGCCTACTTTTTTTAACGTATCGACTGGAGTCCTGTGATAGATAGTTCTGTATAGAGTTTGAACATGATGTTGACTGCGTAAATCCTCCACCCTCAAGCTGAATAGAGCTTGTTTCAGAAGTGGACGCAGAGCTCAACCTATAATTTTCGGAACTTTACTTGTCATATCGCTTGATTCCGCCTCCTCTTCTGAAACGAGCTCTTCTCACCATTTTTCAATGATGATCACGCATTTTAATTTTTATGTATGCAATGTTAACAATCTTCATTTTGTTTTGTTTTTTTGTTTCAGAAGCAAGACCAAAAAAAGTATGCTCTATATGTTTAATCAGATTGTCAAACATGAGAATTTGTTTACTCTATGGAAAGGTTTATCGCCGGTGAGATATTTCTGTTGGTTTTTTTTTTTCTGTTCGCCTTTTCTGAAAAATGAGTCTAAGGTCCCTAGAGGTACTCAATGCCCTTGACTCAGTATGGGGCGGGGACCTCCATTCCTCTAAGCCAATTATAAGCGTGTGGAAGTCCACTGAGTATGGCCAAGTATTGCGGAAAAGAGCCTCCGAGTCCCTGCTCTCTCCGCCCTTGGCCAGCATCTAGGGGGCCTCTAACCCTTCCTCACCGGCAAAGTTGTTAGAGGTTGTTTTAGAGGGCTGTTACCCATGAAAAAATTGACTGGTATCTAAGATACTCCTCAGAAATGAATTTCAAAGGGTCTAGTTTACGTTAATAAAATTTGGTTGTAAACTTAGTCTCAACTTTTCTTAAACTCAGCTTTTTCTTTTTCATCGAGTTGGTCACAAGCAGGCAAATAATTACTGATTTATTGTTTGTGATATTCTTATGCTCTGATTATAGTCTGTTCGTTCTAACTTGATTCCTAGAGATTCAGGTACATTTGCCTTCTGTGGCAACGTATGAGTGTTAACCCTCGTCAGTCGGCCGAGGTGGCAGGGCGCTGCTGCCCGACTCTCAGGCTATGACAACCTATTGAAGTGTTGCCATTCTCAATTTTCCGAAATTCATTTATTCCCCGCTCAGGTCTCAAGTTAGAACGAACAGACTATAGTGCTGTACAGAAATTGTGTGAAAAGTGGTTTTTACAAAAATTACGAAAGGAAATTACAAGTTAACAAAATGCAAAAACTGTGTTTGCGAAACTATTTATTTTTTATGACCACAATCCTTCCTCTCCTGAAGAAGGAATCAGAAAAGTAAAAATAAATTAGCTGCAAAATTGATTTGTGTACACTTTACAAACCTCTCCTTATTCCAAAATTGTGGAATAATAGTTGACAGAGAAATTATCTCCAGAATTGAATTATCATGCAAATTACATGAAATTTGAAGTTTGAAATAAGTTAGCTCTACAAGTTGATTTTCTGAGGGAAGGAATAGTGTGATTGTTATAAGAAATAAAAAATAGATAGATAGGTAGTATTATTCATGAAGAATTTCTCCTCTAACTTTATCTCAAAGGTTTTTCTCATTTTTCTAATGTGTTGATCACTAAATCCTGAGGTGTGTTTTGTGTGTCTAGTCCTTGGTCCGGTGTGTTCCAGGCGTTGGTCTGTACTTTTCAACGATGCACTATATGGTCGCAAAATATTGCAACGGTCAACCATCGCCTTTAGAGGCTGTCTTGATTGGTGTATCTGCTCGAACGCTCAGCGCAGCGTTTCTCATCCCCCTAACTGTGATAAAAACTAGGTTTGAGGTAATTTTTTTTCTTTCTTCTAAAATCTATTTTGATTCCTTTCAACTGAAAAAACTTTAATAGTTATTTAAAGCTTTTTCATGTGTCAGCTTTTTGCATCAAAGAGGCCGGAATGGGTCTGTCGCTAACTTTTGCTACAGCGCTATAGAGTGTTCAATCTCAAGTAAAATCGCGTGAAAAATCCATTGGTGGCATCAGAAAGTCATAAAATGCAGTATTAAACTCACAAGAGACACCGATCATGCAATCTGAGATTGCCGGGTAGGGAATATCCTGCAGGCCTGCAATGCCAAAATTCATTGAAATATGTACATATTGCTAGTATCGTGCCTGTAGGAAAAATGTGGCATTTTTGTTGTCCCCTACTGTACTTCCAATCCTCTATGTTCCCTTTTTCTTATTCAGTCCAGTCGTTTGCTATGAAGTACAAGCATAATGAACAAATAATTTGGGCGGCTGAACTATCATTACTGCTACCACTACCACAATTCTCTGGAAGTGATATTGATTAAAAGTTCCAATTTAGTATCTCTACACATAAGTCTTTTTTAAGCTTTCAATCAGCTTTTTTGCCAATCACTTGATTTTAATCACAATTTGTCTTCATTTTTTCCAGAGTGGCGTGTACGAGTACAAAGGTTTGAAGCATGGTTTGAAAAAAATCTATCGTAAAGAAGGTGTTCGAGGACTTACGTGCGGCCTGTGGCCAACAGTTTTTAGAGATGCTCCATTTTCTGGTCTTTATCTAATGTTCTATTCCCAAATCAAGTCACATATTTTACCTATTAGTAAGTCACTAATTAATTATAAATATAAAATATATTCAATTCATTCTGAAGGGGAAATAAAGATTGCTCTCAAAGTCATTGAGTTCCTAGCAAATTTTAGCCTTGGGCAAGTCACACACTGCACGGTGGGCTTTAAGGGCACACAAATGCAAAGGTCTTGGACCTTATTGATGATGGGAGGTCTTTCTGATGTATTTGACAAACACATTCCCATAAAATTTTAAATTATTCCTTAGGCCGATTTTTTTTTAATTCGAGAAAAACCACTTTTTTATGTATTTGACCCATATATACAAAAAAGGTTTTTTTCTAATTAAAAAAAAACGGCCCAAGGAATAATTTAAAATTTTACGGGAATGTGTCTCTCAAATACATCAGAACGACCTACCATCATCAGAAATGGGGTCCAAGACCTTTGCATTTGGGTGCCCTTAAAACCCACCGTGACTGATTAACACGTTGACTGTCCGACGATTTTCACTAATGAATGATACACACAGCACCAACCTGTGTTGTTTAAAAACCTGAAAAAAAATTCAAACAAAAATGTTTTGGTGAAAAATGGGTCAAATGAAAAAGTTGGTGTGTATATTGTACTTGCCACACCATGCTAGTCAAAAATTTATATGCATATACTTGAATCCGCAGGCAGGTAGCGCTGCAAGAACGCTCTTATTCTCAGTACCTCCGGCTGGGCGGCCTGCCACGTAAGACCGCCGCAGCGGGGTGCGTAACATCACTGCCAGTCACATACAACCGGCGTGGCAGTCAAAGTATTAAAGCCCTTATTATGCTTAGTGTCAATACAAGGGTCATCCGTCTCCATCATGAGGAAAAGCTTACCCTAGACATTATCGAACCTCAATTTTATCCGCTGAAGGTACTTTTTGCGTGACAAATTTAAGATTCGTTGATTCATGTAAACTAGCATACTTGGAAATTAATCACTTGTATGGTGTGGTGCAATAAATATATTTGATGGATGGATGGTTGAATGTGGGGTTGGATTGGATCCAGCAAATTCATTTTTAAATATGAAAGCAGTTTTGGGAAGAGCTCCATCCACCACGCTTTAAAACAGAAATACTTCAGTGCTCACTTCTCTGATGGTTAAACGACGATTACATATGTATTTTTCAAATAAATTTATGTACCCTAATTCAAATATTTTTTATCGACAGGTATAAATAATGGTGCTGAATGGCTGCCGGTGCCTTTTGTGTCCGGAATTTTTGCCGGGATCATGGCATCAATCGTCACTCAGCCAGCTGATGTTTTAAAAACAAAAATGCAACTTTATCCTAACAAATTTCACAATGTATTTGATGTATTAGTCTACGTTAACAAGGTAAGTGCTGTGAGTTGGTTATTACTTTCTCATGTTTGTCTTCTTTATCATCATATGTATTTAGATATTTATTTATGGTATTTACAGTAAACTCTTGATTTACCGGATCGCGATTTACCGGATTTCGCGATTTACCGGAAAATTTTTCCGGTCCCGGCAAAAGTCCCATAAGAACAATGTTAAATTTCATTTGATTTACCGGATCGCGGTTTACCGGATTTTTTATCGGTCCCAAGAAGAAATTTCTTCTCAATTTACCGGACTTTGCTCAGATATAGCAGTTTTTTCCCGTGACACGATGCCACGATCTCAAAGAATCACCATGAGTCACTCTCCAAACTCATCAGTCGCGGTGTTTTGAAAAACGCGTCAAGCGGCAGGGAAGCTTCGCTGCTTTCCCGCGTTAACAGCAGCGCAGCGTTGCCGCCCATAGTGCGTTGGCTCCACGCGCTCACGCGTGAAGCACGTAGTTTATGGCTTTGGCACTTCAAGAACTTGCCAACATTGGCAACGCTGGCTGACAGCGAGATCGGCTGAACCTCTTTGGAAAAAGTCAGCTGATTTTTTCCAAAGAGATTTTTAGCTAAGAGAAATGAAAAACACTCAACAAACGAACGGTTAGTACCAAATTATCGTGTTCTAATCCCCCACGCGTTTTTTGTGCTTTTGTAAATAAAACCCTCAGGCTCAGGTTAGTCGAAACAGTGAAAATTTGGGGGGGAGGGGGGGGGGAGAGAAAATACCTAAAAATTCCGCGATTTCGCCGCGAAAAATGCGAGTTTTCGGTCCGCGATTTCGCCGCGAAAAATGCGAGTTTTCGGTCCGCGATTTCGCCGCGAAAAATGCGAGTTTTCGGATTACCGGATTTCGCGATTTACCGGATTTTTCGGCCGGTCCCCTGAAATCCGGTAAATCGAGAGTTTACTGTAGTTTACTGTATTTAGGTATTTATTTGTTCTAAGGAGGGCAAATTTAGTTTTTTCTCCTCGCTCTTTCCTATCCTTGTACCTTGTCTTTCCCCCAAACTCGTTGAATGCTTTGATCCCATACTATCAATTTGGAATTTGCTAAGTGAGTCTCTACATAGTAGTCGAGTGCTCATCAACTAACATTCTATTGAATGATGATTGCATCGTGCATCCACCGACATCCTCGCTTGACCAAATGGTTTGAACGGGTATAAAGTAGCCTCGAAAAAGTCTTGTCGTTCATGGTGAAAGACCTGCACAAGAGCCAAGACTGCAGCTGGGGTGACAGATGGATTCTATCTGTGTAGCTATCTAATTTCCAATGCTCAGAAGACATGTGGATCAAATCACAATGTTCTTTCAAAACAAACTACGTAAATCCAATAACCCAATTTATGCGGCTTCTCAACCTTGGTTCACCAACTCAGGTTGGCCCTAATCTGGGTTTACATTTGCACACAAACGGTTTACTTTTTGCTCAACTCTGTTTGAGTTGGCAAACCTATTTTAAGATCTGTGTATAAACACCGCGAAGTTCATAACTTGGGTTGACGCACAGCATCTATGTCACCAAAATGAGTGATGTTAAATCTGCATTAAATATGGCTGTACTAGCATAGCCATTAGTCCTGCGTTGATGATTCCACGCAACTCGCACTACATGTAAAATGAACGTTCTCTTACCTTTCTTTTCTTTTGTTCTCTCAAGACCAAAACAGGTTGGGGCTATGTGGAGTGAGGGTTGCGTCGAATCGTCGACGCAGGATTAATGGCTCTGCTAGTACCACCCCAAGTGTTGCCGCCACAAGTTATCAACTTTGCAAACAAAACCGAGAATAAGAAGATAGAAACCAGTTCGACTCTAGTTGAAAAACCCAGGTGTTCACTGTTCATGCGCTGCCTGAGGTTGAAAACCAACCTGGGTTGGCATAACCTGAGTTGAAATATCTTGCATAAACTAGGCTTATGAACCGAAAATGTCTAAAAATGAAAAATAGGCCGTACAAGAAACTTAAAAAATAATTATGTAGTCATAAGAAATGTATTACTTGTGAGGTATTATTATTTTACCAGACCCGTTTTAGAAGCTCTTAGATTTTCGTCCTCAGTGAATGATTTCTGCGCCACTCACCAGATGAGCAACAGTCATCTGCTGAGCTTTTGTAATGCATCGGTTCAAATACTATTAATATACTAGAGAATCGTTTATCATGTTTAATCTAACAAAGGTGCTCATTGAATTTTGTTTTACAAAGGTCTTTTCTTAAACTTAAACATAGCCATCCAAAAAAAGTTATTCTAAATTTCAGCTTTTCTTTAAATTTCTTATTTCAGACGTATGGACCTCAAGGATTCATGAAAGGACTCGTCCCAAGAATGTTAAGAAGAACTTTGATGGCATCATTGGCTTGGACTGTTTATGAACAAGTATGTACACATTTTTTTTTCTAATTTACTGTCAAATGTCACTTCTTTCTTACAACTTCAGTAAAATGACTGAAAAGCAGAGCTGCTGTTTTGCGTATAATTAATGGTATTTTTCAATTCACCGAGGATTCCACTGGTTGAGAAAAGATCACACAGTTCAGTGGGATTTTGTGTCGTTTTGGTTGCGAAATCCCGAGAAAGATTGCAGGAGTTGGAAGGAAATTTTTTTCTTTATTTTTATTTTTTTTTCTACTGCTGTCCTCTGGTTAGTGCACTCTTAAGTGGGAATCACCGTGTGTTTTTTCCGCCTCTAGAAAATATAAAAAAAATTACCATGTTTTTTCTTGTTGGAAGTCCTTCAAATCCCGTGAAAACTCCATAAAAAGTCCTTGAAAATCCTTCACTTTTTTAAAAAAAAATCTGCCTTGAACCACGATACAATTTGTCGCAGCAGCATAATTTAATAGTTTTTCTTCTTGTTTTTTCATAACTTCATTCGTATGTTTTATCCTTTTCTTATTCCTGATTTTCAGATCACCGTTTCAATTGGTTTGAAATGATGCTTCAATATTTTTTGCTCAATCGTTGAATTCCTGCTGTTAATGACTTCATAGTATTCAATTCCACCTGTCTAGGTATGTATCAATCAAAATTTTGTTGTTAATTTTAACATGAATCCATAGTTTTTAGTACTGAAGGACCCTGTATGATCTTTGTCTTTTGCCAGCAGTGAAATTGCATTATTTTTCCTTGCGCATTTCACATAGTCGTATTACTTCTCCTCAACAATCATCATTCAAAGTGGAAGTTCTCTCCAGCCAAAAAAGGTCTGACACGCAGTGCAGTGAGAAAAAAGCTCCAAAATCGCTTTAGGCAGCTTTACTCGGCTAATTATCGAGTTATTTCAAAAAAACATATTTTTCTTTTGTGGGTAGGAATAGATTGTCTGTTTAAGTTCTTACATATCTCATTTTCTAACCGAGAAATGCTGCCCCTGTGAAAAAATATTCATGCCAGGATTTCTTGGTCAAAAATTAAGTTACTTAAGGATTTGAAAAGGCAATCTCTTCCTTTCCACAAAAGAAAAAGGTGTTTTTTTTTCAGTTTTCAAATGTCTCAAAAATTTGCCGAGGAAAGCTGCCTAAAGCTATTTTGGAGCGTTTTTCTCACTGCACTGTGTGACGTGCTGTTTAAAGGTAATTCCACGATAACAGGAATTTTTACTGATGCCAACAAATTTCATAAAAATTTCGTTAAAGGAACATCTGGAGCAACCAAGTTTCCACCACTGTGACTTCATACAGCTCGACTTTAAGACTCTTGGTCCTTCAGCTAAGGTAAACCCTTAAAATCCCACGTCCATGTATTTTTATAGTCATTACAAGAACTGCAATTAGATATATGTACTGTATAATTAGATATTTGCCTAAGGCATTTCTTTCAGCGAGTTCTACTGTAACAGGCTGTAAATTTAATAAATCTTTGAAATTATTAGCTTTTTAAGAGTCAAAATAGGGGCGGAATGACTTGGCAGAATGACTTTCTAGTTATTCTGTTTTCGCAGAATGGCGTTTTGACTCCTCTAAAGCAGTGTGATTTCAATATATCATTAAATTTATGGTTTGATTTTGTTGAACTTGCTAAAAGAAACACTTAAAACAAAGGTATTCATTTGTTTGGTAGCTTTAAATGTTTAATTATGTAATTTCTATGACAATTTTCAATGTCAGCCAAAAGTCATGTAACCATAAAATCACCTTTAAGCACAGAGTTGACATAAAAATCTTCTATGAGAGCATTGGTTTGGCGTTAGATGTAATCACTGGGCAAAACCTTGTCTCCATCTAGTTTCCCACTCCCTCCTTACCCCTTGTCAGAGACGTATTCAGGCGCTGGATGGAAGAACCTAAAGTGACTTCATAAAGTGTATATATATGCTGGTAGTCCTGTAAAGGGTGCGGGTGTATGTATACTCTGGTAGGAGTGAAAAGTATAATGAGCTCTTCCTTTAAAGCGTGTATGTATACCGCCTGTGGTGAAATACGTACATCAGAACTACGCCAGTAGCTGCACCAATAAACCCTCCGTCTATTCATCTTTTCGTTTTCCTAAGGGCAAAACAAGTAGAAACACTGCTATGAAAAGAAAATCAGGAAATTCTCCCGACCCTTTCTTGGGCTTCCAAATCATTTTTTTTTTTTTTTTAAATCTACCTATTTTATTAATTTCCTAATATATTTGTTTTAAACTATTTTCAGACCTTGCTGGAGTGCATCGTGAAGTATTATATTAGCTCCTAGAGCCGTTGCCTCTCTTCAAATCACCCTTTCGTTAATCAGTATTTGTAATGCACAAATTATTTTTAAGTATTTTATCTTTGTCTCAAGCACCTACCAAACACATGTGATTCAAGATAAGTAATGACTGTTAATTGTTACCTCTTTGTTTTAGGTATTTATTAATAAATATTTATTTTATTGAAATGGAGCCATATTTATTTGTACTCACATAATAGACACCCCCCCCCCCCATCACCTTTTCATTCATGCGCTCTGGGTTAATTTTAAAGAAATATCATGGCCCTCCAATCCTCCATCCATCATTCATCTTTTAGGTGGCGTTCTAGAATGGGTCTGTTGCAAACTTTTGCTACAGCGCTATAGAGTGATCAATCTCATGTAAAATTGCATGAAAAGTCCATTGGTGGCAGCAGAAAGTCATAAAATGCAATAACAAACTCACAAGAGGCATTTAAGTGAAATCCAAGATGGCGGTAAAATATCGAGCAATCTGTATGCAAGCGCCATGAACATCCAAGATGGCCAACCTCACAATATCGATCACGACCAATCACAACGCAAACAAACTCATAACCTCTGATGCAGTGAGGTTGTTAGCGTTGGCCATCATGGATGTTCACGGTGCGTGCACACAAGTTGCTCGGTTGCTCGATATTTTACCGCCATCTTGGGTTTCAGTTGAATGCCTCTTGTGAGTTTAATACTGCATTTTATGACTTTCTGATACCACCAATGGACTTTTAACAATCTATATCGCTGTAGCAAAAGTTTGCAACAGACCCATTCAACCGTTTACTGCATCAGTGCAAAAAAGATTCCATCATCCTGTGATGTAGTGTATCTATGTGTATTGAAAAGTGCTACCATTCATAATCTTTCCTCCATTGAGAATTTGAGACACTGAAGGGATGAATTCTAGAACGCCAACTCATATCCTGGTGCGATTCATCTAGATAATCATCTTCCTTTGATAATACTTTAGTAGCTCAACACTTCTATTATGCCTACAACTGTACCATGGCTTTCAAAAGAAACTATCCTGATAGAAATTTTCATTATTTCATTTCTCGCCCAATTTGCGGATTTTTACGGATTGTTAAAATGAGAGAGTGAAATATCTCCGGTAAAACATAGAGAGAAAAGTTGAACAGTTCTAAAGTGAGTTGAAGAAGAAGAATGGAGACAAGAGTTGCACAGTTGAAAAGAGAGTTGAGAGAAGAGAGGAGATAGAAAGGAAAAGATTCTTCCGCAGTTTTTGCGGTGATACTTACCAGAGTTGCCAGAGTAATACCCCTTTTTTTTTTTTTTTTTTTTTTTTTTTTTTTTAAAGAAAAAAAAGGGAAAAAGGGGGGGGGAAATTACACAAGAAATGAAGCAAAATAGAGAGAAATAGAGAGTTGAGAAATATTTCGTTTGAGAGAAAAAAAAAAACTAAATATATTTAGAGTACTTTACCTCCTTGAGTGCTCTAGGTATTTCCTTCCCAAACTTGAGAGTCCCTGGCAGGTCGCCGTTACTCTCCTCTTTCCTATCCTTTGTTTTGAGAATACTTTGATTGTCTTTCCTACCCCTTCTTTTTTTATGCAGTCCAGTCGTTCGCTGTGAAATATCAGCATAACGAGCCACGTGTTTGGGCGGCTGGACTTTACTACTACTACTACTACTTTTCAGGTATTTCATTTCTTGACCAATTTGCGAATTCTTACGATTTTCAGGTATTTTAGAGTCTCACAGATTTGCCACTTGTAACATTATGCCTCAAATAATTTAAGACGATGGAAAATAATAGAAAAATTCATCAAGAACAGGTTCGATGAGAGGACTTTCCTTTGAAAGTCATAGTACCTGTGTGTAGTCAGTCGCCCACTGACCAGCAGATTTGTTATTGTTACTTCCCATGAATAAATGAAAAAATAAAATGTAGGGAATACCCTAAGACAGACATTTATTGAAACGACTCATATTACAACCTAAAAAATTATTATAATTTATCTCTATCTTAAAAATTTGAAAGCTCCAAAAACGCTGCAACGTTGTCAAAAGCTCTGTCCAAATAGCCGCGCGCAAACGTGATTTTCCACAATTTTGACGAATGCTCAAATTTTTTTATTTAAATTTCATGCCAAATTGAAAGTCATATTTTAGAAGTAAAGCACAGGAAGCGTTCATTCTGAAAATTTCAAAGCTCTCAGAGCAATGCAACGTTGTCAAACGCTCCTGTAAACAGGCGAGATCACGCGATTTATACGCGTGAATCTTTCAATTTTATTCGAGCTACGCGAACGTGATTTTACACAATTTTGACGCGGCCGCCGTCAAAATTTGACGACGCTGTTCAAAAATTTGTCACATTAAATGAAAGAACCTTAATAATTGTTTCCATCCTAAAAACTGCAAAGTCCTGTGAGCACTGCAACGTTGTCAAATATTCCTGTAAAATAGCGAAAAAACGAGATAATCCACCGCTTCGAGCTGCGCGAACGTGATTTTGCCCGATTTTGGAGGGAGCCCCTACAAAATTTTAAAGTGCAACGCTGAATTCAAGTATATTAGCTGAAAATATAGCTGCCAGTGTTTTACTCACACAAATTTCGACGCCCAAGGTTATAAGCGCGGGGGTGAAACGCCCCTCCAAAAAGGCGGGAAAACGCTATAATTCAAAATTTGAAAGTCCCGCTTCGCAATTTTAAGCTCGATGCGGCACCAATTAAAATTGTCCGATCGAGCTCAAACTTTTTGAGGAATGTTTTCTAACCAAGTGGAACAACTTTGGGGGGTGAGACGGTTGAAATTAAAAAATTCCCAAAATAAGGGACACCCTAAGCAGCTTAACAGTAACCCAGTGCCTTCACTCAAGAGATCCCGAAGTAAATGGCGATATTGCAAGATAACTGTTCCTACGCGATGGTACAGATTTTGCCTAACCCGCAAATTGAAGGCGCATGGATAGTTACATTCGCACCGTATATCAACTGAAAATCAGCAACGACCTAAAACGTTAAAAAGTTCGTCCACCGCTGGCGATTTTCACTTCTTTTTTTTCTTCTTCTTTCTTTCTTTTTTATTCATTCTCTTTCGTATTGATTGGTTTATAGCAAAGACTTGTGGTTAAATGGTGATAAATCGCTCCGATGGCATTGGTAAGTTAAGAGAAGGGGGTTCCAAATTCCTCCAAACTGTAACTTTGCAATGAGCATACTTATTACTTCATAATTAAAACAATTAGATAAGACAATTTCCGGCTGACTTAGCTCATTTTACTGCGTGTACAAGAGAGGCTAGGTGGTAAGTTAGCGCGCGTAAAATGGAAAGTTCACTGCGTCACTTTTAAAAAATGATCCGTCGAGATTTCTCTTCCTAATAAAATATCATTGTAGCAATGCATGCATCGAAAAGAAATCGTCACTTTTGAAAGCTAGTTTGGTGAAATGTTTTTTAATAATACCTACGTTAAATATCTTACTTAAAACTGCTTTTAGGGAGGTTACATTTTCCAATTTTTTTTTTTCAGAATTAAGCCTAGGAGAACCCTCGATCTATACTTTTTTATTAGAGGGGAGGGGGTGTCGATAAGACCTTGCAGGCCGCGGCTCTAAGTTAGGGAGTCTAACTCACAGGGTAAGTACTCATAGATTTGTTGACGTTGCGGGTTCAGAAAAGTTGATTTGGACGTAATCGAGCTTCCCTTGTTCCTTCAAAAAGTGCTGAAAATCCAATTTAAATATCGATACTTTGACGGTGTCGGAATGGATATTTATAACCTCCGAATTGATAAAGACATAGATACCCTAATGGTGGCTCGTCTATTGCGATTTATCGATAACCCGCCCGCATAAGAACCTATGAAATATAATCGATCCTCAGAACCCCTGGATAAGCGATACTTATGCATTGGTTCAAATGTGTGATAAACGATACGCACGATTGTTCGCAAGCCGCCGCCATGCGCCACTGCGACACACGTGTGTATGTATCGATGTGAATGCCCCCCCCCCCTCGGGTCACTACTCCTTCCCATCTATTCCCGAGGTAGAAACGAAGCACCTAGGTAAGAAATGCAGCCAGTGGCGTCGCGTGCAATTTGGCAACAATGTATTCTATCCATTTAATCTCATGTAAAATATCGAATTCAGGGGGTGCACGATGCACAAGGTAAATTTGATATATTTCATGAGTTTAAATGGAGCAGTTGCACTGTTGCCAGATGGCACGCGACGCTACTGAATGCATCTGAACTCTTGACAATGTTTCTTCGATGTAAGTATAGGTTTTTATCGATGAATTTCGCGAATGCAGCGTTTTAGTGTCTTCTCGTACCTTGGTTGTATTTGATGATTAGCAGCAAAGTTCGTGATAAAGAATCACTTATAAGTTCAAAGATCAACTCAAAGTCCATCTGTAGGTATACCTATACACATTATACAACGCGGCTTTTATGGTCCAGGAAAATAAGCGGCGATTATCAAAATATAACGAAGGTCGTTACTGTACTTGGAAAAATTATTATGAGTTTTCGAGGTTAGCCTGCGTAATTTTCGCGGCTAAGTTCAAAAATGTATTAACTTAAAATCCGGGTCGAACAGGTTCATCAAAAATTAATTTTATTGCAAAGCAAGCTATGAGTCATAAAGCAACTCGGGACTCATCACATGGAAAAAAGTAACAAGCCCAAAAAAAAAAAAAATCATCATTTTTTTTTTTTTTTTTTTTTTGGTGGCAAGATTGCAGTCTCTCCCCCGCCCCCCCCCCCTGGAAACCACGGCACGCCCCTGATCGAATCGATAAGACCCTAAAGTTTACTTTTTATCTCTAAAGAATACATTTAAGTAAATACGATCATCCAAAGGTTAGGTTAGGTTAGGTACTGGGTAATCGGTAATTACCGATTACCCAGTACTCGTATAAGTAATCGATTATACTCCTATTTGCCCATCTCTGCCTGTATATAACATGGGCAAAAAGGCGATGTCGCCAAAGCCCCGCGTGTGACCCCTCTTTCGATTCAGCTTGGAAAATGAAGTCGATCGCCCTCAAGGGTTTTCATATCTTTAGCGATTAGGCCGTTTCACTCATAGCAATCATGCATGACTCATAACATGGGCAAAAAGGCGATGTCGCCAAAACCCCGCTTGTGACCCTATCGATTCAGCTTGGAAAATGAAGTCGATCGCCCTCAAGGGTTTTCATATCTTTTGCGATTAGGCCGTTTCACCCATAGCAATCATGACTCATAACATGGGCAAACAGGCGATGTCGCCAAAACCTCGCACGTGACCCCTCCGCTGTTCATCAATTAGGTAAATAAAATTAACACCTGATATTGTTGATTAATTAAATACTCTCTATGCTTGTGTTCATTTGATTGTTTGCATATTTTAGATCAAAATTAAACTTTGGCCTACACGTACTTACGATGAATCAAAAACTTCAAACGACAGTGACAATTGGTTTGTTTTAAATTGCTCCGTTTTTCATACCCTTCCAGCTTATTTGAGCTGATAAAAGCTGCAAAAATCACGGGTTTAGAATCTTTGAAGCATTTAAGTAATTGAGAAAGGGCCGGGGACGATAGCGTTTCTGCAAATTTGCAGTTACGTAGCAGAGGAGAGGGCAGCGAAGCAGTACAACTGAGGGGTGGGGTGCGCAATTTGTTTTGATGCCAATCGTCGAAATTTTAACCAATTACTGATTGTGAGTGATAAAATGAAAAATGAAATATTAGGAGACAAAGAGTAGGAAAAGAATCAAAGCTCCGGGAAAGCTTTTCGTCCAGTTTTTTTTATGCAAGATGACACAATCCGAGGATAGAGGAGGTCCATTGAATAGGGAGGAGGGGGGTGTTATTAGTGAAAAAAACAAATTTTTCTTCAAACATATCTTCAAAGTTTTAGAATCAAAGAAAAGCACGTTTTCTATTTGATTCAGCAAGATATCTGAGGCATCGTGCACTGATAAAAAAATGAACGGGCCGGGAAATTAGGGATGAAGATGAGAACTGCGTGGGGGGGGGGGGGGGGGTTAGCGAAGGTTGGAGGAGAATATAGGGGCGCCAAATTTTGTCTCGCTGTGTTGAGGCGCAACCTCCTCATTTGACGTTACCAGAGATTTACCTGATACGGAGTGATTTCAGTGATTTTGACGGGGGTAGTTGAGTTGCAAACTTTATTTTCTGAACTTCAGAAGGCAATGTAATATTACTATAAGAATGAAGAATAAAAGAGAAAAAACTTGACGACTTTGACAGGGACTCCAGACTCCAGGCCAGGCGCACCCTTCCTGGAATCCGCAGGTCAGGCTGTCTGATAGAGCATACTTTACTGTTGGCTTTTGTGGTTTTGAGAGAGCTTTTTAATTTAAACTTTTCGTAATTAAAATAATGATTGATGAGAGAAGCGATTTTTTTTCTGTTATCTCCTTCAACAATGTTAATATAATTCCCCTCACTTGCGGCACCCGTCACTTCGACGAGTTCTCAGCGTCAAAGCGACTCCACTTGACCTTGATAAGGAAGCGGAATGCAATTTTTGCGTTGTTCGAGGCGACTCACCTGTTTATAAAATTTTAAGGTTATGAATGAACGCTTGCTTGGAGAAGTTCGAGACCAGTGTTTACTTATTACTTTTTCCGAGCACCCTTTATTGCCTTTTCATTATCAGATCACGGACATCGTGCCAATTTGTGTGTTACCTTCGTTTAATTAGTTCTTTCGTTTGTACGAATTCGTGAAATATGTGTTTAGCCGTGCTCTGTTGCTGCCTGAAATTGATATCAGCTCGGTCTCGAACTGCGTTGTTATCCATGTGACTGGAAGTCCGAGTCTCTGGAACCACTGCTATCAGCGTTCAAGGAAACTCCGTGACTATTTGAACAATTGTTACCATTCTTTATGTACTTGAGATCCAACGAATTTTTTTTCTCATTACTTTCGTCAACTTTCTGAAAGCTCTCTATTTTTCTCGCTTGGCGATGTCTGAATGATGTTTCGTTTTCGCCTATAATGTCACTGAGCATCCTAGAAAAGAAACTCGACATTCTACTTATCGATGATAGTGATGATGAGAACGATGATTGGAAACTACCCTTAGCTTTTGTGAAGAAAAGGCATATTGAAATTATCGAAGGCGCAAAGATTTATCCGCAATCATGGCGTATGAAAGAACGTGTAAGTAGTCTTTGAGTGTGAATGTATATCTTTAATGTTTCTGTAGCAAGAGTATTGAAACAACGTTACTGAGTTTACCTTTGTTTCACCATTCTACTTTTTGTAATCTTGTTCGTTCACGTTATCATATCCGAATCATTGATGGTGCTGTTTAAACTAAATGTAACTGAATAACCACAGAATGCTGTTGACGATGGTTTCCAAAAGCCTGATCTTTCTCTGTGTTTAGTCTCGCAAGATGTGTAGAATCCATTGCAGAAGTGAAGGCAGAGCTCATGGATAATTTTTAGAATTTTTCAAAGGTTACTTCTCTCGAAACATTGTGTTGTCAAATGGAAATGAGATTGAGCACTTTGATCTCTTATCAATGTTGTGATTTCCTACGCTTATTCTGTTTGAAGCTACTTCTGCATTGTTGTGAAAGAATTGAAGTTCTAAATTTGCCGAAGATTATTGGTTAGCTCTGCTTTTCTTCACTGTAGAAATGAGCTCTAACTTAAATTAAAACAGCACAGACGAAATGAAGAACTTTTTTCAGATTGTAGAGTGAGCTTTGATGCAAGGTTGTACTCATGGGCGGATAAAGGAATATGTCTCTCTCTCTCTCAGGCCATTTGAACATGTGTTTTAGAAAAGGATAGCAGAAGGGGCTTTGAGGTGACTTAAGCCCCTATCTCCGTCCTTTTTTGACGTAAACGCGTTCTAATGGGAGGAGAGTGAGAAAGACAAATTCCTGTATATCTGCCCGTGGTTGCACCAGAGCTGGTGTAAATTGAGTCTCAGGGAACTGATGAATGCATCAACTGATCAGGTGCAAATGCACCAAGATGAATTCTTGATGGGTCGGCTTGCATTAAGTCTTGTCTCATTGTTAACCAATGGCCCACCAATTTCTTGATGCATTTTTGGGTGTAAATACCCCATTTTGGTGTATGTGTATACCTACCCCATACATAATAATCAATCCAACTATTCGTCAAGCTCTGAAACTCAACTTGTTTCTGCTCTAGCGCACATTTCTTCTGAAAATGTTCGTTTCCCTTTTCAGAAGATACTTTCGCCATATTTTGGAGGCTGTTTCAGATAGCTTCGGTTCTGACTGCTCTTTGTTTACGTGCGCGGAATTCATTGTTACCATCCGCATGAAAACATCGAACCCGCTTACTGCCCGAATCATCAGAACTTTTTGCTGCGTTATAGACTCAGTTAACTATCGTTTCTACTGAATAATAAAAGATTTTCTATTTACGATAATTAACCGAATCCATTATGCGGCAAAAAGCTCTAATTATTTGTGTAATGAGCGAGGTCGAAGTTTTCATGTGGATGGTAACACTGAAGCAAGCCTGCGCTGAAGACGTAGTATCATCCTTCCGCTCATGTAAGTAAAGAACTGTCAGAACCGAAGCTATCTGAAACGGCCTCTATAATTAATCTAAATTTTCCAAATTTTAAATGACAGTTTACAGTGAGGATGAGGAATGTTTGTGTTAGTCCAGCAAGTTTCCAAATTCATTTAATTAAACAATTTTTTTCTTTGAAAATGTGATACTTCACTGCGTAGGCACTCTACATGGGCCCGTGGGATATCCGCATTTTGGTTTAATGAAACTTTTACTGTGTAAAGCTGCTGAAACAAACATTTAAAAAAAAAACCATTATTCCAAACCACTTTCAATTTGATTGAAAAGTGGCCGGGTAGAAACTTCAAATTTTCCAGAGAAACAGGACAAAAAATTTAAGTATCATATTTAGGTCCTCAGTGAATAGGCAGAGGACTGGGAAATTCTTTTTTCATGTGTAAAATACGTTATGGCTGAAAGGCTCTCAGCCACTGCTTAGTCACACAAATATTTTATTCTATAATGTATTTCTCTTTGTAAAAATGCGTGTCCATATTTTATCTAATCGAGCAAAAAAACCATCATCTCTTATTTTGAAATAAACTTCCTCTTTACCAGATGAAAACGGTGAGTGTTGCACTCGTGCTTTGTTTGAACGTCGGTGTCGATCCTCCAGATATCGTAAAAACGCAGCCTTGCGCCCGACTCGAATGCTGGATAGGTAACTATTTTCATCTTTTTATCTCCTTTAGTTCAGCTGGTAATAACCCTTTACTGCATTGTAGTGCCCTGTAGGCACGCAATTTATCTCCCCCTTTTTAAAAGGTTGAAAGTTAGAAAATCATTTTTTCCGTGTTGCCACCCCTTAGGCAAATTTTGAGAAAAAAGTGAGAGCGTTCATTGAAGCGAGGGTAGCACCATGATGGGAGCTACCTACTTCATCGTTTAAGAACATGGTTCACCATTTTACCTTATTTTTTCTCCATATGCTAGCCTTTGTTAAATTTAGTTGTTTGCCTGTTTCTGAAACGCAACAAACGATGCTAGGAATTTGTTCACCATTTTTCCCTCTCATCTTGAGTCAAGATTATTCACAAAATCAAGTTTTCATCAACAAGAACAAAAATAAAAGCTGTAATGTGTCAAAGGACTCTGCACATTGCTTTTGGAAAAGTCCTTACTTTGAAATTGCAATTTTTTTTGCTCGAATCAATTCTTTTCATCGATTTGGGTAATTTGCTATTTTTCGTGCTGCTCAAGCTGGTTCACAAAAAATTGTGTTTTAGGAGATTCTTCAGCGTTTAGTGCCAATTTCTGCGACCAGAGCGCTACCGTTCGATCAATGTCAAATTACAGGCTGAAAGTAACTTATATTTAAGAAAACGAGTTACTAGATGATCATCTGAAGAGTGTCTCTGCAAAAAATCTCATCATTAACTTCAAATAAAAGGTTGAAAGTACCAAGAAATGAAGTATCATATTTCAATACAAAAATCGATTTGCGGTATTCCATTTTTTGGTACTTTCAGCCTTATTCTTGAAGTTATCGATGAGATATTTTGCAGAGATGTTCATCAGATGATTATCTAGTTACTGACACTCCATTTTCTTAAATATAAATCACTTTTGGCCTGTAATTTGACATTAATCGAATGGCAGCGCTCTGGTGGCAGAAATTGGCACTAAACGCTGAAGAATCACCTTAAGGTGATTCCAGGCGAAACTTTTCCAGATTTCAATCCGATGGATAGCGCCACTAGTCGCTTTTCGGAAAAGACGTGTTTTTGGCGTTTTAAACTGAAACCATTGATAAAACGCAAAATCCAATAACGTCAGCACCTGCAAAATTTTTTTATGGATTTTTTGAGCCCAAAATGAGCAAAATTGGTTCAAAATTAAAGCCGCAAATTATGAAATTCGTTTCACCATAAGCTTAGTGAGTGAGAGTGAGCGCGAGTGATGATACGTCTATCTGCCTCACTCGCACTCATTGCGGCTTACGGGAAGTTTCGTTTTTCATAATTTTCGGCTTTATTTTTGAGTGTTTCAGCCTGAAACTTTCAGGGTATCTTCCTGGAGTATGCTCGCAGGTGCTGACGTTCCTGAAATGCGTGTTTTTAGCGTGAATTCGTCAATTTTAGCCAAAAACTGTTGACTTTTCGAGCAGCGCGACGTGGTGTCCAAAGTTGGAACTAATCGACCCTGGAATCATCTTAAGGGTATTCAAAGAGACCAGCTGCTGTTGTGGTCTGAAATGAGTTCTTGTGAGGTTGAAAGAAACAAGCAAATATTTGAACGTCGCCTCACCAATTGGGATGTCACTGAAAAAGAGTACCGGGGAACACCAATGTGTGTTTGACTCCAAAAGTTAGCCTAAATTGTAGTTTGTAAACTTCTCTCATTTCCTCTCTTCACTGTTTGTTTTTATCTTTACTAATGTGTCCAACTTCTTCCTACACAGATCCCCTATCTATGAGACCGCAAGTTGCCTTAGAAACCATCGGTAACAACCTCCAAAAGCAGTACGAAAGGTGGCAACCGAGAGCCAGGTACAGGCAAAGTTTGGACCCAACCGTCGAAGAGGTCAAGAAGCTTTGCACTTCTCTGCGACGCAGTGCTAAAGACGAACGCGTTCTTTTCCATTATAATGGACACGGTGTGCCGAAACCAACAGCCAATGGTGAAGTTTGGGTTTTCAACCGTGTAAGTAATTTTCAAATCTTTTCAGTCTCCTCCATGACTTATTCATTTGTTTATTTATTTGAAAATTGATCAGGCAAAAATGCCCAAAAATAACAGAAAATGCGAAGTATACAAAAGAACAAGATAACACAGATAAGAAATAACTTAGACTATCAGAAATTATAACTACTAGAAGTAACAAATGAAATTAGGTGTAAAATCTCAAAGTAAACTTCTTGGCCATAAGCTTAAAGCAGTTCAAAGCGTCACACTCTCTCAACTCCATGGGAAGGGAATTAAAATTACAAACACATCTCACAAAAACAGAGTAAAACATAGAATTAGAGGAAGTTGAACTTTCACGAAAAGGGCGTAAATCCTTGAGAGGATACGCCACATCCAGGGCTGGCAACAAAATGAGGCATAACGTCAGGAGATGAAATAAGACCACAGATTGCCCTAGAAGCAAAAACTGCATCATAATAAAAATGCCTAGACTTAATAATGGGAACACATAAATCAGCGGACAAATTACTGTTATTGTTACTGTTATTGGATTGTCCAGAATAATTGCTTTATTTTCTCTTTAACCACTTCATTGCCAATTAGAGGTCTTCTCAGAAGCGTTTGCTGCTGACAGCTCTTTGCGCAGATGAATGTATTTCCCTCTGCTGGGCCAGTCGTTGAGAAGACGACTACCCTCATGGAAACATCTGCATGGCGCCGCGTTTTGTGCAGAATGTCAAAAGTGATTATTTAAGGCGAATTTTCGCGACGAATATATTCGATGATATTCGACAAAACCATTGCCAACCTGCGCATGACAACAGTGGATGACATGAAACTAGATCGTGTTTTTCGAACTTTTTCGGTGTATTCAGTCATCGATGGCATCCATTCGATTTTGAATTCAAGTCCAGAGGAGAATTCAAAATCGAATTGATGCCATCGATGCCCCGAAAACACATCTAAAAACACAATTGAGTCTCCTTGAATATGTAGTTAGGTTGGTATTGTTTATGATATTCGATGGCGAAAATTCGCCTCTTGTTATTGTTTTTATTTGAAATGAAAATCTTGACGCAATTTCAATTAAAAATTATAATTTCTCGTATTTCGAAAGCTCAAGGTTTGCATTCAGAAATAGTTGTAGCACCGTATCCTGCACTTATGTTTTCAAGTGGGTAGTTGCGTTCTTGAAGGTATGCGCATAGGACGAGAATATATCCGTCTGCACTTGTAAACAAAGAGCTGTCAGCGGCAAACACATGTGAAACGACCTCTATTAGATAACTCAGAAAATCATCGCATCAATGTCATATTTTACACAGTAAATAATTTTTAGATATTTCTGTGTTTCTCATTTTATTAGAATTAAAAATTTTGGGTTTCCTCATTTGACTGTTCTGACTGAGACAACATTGTTTTTCACAAAAAAAAAAAAAAAAAAAAAAAAGGGTGAATGTGAGAACATGGAGAGAGAAAAAGGCAGTTTTCCACCGACTTGTTTCTGAGTCCTCTTATTACGTGTGCTCTTTCTCTTATTGTTATTTCTTATTGTTTTCAGCAATATACTCAATACATTCCGCTATCTATCTATGACTTACAAGCCTGGATGGGAGCTCCATCTATCTACGTCTACGACTGTTCGAATGCTGGCATCATTGTAGATCATTTCAAGCAATTTGCGGAGCAACACGAGAAGGAAATGAAAAAATATGAAGAAATAATGAAAGAATATGAGGTAAAACTTAAAAATTCTAAAACTCTATCCTTTAATTCTAGTTTTTATCCATTATTTTTTCCTTGATCTCTTGTAATATTCTACTTAGTACTTTCATTTATATTGTAATTATTCTACATTATTTCTATTACTCATTTTGTTTTTTTTATATCAGTTTTATAGTTTTCTTAATCCATTGACATGTATAAACGAGTCAGTCTTGTCATGATATTGAACAAATTTAAAATACTGATCTTTCTGCAAGGGAACAAAGAGTTCAAGAGCTTGCTGCAATTTCCAATAGATAGCGCCACTTACTTCACTCTACTTCCACGGTTTCATTGCTTGGTTAATTCTAAGCTTAGAATGAACGCATAAGCATTATTGCCTAGCATCTTTTGTGAAGTTAAGGTGATTCTTCAGCGTTTAGTGCCGATTTTTGCCACCAGAGCACTACCGTTCAATGAATGTCAAATTACAGGCGGAAAGTTATTTACATTTAAGAAAACAGAGTGTCAGTTACTAGATAATAATCTGAAGAATGTATCTGCATAACTTTTCATCAATATTTTCAAAAGTAAGGCTGAAAGTACCGAAAAATGAAATATCGCCAATCGATTCTTGTATCGAACTGCGATATTTCATGTTTTGGTACTTTCAGCCTTATTTTTGAAGTTATGGACAAAATGTTTTGCAGATACGTTCTTCAGATGATTATCTAGTAACTGACACTCCATTTTCAAAAATATGAATTACTCTCGGCCTGTAATTTGGCATTAATCAAACGGTAGTGCTCTGCTGGTAGAAATTGGCACTAAACGCCGAAGAATCACTTTAAACCATTTGTCAATGGTTTAAGATGGCTCGTACAGAAAAATGACAAAAATCAAGTGTGAGAAGTTTTTTCTGTATTCACTTTTTGTTTCATGCTCTCTTGATTATTAATGTACGTCGGTTGCTTCTATTTTCAGAGCTCTCCAACGCTGGACAATCGAGCGAGTGTCTCCATCTCAACTCCTTCATTCAAAAACTGTATTCAACTGGCTGCTTGTAGCTCAGATCAGATTTTACCTATGAATCCAGACTTGCCGGCAGATATATTCACATCTTGCCTCACAACTCCGATTAAAATTGCCTTAAGATGGTAAGTTGATCATTATTGTTAATCTACTAGAACTGTTTTCATGACTCGGAAGCTGGAGCCACAAGGGTAGTATAACCACCCGCATTACACGTTGCCTGAATTGTACTCGATTTTGAGAGAACCAAAGATAAGAAAAAATGCATTGTTTTTACTTGTATTATGGGTTACGGTCGAATCGCCGAAGCAGGACTTATGTGACTGCTTGTTATAGCTGCTGTTTTGCATATAATTAATAACATTTTTCAATTCACCCATGATTCCATCGGTTGAAAAAAGATTACACAATGGACCAATTTCACACAATTTTTTTATTGTCTTATCGTAAAGTACTACATGAGCTGAGTAAGAGATATTTTTTCGGGCACTGGATCATGGAGAAACACAGGTTTAAAGTTGTGAAAACTAGGTGTCTCATGACGTCATCTGATAGGTATCCCCATTTAAACACGTGTATTCTTGTCGATTTGAATAAAGCGCCGTTTCTCAAGAACCGCTTGTCCGAAAAGAAAACCAAAAACATCCCTGTTCTCAGTTCACCAGGTACTTTCATTTTTCCAACTAAATCAATCAATTTTCAGACACATGCAATTGGTCCATTCAGTTCAGTGTATAAATGTAATGCACGGAAATACTCTGATCTGTAATCTTTTCTCTATCGGGAGAAAGGACGTTAAGTAAATTAAAATACCCGCAAGTTTTTTAAAGTCATCAACGACTCTACTGGTTGAGAAAAGATTACAGATTAGAGTATTTTCGTGCATTATAGTCATACACTGAAATAATGGTTGAAGAAATAAAGAACTTGATGGTTAAAGAAATAATTTACTTCTTGCTCATGAATTAACTTCTAATTTATTATTCTTTTATAAACATTGTATATATTTCTCTTGTTGCAAAGATTACAAAAAAAAAAAAAAAAAAAAAAAAAAAAAACTGAACTGAATTGTGTAATTTCTTCTCAATTGGCGGAATATTGGTGAATTGAAAAATGTCATCAACTATACGCAAAACAGCTGCTTGTACCTGTAATGTTGGAGCTCATATTGTTCAAAGAGTCTTTCACCGTAAAAAGAAAAAGAATTGAAAAAATTATGCTTTAGCTGTTTTGATGTCTCATGCACTAGTATGTCTCTATAATACTTGCGCAATACTATTACTAAGCAAATGATCAAATATTGGATTTTTTTCTGTTATCGACTCCTCTATTTTTAAAATATTCTTGTTTTCAGGTTCGTGCTGCAAAACACATCTAAATTAGTACCAAAAATACTTCTAGAATCAATTGACAAGTAAGTTGTTAAGCACCAATTTTTTTCTTTCATCCTTTTTCCAATCGTCCGCAGAATTTTAATACCAAATGTTCATAAACGGAAATGTCATGATGCTTTTTTGAGTTTGAAGTAAGAATTTATTTTCAAAATGAAAGCCTACTCGTGCCTTTCATCTGAGTTAAAGCCCTGGAAATTTTTGAAAAATGTATTAATTTTTTTTTTCAAATTCGGTTCAGTCGTTTGCTGACCACCATAACGAAACACCTTGTTTGAAGAGCTGCTGAACTTAACTCTCCAACTACTACCCCCTTCCATTTTTTTGTTTAAATAGTAATGAGAACTCCAAAAAGAACTTTTGATGATTTGAATTAATAGTTGTCATTCATTGGAAAAAAAAAAAGTTTGTATAATATGTGTATTTTTGTGTTGACATCCTTCATCTGAAATTTGCCAATTCTGAACTGTCAACCTCAATGCAATCAGAAAATAAATGTAAAACTTTCCGTCAAAACTGACCACAGCTTCTATCTGATAAAAATTAAGCTTTTGAGTTTTTACCTTTGTATAGAGGAGCTTTAAAACTGAGCAGTTTTTAGCAAAGAATGCGTAAAAACTAAAAGAACTGACTTTTCAAGAGCGTTTTATTTATTTCAACATGGGACGGATTAAAGAGATTGTGGGATTAGCTTTCATACTTCATTAGAGAAGAGAACCTAACCTAACCGAAGGTTTCTGATTTTAAGAGGTCTATAAGCGGGAGAGTCTTATTAAGGTGCCATGTTAATCTGCTAACGGAAACGAATGGCACCTTTAGAGTCCACCAAGTCAGTTTTGTCTCGTACTGTGGAGAAAACACAGATTCAAACAAGATTTAAGAAAACACGGGACTGAAAGTCATGACCATAATTTCTCTGCTATTCTAGAATGAGGTGATGAATTGGTGTGGACACAAAGCCACTGAAAACCCATAAAACTGTTAGTGAGGTGTTGTTAATTAATGATCTTTTTGGATGATTTTGCAGAATCCCTGGCCAGTTAAATGACAGGAGGACGATGTTGGGTGAACTCAATTGGATCTTCACTGCGATAACTGACACTATTGCATGGAATATGCTGCCTAGAGGTAAGTCTTTACTTAATTTTTTACCATCATCAGCTAAATAAAAGTTTATCACAGCTAAGTAGAAGAAAATGTAAAATATTTACAGAGTGTACAGAAAATGTGTAAATACAGTGATATGCAATGAAAGTGACGTTAATTTTTTTAATTGGTACAAGATGAAGACCTACATTTTCTTAAATCGTCGTCCATCAGACATGTAGGCCTACGTCGAATCCAACGTTTCAAAATTGCCCAACTAATTTACATTTTTTTAACCGCGATTCAATCACTCAATTATTTCAATTAATATTTTTCTGTGATTCTATGACTCTTGAAGAACAAAGGGAAAAATATTCACAATTATTCGTACACGCCTTGTCCTTTGAAAAATTTAAAACGTTGAAGATGATCATGAAAAATTGGATTTGACTTAGGTCTATACGTCAGATGGACGATAAAATGTGGTTAGTTAGCATGGTTTGAATGTTTCATTGGAACAGAACGGATTTGGTTTAACTAAAATGTGTCAATCCTGCTCAAATCTTGAGTTCCCTGACCTGTTGACTTTATTTGGCTCGAATTCCATTTTGGAAAACAATTTTGAAGAGCCTCTCCACAGTAAATGACACAAAAGACAAAATAGCATAGTTCAAAAGAGTAAACAATAACGGAATGCGAGAATTAGGATAAATTTTTGTTTTTTTTTTTTTCTGTTTTTTGTTTTTTTTTTTAAATGGGCAATGGGCATGTCAAACAAACCTCTCTCAATCCAAAGTAATCTGTTTCGTCTTATTCCTTCATATTCCATGCATAAAAAAATTTACCCTAATATTACAGGTTGACTCAGCCTTCATATCTGAAAGACATTGTTTCTCAGTGTTTGTGAATTCCGTAAACCATCGCCTTCTTGTAAGTGCAGGCCTGCAATTTGCTTTGAAAAATGGCCACATGAGTTCGCCCATAGCTTTAGTTGCAAATCTTTCTAATTCATCATCCAACTGTAGAGTTTCAACCTAAGGGAAAATTCAGAAGAGTTGAAATTTAACAAGTTATCAACAGTACCTGCTTGTATATTTCTAAGAAATATCACTCACTTTTTCCAGAAAGGGACTCCGAATTAAATTCAAAATTACACGATTACAACACAATACGTAAAAAAGAAATAATTGTGGACAGTAAATTAAATGTTTCAAAGTGGAGAAAAGTCGACATTAATAGTAATAGTGTATGTCGCTATCATTTCAGCAAATGGGTCTGTTGCAAACTTTTGCTACAGTGCTATAGAGTGTTCAATTTGATGTAAAATCGCGTGAAAAGTCCATTGTTGGCATCAGAAAGTCATAAAATGCAGTATAAAACTCACGAGAGATGTTTAATGAAATCCAAGATGGCGGTAAAATATTGAACAACCTGTATGCATGCACCACGAACATCCAAGGATAGCCAACCTCACAATATCGATCTCACCTAATCACAACGTAAATAAACACATAACCTCTGAAGCGGTGAGGTTGTCAACGTTGGCAATCCTTGGATGTTAAAGGTGCATGCATACAGATTGCTCGATATTTTACCGCCATCTTGGATTTCATTGAACGTCTCTTGTGAGTATATTATCGCATTTCATGACTTTCTGATGCCACCAATGGACTTTTTGGGCGATTTTTCGTACAATGACACACTCTTTATCGTTGTAGCAAAAGTTTGCAACAGACCCATTACCCAACGCTATCAAAAAAGAACCTAACTTTCAATCTTTCAAAAACACAGTGAAATTATACTTAATTGAACTTTGCCCATACGACTTAGAAAGCATCTAAGTTCATCTAATTTCATATCTCTCTTTATAATTTACATAATAACGGGATGTATCTGTTTATAAATTTACACTTAATTACATTATTATTATTATTATTATTATTATTATTATTATTAAAAAAAACTCATGCCACTATGTTTAAGGAGCTTGTTAGTGAAGCATCAAAATAAATCTGTGCTTATAACTTATTTTCAGATCTATTTCAAACTTTATTTCGTCAAGATTTACTGGTTGCAAGCTTGTTTCGAAATTTTTTACTGGCGGAGCGTATCATGCGCTCCTACGATTGTGCGCCGGTGTCATCCCCTAAGTTACCACCTACGTACCAACATCCAATGTGGTTAGCGTGGGACCTTGCACTGGATCTATGCATGGCTCAACTCCCGGCCGTTTTGGAATCTGAAGAAGCCTTCACTCATTCTCCGTTTTTCGAAGAACAGCTTACTGCCTTTCAAGTCTGGTTAGAGTTAGGCTCAGAGCAAAGGAGTCCTCCGGAACAGTTGCCGATAGTTTTGCAAGTAAGTGAGACGTAGCCTTTGCATGAGCTTGCAATGGGCCTATTGTTTAATTTTCTAGAAGTAGTCTTCCTTGGCTTGTAACAATGGGTCTGTTGCAAACAGGCACCTGGCAAAAAATTTGATGTCCGAAAAAAGTCCCAAGAAAGTCCTCACAATGCCCCTACAGTAATCGTTTTTAAACGCCATTTGGCAAAACATTGAATGTCCCATGGACAACCAAAACAGAAAATGCAATCTCCATACCCATCTAAGTCATGGGATGTTATAGGGACTTTTAAAGTTAAAGCCTCAAAGAATGTTAAGGGATCATTGGAAATAGTGAATGTCCTAAGAATGTTCCCAAATAATTGTAAAGAATTCTAGAATTACTTGGGGACATTCTTCGGACACTCACCATTTCCCATAACCCCTTAACATTTTTCGAGGCTTTAATTAATCAATCAAGGCTTTACAATCTCTCTCTGGAGACCAATCTGCCGGTCACGAGCAGAGAGGCGGCCGAAGAGAGACTGTGATTTGCCGAATGGCTGACTATTTTAGCTCCCTTTGCAACCAGCTGATTTGCAGCGTTGCTAATTCAAGGCGCAGTCCCCACAACCTCTGGTGGAGATCGAGCGGACCGCATCAGGAATTGGTACACTGGTTTGTTAAAGTTTGTATCCAAGTCACAAATCCAAAAACAATTACTCTCCTGATCATGTTATAGGCTCCTTCAAAGTGTATCTACTGATAAGGACAATGAAGTCTTGTTAAGATACATTTTTAATGTACTAATTGTAAACTTTTAGCAATAATTTTTTCCTTATACACGTCACTTTCAAGTGCATACAGACTGTATGACTAGCCTTTGTTGAGTATTGTCTCAAAATCATAAAGGTGTTTTATTTTCATTCCTTCTGAAATCGTAAAACTATTTTTATGAATTTATTTCTTTATTTATTTATTTGTTTTCAGGTTCTTTTAAGTCAGGTGCATCGATTGAGAGCTCTGGAATTACTGGGACGATTTCTTGATTTAGGTCCTTGGGCCGTCAATCTGGCCTTATCAGTGGGAATTTTTCCTTATGTATTGAAACTCCTTCAAAGTTCAGCAAAAGAACTAAGACCGCTCCTTGTTTTTATCTGGGCAAAAATTTTAGCTGTCGATGAGGTTTGTTTCTTTGTTTTTTTTTTATTCATTTATTACTGTATGTATCAGCGAGTCTCAGTGGTGTAATGATCGAAGCAGTTTGCTGCTAGCACTGAGGTCCCGGGTTCAAATCTGGGAGATAATAGATTTTTAAGGACACTTAGAGGTTCATTCATCATCGTGGCCCTGGATGACTCTGTCTCTCCATCACCCTATCCCTTCGTGGAAGTGGGGCAGGGGAGAGGCATGGTCACACCAGAGACAAATGAAGACCCAGCACAAAGCTTGGGACAGATATCCACTTTTCTGGCTCAATTTTGGTCGGAACAACAGCCAACATTAGCCTACTGTTGACTGATAAGAGCGTGTGGTTTGCATTCGCCAAGCAAAACCTGTCTCCTTTTCCGGTACCGCGGACCAAGCACAGCCTTTTGTTGAGCTCACCACTCAACAGTAGGCTCTATTCATCGTTGCAGTCGGTGACTCCTGAACAAAAGTGTGCGCTCTAAGCTTGCCTCACTTTGCTAACACGGGAAGCATACGGTGTCCTTAGTTGCTATTTATGTCTGGGTCACCCAATCGGACAGTTTGCTCTGTTCCGCTCGGTAGTGAGTAAATTGTTGAATGCTGTTGGTGTAGCATACTGCTGGTGATACCTAGTAGTGGTAGATTGAAATAATAGGCTGCTCAACGAGGAGGGGACATGGCTGTACTCTGCTTGTCCATCCTCTGCTGTCATTGGATACCACCTTCCGTGGCTGGTAAGAAGGCAGCCAAGCTCACGGACAAATGTAATAAGAATAATTACTGTTTTGGGTTTAGTTAATGAATACGGCTGAACTCAGTTCGGACAGTATTTCATTGAAAAACACTAGCATAATGGACCAACCGTTGGCGACTAAACTTTTACTACTACCTGTCAGTTTAATCTCTGTTTTATTTTTATCTGTTCCTCTAGTCGTGCAAAGTGGATTTAGTGAGAGACAATGGTCACAACTACTTCATATCGGTGCTTCAAGATCCTGCAATACCTGTAAGTTAAAACTCCCTAAGTCATATCAGTATATTCTTATTAATCCTTTCAGTTACAGTGTCCCATTTAAGGGACAAAATTTTACATGGAGCCTTATGGAAATTCGGAAAAATTGACTCACACATGAAATCATATGAGAAAAGTTTGTTCAATTTAATGGTATACGTTTCAAATTACAGTGGCACTTCTTTCATAATTTATGATAGAAAGGGTTAATGCTTACCTGTTATTTCTATCAAGCTGTTTATCATTGATGGGTCTAATAATTGAGGAGTACTATGGTCTGAGATCGAAAAAAAAAATCGGCCGAAAAACAGTGAAAAAAAAATCACCAGAAGTCAATGTTCTGAACCTTTAAAGCGCAATGTAAAAATTTCCAGTGATGTTTCTAGGTTTTAACTATTTACTGAAAGTGTTCTTTGAGGTTTAATATGGTCTTGAAAGTTTATAAATGATAAATTGATGAGAAATTTACTTAATTATTTTCTGCCACTTTTTGACAAGCTCAGACTATAGTGCACTGTGATGGTGGATTGGTGCGCACCAATCACCAGATATTCACTTTAAGCCTACTTTGAGGATCCATTTTGATTGTCTCCAGAGGCCTGTTCAAATTCATAATGGGTCTGCTGCAAACTTTTGCTATAGTGCTATAAATCACGTGAAAAGTCCATTGGTGGCATCAGAAAGTCATAAAATGCAGTATGAAACTCATGAGGGACGTTTAATGAAATCCAAGATGGCGATAAAATATCGAGCAACCTGTATGCATGCACCACGAACATCCAAGGATAGCCAACCTCACCATATCGATCACACCCGATCAAAAAGTAAATAAACACATAACCTCTGAAGCTATGAGGTTGTCAACGTTGGCAATCCTTGAATGTTAAAGGTGCATGCATACAGATTGCTCGATATTTTACCGCCATATTGGATTTCATGAAACGTCTCTTGTGAGTTTATTATCGCATTTCATGACTTCCTGATGCCACCAATGGACTTTTCGGGCGATTTTACCTACGATGACACACTCTTAATGGTTGTAGCAAAAGTTTGCAACAGACCCATTACTTGTGTGCAAATAATAATTATAATTTACAAAATATTCAATATTTTATGTTCAATTTTTTTTCTATTCAATGCTTTTTAATTTTTTATTCATTTACAAAAATTGTTGCTATCTTAAATGAATGTACAAGTGAAATTATAATCAGAAAGCAATCTGGGTTAACTTTTATTGTTCTCTTTGCAGAGCGAACATCGTACATTGGCAGTTTTCGTTCTGGCAACGATGGTGAACAACTACGAGCAAGGGCAAGAAGCGGCGATGCAAGGGAATCTGGTGTCGATTTGTCTGGAGCAGTTGATGGACACTAACCCCCTTTTGAGGCAGTGGCTTGCAATATGTCTCGGACGTATTTGGAACAACTACGACAAAGCCAGATGGTGCGGAGTTCGAGACTCTGCTCACGAGAAACTTTATAATCTACTCAAAGATGACGTCCCTGAGGTAACGATGCTTGTGCTCAGTTTTGTAAAACTCGAAACCTTTATCTTTTCTTGGCCCAGTCCGCACTACTAATTCAAATCATAACTGAGCTCCCTCCAGTTTCAAAAGGGGCCTAACTACATTGCAACGTTGCAAAATTTCTCTTCATGATTATTTTTATTTTTTTTAAAAATTTGCCTGGATTGCAAGTAAAAAGCCGTAATAAAGGAGACTTTTTTTGTTTGAGAAGCAAAAAAAAAAAAAATCGTCATTAGTTTTTGGCCACTGCTCAGCCCCCCGTAGGAAAAATTCCCAGTTCGGCCTTTGGACTTTTACCAGCCATTGTCTGAGAATTCACCCTCATTTTAATTTTTAGGTGCGGGTAGCAGCTGTCTTTGCCCTGGGCACTTTCATAAGCTGTTCAACGGAACACAGCGAGCATGCAACCAATATTGATCAAAGCGTTGCCATGATGCTTGCAAATACGGCGTTGTATGATATGTGCCCTTTGATCAGGAAAGTAAGTAACATCAACACTATTTAGATTAATTTAAAATGTCTCTCTTTTGTTCGATTTCCTTTTTTTCATCATTTCATCCATTATTCTTGTAATTTTACTTGTGTACCAAATGATCAGTGATTGATCTTTTTCTTTTTGTAGTTTGATGGAATTGTTTTTTTTTTTTTAAAAAAAAAAAAAAAAAAAAAACGGAACTGTAGTTGTTCTCTATTACTATTAGTTGCCTTGCAAATTGTTTTTGAAAGGTAAAAGGTAGCAAATTTTACGGATAAAGAATTTGTCTTGTTTTAGGCTTTTGATAGCTGAAACGTTTTTGCACAAATATAAAATGTCTGCCTGGAAGGAAACTTTCATAAGGTTGTTTCGAAATATGTCTGCAATCTGCAGTAGCGCAACAAAAAATTCACCATCTCTCTCTTTCTTCCATTGAGACACATATGTTGAACAAGGATAGACAAGGGGATCAAACCCTTTCCTTCAACAGTAGAATCTCGATTATCCGGACCTCGGTTATCTGGATTTTCTGGCCGGTCCCTGCGAAAACCCCATACTTTCAATGTGTTTTTTTTTCTGACTATCCTGATTTTGGTTGTCCAAAAATTTCGATTATCTGGACAGAATTTGCAGTCTGGCAACAAATTTAACCAAATTTCTCCTTAATATTGCTTGAAAAAGAAAAAAAATAACCAGAAAACGCGATACGGGTAGCTGTGTATTTAACCATCCTGGCAGGAATAACAGTACACGGGTTGCATAACTTTGCCTTTGAAGGGGCGTTTTAAAGAAATCTTCGCTAACTGCATTTCAGAGCGTCTAGATCGCATTTTTTGGCGAATTTAGATTAACTGGATATTGGATTATCCGGACTAACTTTTCGGTCCGGCAAAATCTGGATAATCGAGATTCTACTGCATCTTTTTTCCACGTATACATTTAAAGGTTAAATGAGAGAGATAGAAGAGATCCTAGTTGGTTTCTCTATCTCTCTCTCTTTCCTCCATTGAAACATGTATGTTAGGCGAAGATGGACAAGGGGATAAGACCCATTCTTTCTATCCTTTTCCTACTTATACACTCAAAGGGGAAATGAGAGAGATGGAAGAGATCCTTGTTGCGCAACTGACTCTCTATCTCTCTCTTGTCTCCAGTGAAACATGTATGTCAGACAAGAATATACAAGGTTATAAAGCACACTCTTTCTATCCTTTTCCAACTAATTCATTCAAAGGGAAAATGAGTGAGATAGAAGATATCCTGGATGCGGGACTAGCAATCTCAGTTAACCTCAACCCTGAAGGTCAACTAGAGGCTTTGACTCGATTTTTTCGATTCAGATCTTCCATTAATTTCTTTTCAGTTTCTGAGAAAGTTCAAAGTGATTCGCTAACTCCAAATTGACTAAAATTCCTGTTTTCAATCAAAAAGCACTGCACGAGCGACGAGCGTAATGGTGGCTTCGGGTAGTAATAATGGGAGATTCCCATCTAACAATACTGTAACTCCATCAAGAGGTGACCATTAAGAGATGACTCTCATTTGACATTGGTGTCACGGTACCAGTCATCAGATGTGGATCATTACTATGATGAATAATTACTCCGTGAATCATCCTTGTCAGCTTAGAGAGAGTGACGGAATTTAGATAGGAATCTCCTATTATTACTGCCCTCAGCCACCATTACACCCTCACAAATAAAAGCGTTAATTGAGTTTAGGAAGGGATTTCGGAAGTTTTTAGTGCTGCCATCGTTAGTTTTGGAGGTTTTTTCACTAGGATTGACTGTTAAATCGCTTGTAGCAAAAGTGTGGAACAGCCCCACTAGATCTTTGCAAATTCTCTGTTTGGAAAACTTCCTCAAATCATTGACCGGATCTAAACTTTTCTTTGTTCTCTAGGAGTTAGTCGCTGCTTTACAATCTGTTGTATTCGCGTTCGAAAATTCGTTTTTGTCTGTCGCCCAGTACGAAGGCAGATTAGGAACAAACCTCATAATTGGTGGTGGTAAGTGTGATTATATGCTATTGATTTATTTATTCACACAGTTGCATAGAGAGATCACAAAAAAAAAACAAAAACAAAAACAAAAACAAAAAAAAAAAAAAAAACGAGTTATACAAATGGATAGAAACGTAGCAGAAACAGAGAGTGGAGTAATATACATAAGAAAAGAGAGAGAAAAAATATATTTAGAGCACTTTATCTCCTTGAGTGCTCTAAGTACTTCCTTCCCAATTTGAGAGTCCCTGGCAGGTCGCCGTTACTCTCCTCTTTCCTATGCTTTGTTTTGAGAATACTTTGATTGTCTTTCCTACCTTTTCTTTTTTTATGCAGTCCAGTCGTTCGCTGTGAAATATCAGCATAACGAGCCACGTGTTTGGGCCGCTGGACTTTACTACTTCTACTACTACTACTTATTTATTTATTTATTCAAAATAAACGAGGAAAGCTCAGTATAAAATTACAAGATTATAAAAGAAGAAGAAGAAAAAATAAGTTCCATAAATTGGTGACATGATTCCTAAAATTAATCAACATTGTATAAAAAATTTAAGTAAGAGAAATAGAACAATTTAATGAGTTAAAGAAATTAAAAAAAAAAAAAAAAAAAAAAAGTTTGACTTTGAAGGAAACATAGTATATTTGTGAAGAGATGCAGAGCAGACTAATTAAAACACAGGAGTCCATTGCAAGAGATGGTTTTGACAGAAATAAGGTTGGGAGAAAAGAAATCAATGTAATTTAATTTATTGGCGGTAGCACAAAGACGGTTTATAATTTGTTTATGACCCCAGACATCATTAGTACAGCTTGTCAGAAAGTTGAAGGATAGACCTCGGATGACCCTGAACCCTAAAGTAGACTTTGCTAAGGATTTCGAGGACATCAACAACGTTACTCAGAATTTTAAATAAAAAGATAACATCATCTGAGGAACGGAGTTTTAGTATTTTATATTCACTTTCTCCTTCTCTCTCTGCATTTTAGATTCGCCATCAAGCACTCTGAGGCGTTACTTGTCTAAAGATCGCTTGAAAAGTCTGAATCAAAATTTAAATGACTCCAGCTCAATACAGAATGATAAATTGAAACGAGTCTCATCGTCCTCTTCCATCAGCAGCCTAGGTAATTACTAACTAATCAAAGTTCGCTTCAACATTCATCAACAATTCTAATTTTTCACATTCTTCAATTTTGTTTTTCTTATATTTATTTTTTCTTTTTAAAAATGGTACATTTAGAGCCACCATCAGTGGCTATAGTACTAGTCAAGAAAACAATAATTTTGCATAGAAGCATACTTAAACAGTTAAAGAACCCAAAATCGCATAAAGCATACAAATAAAAAACAGCACTAAGTATGTTTTTCTTCCTAAAAACTCACTGACACAAAAAAGGCCTCTGGAAGTAGGAACTGCTTTACTCCCAGGAGGAATGGTGCATAGTCTGAATTCCTGAATATTAGCTTTAGGTTCAGAGGCAGATCATTAATTAATGGGTCTGTTGCAAACTTTTGCTACAACGATAAAGTGTGTTTCATCTTATGTAAAATTGCCTGGAAAGTCCATTGGTGGCATCAGAAAGTCATGAAATGCGATAATAAGCTCACAAGAGACGTTTAATGAAATCCAAGATGCACAGAAAAAACAGAAAAAAACACTTTGGTAGCGCTGACAAAACCTTTGGTAGAAAAATGACCCAGCAAAAGACTTTAGTTGAGCCAACCTAAAGTGCTTTACGCTTAACTAAAGAGATTTTGCTGGGTAAATAAAAATTTGGTTGGCCCAACTAAAGTCTTTTGCTGGGTCATTTTTCTACCAAAGGTTTTGTCAGCGCTACCAAAGTGTTTTTTCCGTTTTTTCTGTGTGGCGGTAAAATATTGAGCAATCTGTATGCACGCATCTTTAACATCCAAGGATTGCCAACGTTGACAACCTCATAGCTTCAGAGGTTATGTGTTTATTTACCTTGTGATCGGGTGTGATTGATATTGTGAGGTTGGCTATCCTTTAGATGTTCGTGGTGCATGCATACAGATTGTTCGATATTTTACCGCTATCTTGGATTTCATTAAACGTCTCTTGTGAGTTTATTATCGCATTTCATGACTTTCTGATGCCACCAATAGACTTTTCACGCAATTTTACATGAGATTGAACACTCTATAGCGCTGTAGCAAAAGTTTGCAACAGACCGATTGAGTCACTTATGCCAGCAAATTATTTAGATTGCCCTTTAATCATGCCATTTTTAGCATCAGTTGGTCTCATGATAATGTTTTTGCCGAAATGTATCTATAGGTTATTCAAGTATGAGCAGTAGTAAGGTGGAACCTGTCCTTCCTGTCCCCTTTGGAAGTGTCTACATGAAATTGTGGCAAGTTTTAGCAGCTCTTGACTCAGATCCGCACCCTAAAGTAGCTAAAATGTCTCGAGTGGTTACCGACTATATCAGAGATCAGGTACGACTCAACATTCCTAATCTTTTAGATTTACTTACGTAGCCATTAATCTTTTTTTCCTTCTATTGTACTACTACAATTTTTTTTAAGTGAATCAAGCAATGAGGAATAGCGATAAAGAGGATTTGTGGGACGTTATTTTGAGGCACCACGGAAACAGCCATATGAAGCGTTTTTTTATTCTCCGGAATCAGCACCGGTGCAATAACCTGGAGCTTTTATAGCTGCTCCGAAGCTGTCTGGTGCAGCACCGGTCACATGCAGAAGCTCCGGAGCTCCAGCTCCAGTGCATCGGTCTTCAACTTCGATACACTGGAGCTTGCACTGGAGCAGCTCCTGGCGCATCGCACTGCTACTAAAAAAACACTTGGGTGCGCTCCGGTGCTGGAGCACCAAAATAAAAAAACACTCAGGTGCACTGGAGCTGCACCAGTGGGAGCACCGGAGAATACAAAAACGCATCATTTGTCGCAATCTCTTATGGACGTTTTTGACACAGGCTTGGTTTGTTTGCCTCACTTTTTTAACCTTTAAATTTTTAAAAGAAAATTGTGACAAATACATTTGAAATTGGTTATAAACGAAAGTGTAAGTGTTTCAAAGTGACTATCAGGACACAGAAATCGATATGACAGTTTCTTCTGGAAGGATTTGCTGGATAAACAAACTGACAAAACAAAAATATGCAAAATTTTCTCACCTGGATAGTTGCATTAAAATTCTGTGTCCAGATAGTCATTCTTAAACACTTGCTTTTTCCTTTAAAACCAATTTCCACTTGATTTGTTACAATTTTCAATTTAAGTAGTGCTGGGCGAGTACTCTAAAAAAGCTTGAAACTCAAGTTTTGAGATACTCGAGAGGCTCTACTCTAAGTAAAAATACCCTGTAGAGCCCAATAAATTTGATTTACTGCCCAATATCGGAGAAATGAAGAGAAAAAAAGTAAAAAAATTTGGAAGAAGTTAAATTTTACTGTCGGTAATTTTTGTTTTTCATAGAAAAATGCTATGAAAAATGAAGAATTGCGATTACTCGAGCTCGGCTCAAACTCAGTGTTTCTGCTAAAAACTCGACTTGACTCTACTCGAGGGCAAAATTCAATACTCGCCCAGCACTAAATTTAAGGTTAAAAATTATGAGGCAAACAAACCAAAATCATATTGCTCATGCTGCCTCACTTGGAGATAGGACTTAAAACAATTATCAGCCTCACTATCACTATAGCTTGTTAGAATCAATGTTTATTCATATCAGGTAGTTAATCTCCTGAAGGAAGTGTAAAAGATAGTGCATTGGACGAAGTTTTCAGTTTGAGTTCCTAGTGATTACTAGATTTCGGAACGAATTACTTAACTTGAAGGAATCAAGATTTTCCTCTTTCACCTGCGGTATCTTTTCAAAAAGTGGGATGGCGTTGATTTTTTTTTATTTCATTTTTTTACCGCCCTGTCTATTGGCTTTTAGTTTTTATGAATGGTTTTTTTTCTTTTTTTTTTTTTTCAAAGCTTTTGTTTTTTTGTTGCTAACAGTTTTCGTGTGGAACTAATTCCAACTTTGCAATGCGTCTAGTGTAAATTTTTGCTACAGCAATTTCTAGAATAAATGTCTACCTAGAATATTGTAAAATAAGCGATGTGGTTTTACTATCACTGATTTTCTTATGAAATTCTTTACAAAAATCCTGGATTATATTCCACTTTTGTGATCTTTTGAAACAACTCAACTATTTTAAATTAATTAACGCTATGAGTTGCTGTTGTAAAGGTTTGCGACTGACCTATTTTTACAAAATAACTATAGGTCTCTGTAGCCTGATTTTATTTTTGTCTCGATTTTGTCTCGTCCAATTTTTTGTTTGTAATCTTTGAGTTTCCGTATTTGTTGTATCTCACTTCTGTACCGTTCATTTTCACTATCTTTGCAGAGTCAGTCAGTGAGGCACCCTGAGTTACCGTTCTGCGTTTAATTAATAATATTTTTCATTTCACTGATGATTCCATTGGTTGAGAAAATATTACACAGTTTAGTTCAGTGTATGACTGTAATGCACAAAAATACTCTAATCCGTATTCTTTTCTCAACCGATGGAGTCATCAATGACTTTAAAAAACTTGTGGATATTTTAATTAATTAACAGAGTTTCCACTGGTTGAGAAAAGATTACAGATCAGAGTATTTTCGTTCGTTAGAGTTCCTATATACTATGAGAGTTGCACCAATGTTGAATCCATTTCTGATTGGCTCTCAGATTTAGGCTGTCAAGAAAGCCCCAAGAGGCAAATGCAAATGGCGGAGGGTCTGTTTACTTTTCGCGTACTAGCTTTCATTACACATTTGAAGGAACAGTGACCGCAGTAATTATTGTGAATTTTTCCTCTGCTTGAATGTTATTCTGGAGAACATTAGCTCTTTCAATAGCGACCGTTACTGTCGAGAATCTGAACATTGCTCTTAAATAGAGGAGCTAGCTACGCAGGTGACGCAGATCTAGATTCCTGTCTAATTTGTCACTCTCTCTATAGATTTCACCCAGAGGAAAGTATCAAATTAGATGGGAATCGCTCATGGTACTGCCTGTATAGCTCCGCCAGAGTCTGTGAGCGAATTTTGTAATTTAATGTGCTCATAAAATTGCTCTGGATTTTGAACTAGAATAAACTATTCAATCGCTGTTAGCAATAATTTGCACGAGCCTCATTGTCAAGGTGGTAATGTATTTATGAGCAGTCCACTGGAGGAAAGGGTGCGGTCCAAGGTTATAGATTAAAGAGGTACGCTCATCTGACTTGGTGCCACAAATTTAGTGGCGCGCAGTTCAAAATCACTGCAGGCAAGATGGCCGACAGAAGCAGAAAACGTATACTCTTTGCAGAAAACATTGGGTTGTTTTCTGCTTTCCTGCAGAGGGCAGCCCAATGTTTCCTGCAGAGAGTATACGTTTTCTGCTTACATGGGCCATCTTGCCTGAAGTGATTTCGAACTGCGCGCCACTGAATTTGAGGCGCCAAGTCAGATGAGCAGACCTCCTTAATCTATAACCTTGAGTGCGGTCTAACTTAACAGACCGGTCTCCATCAGAAGGGGACATATTTCCCGGTACCGAGGGTGTCCACCGTCAAGAAGTTTCATTGTCCCTAAAATCACTGGCTGATCCAGGAATCTATCCTTCTCTCTCCTCTCCCATTAGAACGCGTACGATAGAAAAGGACAGATTAGGGGCAGTCGCGTGATTTTCACCCACTCTTCTATCCTTTGCTAACACATGCATTCTAATGGGAGAAGAGAGAGAAGGACAATATCTTGTATCCGCTAGGAATCTATCCTTCTCTCTCCTCTCCCATTAGAACGCGTATGATAGAAAAGGACAGATTAGGGGCAGTCGCGTGATTTTCACCCACTCTTCTATCCTTTGCTAACACATGCATTCTAATGGGAGAAGAGAGAGAAGGACAATATATTGGATTCGCTAGTGCCTCAAATATGGTGGATTGCATATCAGTACATTACCCCCTAATTTTCTCAATTTCCTGGAGACCAACAAAAGTCTTGAAATCCTGATAGAATAAAAAATGTCGACCATCAACTTTCAGTAGCAACTCTTAAGTTTAAAAGTAGACTTTGACGAGCAACTTTGAAGCTGAACGAGGCCTTCGTTTTGGATCAAAGTACTTTGACCAAAGAGGACTGACAATACAGCGACAATAGCATAAGGTGCTTGTGCAACATGACAACGCCTACTTAAGTACAAATAGAGAAATGGTAGAAATGAAAAGTCACACCTCTTTGATCAAAGCAATTCAGTGTTGCCAGATTGGGGTGAAAAAGCCGTACGTTTTACATTGATTTAAATGGGGACAATACGGCTTTTTACCCTCGATCTGGCAACACTGAAGCAATTTGATCACATGTGATGGTCAAGCGTCTCTTTTTTACTTTATCGCCTAACGGTTTTGATGGTGTTGATTGTTGTGCGAAACCCAGGTCTGTACTTGGCCAAGTTCGCGTCACGGTGATGCCTCTTGGCGAGGATCCATGCCCGGACATCTTAATGTAAGACAAAGTCCTCTAAGTTCCGTCTTCATTACTTTTTTAACGCTACTCTTATCTATCGCTTAATTTCCGTTCAGACATTTAAAGATAGATAATTAATTTTGATTGGTAATTAGAATTGTTTCGTTCTCCTTTTTTTTTTCTTTTTTTTTTGTATTAAGCCTAAACCAAGCTCGGAATTGGCAATAAATCAAAGCTTGTTAAGCACTATGGAAAAAATTATCAAGGTCTTATCACAATAAAAAGAACTGTTTTCCCCTTCCCCCGGCCACACCTTGATCTTTAGTGTTCTCATCCCATTTCTCTGTGTCCTCAAAATTTTCCATCCAATTTTAAGGTGAATCCTCAGCGATTAGTTCCATATTCTGCCACCACAAAAAGATATATTCTTTAAATGGAAAAAAATAATGGTTATAGCAAATAAATGGAAGAAAGGGCTTAGACGGCGCCTTGAAATCAATCTAAGGAACATTTAATTACAATTACTGTATGCTAAAATGTTATGTAATAAGCGTGAAACTATTGAATTTCCGAAATCCCCCAGAAGACGCCATGATATAGTGACTAATATAGGGAGGTTTCCGAAATTCAATAGTTTCTTGCTGATTTTGTAACATTTCAGCATACTGTTTGTAATAAAATGTTCTTCAGATTGCTTCCGAGGCGCCATCAAAGCCCTTTTCCCATTTATTTGCGTTTAACATTATTTTTTCCCATTTAAAGAACGTATCTTTTTGTGGTGGCAGAATATGGAACTAATAGCTAAGGATCCACCTTATGGTCATATTGCCTATTCTTAGGACAAGTATTTCGACAAGTGGGTCGTTAGTGTGAAGAAAGAAGAAGAAAATGTGGTCTAATCTCTCACGTGATTTGAAGAACTCAGTTTTATCTGTTCATTCATTCTTGTCACTTTTTTCAAATTAATTTGGAATGCTGATTGCAAGCTATGCATTTTTGGTTAACCATTAAGTTCTGAGATGTCTGTAACCGTCATTTAAAATGCTTACTAGTGTTTTTGAACAAAATTAAACCAGAAAACATGAAAACTAGAAGAATTATACATCTTCAACTTGGCGGATAAAAATTTTCGCTCAAAACATTTAGAAAAAAGTCGCTGAAGGAGTGCATTAAAGCGTAACGAGCGGGACACCTCACTCCTAAAAACTGAAAAAAGCTGGTGTATACGTTGTAAAAACAAGTTAAAAACAGGCTTAAGTTGTGCCAAATGGTGCCTACCAACACCTCAGGAAATTATGTTTTATTTTTCTGTTTTTCCATTTAATATATATTTTGACTTTTAGGGTGTAACGAACAGGACATCTGGTTCGTCACACGCGTTTTTGCCCATTAACGAATTGATCCATTTGAATCACTTGCTCAATAGAACTGACATCTGATTGGTTAATTTAAATTAGCACTCTTCATTTAACTCAGTCCATCAGTTGGTTAATTTAAATTAGCACTCTTCATTTAACTCAGTCCATCAGAATGGTGCGTTTTTTTTTTATTCCCCATAATCCGCACTGGTGTAATAACATGGATCTTTACAGAGCAGTTGTAGATGCTTCAGTGTATTGTTCCTGCTCTAGTGCATAGGTCTTCTGCTCCAATGTATTTGAGCGTGCACTGCTACTAAATCGCAAATGCAATGGAATAGAAAACAGCACAGTTCAGCTCCAGTAAATAAAAAAAATGCACTGGAAGCCCTCCTTCACTCAAATCTCCTGGAGTCCTCTGCTCATTGTATGGTTCCAAGAGATTTCGTCCAATCCTAATTCGTCAAATACACGTTTTGTCCAAAAAAGATCGTCCAATGTAAAATAGTCCAATTTAAACTGTCCATTATTATTTCGTCCAAAGCGCTAATTTGTCCAACGTACAACATACCCACATTTTACTTAGTCCATTTTGAATCGGTTTATGAATTCGTCCAATATTTTGAAACATTCGTGGAAATCAACAAATCAACGGAACACACTATTACGTATTAGAAGAAATGAACAATCCCATTTTTATCAAAAGGGGTCATTTAACTATCCTATCGTTGAATATCGTGTTTGAATCTTGTCCAGAGCACGCATCTTCTCATTTTTGTACATATTGTTTTTTGCCAATTTTCTTGTTGGACAAAAGTAAACTCTGGACACTTTTAAATTTGGACAAATAATTTTTGTACGTATTCTTACATTGGACAAAATAGAAAGTTGGACCAAAAAAAATTTGGATATTTTTGCTTTGGACGAAATCTCTGCTAACCCATTGTATTCCTTGGCTCTTTTTTTTCTCCTTTCAGTTTTTAAACTCATAATCTTATTTATTTTGACTTTTCTCTTTGTTTTCTTTTCTTTGCTTCTATCTTTTGTAAATGTTTTTTCTGAGTTTGTTTCACCAACTTATTCAATTTAGAAGCGTATCTGGCAATTTGTCTACCTCTCTTTTTGTCCATTTGAATGCTTGTGTTTGGTAAAAAAAAATAAATAAAAAAAAAATAAAAAAAAAATAATAAAAAAAGACAGAAATTGGACTAAAATCATACTATAGCCCCTCCCTCAGGGTGTCCCTCATTTTCTATACTGCTGAGTATAGAGCAGAGACAATATATAATAGAGACCAGGCAAAGATAGGCAAAGTGTTTAAATAGGCAAAGAGAAAAAAAGACGCGTTCTTTCTGGTTACGATTCTGTACATATTTATTAATTTCTCCTTTTATTTTTGCTGCTATCTTACTTTGATTTTTCATATTATGTACTTATTATTTATGCTTATTTCTGACTCTTCTTACCTAGTTTTTCCTCAAGAGCTTCAGGGCTGAATGTCCAATTTTTTTTTTGGTCCATTATTTTATGTCCAATGACAATTTGTTCAAGACTTTTGGTCCCATTTGTTTCAGTACAGTCAGATTTTTAGTTTGAAATCATTTTATAGCCTGTATAAATTTGCCCATGACTAGTTTGGTGTTAGATTTCTTAAACCAATATATCCTCCGCTGATCAAGTCCGAGTCAAAGAATTACCAATGGGGCTCTTATAAAGTTTTGCTAGAGGGGATTGGAGAGTTGATTCTTGCATAAAAACCTGTAAAAATGACAATGAGTACACTAAAAAATCACAAAATTCACTCTCAGAATCAGGCTTAATGGCGGAAAGACGCAGGTCTTGTGGGAGTTTCCTATCTAAATTGTGACAGATCTCTGTGTTTCCTTAGGGAAAATGACAAATTAGACAGGAATCTCCCATGATAGCTGCGTTGAGTCACCATTAAGAACTTGACGTATTAGCAGTTATGTGAGTTTATTACTGAATTTTAGACTTTCTTAGTGTGATTTTTGCTGGTTTTTACATCATATTGGACTATTCATTTGCCCACAGCAAAAATTTGCAAGAGCCCCATTTTTGACTGTTCACCTTCTTCCTATTTATACAAAGACCAATTCCCCCCCCCCCTTCCCCCTAAAAGATGGAGAAGAGCTCAAGCACCATTGGCATTGGACGGATCAAAATATGCTTTCAGAAATTGTATTTGCAACCTCTGCAAGATATACCCCATAATAGAAATGCTTATTCAGATTCCGATATGTAACCGTATGATAGCCTATCTTATTGAACTTTATAGAAGGGGACAAAAAATCCAACTGGACTAGAACAAAGAGAACCATAAGTGGAGGACTAAATCGTCATCGGACCAAAAAAAAAAAAAAAGTTGGATGTTAAAATATGTACAAAAAGTATTTTGACCTTCCCAAGTTTAGTAAAAGAAAATATCTGATTCATTTCATCTGAAAACTAGAAACTTCCAATACTTTTTGTTGATTTTTCTCCAAGATCTCCCTTTGAAAAATGACAGTTACAAGGTTTCATTGTGTTTAAAACCTATTTCACCGTAGCATTTTAATCTCATAATGATACAGCAGATTATTTCATATTATCTTAAATCATATAATAAAAAATTGTATTCATTATTGTCGCTTTCTAGACTTGCACTGCTAAAGTGTCATGTTTCTTTTTTCAGGCTAAAGAGTCTCTAATGCCGAAAGAAATCGGGGAAACAAAGGTTGCCGGTTCTGTATCTTTGCCACCTTCGCCCTCCAATAGATCATATTTGTCGTAAGTTTAAAAAATGTATTAGTGCTCAAAAAAAAAAAAAAATTGATTGTTTTAACAAAATGGTGCATGAATAAACAGAGACTCGTCTCTGGCTCATAATTTTGGATTATGTTATTTATGAATGTTTAATTTAATTTTAATAATTGAAATTAGTTGGATTTTATCTACTTTATGAGCTGCTGGAAGTGAAATGGAATCCAGTATGTCAAGTACCTATCAGTAAATTTGATCAATACAAATTTTTCGTCAAAATTTGATTTCTAGTATTTATATTATTTATAGTAAAAATATATTTTTGTGTATAGGTACTAGGTAAAAACCTTGTCAATCGTCAGAGTACATTCTGCAGAAACCATGCGGTTGGAGGTGGAAAGTCAGCCAGAGATTCTTTGCATTCTGAAAATTCTTTGCAAATTGTTACAGTCAGTAAATTACCTTTATGAATTTTTTTCCAGGAATGACTCTCCACCATCAGGAAATCTAGTCAACTCTGTCTCTGAAGATAATCGTATTAGTCCCAGGTTCTTCCGCAATCGGAAACCAAATGTGTGGCATGTCGACACGGTAAACAACCTATGTTCTTTGTCAACCTATTTCATTTATTTAAAATTGATACAAATAGCCACTTGAGTGGCGGAAGAAAAATATATGCCCAAACTTAACTTCAAAATGATGAAACGCACAGAAATGTAATCATTGTAAAAGTCAAAACAAAATCAAGGCCAAAGCTCCTCAATTTTTTGCAACACTTTGCTATCTAAGATTTTTTCTAAATCACTAGAAAACTAATGAAAGTCCCCATCCTCAGACAAATATTTCAAATTATTTAAGTGAATCTTCAAGATTTGTGCCGATTTCTGCCACTAGAATGCTACCGTTTGAATAATATCACATTACAGGCCAGAATTAATTTATCTTTTAAATAAACTGTGGGAAATACGGTATTCCGGTATTCCGAATACCCCACAAACACTTTCTCACATTAAACTTAATCTGAGGGGGGGCAGACCCCCTTATATTTTCTGGGGGAGACCCCCAAACCTCTCTTTGATATTCTGGGGGAGACCCTGAAACCTCCTTAAGGGGTCTATTATTCAGTAGGCTGGTTAGTTTTTGCAAATTATAATCAAAACTCAAACAGATATATTCTGGAATATTCCAATTTTTCCCAATGTTTACCCATTTTCCCATTAATATTAATGGAAACTTTTTATCCTCCATAACTTGCTTAAAATTTGAAATTTCGGAAAAAAACGAAAAAGGGCCCTCAGAGGAATGTTACCAGCAACTTCTCTGCAAAATTTGGATATATATGGACCATTGGTTCAAAAGTCATGTGAGGGCACAGACAGACAGACAGACATCTGCACACCATCCTAATACTTTCTCAATTTCTAACTTTGCTAGAGTGAGCAAGTAAAAACGGAATGTCAGATTTTAGATAATCATCTCAAGAATGTCTTTTTCAAAATTAATAAGTGATGACAAGTGATTGTCTCTGAATTGCACCCTAGAGCAGACGCAATTGAGTATCGGGTTCTGACAAGTAGCGGTGCGTGCTACCGAACCGCATCAAAGCGCATCGGTGAGCGGTTGGTTTGTGTAGAATTTCAGCTCTTTGTGAAACGGCTAGACTCTTACCCAGCGTTGGAATAATCATTTTCCCACAAAGAATGTTCGAGAAAGTTCGAAATGCGATTATTGAGGGATTACCTTAAAAACTAAATTGGCAAGCTCAGAAATAAAAGGAAAGAAATGAGAGTTAAATTGAAAAAGTATAATAAACGAGATTAAAAACCGAAACTGAGAAAAGGCAAATTAAAAACAGAAAACACAATTTATAATAATAGACATCGCGCTGGTCGATGGCCCCTTGGAGAGGAAACCCAGATGCTGACTGATTAGGTAAGAATTAGAACGTTTACACGGTATTTTGTCTCTGCCGTGCCAACAATCAGTTTACTCGTTGCCATGGTTACCTAATCGTGCCGTTTTCCTAACACTTCTCGTAGAATGCGCTTGGATCGTGCCGCGAACCGGCACATTTGCTAATCAACTGCTCACGGATGCGCTTTGATGCGGTTCGGTAGTACGCACCGCTACTCGTCAGAACTTGATACTCAAAATACGTCTGCTCTAAGTGATTTCAGGTTTCGTCATGTTTACAAGATACGTCAATTTTAGTTGAAAGAACGACGGTGCTAACTCGTTTGAAGAAATGTCATGACTCTGGTATTATTTTTGTTTTTTAATTTTCTTTTTATTTTTTTTTTTTTTTTTTTTTTTTTTTTTTTTTTTTTTATTTTTTATAATATAATAATAATAATAATAATAAAAAAAAAAAAATATTTTTGTAGATCAGTGAAGATACAGCCGTTGATGAACGAAGCAGTGAAAGCGGAAGAAAGAAACTAATCACAACCAAGTTTGTTGATTGGTGCTGTAAACATTTTTCCCAGCCAATCATGAAAACAACGGATGAAATTGATGTGGAAAGTGCTAATTATTTCGAGCGCGAATGGAGGTGAGGATTCTCTGCTCTTCTTTTCTTATCCGCGTTAAAATTTAAAATATTCAAAAACTTGATGGGTTTTGAATTCTCAACGCATTACTTCACTTCTTACTCAGTAATATTTATTTATTTATTTATTTACTAAACGGGACAAGCCCTCGGACAAATTAACAAAACATAGGTAACAATAGGCAGTACACTAGGCATAACACGTATTAAAATGTTTGAGTAGAGATTAAATAAAATGAGAAAAAATGAGATAATAAGATAAATGAAATTAAAATTAAAACAACTCAATTCAAAATATCTGAAGATTTTTGAAAGCAGTTGTCTTAAGAGATCCCATGAATAAGATGGTAATTTGGAATTGTTTTTGGATGCTGACTATCGCAGAATAGCAACAAGCTACCGAACTTGATTGGTGTGTGCAAAGTGTGCAATTTGGAAAAATTACGGTTTTTATATTTGAATCCGTGCTCCAAAAGATGAATTTTAGAGTTGGTGAAGCCTTTTCCTAGGTTTCAACTTAGGGAAAATGAATACACCCAAAGAAAGTTTCTCCTATTGAGAGCAGTGTGCGAATTTCCTCTCCTGTTTTTCCTCCACTGTTATCCCTTTTATTTATGTTATATTCCTGTTGTTTCAAATGTTATGACGCCGAATTATCTTAGATAACCAATCTGAAAATAGTATTCATCTGTTCTTTGTTTGTATTCTCATTATTTGCTGCGAATGGGATCGTATTCATTAAACCTCAATTAGAATCATGAAAAAAGATTCTCTATTTGTCAACACTGCACACCCTATAATTCCTTATTTTTTTAGTGTAAATGGACAGAATAAGCGTCCTTTTTGATCGGATTAATGGGTCTGTTGCAAACTTTTGCTACAACGATTAAGAGTATTTACTCAAAAGTAAAATCGCACGAAAAGTCCATTGGTTGCATCAGAAAGTCATAAAATGCAATAATAAACTCACAAGAGGCGTTTAATGAAATTCAAGATGACGGATAAGTATTGAGCAATTTTTATACATGCACCACAAACATCCAAGGATAGCCAACCTCACAATATCGATCACAACCAATCACATCGTAAACCAACACATAACCTCTACCTCCAGTGAGGTTGTCAAAGTTGGCCATCCTTGGATGTTCACGGTGCATGCATACAGATTGCTCGATATTTATCCACCATCTTGGATTTCATTAAATGCCTCTTGTGAGTTTATTATTGCATTTTATGACTTTCTGATGCCACCAATGGACTTTTCAGGCGATTTTACATTAGCTTAAACACTCTTAATTGTTGTAGCAAAAGTTTGCAACAGACCCATTCCACTTTCCACGGTGGATTTGGAATATTTGTCCTCGAGTAGTCCCATTCCACTGGGCCTATTTCCGGTTATTACATCATAAAACTGGATTTGGAAGGTGGAAAATGGAATGTGCTCTTCGACACATTCCAAGTCGGCCATTTGCTATCCAAGTTTTGCGAACTGTCCTCGAATCGCCCATCCTCTTCCAATCCCCCATCTTGGATGTGACTGGAATGATTGGATTTGAAAGAGGAAAGTGACATCCTATTGGAAAGAACGCTTAACCCAGTGTTGTCGGATGGCACACTTTCCTATGGAATTTTTTAGAGCTAATTTCAGAAAGGTTGGGCCCTGACCGTTGATCATCGGAATTTTCTCAACTTTATTTCTCATTTTGTATGATGGGCAGTAAACCCCTTACGGGGTTTGCCCATTAAGTTGTGTATTATTGGTTATTATGTATATCATTTAGTAAATAATAAACTCCCTCCAAGCAGGGTTACTGCTTGGAGGAAACTAAAAAAAAAAAAAAAAATGAAAATTAACGGAAATGAATTTGAGCGTTGGATTTCCATTGAAGAACACTTTAAAACCCAAAAGTGAAAGTCTTGGGCAAGTACTGTTTTCATTCGAAGGAATCAAAATGAAAATTGCCAAAGATTATTGGCCGGGGTCCACCTACACTTCTGAAACAAGCTCTGCCTCTTCATTCAGAGAAGTGTTGAGGATTGTTCAAATTTGGCGGGAAATTCTAATTTTTTTTTTTTTTTTTTTTTTTTTTTTATTTTTTTAATTTTTTTAATGTGTGTATTTATACGCAAAACAGCATCCCACCATGGAAATGGTTCATTGACTTTTCTTGCTGCTTTTAAAACATGCAAAATTCCATTTTTTTAAAAAAAAAATTTTCTTTTTACATCAAATTTATTCTAAAATACATTTTGCAAGTTCTCATTTAGAGAGCTAAATGTGTTCAGAAATTCTTCAAATAAAATTTGTTGCCTTTTCTTTTACTTAACTGGTGAAAGATTTAAGTCAAGCTCAAGGATTGTGTCTCAGTTTTTAAATCTTCTGTTTTCCGTAACAGGTACCAACGCAATGACAATCTACGGTACGAAGCAAAAGAAGAACAGTTGAGAGCGAGTCAGTGCAGACTAGAAAATCAGTTCTTTACTACACGAACAGCCTCAAAACCGTCGGCGCTGCTCTTTCATCCGTATGATAATTATCTGGTAGCTGCCTCGAAAGATGGATTTGTGTAAGTAACATTTCATGTTCACCTGTTTATCTAACTATCAACAAATAAAGAAATGAAAAATGGGTGGATAAGGCAAGTTTTAAGGGGAGATTTACTTTGGCCAGTGTTTCAATGGTTGGGAATATTCCCAGTTGCGTAAATCCTCCGGTTTTTTTTCCTTGTGTTCATCTCTGTAACCTTTTACTTTTTTTCTTTGGAATTTTTCTCATAGAGTGTTGAAATAAATAGAAAATATCAGTCTCTTGTCTTTTTAAACTATTATCCTGAAAGGAAATAGAAATTTTCAAAGAATTCAAATTTTAGAGTGCGGGCGTGCAAGATTGGAGGACAGAAATAAAGGATACAAAACCAAATCTATTTTTCTTCCTTAACAATTCAATTCAGCGCTTAATCTCAAAACTTTGATACCGTATATTTCCGAATATAAGCCGCACCCGAATTTTCGGTCCGAAAAAATGGGGGGGAAAAATCCTCGAATATAAGCCGCACCCCCAAAATTTTTAAAAAATAGCGCCGGAAACCGGCCAAAATTATATGAAATGAAGTAAAAAAGCTTCTAAAAACAAAACAATTATTACATTGAAACAAAAAAATTACCTATGAGATCATCTGTTTAAAATCGCAATCTTTTTTTGCGTGCGCCGCGCGCCGAGACAAGACGGAACTGGAGCGCCGCGCTGCAGCTGAGCTGAGTGATTGGTGGCGCGAACAGCGAAAAATCACGCGAAAATGACTCGTGAAACCGAGGCCGAAGCCACACCACGATTTTCGACCTTTTTTTTGGGGGGGGGGGAATCCTCTTGTCTAAGCCGCACCCGGATTTCATACTGGAAAAATCGGGTAAAAAAGTGCGGCTTATATTCGGAAATATACGGTAGTAATCAGTTAAAAACATTAGTTTTAATCAGATTTTAAGAAAAAAATTGGAAAGCAGGCTTCAATACTCTCTTATAAAAGTGATACCCCAGTTGGGAATGTTCCCCGGAATTTAAAACCACTGCAACACACTTGAGGCTGGTAATATGTTGTTTGTTATTTGGAAAAAAGAAATTTGGATCTAAAAGACAGAAAATCAAGATATTGTTTCTACGTCTATTGTAATATCCAGAGGCTTGTAGCTCTACAGCTATTGAGCTTTTTTACCAGTGTAAGATTCTTACAGGAATAATTTTGTACCCAATTTCAAATTTTAACGTCTTGTTTGAAGAATTTGTTGAAGCTTGCAAATTTTAATTCAGTAATGTTTTCTTTTTCACGTTTGTTGTAGCGTTAAATTTTTTTTTTTTTTATTATTATTATTATTAAAAAGAAAAAAGAAAAGACAACTTATTTTGACGGCGTTTATTCTTTGGTAAATTTTCAGGATATGGGATTATATGACGAATGTAAAATTAACCCAGTGGCGACCGGAGAGGATTGCAAATCGGGCGCCTCCAGAAATCACGTCGTTAAATCTCATCAACGCGCATGATATCCCTCTCCTCCTTGTTGGCTCAAACGATGGCTCTGTTAGGCTTTGGAATCATTACGCTGCACTTCAAGATTCGAAATCAGGATCGCGGGAGCCGCAACTTCTTTCCGCGTGGCAAGCCATGCCTGACTTGACACCCCATAAACTCTCCAATACTTCTATCTCTAACAATCAAGGTTCTGGTCTAATCACTTGTTGGGATCAGTTGACGCAATGTTTGCTTGTAGGCGGGGATAGTCGTGTGATACGCATTTGGGATGCCGACAGAGAACTAAAGACTCAAGATATTCCGACAGGTGCCGATTCTAGTTTGACCAGTCTCTCTATGGAGCATAAAGGTACGTTAGTTCGTTTTTTCTTTAGTAATGCTAAGGCGTCCTTTTTTCTCCGTCTGCGGTCCACAGTATTTTACGTGGAGTCTTACGGAAGACTGTGGACAATGGGGCAGTTGCAAGGGTCTGAAATGTTGTGTTTTTTATAAAGAAAATGAAAGTATTAGATGAGCTGAGGACAAATATGCCTTTGGTTTCTAATCAAGTCCCACTGTTCCAAAGATAAGATTTTGGCCCAAAATACATTGTTTTAAATGGGAATTCTGCGTAGTGACGTCACTACGCACACGATTTTTTACAACTTTACAGGTGTGTATCTTCAAAACCAGGACACTTAGGAAAAAACCAAAGGCACCATTGTTCAGTTCATCAAGTACTATCATTTTCTTCATGAAAAACACAAAATTTCAGACCCTTGCAACTGCCCCATTGTGGATCAAAAATAATATTTTTTTGTGTGCAATTTCGGGGTTTTTTTGGGCATAAATCATCAAGAAAATTGATTTATTCGAGACAACCGTTTTTCTCCTCTAAAACTGTTCTGCCATAGTCAGTGATTTCTTATTTCTTATGACAGAAAATATAACGGTCCCCTGTGTGTAGTAAAACTATATATGTTGGAAATGATCGCTATTCATAATCTATTCTGCGCTGTTGCAATACTCCAGAGAATTCTGGAATGCTCCTTTTTACTCCTATCCTAACTGCTTGTGAGGATTCTTCATGAATTGTGATCTTCTTGTCTCTTTTCCAAGCCCGATTTTTTGTTTTAAAACATAAGTATAGTGAGCTATGGCTCGGGTGGCTGGGTTCTTATTCAATTTCTTAACAATCTTTGTTAGTTATTATATTTCTGCTTTTTTTAAAATCCAATCAGGAAGTAACATTGTGGTCGCTGGTTGCGGAGACGGTTCCGTTAGATTATACGACCGAAGACTTGCCCCGCAAGATGCACGTGTGATGACATACAGAGAACACTCAGGCTGGGTCCTCACTGCACAATTGAGGAAAGACAACAAAGATGGTCTCATCAGTGGATGGTAAGTTACTGGGTTCTTTGGAATATTTTTTCCAGTTTATTTCATTCATTTTGACCAAGAAAATCGTCGAACCAAGTAATTGGACATAGCATTGTTTTAATTTATTGGATGGAAATTGAAACATTTTTGAGAAAATGTAATCGATTACTACATATTCGGACCTGAGGGATCAATTTTTTGTTCCAAAAAAAAAAATAAATAAATAAAATGAAACGAGAGAAATAAAGCAAATACATAAATAAAAATGAGAAGACACAAAAAAAATATATAAAAAAAAATAATCCAATAGCATACCAGTCCTTGTGTGCTCTTGAGATATCTCCTTTCCTCAGGGTGTCACGCTTGGTGCGGTATCCCTCTTGTCCTCTTTCCTCACAAAGAGGTACCTTGGTAGGTATCTCTCTTCCTTCCTTTTCCCTTTTTGTATTCTCAGTCCAGTCGTTCGCTTTGGAATACACGCGTAATGAACACAAGGTTTGGGCTGCTGGACTTTACTACTGCTACCTTTTAAGTTGGTCTGATTTCGATTGGTTACAAAAGTCGAAATTGAAAATTAACGGAGAAAATACTCTTATCAGCTGATTCTCCCTGACTGTTGGCAATAGTACCTCTAAGGTGGTGCTGCCCTCAAAAGTTACCTGTTAAAGAAGACTTCCATGTGGGGAACACTGCCGCCAATTCCATGCTAGTGCATCCGAAAGTTTACGCAACCATTTAGTGCAGTATTGTAATTGGTTTATCTCATCGCATTAGCTTTAAATTTATGTTTTCAGTGTGGCGGGCGACGTACGTTTGTACGATGTAAGACTGAATTCATCCATAAAAACAATTGAAACGTCTCAAGGCATGACTGCAATGGCTGTGCATCAAGAAGGGAAATTGTTTGCCTGGTAAGTTTCCATCCACCAAATTTTTCAGCTCCAAGCCATAAACTCTATTTACACTACAGGGTGTAGTAAAGCTTGCGTGCCAAACTTCAGGAGCAAATATTCGAGGCCAAAAGAAGACTTTTTTCCTATTAATATGGGTCCGACAATGCGCCCCATTTGAGGTAGAGTCCTCAAAAATGTTGAAAAATTTATGGTTTGTTGGAGTAGCGTCCAGATTTATGCACTGTATGTCTTGAAAATTGGTTTTCAACATCAAATTTTTACTTGTAAAACTCATCAAAGACCTGGAGAAATTCAGAAAGTAAACCTGACTGTACTTTTCAGGCAATCTTGTACTTTTAACTGCTCAGATTATAAGGTACGTATAAAAAATTTGAAAAACAATTACTGAATCCAGATTGGAAAAACCTTAACCCTTAACTGCAGATCAGCCCAGATCTGGAACATTTACTTTGAAGCTTTATCTAAAAGTAGGAGACTTGAGTTGTACTGTCGCTGCATGGTGGGTCACATGTGGAACAGATACTAAACGAGTAAGAATTGTCGATTTTGTAACAGAGCGCGCAGCACAGGATAGAGAACGTGCAGAGTGGTTGAAAATAGCTTACTGAAAATCTGATAGAGATTTTCCGATTTTCATTGTTATGTTTGGGAGTAACGCAGGGGTACCATATACAAAAAAACAACTATTGAAACTTACTAACTTATTTTTTACTACTTTAATTTTTTTTTTTTTTTTTAGCCTGAAAACTTTATTTTCAGTTGCATGGATACCTAAATGCGGGTAAGGCCATATTTGGAAAAATTAATATTCAGGCTGTTTACCATAGAAAGATAATGGAAAGAATTTTTTCACTATTTTTCCCTGTCTCAAGGATCAAAATTGTACTGAAAAAAAATTATTTTATTGAAAAAGAAAATCATGCAGTAAAGGGTTAAGAAAGGTTTGGTCTCCAGCATGTTTTTGATACGATGCCTATAGAAACCTAGTTGCCGCAAAATGTGGAAAATTCAGTGCTCGGAGTATGGCAGGTGGGCCATAGAAGCAAGGTTTGGACCTTACTTACGTTAACGATGAAGTGAAAGAGTTGTAAATCGTACTTAGATAGGATTGATCACAATTTTGCACTTCACGCTTCAGAAGCGTACTTTTACCAAGACAACCCTAACCTTGAAAAAGGATTTCCAGTCAGTAGGTCTATATTAATATGGACTACAGACAAATATCTACTTTTTTTGGTCCACGGACAAAATGTCTACATAAGTAGGTCTACGAAAAAAAATATCTACCAAGAAAAATTACCACTTTTTGAAGATGTCTACATTTTTCTCGTCCGCAGAATAAATGTCCCTAGTATATTGATGCCTTTTTTCGTAATACGTCCACTTTTTTTGACAAATTATCTATCTAATTTGTCAGCAATGTCCACAAATTTGGAAAATATCCTTTATATGATTGATGATTAACTCTCTATTTCTCATTACCAGCACGCAAATTTATTTTTCACTTGTCCATTTCTGTTCCAAATGTCTTGACATTGTTGACAGATGAGCAGACAATTTTGTCGTAAAAAGTGGACGTATTGTGAAAACAGGCATTAATATACTGGAGACATTTATTTTGTGGACATAAAATATGGAGATGTCTTTAGAATGTAGTAATTTTTTAAGGTAGACGTATTTGTCGGAGACATTCTTATATAAGTAGACATTTCATCAGTGAACCAAAAGAAGTAGACATTTTGTCCGTAGTCAATATTACTGTAGACCTACTGACTTAAAACCCTGAAAAGCATCCTGGAAGGATTATTTCTTCATTCCGTGTTTCAATAAGTGCTATTTTTGCTGCCTCTTTTCCAGTGCCAGCGTAAGCCAGTTCTTGTCTGTTTACAACATGGATGGAGGCCTCTTGAACCCAATACGTTCTCACGACTGGTTCATGACAACATGGTTTTCTCCAGCGAGCAGTCTAGCGTTTCATCCCCATCGCGTTCTCCTTGCCTCTGGAGCAGTCGACACAACGGTAGCTGTTTACAGTACGGATCCGAAAAGATGACATTCGTATGCATCGCTTTTATCCAACTAGCTATTTCTTTAACTTTGATTAAACTGTAAACGTGAGTTGATAGCACTTCAATCTTCTTGAAGATTCATTTTTTTCATTTTAGCGATTAGTCATAATGGAACAGTGATGTTTGATCTATTGCTAAGTAAACTGATATAAGAGCAAATTGACAAAATACAAAAACTTTGTTGGTGTTGAAATATTTCAAATCAAAATCTAAAATTATTGACAAAAATGTACTGTCATGTATGTTGTAATGAAAGAATCACTGAAGAGACCATTCTCTCTTTGAGAGATTTTGAAGGGACAGCAATGTGGTTACAAGTATGATGTAATATGAGTTGATAGTATCACCTTGAAACAGCTTAATACTATCAGAATGGAAACTCCTGTAAGAGTCTTCGTAAAAAAAATTTCGGTCTCTTCCGATGTTTATTCAAAATGGCGGACTTTTTTCTGTCCTTGTATTTTGCACTGCTTTGCATGGGGGATAGTTCAGATCTTTTTTAAATGGGGGACTTTAAAATATTGCTTCAAAATGAACCAGTTTCCATTCTGATCAAAGTATTCTGCGTCCTTGAGACATGTCATTCAAAGCCCTATAGATTTCTGTTACTTTCTGCAAGAAGGAAGTCCCTGAAGTGTTATCAATTCATGTTTCTGCTGTTCTGTCGCAATTCGTTCAAAGTTGACCATTGGACCGAGTCTTATTTTGTACCTGAGTTCTTCAAACACTTAGGATTCTAATTATTTTAGTCGTACTTATTCGAGGAGTTTCAAAATGACTAGAAGAATCCTGTGTTACCAAGTAATTTAAGGATTTAGTTTTAGAGGAAAGTCGGTGACTTTTTGACCTATTACTGTTAGTGATGTGGGATTTTAGAAACTTTGATTTTCGACTTGAGAGCCAAAAGGCTCCCTTTTGAAAAGGTCGAAGTTTTGATATTTCCTCTCTCCCAATCTGTGATGTTTTTTGGAGATTGCGTATCATCAGAATGATCAGCGTAGTTGACCTGTTTTTATTTTTATCAATTTTTTTTTTTTATTTTATAATATCATATTGTGAAATGTAATGTTGACTTTGTACGAACAAGTCAGTGAGTCAAAAAAAATTTCTCCGATAATATCCTGGTTTTAAGTGAATTACCAACAATAATTTCGAACCGTTGTCTCTGAGATGATTTTTTATTGTTTGGCAAGCATGCTCAGCGACTCAGTTTAATTATCAGTTTATGACTGCAAACAGTGTGGTTGGCCGGATTGTATCTCTTGCACTACTATTACTAAAGTCAGGAGAACATTTGAGGTTTTTGGAAAAATTTAGGCAAAAAGCGATAAAAAATAAAACAGTTGATGGAGGGTCTACGCAGTATAATTCTCAGGAGAATGGGTCTGTTGCGTTTTTTTTGGTACAATAATATGGAACCTTGATGCTTTCGTAAATTTTGGCAAAAATAACAATGTGCACATTAAAAACGTTCAAAAACCACTCATTAACTCAAGAAATCACTTGAATATCAAAAAACCCGCGCTTCACTAGACACTATTTACTCCGGCATACTACTACGTTGACGGAATCACTGCGTATATGTCATAAACAATTGTTACTACAAAATTATGGAATTTTCTTCTAAACACATGAAACTTTGGCTGCATTTGCTGTCTGATCTTTCCAAACTTTACAAAATAATACAAGAATTGTTGTCATCTATACAAAACATTCAAACGTTTGTAAGTTATGTTGATGTTTACATGAGTGCGGTGGTTCCGTCCATAAAGTTGTATGTCGGTTATTATAGTGTCTAGTGTAGCGCGGGCTGTTTGAAAGGGAAGTGATTTCCTTAGTTAATGAGTGGATTTGAAGGTTTTTAATGTGCGCATTGTTATTTTAGCAGAATTTTACGTTAGAATCAATTTGTCACATTACTGTGGCAAAAGTATGCAACAGACCCATTTGAAAGTAAATCCAAATGTTTGTATCGAACCTCGAAAATGGTTATTGGTTGATCCAGAGTTTTTGTTTGAAAAGGAGCGCTACAGACACATTCTACTTATGCTGCTAATCAAAATCTAATTTTGAAAATAGCCACCAGAACGCATGTTGCTCACAATGGAATATGATAGGAGGCAAACTTCTAATGCAACCAAGAGAACCAATTGCAAATAGCAAAGATGACCAAATCCATCCCCTTCCTCCTGTTTCTTCTTGAATTCTTATTCAAGACAAACTCAGTCTACTCGTTTTCCGTGAAACACCAGCATAAGAAACCACTGTGTTTTTGTGACTGGACTTTTCTGTTACTACCACTACTTTTTTCCTGGTAATTATTTTGCTGAGACACGTCTTAAACTTCTTTGAAGTGCTTTTTGTCCCTAATTTCCGGAAGCACTCGACCGTTTTCTACTTTTGGTCATAAATGGATTGATATGACTAGTTGTGCTCCCTTCTAAAATTGAAAGTACCTTTCCAACTGATAAAGAATCCAGGAGTTTTCTTATCTAAGCCACATGGTCTCTATTCTATGGCCATAGTTCAAGATTATCGATTATAAGATTTGATGTCCAATTTTCAGTCTTACAACAGTTTTTCTGTGTCCTTAAGATTTGGTCAGTTATCGTCCAGACTTATTTTTAGTCCAAGTAAATTTAATACCCAGCAATGTTTCGTTCGATGAATCAATGATCGTAGGTTTTTTATATTCAAAAATTTGTAAGTCTCACCATTATTATCTGGCATCTTTGAAAAATAAGACTCAACAGAATAACTATGATTTATAAATTGTAAGACTATCGAATTTCAAGTTGTAAAAGATGTGATGGGTAAAAACAAAAAAAGTCACTGGATATTAAACCAGTTATTACTTGGACTGAAACATTATATCGACTTAAGAAAGGATTCTAAGACTGAACTAAGTAGAAATCTAAGGACCAAACAGGACTAGAAAACATTATCTTTTAGGTAAGGGAAACTGAAAAATCTATCACACGTATGACTGAATGTTTCTTTGTAGGTTCATAAGTGCAATGAAAATCAATTTAGTTGTCAGTAGTCCAGCCTTAACCCCCTCCTTTTCTTGTTTCACTTTTAATTTAAGTGAATGTGCTAAGCTTGCTTAGAATCTTGAAGATTTGAGTTGCCAATAGAATCTGCCTCTCTTTTAAGTGTCCATACTCATTAGTAGCTTAAGAAACCTTAGTTTAATTTTAAAACAGTTGTGTTCTTCAAAGGCGGGTCCAGTAATCTGGCAACTGTGCGTTCTTCACATTTGAATGTACAAGCAGAACCATAAGTCCTGCGTCAAAGATTTGACGCAACCCGCATTATGTGTACAATTAATGTTCTCTTATCTTTCTTTTCTTTTGTTCTCTGAAGACCGAGAGGAGTTCAGGCTATGTGTATTGTGGGTTGCATCAAATCGTTGACGCAGGACTAATGGCTCTGCTTGTACAGTGGAACCTAGATTAACCGGACGGGTCGGGCCCGGACGCCATCCCAATATCAAAATATCCGGATAATCAAAGTCCGGGGATCAGATGAAGAGAAAAATGCGGCAGTTGTTAGCAAAATGTGCACTGTTAGGGATGTATTAAAGAGAACATACATTTGTACATATTTTTGATAGAACTTGCATATTACCTTAACTATTTCCTTTAAAAAACGAATCCTTGAGTGAAAACTGAAATTTAAATCTAGGTAAAGTAAGTACGTCCAATCGAGACGTATTTCCTGATTATAGTTCGGTTAAGTTTCGGTTAAGTTTTCCTCGGTTTCTGGAAACCATTTCCGGACTCTGTCTGGATAATCGAAGTTCCACTGTATGAGAAACAATCAACTAAGTAGATGTCCCAATTACCGCCACTGTCCCAATTACCGCCACCCTATTCATTTATTCTTTAAAATAAGCCTACACTAGCAGGGAAATTTAAGAGAATATGGGATAAGTGTTTTTCATAGGTTGGCTGAACTGGTGTTTGAAGTTGATATTTAGCAGCACTATACCCTTAAAAAATCACAGAACCTGCCCAGCACCACCTGTTTGTGCCGATTTCTTAGTAGCTTTGTTAAGGGACAAGTTTAAACTGTTACAATTTAATTATTTCCTGACAATAAACATGATGTTTGAATGAAAATCCAGTGAAAATATGTATGGCGATAATTAGGACAGCTGAAATGTGAATAATTGGGACAAAGTCACTTTTGGCGTGGAGATAATTAGGACATGGGCCATTTTTTTTTTAGTTTTATTAATCATTTTTTTGCCTGATTGATTACTCCAACTTTTTTTTTTTTCTAAGAAAACTGGAATGTATTTGAGAGGTTCTAGTGCAAACAGATCCTACTTTTGTTAAAAATTAACAATTTTCCAGATATTTTTCGGTAATTTTTTCTTAAGGGTGGCGGTAATTGGGACTGCTACTTTATTGTTAGTGATAGGGCCATGGCCCCCTCAAGAATCGATTGTTTCTCATAAGTTCAAATGGCTAGAAAGCAGGCTTGCCACATTGCTGGATCCGCCCATGGTGTTGTCTTCCGAGGTTTTGTTCAGCAACGGAGAAAACATCGTTGTTAAAAAATCATTACGCTAAACTCACGCATGATCACCTCACAAGCATATTGTGTTTGTCTTTTTTTGTTTTTTTCTATTTTCTCATAAAGTGAATCAAGCACGGTGTTAGATTGTTCAGATACATTTCCCTACTGCAATAAAACTGGGATGGCCTCTTGTTTTTTTTTTTTGTTTTTTTTTTTTTAAGTACCACGCAGAGATAAACCAGCGTCATCTGAATCTGTGAAAGTAATGGAAAATTTTAAATTGACACCCTTTTTTTGTAAGTACTGAAATAACTTGTAATGCTTTGAGTTGCTTTGTTGCAGTGTACTTTATAAGGATCGACTTTCAATGCAATTAATGTTATAATTATGTTTGTTGTCTCCAAAGGAATCTGTAAACAAAAATAGAGTATCACAGATACATCTCAGGAGTAACTTGGACTTGCTACACATAATGCGCAGTCTAAAATCACTTTACTTGCTCAGCTAGTCCATTTTCAGCAAGAAAAATAGGTTATGAGCCCATCAAAATCTCTTCCAAATGTAGCCACAGTTTACCCCTCAGGTCTAATGAGTCTGTTACAAAATTTGACCCCTGTAATTATGAGTCAGTGATTCTTGAGTAAAATTATGTAAAATTAATATGCGGGCATAAAATCACAAAGTTAACACATTGACAAGTGAATTAATTTTAGCCCGCCGTGCCCAGAAATACTAATTAATTTTAGGGTAAAGCGCTCATGTCAAGATTTTATTTTAATGGGTCTGTTGCGCACTTTGGCTAGAGCGTTTTAAAGTATCTATTCATGTGTGAAAAACCGTAAAAATGACAATGGCAGCATCAGAAAACACCAAAATTCATTAATAAACTTACAAATTGCGAAAAACACAAGACACTACTCAATTCCTCACAAAAGACTGTGAAGGTACGGAAACCGATGTTTGTGTCGAAAACTTATCAAAATGAAACAATAACACACAGAGTTGAAAAATGATGATTGAAGTTGGAATCATACCTGGACTTCGTGCGTGTCCTTGTTTCATTTTGATAAGTTTTCGACTCAAATATCGGTTTCCGTACCTTTCACAACCTTTTGTGAGAAATTGAGGATATTGAGACGTCATAATTCAAACAGACGCCGCCAGTGTTTCCGTTCATTTGTTCCTATAGTAGGCTGTGATTATTTGAATGTCGCGAAATATAGTGCACGTGGCGGAAAGATACAGGGGTAAATAGTGTCTTGTGTTTTTTGCAATTTGTAAGTTTATTAATGAATTTTGGTGTTTTCTGATGCTGCCATTGTCAATTTTACAGCATTTTACCTATGAAATGATACTTTTAAACGCTCTAGCCGAAGTGTGCAACAGACCCATTTCAGCTCTCAACAGTTCCCCAGCCCATTCTTGTGATTTTTTTGTCTATTTTTTAGCTCCCTGAGCATAATGAATCTGTGGTATTCTCTTTGTGTAGATTATTTCAGTTGTATCTCGTTATTGTTGCCATCAAATTTGTACAGTTATTTTTCAAAGACTCTTTTTATTCTAAAGTGAGAAATGTGATTGTAATCTTTGACTGCTTGAACTATTTCTCGAACTCTGGAGACAAAGAGTGGCTATTTGCGCTTGTTGTTCAGTCATTTGCGCCTTTATCAATTGTATATTTTTTGGACTCTGTCTTCAATTATTATTATTTTTTTTTTTTCTTCTTGACCCGAACAAAATGTTACTTTGTCTTCCAATACATCTTGATAGTGTCTATTTATTTCACTTTATTTTGAAAGTGAAACATTCGTCAGTTGCCTCGCAAAAAATTCTTCATCCCTCTCCTTTCTCAATGAAAACAATCAAGTGCGACAAGGATAAATGAGGGACAAAACCAGAGTTGGGCAAAAAATTATTCGGAGATTATTCGGTGAGTCAGGCAACGCCGAGTCAATCAAATTATTCGACGAATAATTCTACAATTGACCTTTACCTTCCGTGTGTTTCCCTTTGCTCAGCTCAGGTAGCAAACCCAGTTTTCAGTGTTGCCGGAGTCATTTCATTATTTCTCATTAATTGGTTGCCCAACTCTGGACCACCCCCCCCTTATCCTTTTTCAACTTAAGCCTAGAGCAATATGTTTCAAAACCAGCGATATCCATTAGGACGTTTTTTGGTCAATTTTGGTACTTTTAGATGCTCCCATTGTTACATTCAAGCAATTTTACTCCAGAGTAGACCCTCTCTACAGCTATGGCAAAAGTTTGTAACAGACCCATTGTCTGCACAAGCTTCTTGTCGAACAAAAAAAATATTGCACAGTCGTGAAAAATGTCGCAAAGAATATTGCTAGTTTTGAAAACAAATGCTTCACATTCAAAGGCAAAATGAGAGAGATGGAAAAAATTGTGGGTGTGCACTGCTCCCATGTAATCAAAGAGTTAAGCCTTTAAGGACCAACCACCAACATATCCTTGGTGACAAAAAAGCTTCGGTAGAATCAACTAGTGCTAGGTTGAGTCATTCATTTTCCGATTCTTTGAACAACTGTTGTTTTTCGGTCTATAGTCTTAAATTAATATCATTCCTCTGAATCTTCGTCCTAATCAATTGATTCGTTTTATAATAGGTACAAGTTTTAGCTGATACATTGAATCGAATGAACAATTCAATTTGATGGGAAGCCCCGAGAGTCAAAAATAACATTAATTGATTATTCTCAATGAATGACTCAACCAAGCATTAGAACCAACCTTGAGTGTATTATCAACGAATTAAAGATTGTCGCGAGATTTTCACGAGCTAAGTTTTGCCTTAAAACTTGAAAAATTTGTTTGAACCCCCCAAATAACTCCCTAAGGACTGTTGGAGGCTTTTAAAAATAACAAAATATCAAAAATGAAAAATGTAGGGTCAATTCCTTGTCTGACTTGTTTGTCTCAAATCATTTGGCTTAGTAGTTTTTGAGAAAAAAGTCATATTCGGATGGTTTGGTACACCTTGTGCAATATTTCCATCAAGGGATTCTAAGCGACGACTGACACAGTTATGCGTGTGAGTGTGGGACTGATCTTCAACGGCTCTCCTACCCCACCCGCACTGGCCCCTCACCTGCAAAGTGTGAGGAGTGGGGCCAATTTGGAACCTTGAAGGCAAAACTTACCTTGTGAAAATCTCGCGACAATCATTAATTCGTTGATAGTACAGTGGAACCTCGGTTAGCTGGACATCGACTATTCGGACCCTCAATTATCCGGACAGGGTCTGGAAAGGGTTTTCAAAACTTGAACGAGAGAAACCGGGGAAAATCTAACCAAACCCTGATCGGCTAATACATCTCGATTGATCGTACTTCCTTTATCTAGAACTAGATTTCAGTTTTTGCTCAGCAGTGCGTAAGTTGCAGTGGCGGCTCGTGCAATCTGACAACCGTGCACTTTTGCCATTTAAACGTATGCAAAAAGATCGATACTAGGTGAGGCGCTACGCCTCACCAAGTAATCGATTATTTTACACAGTTTTAAATGGAGGAAATCCATTGTTGCTACATTGCACGAGCCGCCGCTGGTAAGTTGTTTACGTTGAAAATGTTAGGTAAAAGAAAGAGAACAGTATTGAATATCGAAACGATAGTGGAAATACTTGAGAAGTTGAGCATAAGTCATCGTTAATACATCCATAATAGCGCACATTACTAACAAATACATTTTTCCTGACATCCGATTCCATGGAATTTGATTATCCGGATGGTTTCCAGTCCAGAACTGTACAGTTAATTGAGGTTCCACTATATTCGTTTTTGTCTCTCCCTCTGATAAATCTACTCTAATAATCATACGGTGCGTTCAAACATACACAAGTTTGTACTCTATCTGTAGGTGAAAAAACAATCTACAACCTCCGCGCGTAGCCGTTAGAATGCGCAGGAATGCGAGAGTTCCTGGTTCTTAAAAGGTGAAAGCAATGTTGGAAACCAGTACTCATTGAATCTTGTAGGCGTCAAATTTTCTTTTTTTGTGGCTGAAAAACAGAGAAAAAAAAACTTTTTTGCCTAAAAGAGAACATTTTTCATTAAGTGGATTGAAATACAAGCCGAAAGAAACAGAAATTTTCATCTATCATTGTTCATAAAAAAAAAAAAAAAAAAAAAAAAAAAAAAAAAAAAAAAAAAAATAAATAGTGGAGAAATAGAGTCTGCTCTGCTGAATGAAATATTTTAGAAGGCTAAATTAGATACCTGTGTAGCTGGTTCAATCTGCGGAATTTTATCATTGTGTTTTGTAAAATATCTCGCCAAGTTACCATTTTTATGCCATAGCTTTGTAGTTTAATTATTTTGCAAAACTATTGTGATATGTTAGAAGAAGAATGAGTTAAAGATATCCTTTTAATATTTAGTCAGGGGATGATATCTGTTTAGTTAGGTATAAGTATTCAGTAGTCCGGAGACCAGGATTTTATTGACTTTCTGCGGTGAAAAAGGCAAAGAGGGCAGGATGCAGGAAAGACGTTCTAAGAGGTCCCTCTTTGGTTAGAACTGGTTGAAGCTAGCACTATAAGTGTTAGTGTCAATGTTCGAGAAACACTGGGTGATCGGTGGAATGGGGCTCTTGCAAACTTTTGCTGTGAACAAATGAATAGTCCAATATGATGTTAAAACCAGCGAAAAATCACGAAAATCACTCTGAAAAGGTTGAAAATGCTGTAATTAACTCACATAACTGCTGTAACGGCAAGTTTGTAGTGGCGGCTCAACGCAGGTATCATGGGAGATTCCTGTCTATTATGTCACTTTCTCTATGGGAACACAGAGACATGTCTCAATTTAGATAGGAATCTCCCATGATACCTGCGTCTCTCCACCATAAAGCCCGATTCTGAGAGTGAATTTCTTGATTCCTTAGTGTACTCATCATCATTTTTACAGGTTTTTCACGCAAGAATCAAATTTTCAATCCCCTATAGCAAAAGTTTGCAAGAGCCCCATTGCTCAAAACAAAAAGTCCATTGGGCAAAGATGTCAGGAATAAGAAAGTCTTCTTCAGGTATTCCCTTGAGAATTTGTCCAGACAGTTGAATGTCGGATTGCTCGCATGGAAATTAAAGTCCGGTACAAGTGGAGCCGAATACATCAAAACTTCTAAATAATAGAACAGTCTACAGAAAAATTGGTCCAAAATATAATGTCGATTATTTCTCAAGTTTATTAGGTACTCCACAAGGCAAAAAGTTAATGACCAATCGAATTTTACTAAATTGTGGACCATTTTTGTTTCGGACTTTTTCATATTTGTGCTTTTTATTATTAGACATTACCTTCTATCGATTCAATTTGCTGTCTGTCATTTTATAGTCTGGACAAATCTTATAGACTAATTTTTAGTGGACTTTGGTTCACTCGGACTGAAATTGGACTTTTTAGTTTGGATGCAAAGGCGGCTCGTGCAGTACAGCAACAATGTATCCTCTCCATTTAAACATTTGTAAATTAATCGATCTAGAGGAGGTTTCTTGCACCTCCCAAGTAATTCGATACTTTTGCTTTTGTTTAAATAGAAAAACGCATGATTGCCAAATGGCACCAGTCGCCACTGTTAAGATGTATGAGGGTGGATTTTTAAGTAAGTTTACCACTTGTTTTTCTTTAAAATTATCAATGCTAGCGAAAAAAAAACCCAGTGTTGCAAAACAGGCATACTTTCAGCTTTCTAATGAGCTATAGTTTTTTAAATTTGGCCGACGCGTTGCGGAGATATCGTGGATTTTCTACACCTGTCTCTCCTTCAAACGTGCCCACTTTTCACGTGCTGCGAAGCTTCACAGAAATAATGAGGAAATCACTAGGAGCTAAGTCTGGAGAATATTATGGATTTGGGAAAATTTCCCACTTAAACTTACCCACCAAATCCTAGGTCACATGCGCCCAGCATGTGACCTAGGGGCATGTTTGGAGGCGAGACAAGTGTGGAAAATCCACGATTTTTCCGCAACACGTAGGCCTTTGAAAAAGTATAGCTCTTTAGAAAGCCAAAAGTACGCCTGTTCCATCGCTGGGTTTGTTTTTTATTCTAGCATTGATAGTTTTAGAGAAAAACAATACGTAAGCTTACTTAAAAATCCACCCTCGTATCCACCCTTTAGTCTTTACCAAACACAGGTAGTCAAATTGGACCATCCTTCAATCAAACAAATACAACTCTGTCTTGTGTTCTTTCATTCTGAGACTGTTTTAATGTTAAGCTTATTTATTATTTCGAACAAAGATTGCAACCAAACTGGGTTTCACCTGGACCAGACTGCAAAGAAAATGAATCATGTATTTTTACTGTGACCTTTTTGCGCTTTAATCAGTCAATGGCACAGTATGGCTTTTTGGTCACATTAACTGCCTGAAGATCATCTTGTCAGTTTTTCAGTGCCATAAAGAGGAAATTTCTGTCAGTCCTTTAATAATGTGCCACGCTTGATAACCTGTAAAACAGACTGCCCTACTAGGCCAAACGTCACGGTACTCAAATTTCTCAAGGATTGTGTCTAAGGCACCATTCAAAAGTATCCGAGTGTAATTTTTTATAAAAAAAAAAATAAAATAAATAAATAAATAAAGGGTCAGTTTTAAAAATTAACTTTTTTACTGAAAACTTGTGCTTTGTTCAATGATAATTGCCAACAAGAAACAGAAAATAATCATTCTGTTGAATATTTAATCATTTTTGCTGTCTGGTCTTTGAGTATGACAATACAATTTTAGTCATTATAGGCTCACAATAATTTTGATAATCAAGCAAGCATTTACTTGTTTCCTTCTGTGCATAAATGTTTGTCAACTCTCACCATTTGATGTTGTTAGTTGGGAGGCATCATCACATTGACAATGGTGTCAAGAGTATGCAAATAATATCTTGTACTATGTGGCAACAACGTAACAAAATAAATCGCAATTGATGTAAAAAAGTATCTTGTTAAAACTCTACTTTGTTATAATTGAAACGAAACTTGTTTCTTGTTTATTTTTTTTCTTCTTTTTTAACTGTACATATTGTGTTATATTAAAAATAATATTGCAAAAAATCTAGCTCTTACTCTGTCTCATTTGTTCTCTTGAGTACTACGACTTTCAAAAAAAAGTACCCTGGGAGGTGATTACTGAGGATCGGATCATTTTGGATATCGTTATCAAGTACATACAAGGTGTGAGGAAAGTCTCCCCCCCCCCCTGTCTAACTTTCGAACAGTTGAAGATAAAAAAACAAAACTCGGGGGATGTTTATAACTTAATGGGAACTACTTTTTGGCATATCCAAAATTTCCAGGGGGCACCCCTAAGGGGGGGTTTCGTCCCCTAACTCAAAATTTTCAATTTGATATATCGAAAACCAAAAACGATATCAACCTGCGGTTTGCGCCAAAATGCTTAGTTTTGTGTGTCATTTCAAGCGATGTATCACTCGATAGGGGTCCTGGCTCAGAATTTTTGAGATAGCCCCCTGAGGGGTAATTTTTTTAAATAATTTTGGGGGGCTCTAAGACTAGATTAATATCAAAACCGTATTTTTTTCTGAAAAGTACTTGCTTTTTATGGTATTTTGGACTCCTAGTTTTCTAAATTCCGACTTTTCAAATGGGAGTTCTGATTTTTTGAAAATGGGTCGAAATCGAACTTTGACTATCGATATATCGAGGACGAAAAACGATATCGACCTCCGGTTTGCGTCAAAAGTCTTAGAATTTTATGCCCTTTAAAAAGAGGTATCCCCCCTAAGGGGCACCCCCCGGAAATTTTGGATACACCAAAAAGTAGTTCCCATTAAACTTATAAACATTCCCCGAGTTTTGTTTTTTTATCTTCAACCGTTCAAAAGTTACACCGGGGGGGGGGGGGGGGGGCTTTCCTCACACCCTGTATGAAAATTTCTAAGAGGAATAGACAATGAAAAAAACTAGAGATGCATAAAAATAAATATTTAATCTCATCAGTCATCAGTATCAGACAGAGTTGCCAGATTGTATGAAAAATTCGCTGACTAAGCTTTGAGTTCAATGGAAAAAGTGGTGGTTTTTGCCACCATCTGACAAGTACGGTATCAGATCTTATCAAAAGAGAATTTGAACAACACAGAGCCAAAGTTGCCAGAATTGCAAAATCTATGAGCGAATAATTATAGCTCAGATAATAATTTTAGAAAAATTTTAACCGGGCAATGTAAGTAAGACAGTATAAAAATAGAATTTACCCTCTGTACCTATGAATAAATGGTAGCAAACTGATTCATTAAGGGCCGATTTCAGCGTTCACAGTAAACCTTGCGTCGAGTTGCTGACTTGGTGTCGACACCGGGTCAAGCTACCTGACAAGAGCTTCACTGCATGCTGATTGGCTGACACCTACTGCCATCCCCGAGCCAAACACAGACTTGTTATAAAGGATTATAAAGTGGAGACCCTATGAGTGGTTACACATTTCCCTTTTTAATACCTACTTAGCTATGAAGCTGATGCAAAAATTTGCTACAGGCTTATTAATCGTTTATTTTGGGGCAATACCCTATAAAAGTGACAATAAGCGCACAAAACAATCATGAAATTCACTCCCTAACTCATGAAATGCTTTCAAATGGGAGACCATAATGGCAGTGATCACCACCTTTTACAACAGATTTCCTTATCTAAATAACCGCCACCCTCACGAGGCGTTCTCGCAACACCACACAAGAAGAAGAAACATACAATTGCCATAAGATTTAGGCAATCGCCGCCATTATTGTCTCTCATTTGAAAGCATTGTATGAGTTAGGGAGTCGATTTTGTGATTTTTTAGTGTGCTTATCATCACTTTTACAGGGTTCTACCCAACAATCAACTATTAATGCCTGTAGCAAAAGTTTGCAACAGCTCCATTGAGAAAAGAGACAGGGTACTGATGCGTTGCTAGACACTGCTATGTCTACATTCAGGGTCCTTTTCACAAATTGAGTTTTGTTTAGTTTGTTAATTCAAATCATTCCGAGCTTCTAGTCAGAATTATTATTTGAGAACAGTATTGACAGCTGGACAACATTGGCTCTACGCTGTTCGTTTTTAAAATAGTATACACCAATAAAAAAACTTAAAGTTCTTAGAGAATAAGAGTCTACAATACTTAAAGACTAAATGATAACTCACTGATAGGTAATTCCATAAGAAAAGTAAATTCATCTATAAACATCACAAGGTATCACAATAAATCGTTGATAGAGAGAAAGGAGAGAGAGAGAGAGAGAGAGAAAACCTCACAAAATTGCAAGGGTAAAGCAAAATTCTTCAATTGTTACAAAATCTATGATTGTTGGGACTACATATAGACTGTTTTAGGGGTAAAGTCTCAAAACAAATGAGCCAGTACCTGATTGTGAGTAGTGATGCGTTTCTTTATTCTCCGGAGCGCACACCGGTGCAGTTCCAGTGCACCGGAGTGTTTTTTTAATTCCGGTGCTGCAGCACCCGAGCGCACCGAAGTGTTTTTTTATTAGCGGTGCGATGCGCCTGGAGTTGCTCCGGTGCAAGCTCCAGTGTATCGGAGTAGAAGACTGATGCACTGGAGCTGGAGCTCTGGAGCTTTTGCACGTGACCGGTGCTGCACCAGACAGCTTCGGAGCAGCTCCAAAAGCTGCAGGTTATTGCACCGGTGCGGATTCCAGAGAATAAAAAAACGCTTCATAGGAAGGCTTTTTGTAGAAAGAAACAAGCTTTAAAGATAGTTGATAGAGTTCACACATTTTGACTATCAGTATCGGGTTGATGGATTCTCACGAGTGGCGGTTACTCGCTTCCGAAATGCATTAAAACGGATCGGTGAACACTTCTGTAGCAAACAGTTCTGACTCCTTGCTAATTAACCACTTACCAATGGATTTTATGAATTTTAGATTCAAGCACTATTACTTGTAAGAATCTGTCAACCTGATACACAAAATGCGTGAGCTCTAGCAGTCAGTTTCTTTCTACAAGAAGCCAATCAAATGTCAATTTAAATCACCTATTCGTTGAACTTGTATCTACACAGCTGTGCTCAGAATGCCTGCTCACATCAAGCGTGGGAAGATGAGTTTTAAATTTTGTAGGAAGCAGAATGTTTTGCGAACCAAATGACACGAAAATAAATCTACGAAGGTACTTTTACGCCTTAAATTCATAAATGACCTTGAAAATGTCAGACTTTGACTTGTACTTTTAAGGAAATGTTGAAAGTTTTAATGTCAGGAGGGAGTAAATTTTAAAATAAATGATAAAAGTCAGACAGATAAAACCTAATATAGATTTATGGTATAAAGCACTTTCTTGATAAATAACAACATGTTTCAAGTGAGTTTATCGCCATGCAAGATGGAATAGTCAGCGTTTCGACAATTGTGGGCGGTAGGGAGGGAGCTAATCTCCATAAACAGGTCCATTTAGAAAGCATAAAGACTTGTTTCATGTAGATATGTTCTGATCCTGCGATAGTACTTAACAGTAGAAACACAGTTGAGGTTGCTTTAATACTAAATTTAAGATGATATTAAATGAAGAAGATCCTTTTAAAGATGAGGTGAAAAAGAGAGACATTAAATTAACAGTGACGAGAAATAAAATGCTTTTAACATTAAAATGAGAAGTACTTAAAAATCCTGCAGAATTTGGCCCAAAATAAATGGGAAACCTGAACATTTAATAGATAGATAGATAGATAGATAGAATCCCATCTGTCATCCCAGCTGCAGGCTTGGCTCTTGTGCGAGAGTCAAAAATGGGAAATCTGAACATTTGCCACGAAAAAATGTCTGCTTCTATTTTCAATGATAAAAGAGAGTCGGTAAGTAATTGATCCATAGTAACTGAGAATCATATACATTTAAAAAGAATTAATTAAAGTAGGGACCTATGATAAACCATTATAACTTACAAGCATTGGTTGGGACACTTTAAAAATAATTTTTGTTTTCTCTTTTTCTCTCGTAATTCGTGAGAAAATATTTGAGGCACTTATGAATGTAAAAAAGAAACTTTTTTCAAGACCAAAATTAAAATAGTTAAAAACCATCTAGGTTTCAGACTGCTAGGCAAATGCATAAGCAAGCAATAAAATGGAGTAGACCAAAATAAAGACTACATAGTAAAAAAGCTTCCAGATTACAGACTGCTAGAAAAATATATTAGCAAGCAATATAATAGGGTAACAAAATTGGGGCGAAGGGAGCAAATGTGCGTTGGAGTTTCCAACATGTTCCTGGTTGCGTTTCTTAGCATACACAGTATTACAGGCTAAACAATAGGGTGCATTGAAAAAACAATTTTTTTTTATTCCGATTTAGGAGTAGGATAAAGAATTTCCTTAGCCAAAATCGCATAATTGAGAACATTGCTATAACGCAATTTTATTCAGCTGAAAATATCAAAAGGGATATTCAAAAATTTCAACGATCCAGGTCAAATCAAGACGCTGGATTTCAGCATGAAAAACTGAACAAGCAACTTTTACTCATGGGTGGACAACGCTATACATTCTTTCCCTTTAAACTTTTTTTTCTTTTAATTTCTCAAAAGATTGCAAAATTCAAACTCAATACGGAAACGGGAGATAATATTGAACAGAATAGATATTTCGCGCAGTTTATTACATTGACAAATTGAACGTTTTGTCCCTTCACGATCGAAATTAAAAAAATATGGTTCTTTGATGCACTTACTCTACGAAACAAATCACAAATATCACAACTTACAATACCAGGGTTAAAATATGTGTTACGGTTCGTTAAGGTCAAGACCTATTAATACCAGGTCCGTCCTGTAGCAAGTAGGCGGGGCTAACGCGTTCCAACTAAATTGTTACCCCGCTCTGCTGAGCTCCTATTGTGTGGCTCACTCGGGGAATCAACAAAAATTACCTGAGATACGGCGGTGAAGGCACTCACGTAGCGGGGAAACGTTGGCATGGACCGCCTGCTGAACTGACCTGGTATTAATCGATCTTGGTTAAAGGTAATCACTAAAAACTAACAAGGCAATACACAGACCAAAAATAAATAAAAATGTTTTGGAAATTCTGGTGGATCCGTTCCGTTACATTTCATTCAGATGATAAAATGGATGCGTAGTTGAATGATAATTTGAAGGGCGACAACAGAGCCTCTGAATCAACTTTTGTTAGGAGTATTTTTACTCTTTTTACTGTTACTTTCATTTTTTTCTTAGGATTAGACTTGCACTGAATTCAGAAGTTAATCTTTCCACAGCTTCAAAATTGAGATCGTTTGTGGATACACGCAATGCACCTTTCAACAATCTTACAATCCTAAAATTCAGTTAAGAAAGGTGAGTAACAGATCAATTTGTTTGACCATTTTAAAGGATCAAATAATTATTTTCAAAATAAAGTATTTTTAAAGGTTAATATACCAGTAGGCAGTAATTTTTCAAATAAAATTCAATTAAGTAAAAAAAAAAACATTAACAATAAATATTTAACAAAAAATAAAAATACATTCGTACGTAAAATATTCTTAGGATTTACTTTGACTAAATTAGCAGAAAATAAATACACTATGAAATATGTGTTTAAACACAGATGTAGGCAGCACTTTTGCTGAGTTAAGTGAGCAACTAAACTAGACTGGCAAGAAATTTAAGCATTACGCCTTAAGACATTTTCAAATGCAATTTTTGTATAACCTATGCGCCATTTTTTTAATTTAATTTTTTTTTTTTTTTCTTTAAAGAAAATCTCAAAACCTACAGAGAATACTGTTGTGAACTGAGGAGAGAATTTTCAAAGACGAGAACAGCAAATTTCACAGCCTAATCCATGCAAACAATAACCATGGAAATTCGATCTGGTTCTTAAAATTAATTGTATTCTATCAAAAATCATTTTCTAAAAAACTTGTTTTTCAGAAGGTTAAACGAAACTTAATGAGTTGATATCAATGAAAGAATAGGGTAATCTTAGGTAAACTTAAATTTCTTCAAAAACGGAATGCATCATTCAAGTAAGAACTTTAAAATACTCTTTCACATTTGAAAATTGATAATGAAAGAGCTTTAGGAGGTGAGGCAAACAACCTCAGTGATGATCCACGCTAGAGTACCCAATAAATAGGTGCTATCAAATATGTCCTATCAAAGAAAGTATCCCTGTCAAAATTTTTACACTTTCGAATTTGAGAAATTTTTAAACTATTTTGTGGTTTTAAGTACATATAAGAACCAGGTGAAAATGAATGCCACTTGAAAGTATGTCTTGAAAAATCAAAAAATTTTTTGAAAATAACAGAAATATTTAAGACAGTGGGGCAGTTGCAAGGGTCTGAAATGTTGTGTTTTTTTATAAAGAAAATGAAAGTACTTGGTGAGCTGAGAAAAAAGATGCCTTTGGTTTCTAACTAAGGCCCATTGTTCCAAAGATGAGATTTTGGCCCAAAATACATTGTTTTAAATGGGAATTCTGCATAGTGACGTCACTAAGCGTACGATTTCTTACAACTTTACACCTGTGTATCTACAAAACCAGGACACTTAGACAAAAACCAAAGGCACCATTGTTCTCAGCTCATCAAGTACTATCATTTTTTTTTTATAAAAAACACAAAAGTTCATACCCTTGCAACTGCCCCATTCCAGGGTTGATTAATTCCAACCGTGGATACCACGTCACACTGCTTAAAAAGACAACAGTTTTTGGCTACAATGGGGCTATTGCACACTTTTGCTGTAAGCGATTTAATAGTCGATTATGGCGTAAAACCCTCAAAAAATAACGATGGCGGCACTAAAAACTTCCAAAATCCACTCCTAAACTCAATAAACGCAGTTATTTGCGGGAGCGTAATGGTGGCCGAAGGCACTAACAATGGGAGATTCCCATCTAACAATTCTGAAACTCCATCAAGAAGTGACCAATAAGAGACTACTTTCATTTGACACCGGTGTCACTTGGTGTTGCGGTACCATTCATATCGGATGTGGATCATCACTCTGATGACTAATTACTCTGTGAATCATCCTTGTCAGCATAGAAAGAGTGACGAAATTAAGATAGGAATCTCCCATTGTTAGTGCCTTTGGCCACCATTACGCTCGCGCAAATAACTGCGTTTATTGAGTTTAGGAGTGGATTTTGGAAGTTTTTAGTGCCGTCATCGTTATTTTTTGAGGTTTTTACGCCATAATCGACTATTAAATCGCTTATAGCAAAAGTGTGCAATAGCCCCATTGATAAATTTACGTGAAAAGCACACATTTGAGAAACGTCAGCACCTGCGAGCATACTTCAGGAAGATACCCTGACAGTTTCAAGGAAATACTCAAAAATAAAGCCACAAACTATGAAATATGAAAATTCCCATAAGCCTCAATAAGTGCAAGCGAGACAAATAGACATAATATCACTCTCACTCACTCTCACACACTAAGCTTACGGTAAAATTAATTTCATAATTTACGGCTTTAATTCTGAACCAATTTTGCTCGTTTTGCGCTCAAAAAATCCAAAAAACAATTTTGCAGGTGTTGACCATAATGGATTTCGCGATTCTGCTTTGTTTTCAATTTAAAATGCTAAAAACACGACTATTTCCCAAAAGTGACTAGTGGCACTGTCTATCGGATTGAAAGCTGGAAAAGTTTCGCCTGGTTTCACCTTAGCAAGAATAATTTCGATCAGGGGACTTTCTTTCGGAGGTCATAGTACACTTCAGTCTGGTTCTAGAAGTCCCACAGGAGAGGAGCTTATTAAATTGTTTGGACAGTCACAGTGCCGAAAATTGGTGATAAAGACAACACATTTCTTCAAGCAGGACAATAAAAAATGCTCGACTGGCAAAGTATGATTAAAACCTACTTAGCTTAGAAGAGCAGGTAGAGATTAGCTTCATCGACTTTGAACATATAAAGGATTCCGTTTTAAACACTTCCCGTTTGGAATTTTTTTCACTACCTATTTTTTTTGTCGTATTTTGTTCATGCAGTGAAACGCTACTGATGCAAGAACTAGTTCCTCGAAACTCTGCCAGAGAGAGCCACATGATAGGAAAGTCGGATCAGGCCCGACAAAACAACTCATGAGCAAGAATTAAGATGTTAGGTGGGACCCATCATCCGACCGGAACGGGAAAATTGTAATGTTAGATGACACCCGAAATACCACCGGAAAGGGTTAAAGGGATTCAGCAATCTGGCAACTGTGGATTCTTCCCATTTGAATGTTTGAAAAAAATCGAATAGTAAGGGGCCATGGCCCCCTCAAGAATCGATTGTTTCTCATACATTCAAATGGGATAAATCCATGGTTGCCAAATTGCTAGATTCGCCCATGGTTAAAAGCTTCTCTTTTTCAAAGCATAAAAATAACAGGTCACATATATATAAATCAAGTGGTAAAACTAATTCATGAAGTAAAACATTCCTGAATGCATCAGTCATGCACTTTCATTAATAAGTGAAATATTGTCGACACTGACAAAATTAATTTGGCTTAATAATAAATGGATCATCATGGTACTTAAAAAACGGAAGGTAAAGTTAGAGGCAGAACATTTTGAAGTAGATGTTGTTTCAAGGTCGTTGATGTTTAACAGTCTTGAACATCTGTGAGCATATCTGTGCATCAAAACAACGTTTAAGGATCAGCAGCCCACTGATTCAATTTTCTGTAGTTCAAATCAGGCAAGAAGAAAGTTACTCCGGGGCGAATGCAAGATAAAAGCTCGGAAGAATTTGGCAGCCGAATAAAAAATTGAGCTGACAACTTCTCACCAATCATATGAGCGAGAGCGTTAAGTGAGTAAAACTATTAGCATACTCATCAGCATCAATCGTTAATAAGTGTAACTATTAGTATGCTCATCAGAACGCAGACAAATATTCAAAAGATAGACACATTCATGAATTTGTCGGCTAGATTGGCCGAAACAAAGATAACACAGCAAACTGACCATAAAAGAAGACATAATGGCCACAAGGGGGACCTGAATGGAGACTGAAAGGGATTCTCCTCATTCTTAAGACTATCTGGGGTCAATGCCCGAGATCTTAGCAACAAGAAAACAGGGATAAGATACTGAATGCCAGTGCCGGCGTAAGAACCGTTGATACCGACTATTTTCTCAATATTCGACACCAAGAGCGCAACAATGACTGGTACTGTCACAGCAATTGTCGGCAGAACCAACCGACGGACGACCCAGGGACTACTATCCGTCGTTAGCGCAGCCTGTAAATTGTACCTAAGAGTGATCGCGATGATTGGAAAACTAGCACTTAAAGTTAGAACAGGGAATAGAATTAAAAAGTAATCGATTATTTCCATATCTAATTTAGTGGTGAAATCAGGTCTAAAATTTAATGTGTAGAGATCTTCAATAACAGGAAAAGCAAAGATACCAGTTAGAGTGAGAATGAAATAAAAGGTAAGTATGAGTCCGAAATCGAATGATAAAAGACGATTTAGTTTTGATTTGTCCTTGATCGGAGTGATTAGTGCCGGAAGGGAATGATGGCACATGAACGAGTATATACAAGCACCGAACAACGCTGGTGTTCCGCTTGGACGGATGGCTTCAGGATGTCCATGCTCCTCGAGAGGATTTAAGATTCGCTGAACACCTAAGACTATCATCACGGTGAAAGCTGAAAAAAATAAAATATGAACATTTAAGTGGCATTTATGAAATTTGTCACAACTTGTATTACAAGTAAAAGATGCAAATGGAAACCAGGCTGACAACATATAAAAACCTCTGAGACGTTTCAAGGCGCTCACAGCACCATTTTCAATTGGAAAAAATAATAAATAAAAAAGTCATAAAATAAAGTCATTAAGGCATCAGACAGCGAGTAGTCATCCTTTTGATTTTGATAACATCCAGGTTCTATAGTCCGTTTCATTTAAATAGAAGCTTGAGCTCGACTCTTTCCCCTACGAGTTTTACCCTCACTCTCGTACCTCCGATGACTCGAGACCTGCCCCATCGGTCGGGGATTCCGTCCATCACAGTGGACAGTCAGCTATCCAAAGGACAGTCTATTGTGACGGAGCGGAATCCCCGACCGACGAGACGGGTCTCGAGTCATCGCAGGTATGAGAGAGAGGGTAAAACTGGTAGGAGAAAGAGTCGAGCTCAAGCTTCTATTCAAATGAAACGGACTATAGCACAGGAGAAAAATTACAACGCCAGAGCTGTGTTCGAAATGATTCACATTCTAAAAAACAGAGACTCCATATGCAACTACCAGGCAGACATAGAAAAGTCGAGTGTTGCATACCTCTAGTTTTTCCAACCATTAACAACTGTTTGAGGCTCTTGTCCGTGTTTAGCTGGTCTGTTTTGTTTGTTTTATGTGACCAGTGTCACGGTTTGAGGAAGCTAGCTCAACTCCCCAAGTACTGCTGTGTTGACCTCATTCATCAAAGTCTCGGCGTATCGACAGTCCTGGAAATTGCTGAAAATCATTCCCTCAACTACTTACAGAGACTACACTCTCATCCAAACCACCTAGCATTGGATCTCCTACATACGACGCAGCTTACATATCGTCTCTCTAGACCTCACTAGAGTCCCTATATGTAGAGAGTTAAGACAAGAGAAATCATGGGCGCCGCCATTGGATGCGATTTTGCACATTTGTTTACATTCTGAGGCCGTTGTTGTGTTTTGCTCCACAGCAAAGATTACAGTTCCGCTAAGTTTGAAACGATGTAATCTTTCCCTGCTTTTGTTGATCGACATGTATTAACGCTTTTTAATGATTCTTTTGAGATTTATGGACATTCTTGTGGTGCATTATGATTAAAATTAACAGATTCGTCGCAAATTAACTCTTTTATCTGTAAAAGACCGTTGGTAAACAAAACAAAAGTGCAAAATCGCATCCAATGACGGCGTCCGTAGAGCCTAAAATTCATCGACCAATCAGAAGTTGACTACCCTCTTGTCTTAACTCTCTACATATAGGGACTCTAGACCTCACATCCTAGATGCGGCCTTTGACTACAAACCGCCGTAAAATAGATCTAACCCATTAAATCTGACAACGAAGCAACAGCAACCCAACAGCCACCACCACTCATCAACAACCTCACTCACCGTCATCAGCTCTGATGATTCACGTAGTGAGCGGGGTCAATGTTTTCACGAGGATGGTAACACTGGATTCCACGCATGTAAACAAAGAACAGTCAGTACCGAAGCTATCTGAAACAGCCTCTAGTGTTAAAACTTTTGCCATCATTTTCAACAAAGTAAATTACCTGATTAAAAAAAGGTTTTAATCAATATTAGTGGACTAAAAATGAAACTTACCCAGTCCTCTCATGAGTGAAGTAAAAATCTGGATATACTTTGTTTTTTGGACATTGAAAAACGCAAATGGCCCAAGACACAGCAGAAAAATTAGCTGAAATCATAGGAGAAATCAGTGGAATGTGAGGAATGAAAACTACCAAACCTAAGTATGTACTGCAATTTTTTTTTGTTTTTTTTTTTTTGTTTTTTTTTTTTTTGTTTATAGAAAAAAGGCGGAGTAGAGTAGTGCAGAAAAGTACCATTAGTTTACCATGCTTTTTTTTTAAGCAAAAAACTGGATTAAAATAAATAAAACAATACAGAGAGAAATGAATAAAAGTGCCAACTAAGGCACAGCACAGTGCAGAGAGGGAAAATAACATAAAGACAGGTAAAAAAATTGGGACAAAAGTAATCATCAAACATGAAGAAAACATTATCCTATGGGGGGAGGGGGGGTGACAAAAGTAATCATTCTACAAGAAGAAGCAGCAAGTGCTCCTTTCAGAAGTGTACGCGCACCTAGACCCATATCTTTGTCGAATTTTCAATTTTCATTCCTTCAAATCAAAATAAATCTTGCCTTCAACTTTGAACCTTTGATTTTTAAGCGTTCCGGAATGATAAGCCAACGCTCGAATTCATTTTCATTAATTTTTATTTTGGATCATAGGACACAGCTAACAACTACAGTGAAAATAACCATACGGATACCTGATTTTGGCACCTGCTAGATGTTATGGAAATGTTAACCAGAAGTATACTATGTTTGACATGGTACTGGGTGATGTTTACCTGATTGCACGTCAAATTTATTCAAAGTATCGGTAAATGTACCATACTTCTGGTCTATTTTACCATAACATCTAGCAGGTGCCAAAATCAGGTATCCGTATGGTTATTTTCACTAATCTTTTTTTCCGTGGAAATAATGTTGACAAATTTCAAAGATTGAGGGACAGTGTTGCCATTTGGTTGAGAATATCTTGGCTTTTTTTTTTCTTCAATTTCAATTGAGGCAAAATTTTGGGATTTTATGTAATATTTGACAACACCGACTTGATATGATAGCAATACATACCAAGAAAATAGCATAGGCTCCTCTTCTGGAGATGGTTGTACCTTCCCAACATAAATCATGATCTGGATGAGTGGAATTGAGAGAGGCCGGTAAACTGAGGATTCAACAAAAAAGCAGAATAAGAAAGAGAGCAAGTTAAAAAAAAGGAAGAAAAATGAATAAAATAAAAATAAGAAAAAAAGGGAGACGAAAAAAAAAAAAAAACAAACTGTAGGGAATACCCTACGAACACTTTCTCACACCACTTTTTCTGGGAGAAACCCCCAGACCCCCCTTTCAAATGCTGGGAGAGACCCCCACGCCCCCTTTAAAATGCTTGGGGAGACCCCCAAATCCTTTTAGAATTTTGAGGGTGACCCCCAGTTCACCATTTTCACCCATTTTTGATTAAAATGAGAACCGTTTTTCCTCCACAACTAACTTAAAAGTTGAAATTTCAAAAAAACAAAAAAAATATCTCTAGGGCATCCAAAGAGCAACATCTGTGCAAAATTTGAATGCATATGGATCAATAATAATGGTTCAAAAGTTATGTAGGTATACAGACTGACAGACGGACAGACGCCAAAGAATTTTTTTTGCATAAATCCCTGTAAATTTGAAAGGGTTAAAAAATATGTAAATACGATGCAAGGATGTTCTTTTGGACAGCATTAGGCATGATAAAATGCCATTGCTTTGTAAAAAATATGATTGATTTAGGCGTGAGAGGCCAGGTACCAAAAAATACCTCTCTTCCTGATGGGCTTTTAATCACTGACAAGGCACACGGCTCTCAGAACGTCCACTGTGCTCTTTCGGGGTACCGCCAATGTTATTTTAAATGGGAGAACAGACTTACTAGCAGACATGTCTTCCTGATGGACTTTAAATCGCTTACAAAGCGCAGGGCTCTCAAAACGTCCCCTCTGCTCTTCCGGGGCACCGCCAATGTATTTTTAAATGCTATAACGACAAGTTCGTAATGGCCGTTCAACGCAGGTATCATGGGAGATTCCTGTGTAATATGTCACTTTCTCTACAGAAACAGAGATCAGTGGTGGATCCAGCCCTCGCGAACGGAGGGGGGCGTTTTTGGGATTTTTGCCCCTAAATGACCCCTGTTTCTTGCTTTTGCTCTTGCTATTCCCCTTCCTTTCCCCTCTTTTCCCACTTTTTGAGCCAAACGGGGGGGAAGATCCCCTTCTGTATCCGCCAATGACAGAGATATTTTTCAATTTAGATATGAATCTCCCATGATCCCCGCGTCTCTCCGCCACTAAGCGCGATCCTGAGAGTGAATTTTGTGATTTGTTAGTGCACTTATTGTCTTTTTTACAGGTTTTGATGCAAGTTACCAAAAAGTTACCAAAAGTTACCAACCATGAAACATCAACTAGAGATTTTCCAACTGCAGCTGCATAAACCGTCAAGTCTCCACAAAGATACAGACAGAAATTTATGAAAAAAAATAATTTGCCGAGCGGAGGAAAAAACAGCTCTGCCATTTCTACCTGAAATGCAATGAGATTCGATTGGATTAATTGCACAGAGACTTTGAGAAAAAAGAAACACAGAATTATAAAGCAAAATAAGTTTCTAAAGCAAAGAAAACCTGAGGAATACTAATGGAACGGACTTCAAAGAGCTAGTTGGAGAGGGAAATCTCCGATTTCTGTGCAAAATACGCTTTTTTTGCTGAGTAGAAGTTAAAGTAGTTTTGCTGTTGTTTCTTTCAACTCTTGAAACTTTGCTACGGTCAATGTTAATAAAGAAAACTAAAGAACTTCCCCCCCCCCCAGCAAAGTTGCCTGATCGCATGATGAAATTTGCTTGTTTTACATTAAACGGGAAAAAAAAGGAATGTAAAAGTAGTATCACATTGTTAAAAATCAGGAATACATTTTACATTGCAAAAATTACAAATAAAAACATGCCAATTTAGCAACAATTATTGCCAAACTTGTAAATAGTATGACTATTGTAGCAGAAAATATTGTAAGCTTATCAACAAAATTGCTAGTAACGCAAAAAATATTTCAGCAATATTTTTTGGTAAGTTGCATTTCATAAACAGCAATTTTTGCAACGTAAAATGTATTCCTGATTTTAGCAATGTTTTGCCATTTTAACATTCATCTTTTTTCTGCGTTAGTTAAAGACGGAAAGTGGCAATTTTTCCCATTTAACATCATCAATTTGGGACATTTTGGAGAAAGTAAGGACACAAATTCGATTCTGAGGTTTACGATTTGAATTTCTAGATGAAAAGCCAGTTTACAATTTGAATTCCCTAATAACTCCATGTTTTCCCCCAATAAAACCAAGTTTCCTGACAGTGAGACGGCTTCACATAAAATAGTAAAACAAATACTTCTTCAGGAAGATTAACAAGCATACCATTTCAACTTTAGTGTCCACAGAAAAAAGAGATTTTGGGGAGGACGGAAATTTTTGGATGTATTCTGGAACATAAAAACAAAACAAAATGATCTCAGATGAAAATTCCTTGAGATTAATGAAACACATAACATAATCAGTAAATCTGAAGATAAAATTCATCATTAACAAAGAAGCTAGCAAAATTTATCAGGATTGGGGCTCTTGCTTCTAATAGGTATTCAGCTTATGACAAAAACTTATGACAATGAGTTTTGAATTTTGAACTTGGTAATAAGAGCTTTGAAATTAAGATAGACTGTTATTATCACCATTCGGGACAAGTGGAGATGCTTCGGGAGATTTTGTGCATTCACCTTCTTCCTCTCCGGAACAACTCAGATCTGAATCCCCAGGAATTTGCTGGAAAAAATACAAAGGTAGGATAGACTCTTTCAAAAAGGAGCATGTACAAGATTTTGAAATTTTAAAATCCAAAGAAAAGTTAGGGTACAATCCAGAAACTTCCCTTGAGATCTCCTTGGCTTGGCTTGGCTTGGATTAGAACCGTCCTCCAGAATCAATTTGCAATTCAGAAACACTCTTTGAGCCAGAACACCTAGAAATTTCTCAAGGAAGTTCCAAGGAATTTTCAAGTAAGATTGTGACAAAAATCGCAATTCAGAGACGCTCTACCTTGAGATTTCTCAAGAAAATTTCAAGGAATTTTCAAGAGAGATTGTGACACAAAATTGCAATTCAGAGACGCTCCAGAGGCGCACGGTTGTGTACTCCAGGCAAATTTCAAGGAGAAATTTTAAGGCAGCTAACAAGCTCCCTTGAGCTGAACTCAAGATTTCTCAAGGATTGCCAATTTACGACAAGCGTTTCTGAATTGCAATTTTTCTCACTCTACTCGACCCGGTTTGAGTATAGTCAAGGAGATCTCAAGGAAAGTTTCTGAATTGCATACATACACTGCTACAGACAGACAATCTCAAGGAAAAACTCTGAATCAAAACAAAATGTATTTAAAATCAGGATCGATCAATCGGTCCTTTCAGCTTCAATATTTAGATCATCTACCGTCTAAGGCGATTCCAAGCAAAACTTTCCCATATTTCAATCCCGAAGGATTGAGCCGCTAGTGACTGTTGGTGAAAAGTTGTATTTTTGGCATTTTAAATTGAAAACAGAAAAAAAGCAAAATCCAAAAACGTCAGCAGCTGCATAATTTTTTTTATGGATTTTTTGAGCCTTAAACGAGCAAAATTGGTTGAGAACTAAAGCCATGATTTTAGAAATTCACTTCGCTAGCAGATTCAAGTTATTGTCCTTCTCTCTCTTCTCCCATTAGAATGCATGTGTTAGAAAAGGATAGAAGAGGGGGGCAAAAATCATGTGACTTCCCCTAATCTGTCCTTTTCTAACACACGCGTTCTAATGGGAGAAGAGAGAAAAAGATAGATTCCTGGATCCGCCAGTGATTCATTTACTACGCCATAAACTTAGTGATGCAGTGATATTATGTCTACTTGCCTCACTCAAACTCATTCAGGCTTATGGATAATTGTTGTATTTCCTATATCGCAGCTTTATTTTTGAGTGTTTCAGCTTGAAACTTTCAGGGCATCTTCCTGAGGTATGTTCGCAGGTGCTGAAGTTCCTCAAATTTGTACTTTTATCACGAATTCATAAAATTTAGCCAAAAATTGTTGATTTTTTGAGCAGCGCGGTGTGGTGTCCATGATTCGAACCAATCAACTCTGAAATCATCTTAACCATCGCCTTAGTGATTTTTTAGTCAAGACTGTCTTTATCAAAAGAAATTGATTGAGCCAATAGCCTTCTGCTGTGTACAGGGTGCTTTATGTTTACAATCAGGAAGTTCTGGAGCCATTTTTCAAATCAAAACAAGACTACTTTTCCCTACCAACACGGGTCTGAAAATGCTTCCTTTCTGAGCTACGATTTTTCAAAGTTTGGAGAAATATTCAATTTAGTATTTACACAACATTATTTAATTCAAACTTTCAGGATATCTTTGCTCACAGGTGCTGACATTCCTCAAATTTGTACTTTTTGTGAAAATTCCTCAATTTTAGAAAAAATTGGTTGACTTTTTGAGAAGCGTAATGTGATGTCCACGGTTTAAATTTAGTTGGCCCTGGAAGCACCTTAAAGTTTGCAAAAATGTTTTCTCAGCAGTTGAAAATAAGGTTTGCTACACAGAACGTATCGCACTTTAATTTTCTTTAGAGCCAACCAGCTCAAGGTTGTTTTGTTCATCACGTTTAAATTATTTTGCAGCCGTTTTTCAAATTAATGTGGAGGAACGATTTAAGTTTCCTAAAAAAAATAAATCCATTTACAGACTTTTGTCTCAAATCAATTTATACGATTATTGCAGACACAAATAGAGACCCAGCACAAAGCTTGCAACAGGTGTCCACTTTTCTGGCTCAATTTTGGTCGGAACTCATCGGAACAACAGCCAACTATTGCCTAGTGTTGACTGATGGGCGTGTGTTTTGCATTCGAAAAGTAAAACCTGTTTCCTGTTGCCTTTTGTTGAGCTTTACCATTCAACAGTAGGCAATGTTTATCGTTGCAGCCGGTGACTCCCGACCAAAACTGTGACCGCTAAACTTGCTTCACTTTTCTAACACGGGAAGCATACGGTGTGCTGGGTCTCTATTTGTCTCTGGATTATTGATGGTAATGAAGTTGATAGAAAGACTACGAAAAATAATAATATAAAAAATAAAAAAGTTAAAAAAAAAAAAATTAAAAAAAATGTATTAATCTTCAAATCCGACAAACAGAGAAGCAGGTATTACATAATGCAGTATTAGTGACGTGATTGGAAAATGCTATTAAATTTGAATTGTTTCTGCATCTGCCTGGACCTGGTTATTCAAAATTGATAGCATGATAGTAATGATAATAATCATTGATGACTCGAATAAGAACTGTTGAATTCCAGAGGGAAAATTAATTTTAAATAATTCAGAACGGGAGCGGAATCAAAAAGTATAAAAGCGACTGATTAGATTATCAGAAGTGATAACAGGTAACTAATGAATCAAAGGGTAATTGAGACAGTGAGTGCAAAAACAACACTTCTCAAATACATTTAAAATGGGAGATGAGTTAGTCTTGCATCCAATGCCTCAATTATATGAGTAGTTTAACGCACAGAATATAAACAAGTTTAAAAATGAGGCTGAAAAAGCACCAAAGAGACATTTCACAAAAGAGAGACTCACAGACCAGTGTTGCCATATTTTCCTACATATTACCAAATTTTACATCAAGCCAAATGGGAAAAATTGGATAATTACCTCAAAAAATGGTAACACTGCTCACGGCCTTAAATTGGGTAATTAAAAAATCACTAAGAGCTCATTTCAGAAAGAAAGATTAGATGAGGCACATGACCGAACGAAACTGAGAAAGAGAAGAAATCTGAATTAAACGTGGAGTGTTCTTTCTCAATTGAAACGCTTTCTGTTAGAAGAGCCTAAATACATTTTAACAAAAGCAACATGATACATTAGAAAGCATTCACAGCAAAGTTTATGTTAGTATAGACTTGGAGTGATTCTAGCGTCGATTAGTTCGAACCATCAACACCACGTCGCGCGACTAAAAAAGTCAACAGTTTTTCCGAGAAGACAACACAGACAGAACGTGGTTAGTCATTTCAGGTGTTGTCGAAATCTGGCAACTGACTTCATTTTTTTAATACGAGGCTCACTCAAAAAAAGAGAATAAAAGTAACGGAAAAAAAATGCAGAGATTTTTGTAGACATGAAAGAAAAAATCCCAAATTTTTGTTTATTTTTCGTATAATTTTTTAAGTTGGCCAAATGGAGACTAAAGTTAAGAATTGGTTGCCAAATTTTGACAATGCCTGAAGTGACTAATCACATTCTTTCCCTGTAGTCTTCACATAGCGTCGCAGAAAAAAGGGAACTGGACAAACTGGAAATTTGAAAGTTTACAATAGCTTAATCATTATTTTTAAAGAATTGAGTTATTTAGAGATTCTAGTTTTTTATTAAAACGAAAAACTGGCTCTAACAAAAAATGAAAAGAGAATACCTTCAAAAAAACAGCTTTAGATTTTTGCAAATAATGCAACTGAAGATGCATTTTTAAAGCGTTGGCACGAGACATCGCCTCGATGATGAATGTCACCGCCATGTAACTGAAAAATCATAGAAAAAAAAGGGTAATGAAATAAACAAGAAGGTTTTGAGTTCTGAATAGATACATCCAAACAATGTACAGTGGATCTCTTTCTTCTACATCTACACCTTTTTTAGGTTATTATTTTTATTTTGTGTTTGTTTTTATGCGGTAGATAATGAAACCGTAGAGTTTCAAAATGTCCTGCCGTTTCTCATTTCAATGTTTTCAGCTTCATTCCTGACAGTGTTTTTATTTACAAGGGGCGTTCCAAAAGTACTGCACACTTTCGTCTGTGGGGCGAACGAAAGCAGATATCACAAAACGGTTGTAAGGGGTAATTGACCAAGTAATTACCAACAAATCAAGACCAAATTCAGCTCTGTACGTTAAATATTCACTGAGTTACAGCGTTTTGAAAATGACAGGTCGAGCTGACCCCTCCAGGATTTTTAGCATATTTTTCAAGAAAAAAAAAAGCGTGTTAAAAAATCAAAAGTTCTCAAGAGAATGAAGGGAAGAAGAGAAGAGAACAAATTGGCAGCTTAACACAGTGTCAAAGGGCGGCAAAATGCAAGCATCAAATTTTTGTCAGACTTGGAAAGATTCATCAAAATTCGTTCAAACAAATAAAACCACTTGATTTCTTAACTTTCTTTTTTTTTCTCGAAAAACATGCTAAAAATCTTGGAGGGGTTAGCTCAACATGTCATTTTCAAAACGCTGTAACTCAGTGAATATTTAACGTGCAGAGCTGAATTTGGTCTTATTTTTTTTGTAGGTAATTACTAGAAAAATTTCCTGTCACAAACAGTTTTTTGATATCTGCTTTCGTTCGCCCCCCAGAAAAAAGTGTGCAATACCTTTGGGACACCCCTTGTATTCTTCTACATCTAAACGAAACGTGGAAAAGATGTGTGAATGCCAGCAAAAAAAAGTAAAAACTATGGTTGCACTAAAAACTTCCAAGCTTTACTTGTCTACTCAAAAGCTTTTAGATTTGCCACCTTTAATAATGACATAATGCAGGTACCTATATTAGAGATAGTAATATCTAATTCATTCATGGGCGTAAGGCAAGGTTATAGATTAAAGAGGTAAGCTCATCTGACTTGGCGCCACAAATTCAGTGGTGCGCAGTTCAAAATCACTGCAGGCAAGATGGCCGACAAAAGCAGAAAACATTGTGTTGTTTTCTGCTTTCCTGAAGAGGGCAGCCCGATGTTTTCTGCAAAGAGTATACGTTTTCTCCTTTTGTCGGACAAAAGTGTGCAGTACTTTTCGGACACCCCTTGTACTTCGCAAAAATAAAAAAAAAAAGCTTGAAATAAATAGAAGCAATCATTGATACAAGACGACATTTTTGAGAGATTACCTGGTGAAAGCTAAAACTGTCATGAGAAGCATTCCAAAAACCCATCCTGCTTGAACGAATGCATGAGGAAGCGTGAGAACGCCGGTTCCCACGATTAAATTGAAAACGTATATCAAGCCAGTCTGAGGGCAAAACAAACAGAATGAGTTGAGACAAAAAAGGAATAGGCGGTTTTATATGTTCAAGTTTCTTTGTAAGTTTCTGCAAGATATTTCCTGAAAATGATTCGAAACTGATTTTTCGAGCCTCCGAGAGACTTACGGGTGTACTTTCTGAAGAAAACAAAGCCACTTGCTGATTCAAGCTGCCATTTTTAATCATCCAGATTCAAATCATTCAAAGGCGGAGCCGAGAATTTGTCAGTCTCTCTCTCCACACATTTGAGTGCTTGTGTTTGAAATGGACAGAGATAGTAGACAGGCCATCACTTGACTTTGGTCCCTATCTCTCTCTTTTTTGAACACAAGCATTTGAATAGATGAAAAAGGAGAGAGAGAGAGAGAGAGAGAGAGAGAGAGAGAGAGAGAGAGAGAGAGAGAGAGAGAGAGAGAGAGAGAGGCAGTCTAGCGAATCCATCAGAATCATATAATTAGACCAAAACAAAGGTTGAATGAAATAAAACATGTTTATTGATTTAAACGTTCCCAGAAATATTTCTAACTTGCGTCTTATTTTTCCCGACCTCAGCAACAAGTAAATAAAGCTCTAAAAAAAATCTAAAAATCTAAAAATCAAAATTCACATTCAAATTCTTTAAACCTCTGACAATTCCCTGATTTTCTTCTTGTCATTAGTGGATATTGGGGGGGGGGGGGGGGAAGAGAGGGGGGAAGGAAAGAGGAAAGGAAGAGTGACAAAAGAAAATGATGACCACCAAGGGAAAAACTCCCAAGTTAGCCCCCCCCCCCCGGTTTGCGAGGGCTGGATCTACTGATGATCCTTGTTGTTCCAGGTTATCAAAAAAATTATTATCACTCCTTAGGTTATTTTAAAGATGTTATTTGGTTATTTTGATAGGTATCTTTACATTTATTGATGGGCCAAATTTCCTGGTCACCCTCCCCCCCCCCCCCCCCCCCCCCCCCCCCCCCCCGATCAAGGTCTACTAAAAAAGCTGAGAGGCAGCGAACCAGTCAACTTACCGATGTTGAATATCCTTCCTCCATTGGAACAAAGACACTCTTTTGTTAGGGTTAACACAAAATCAAAATAAATTTTAAAAAAAAAACAAAGAAATGTGAAGAGAACTTTGAAGCAAAGAAACTTAAAAAAAAAAAAAAATCAACAAAAAAACTAGGAATACAGCCCAGAAACTCTGTAATATGAGAACACAAAAACACTGATCACAGCAAACACATTGATGGCTACTTTAGAGGCGTTGAAATAGATTGACACGTTTCTCTTCGCCAGTCAAACTTTATTGGCATTAATGTTTCTGGAAAAAAATACTCTTGAAGGAATTTGCATCGTGAAAATTAACATGCGTTGGTGTAAAGTAAAAATACCATTCATATTTGAAACGAGAGAAAAAAAATATGAAACTGAAGGTCAAACGAAACAGAATTACAGCAGCGAAACACTCATGAGCTCTGGTCACACGCTGAAACTCTCCGATTCATCATTTGTCTTTCTTAATTTTGGGCTCGGAGGTTTCTTATCAGATTTAATCAGAGCATTTTGATCAATTTTTTTTAATCACATTCATTTAGAAAGATGATAACCCTTCAGTCAATGCAATTGAAAACAGATTATAGAGAGAAAAAACAAAAAAAATTAGTTGCAAGTGCTGTGAAGAACTTTGAAAATTGCATATTTCTATAAGAGCCATTATTTCGCTGAAAAATATGAAAATTTAGAGGACAGTTGAATACAGTGATTGGTAATTTAGATGCTGTATTTTTCTACCTTCCGTTGGACAAATGATGATTCATTTACTTATTCCTTTTTTTAAATAAGTTTACATAGTTCTATTGTTTTTTGTTTTTCCAAAATTATAATTCTATACCTTCTTTCTCTATTTTCTCGGAAATTTTTAGAAGCCACTATTTTGCTGAAAAATAAAAACATTCAGAAGACAGTTGATGTAGTAAGTAATAATTTACGCGTTAGTTTTTTTTTATCTTCGCTCGGACAAATAATAATTTTTTTACTTACTTATTTTTTTATATAGGTACCTACTTTATATTTTTTTTGTTTGTTTTTGTTTTTGTTTTTTTTTTTAAATATAATTCTATACCTTTTCTTCTCTATTTATAGTTTCTTGCTGTCACTTTTTCTGCCGCTGACAGACATGTTTTGCCAGCCACAAGTTTTACTCAATATTAGAGGGCAAAACAGTTTGTTCATCATCTCTTTGCTATCACACTTTTTTTTTTTTTTCATTATTTCTTCTAAACTATTTTGAACATTCATTAATTTGTATACTTATCTTTGTATGCTTTCGAGCAAATAAAAAAAAATGAAAAAACAAAAACAAACCAATGATAAAAAAAAAAAAAAATAATAGTTGAGGTTATCCCATACCACGTGACCAAGGTGATCCATTAATAGTCGTTTACCGGATTTTATTGAGTTTTTTGTAAAACAAGGATCGTTAGCACCTGAAGGTAGTGCGATACAAGAGATCGAGCAGCGATTGTGCGAATTCCTATAGTTACGCCGTTATTTTGCAGATTCGAGCATCCAAACTAAACAGATATTTTTGTTAGATCTACCTACAGGTGCTGACAATCCTCGTTTTACAAAAAACACCATAAAATCCGGTAAATGACCATTAACCGATCGAATAATCGATCACCTCTATCACCTTGGTCGTGTGGCATGGAATCACTTTAAATGGGCTGTACTATCGACGAATTAAAGATTGTCACCGGATTTTCACGAGCTAGGTTTCGCCTTCAAGGTTCTGGTTCGGCAACTCTTCACACTCCTCACACCTTGCAGCTGAGAGGCCAGTGCGGGTGGGGCGGGAAAGCCGCGTTGCAGGTCAGTCTCTCACTCATACCTATGACTGAAAATGTGTGAAAATCTCGCGACAATCTTTAATTCGTCGATAGTACAAGTCTGTTTTGGTATTTTATTTTCTTAATTGAAGTACCTGACAAGTAAATTATAACTTTTTCTTCATTTCTCGACAGATTTCAACCGTTGATGGCTCAAATTATCAATAAAAACGATACAGGAGTTATAAAAATCTGAAGCACAGCTTTTTTAGTGGGTAAACTTTTTTATTTCGACAAAAAACCTGTTAAGTTTTATGGAGTGCAATGTGGTCACAACTTCTGGAGCTAAAGTAATCGAGAATCAAGTTGAAAGTGCATGGTTAAAAAAAGTTGATTTTTTGGATTGATACAGCTTTTGATATATTTTCAGGGTGACAAGCTGGACATTTGGTGGGTCATCAGTCAATAACTTCGAGGACAAAAACAAAACGAAATGAAGACAAAGCTAGCGTCAACTAAACAGAAGACAAGAGTTTGTCGGTACATTCTTTGAAGAAACAGGCCCACAGGGTAGTTAATTTAATTTAATCACCAACTCCCTTGAACATAAAAAATACTGTACTAGAGTCTTCCTTGATATCCAGCAGGCCTTTGATAGGGTCTGGTATCCCGGACTTCTCTAGTAAAAATTTAAACTTCTCACAAAACGATGCAAAATCTGATTTGTTATTCTCACTGCACAACTTTTTGCGGTATGCATTCAGTTTCCTCTTTTCAAGTTCCATCCTTTTCTACTTTGTTTTAAAAAGGTGCCATAGAATTGACGAAACTTTCATTGAAGTCCATCAACTAAAGACTCTAGTTACTTCTCTTCCCTCACACTCCTCTCAGTGCTACGAAACAGGTAAAATTTATGTTTATTTCTCTTTAATGTAGTCTAAGTCCATTCTGACTCAATTCTTCACCTATAAATTAAAAACTGCTCATTGTCCCAATGGGCAGTTCCATCATCTTATGGTACCCTTTGTACCAATCCTTTTTAATCCTTTTCACCTTAAATAAATTATAGAAATATGAATTAATTCAAATTTGAAGATGTCATGTATTGTAAACTTGTTCTTCGAGCTGGGGAGCTGTCGTGCCCCAGTTCCACAATCCACATTGTAGTTTCAAATATAAAAAAAAAAAAAAAAAAAAAATTCTTTGCTTTCACTGGCAAATTTTTACCCTTGACCCATTTAGGCAGAGGTGGCAGCGCTGGCCAGGGGTGGAAAATGTTCCAAAACTTCGGAAGTTTCGCAGGATCCACAACGTATTTTCTCACAGGATTTTATAAAATTTCCTCACAAAAATTTGAAAGAGATGACCAGTTTACATTTTAACAACATATTTTTGGAAAATAACCAATATTTTTACAATTTTACTTTGAAGCTGTTTTCCCAAGAAAGTCTTGTTGCCATTATTTTAAAAAAACAAAAAAAAATGGAAAAATTTCCTCTTTCACGCGATCCGCAGATCGCGTAAATTTTACGCCCCTGACGCTGGCTGTTTTCCTCCCGCTCTCGTTTCCTTAATAAAATTCTCCCATTTGTTGGTTCGTCACCACCCATTCCCATATGTTGGTTTGTCACCACCCATTTTCTCATTTGTTGGTTTGTCACAACCCATTCCCATTTGTTGGTTTGTCACCACCCATTTTCTCATTTGTTGGGCATCACATGCCCATGTAAACAAAAGTTGGATCATTCAGTCTGAGACGAACAACTTAGCATCATACTTCGGTACTTACTTTAATCAAGTAAGACCATTTAAACCAACAGGTCTCGATTCCCGAAATCTCCCATTTTGATGTTTAAATGAGGGGAATCGACCTATTGAAATAAGCTAAAGCAAGTGTCAGAACAAGTGTCAGGTTCCGACGAGTATCGGCAGAGACAAATAGAGACCCAGCACAAAGCTTGCAACAGGTGTCCACTTTTCAGGGCTCAATTTTGGTCGGAACTCATCGAAACAACAGCCAACAGTCGCCTACTGCTGACTGATGAGCGCCTGGTTTGCATTTGACAAGCAAAACCTGTTTCCGTTTCCGGGACCGCGGACCAAGCACAGCCTTTTGTTGAGCTCACCACTCAACAGTAGGCGACTGTTTATCGTTGCAGCCGATGACTCCCGTACAAAACTGTGACCGCTAAACTTGCTTCACTTTTCTAACACGGGGAGCATACGGTGTGCTGGGTCTCTGTTTGTCTCTGAGTACAGGGGTCCACTTCCGAATTGAATCAAAAGGCATCAGAGAGTGGTTGTTTAGCGCAGAGTTTCGACTCGTACCTAATCAACTGCTCATCGATACCTAGGCTTTGATGTAATTCCAAGGCAGGCACCACTACCTACTTGTCAGAAACCGATACTCAAAATGTTCCTGCTCTGAGATAATAAGTTAACTCTTTGCAAATAAAAATATATACTTTATACTTGGCCAATATGGATTTCGCAGATTTTAGTTCTGTTGACTGAGATGGTGAATCAACTCGAGTAGGTAACGCTGCCTCATGACTCATGAGTCACAGCACTAGAAAAGTTTCGATTCTTTGTGAGTGGCAGTGGAAGGTGAGCTATTGCAGCTATGAGTTGAGTACAAAATGAAGGAACATAATACTAGCTTACCCATGATGAATAATATTCTTCATCCATTGTCACATGAACACCCTTTAGAGGGTGGCGAACTGAAGAACAGATTAAAGCTGGAGGAGCAGGGTGGAGATTTGCTGCCTTCGATGATTGTGGTGGAGGAGATACGGGAAGAAAACAAAAACACCAGACTAAAAACACTTTGAAATGAGAAGACAGTCGTTCAAATGATTCTCTGAATGAAGTTCACATGACGAGAGTAAAATTAAACCGTAACTTGAAATACTGACTGTTAGATGCACAATCACGGTATCATGGTCACGGGCCATGTCCCATGGAGATGATAAAAAAAAGTGTGTTTACTTATGTTTTGTTTTTGTTATTATCCAAGTAAGTAGAAATGCAACAAGAGGAGAAGAAAGCTCATCAAATGACAAAGATAAAAAAAAAAAAAAAAAAAAAAAAAAAAAAAAAAGATAACGCGGCACTAGCGCTATCTTGGAACAAAAAAACAAAGTACGGTCGAAAAGGCGCTCATATTTGAAAAACCGCTCAATGTCAGCATCACCGTCATGCGTATTTTTCAATTTTCCACTCCACATAAAATAAATTGTCTGTGGAAAAAGTTGCGTGAAAAAGAAACTTTGGGTCTTCGAATTTTGTCAGAAGTTTCCTACTAATGAAGCTCTTACATGGTTCTGCTGTAGATAAATGGATTATCAATTCTCATGTAAAATGCAAAACTAACTAGGAGATAATTTAAAAAGTCTAAAACTCACTCCTTGCAGAGGAAACTTGACTCAAAGTTCAGATGGACCACCCATGTATTTAACCATGGATTTAAAGGTTGAAAAACACGAGACAAACAAACCAGAATCAGGTGGTCCATGCTGTCACACTTTGGTATAGGACTCTTAAACTTTTCCAGATTTCAATCCGATGGATAGCGGCGATAGCGCCACTAGCCGCTTTTTGAAAAAGTCGTGTTCTTGGCGTTTTAAACTGAAACTATAGATAAAATGCAAAATCCAATAACGTCAGCACCTGCCAACATTTTTTATAGATTTTTGGAGCCCAAAATGAGCAAAATTGGTTTAAAATTTAAGCCGTAAATTATGAAATTCTTTTCACCACAAGCTTATAGTAAGTGAGAGTGAGCGCGAGTGATGATACGTCTATCTGCCTCACTCGCACTTATTGCGGCTTACGGGAAGTTTCGTATTTCATGATTTCCGGCTTTATTTTTGAGTGTTTCATTCTGAAACTTTCAGGGTATCTTCCTGAAGTACGCTCGCAGGTGCTGACTTTCCTCAAATTTGTGTTTTTAGCGTGAATTCGTCAAATTTGGCAAAAATCTGTTGACTGTTTGAGCAGCGCGACGTGGTGTCCACAGTTGGAATTAATCAACCCTGGAATCACCTTAACATAGCAATAGCTTAGCCCCTCTAATAGTATGACTCATTGGAGATCACGCACTAGTCGATCGCTCGATGGCTAAATTTTTTTTCAAACACTCAACAGAATAACGTAAGGAGCAGCAAAGCTGCTCAGGATCAGGATGCTGCAGCAGCATCCTGATCCAACTAGATCATACATTGACTGATGACCGACGACAAAAGTCCAATGCTTTGTTCTCATTGGTTACTGACCTCAACTTCTCCGCTCATCGGCCAACGTAAGGTCAAGTTAGACGTTCTTTTGTTGAGACCCTCAATAAAAAAAGTGGCCACCTAATTTCAACATGGGAAAGATAGATGGAGCAAATAAGAATCTGGTACATGTCTTTGAGGGGGATGCACAACCAATCGCACCCCGGCCGGTTGCCGAAGATTACCAGAAATGCTCAATTTCTAATATGGTGGACCCGAAAGGTGAAGATACCAAAAGTGAAAACTTGTTCAAATGGGATTTAGATTTCCGTTCTAATGGGGCACTTGCAAACTTTTGCTGTGAGCAAATGAATAGTCCATTCTGATGTACAAACCAGCAAAAATCAAGAGAATCACACTGAGAAAGCTTAAAATTCAGTAATAAACCTACATAACTACATAAATGTCAAAATCGTAATGACGGTTCGACCTGCGTATCATGGGAAATTCCTATCTAATATGCCACTTTCTCTTTGGAAACACAGAGGTACGTCTCAATTTAGATAGGAATCTCCCATGATACCTGCGTCGAACCGCCATTAAGCTCGATTCTGAGAGTGAATTTCGTGACTTTTTAGTGTACTCATTGTCATTTTTACAGGTTTTTATGCAAGAATCAACTCTTCAATCCCGTGTAGCAAAAGTTCGCAAGAGCCCCATTGCAGTATGGGTCTGTTGCATACTTTTGCTACAGCAATACAGAGCCTTGATTCCTGCAAAAAATTTGGCAAAAAAGTAGTGCGCACATTAAAAACATTCAAAAACCACTCATTAACTCAGGAAATCATTTCAAGTTCAAACAGCCCGCACTGCAATAGACACTATTTGCACCAGCATACTACTACAAAGACGGAACCACAGTGTATATGTAAACAACATGTAACTACAAAATGATGGAATTTCCTTCCAAACACATGCAATATTGGCTGCATTTTGCTGTCTGGTCTTTTACGGTTTATCAAAGATTACAAATAAAGACAAGAATTGTGTACATCTAAACCAAAAATTCAGATGTTCGTAAGTTATGTTGATGTTTCCATAAACATGGTAGTTCTGTCTACATAGTTGTATATGGGTGATAAAAGTGTCTAGCGTAGCACGGATTCTTAGAAATAGAAGTGATTTCCAAAGTTAATGAGTGGATTTTGAACAAATTTAATGTGATTTTCGCCTAATTTTACTTTAGAATCAAAGTGTCATATTGCTGTAGCAAAAGTACGCAACAGACCCATTCCGTGCTATAAGTAGGGAATCTTGAAGTAGATTTTTTTGATTGAATAAACATTGAACTCAAAATAACAAATATAACAATTTATTTGGAATTGGAAAGATACAAAATTATTTTTGGAAACAATAGAGAGGGAAACTAGCGACAAAATAGAAGGAGAAAAAACCAACGAGCTATGCATTTATGTAGAGTGGCGGTTTAATAGGTAACCTGCGTAACCACCATGGAAGATTTTTAGGTTAGGTTTTAGCGAGTAATTTGTCCATTTGCTTCCATGTATTTTGGTTCGGCGCGCAGTGGATCGGAAAATACTTTGATCCACTGCGCGCCGTGCTGCACTAAAATACATGGAAATAAATGGGAAAATTACTCGCTTAAACATAACCTTAAAATCCCCCATGGTGGTTACGCAGCTAACCCTTTAAACCGCCACTCTAAATAAATGTATAGCTCATAAGAAAAAACAAGAAAGGATTGAATTAGACATAATAAATAGAGAGATTAATACATTGTAATAAAAATCACATTACAATACCGATTCAGAAGGATACTGCAAATTACATGTTTCAATACTCATCAGAGACAGCAAAATATCAAAGTATCCTCAATTAATTGGTCTTTTTAAAGAAGGAATGAGAAAAACTAAAAGCAATTGAAATAAAGTTTCCATTCAAATTTTTTACTCAAAAATGAGATGAATCATCATAATATTTAATAAATTGAAAGGGTTTTCCAAACTTTTTCACTTTTGACAAGAAAGAGATATTAGATAGTAAGTCAGCACTTGACGAAACTGTAGGATTAAGTATAATTTATAATAATAACAAATTTCTGAAAATTTTAAGAGAGTTAGAGAGTAGATCTAAGGTGGTAGAATGGAAATAAGTAACAAGTTATGCACCATTAAAAACAAATTAGGTTTTCAATGGGGAGCATTCTTTTGAGTATCATTGATAAGATAATGTACCCGCCAAAACTAGCGACTTTTGAAACACGCTTAAAAATTGTGACATTGAGACATAACATAATTGAGGCGGTGGCTACAATAGCAAGCACATAAAACATGGGGTTTGCTCTTTCTGGGTAACTGACACTGTGAAAGTGTGTTCATTTCTTTGGAGGTGCTCATCTTTGGTTTTATGTTCACGCAAAAATTGCGCATTCCCTTCAATGAGTAGGTACTCATAAAACCAAAACTGCACTCCTCCGAAAGAATCCTCTTCTCTTACAGTGTCAATTATTCAGAACGCCCATGCCCCTGCAGCCACCGCCTTGATTTGTCTCGCCTTAGCCCCGCAAAAAAAAAATGAAAAACAAAAAAAACAATGGGGCTATTGCACACTTTTGCTATAAGCGATTTAATAGTCGATTATGGCGTAAAAACCTCAAACAATAACGATGGCGGCACTAACAACTTCCAAAATCCACTCCTAACTAAACTCAATAAACACAGTTATTTGCGCGAGCGTAATGGTGGCCGAAGGCACTAACAATGGGAGATTCCTATCTTAATTTCGTCACTCTTTCTATGCTGACAAGGATGATTCACAGAGTAATTAGTCATCAGAGTGATGATCCACAACCGATGAATGGTACCGCAACACCAAGTGACACCGGTGTCAAATGAAAGTAGTCTCTTATTGGTCACTTCTTGATGGAGTTTCAGAATTGTTAGATGGGAATCTCCCATTGTTAGTGCCTTCGGCCACCATTACGCTCCCGCAAATAACTGCGTTTATTGAGTTTAGGAGTGGATTTTGGAAGTTGTTAGTGCCGCCATCGTTATTGTTTGAGGTTTTTACACCATAATCGACTATTAAATCGCTTATAGCAAAAGTGTGCAATAGCCCCATTGATCGTGCAACTTAGCTCATTTTATATTTTCCTTCTTAGAAAAATTATTTACTTTACAAATCAATTATTTTCTTTAACAAGGGAAAAATTTGAAACGGAAGAAGAATAAAAACAAACTTTTGGCACCATTTCAACGGCAAACATTTTCAGTTCTAACATTACAATGATAACACTAAAGTGAATGGAAAAAAAGAAAAATATACAATCATTATAAACAATACATAATATGCATATTTTAATCAGTGAATCACGGAAGAAGAAAACGAAACTCTGTTAATTGATGAACACAAACTACTGAACAGATATTAATATGTTGTGATGATGGTAGCATACTCAGCTTGAAAGAAAATTTGCATCACATTGAGCAGTCCAGCGATAACACATTCCATTGCTATTTATTCATTTAAATCCCTCTCAAATGATCTTACAAGTAATTCCATGGTAACCGGTGTTGCCAATTATGGCAGAAATTATACGAATTTTACATTGAGTTAGTTGGGAATTTCTGCCGTATTGCCAAAAATCCAAATTTTACATTGAGTTAAATGGGAAATTCTGATAATTTCTACCTTAAATAGCAACACTTACGGTAACAGGACCTTTCGCTGACGCCAAAAAAATATCACAGAAATTGTATCATGAAAACGTCTAAAGCTACCAAACAAATTAATATTTCTGCCAAAGACTTTTAATTCAACAAGTTCTACAATGACAGACCGTAAATTTAATAAATTATTGAAACTTTACAGCTTTTCAAGAGTCAAAATACACGGAAAAAAAAAATATTGAGTTAAAATTGAAAAAAAAAAATGCTAAAAGCGGAGAATACAGTTTACGTTGCAAAAATTACAATTCAAAAATTTGCCAAAGTAGCAAAAAATATTACTCTTGCAGCAGAAAGTATTGCTAGTAAAACAAGAAATATTGCAAAATCAGCAATATTTGTTGGTAAAGTAACATTTCATTAACTGCAATTTTTGCGATGTAAAATGTATTCCCGAATTTTAGCGATGCTTTGCTATTTTAACATTCATATTTTTTTCTGAGTAAGGCAGAATGACCTTTTGAACCCTCAAAAGCAGTGTGATTTCACCCGCTCCAACTGGGAGGGGATACTGCATTTATTTTTCTCAGAAAAAGTGTACCTTCGATGAATACGCCAGTAAAAGGAAAAAGAGGTACAAAGAGATTTTATCCCATTCCGGACTAGCTAATTTTCATTTTGTAGACATAGACAGAACAAGAGCTTCTATTTCAATTTGCAGGAAGGACTTTAAAGGGACGTTAATGATACAAAAATATCGGAAGAAATTTGCGGAGCCCCTTTCGTCGATAGGTCATAGATCATAAAATTATTCAATGAGACCCTCGCAAAAAAAAAAAAAAAAAAAAAAAAAAGCCTGAAGTTTTTTAACATATTCAATAAGAGCACATTAGTGAGGGGTAAAAATGTTCTTTTCCTTCTTCCCCCTCCCAACCAAAATTTTTCTATGCATTAATGAGTATTTGATAAAAATGTCAGTGAAATAAAAGTGGGACAAACTTTTCAAAGATAATATCAAAATCCAAGAAGGCGGCCTTGTTTTGAGTATTCATGAAGGAAAGAGAGCTTTGTTCCATGAGTTTCATTCACTTACTCAAGATATTTGCAGGAAAAAAAAGAATAACATTGAATAAATACCTAGGGACTGCGTCAATATCGAAATTACATTCTAAGTTTATGGTAAACCCAATCTTCGGGGGAAACAAGTTTGAAAAAAGTTATGCCAAAGACATTCTGGCTGCTTCGGAATCAAGTTAACATTCTAAATTGAGGGAAGCATCAATTTCAGACTGAAAACCAGGGCTGCCATCCCTTGTATATTTAATGACACTTTCAATTTACTGATGAGCTCACCGCTTGAGAAAAGATTACACAGTTCAGTTCAGTTCATGACTGTAATGGACGAGAATACTCACACCTGAAATCTTTCCTAAACTGGTGGAGTGGTTGATGACTTTAAAGAACTTGGAGATATTTTAATACATTAACGGGGACTGTACCGATTAAGAAAAGATTACAGATGTTAGTTTTTTTCGTTCATTACAATCAAAAATTAAACTAAACTGTGTAATCTTTTCTCGACCGGTAGAATCATCGGTGAATTGAAAAAAAACATTAATTAAATAATTACTATACGCTATCGGCAGCACTGCTAAAAAGTTAGGAGGAATGAATTCTGTGCCTGCTTGGACATAATCAAAAAAGGCAACCGGAGGTTAGAAAATCTATGAGGAAGAAAAAAAAACATAAAAAAACTAATAAATAAGGACCACAATTGGTTGGTCTTAAGTAGAAGACGTAGAAAGAGAAAAGGTTGTAAGGCATGTGAAAGAAATAGCATTTAAATTGGAGAAATGATTTTGACTTTGTCCGGCAACATATTTGCAAACACGCTTTGTCACCTCAGTCTAGGAGTTTTCGGTTTTGCTACATACTTCCCTAGTTCGTGGATTTTTGCTGAATGATTGTCCAATTTTTTCTGCAGGCCCTTCATTGATATGGCCATTTCATCCAACTGAAAAATAAAATTTTCTCATTGAAATGGCATCAAAAATTTTAGGATTTCATTGAATATTTCTAGCAAAAGCAAGTATTCGATTTAACGTTCAGGTTCAGACATTCTGCTTTAAAATAAAGCACCCGAATAAGTCAATCCTTCGAAACATACTGTAAATAAGTAATAAAATTTTACGCATTTCAAAAAAACGTCAACTTAAAAAAATCAATTTTTCTTCCAAATGGTACAGTTTTAAGCCATGGTTACGATATTCAATCAATATTAATAATTTGTCGTGTTTGGTATATCATGAACAAGACAACAACAGATAAAATTGATAGTAAAAAAATGCTTACTCCCAAAAAAAAGTAGTATTAGTAGTAAGTAGTAAAGTCCAGCCGCCCAAACACGTGGTTCGTTACGCTGATATTTCACAGCGAACGACTGGACTGCATAAAAAAAGAAGGGGTAGGAAAGACAATCAAAGTATTCTCAAAACAAAGGATAGGAAAGAGGAGAGTAACAGCGACCTGCCAGGGACTCTCAAATTGGGAAGAAAGTACTTAGAGCACTCAAGGAGGTAAAGTGCGCTAAGTATAATTTTTCTCTCTCTTTTCATATTGCTCCAAAAAAAAATTGAAAAAAAAATGCAAAAAATTAAATAAAATAATAAAAATAGTCAACTCTCACTCCTTAAATATTTTATCTTCTTTTGTTGATTTCATTTTTTAGCATGAAGTGTTGATTGCTCTGAATCCCCCCCCCCCCCCCCCCCCCCCGCTGCAGACGCCCATTGCACCCAATGGACCATTTAGGCACAGTTGAGCGGTAAAATATCAAGGATACACTTACCAGACTATTATAATTCTCTATCCGTATGATTTTCTGATGTTTATCATAGAGGTCCTTCATTTGCTTGCCGATTAATAGAGCTAGGATGCACGCAAACAGAATGATCAGCTGCAGGGATGTTACGCGGCGTGAAAAGAACATTCCTTTGATGTAATCATAACTAAAGTGGCGCGGACCCTTCAACACCATACACCTGCAACAATCCATTCAACAACTCAAAGTCAACATATTTCTTAAGATCCAGGTTTTCGTGCTTTCCAAACTGTACTTTTTTCATGCGAAGAGAGGCCATGTCCTATGACAATTTCTGCGAGGAATAATCAGCGACCAATGCAGAGTGAAACTATGGGCGTGGTTAGGAAGTTTTTTTCCTAACTATTAGAAACCTAATCTTCCTAAGAATTAGAAAATATAATTCGAATTAGAGATTTAGTTTAGAATTAAGTTTCATTTGTCTCGTTTTTTCTTTCAATCCATTACATATTGTTCTTTGCAATGTTCCAATCTCTAAGAGGTTCAAACATGGGCGCACCCGGGGGGGGGGGCAAGGGGGCCAAGGCCCCCCCTCATAGGAAGAAAAAAAAGGAGGTAAGGAAAAGAAAAAATGAGGAAAAGAGAAAGAGAGAAGAGGAAAGGAGGAAGAGAGAAAAAGAAAAGATGGGAAAGGAAATGAGTTCAAAAAAAGTATCATTGTCATGAAACATCGTTTTCCTTGGAGGAACACATCTTTCCCGACAGCAATGTCTTTAATTGTTAATTTCGCTCGATCTTTTTCTAAAATCTAGATTTCCTGAAGACTCTGTCTTTCTATCAGCATGATGAAGATATTTCCGTAATATCAGCATGATGAAGATATTTCCGTAATATCAGCATGATGAAGATATTTCCGTAATATCAGCATGATGAAGATATTTCCGTAATATCAGCATGATTAAGATATTTCCGTAATATCAGCATGATGAAGATATTTCCGTAATATCAGCATAATGAAGATATTTCCGTAATATCGGCATAGTCTCGGAATTCAATTATTTTATATATTTACTATCAATTAATTCAATATAGTTTTTGAATAGAAGTAGCCTAATTTTGCGTCTAAAAAGAGCTAAATTTTTAAAATTTTCCGGGGGCGGATCCCCCCCCTTGTGAAATGACAAATTGCCCCCCCCCCCCTATACAGAAATCCTGGGTGCGCCCATGGGTTCAAATAAATGACTAGAAGATCCATGGGAAAGGGACGGTTGCCGGGCGTTGCACTACGGTCTGGAATCGAAAAAAAGGGCAAAAAATCAGTGGGAAAAAAAAGTCATAAAAAATATTAGTTTTCGACCTTCTAAAACGATACTTTTCAATTCCAATTTGAACAGATAAAAAATCACTTCGTTGAGATAAGATATTTTCATCGTTGTCAATATCAACGAAGGGGGAAGCGACAGAATAGATGGTGTGGACGCTCCGGCTCCCCTCCCCCCTCCCCCCCTTCATTCCAGTCCCCTCCCCGCCCCTTGCTTCAGCCTCTCCGGCTTAACTTAAAAGCCGTCTATCTGCGAAAAGTTTAGCCGGCCCAGTTTTAAGTTTCCTCTTACAGAGTTCCCCTTTCATATTTAAAACGAAGCCACGAATATGATGATTGCATGACTATAAATTAATACCCTCGGCTACCATTAAACTTAGCGACAGGGTTGCCGAATAGGGCGAACTTTTGATCGGAACGCGCCGCATCTTCTCTCTGGATAGTTCTCAACTATAGAGGTTAAAGTCTGGTAAGTATCGATTTATTTGACTTCGCATCTTCATTTCTCATTGACTACTGTGTAATATGAGCTACTCCAAAGTCCACGTTAACACTTGCAAATTGATATTTCATCGAGCGCCTTCAATGGGTCTGTTGCAAACTTTTGCTACAGCGATTAAGAGTGTTGAATTTAATGTAAAATCGTCTGAAAAGTTCATTGGTCGCATCAGAAAGTCATAAAATACAATAATAAACTCACAAGAGGCGTTTACTGAAATCCAAGATGGCGGAGAAATATCGAACAATTTGTATGCGTGCACCACGAACATCACAGGATAGCCAACTTTGACAACCTGACTGGAGGTAGAGGTTATGTGTTTGTTTACGTTGTGATTGGTTGTGATCGATATTGTGAGGTTGGCTATCCTTGGATGTTCGTGGTGCATGCATAAAAAATGATCGATATTTCTCCGCCATCTTGGATTTCAGTAAACGCCTCTTGTGAGTATATTATTGTATTTTATGACTTTCTGATGCCACCAATGGACTTTTCAGGCGATTTTACATTAGATTATACTCTCTTGATCGTTGTAGCAAAAGTTTGCAACAGACCCATTACGAGGATAGGCAAAGTCAACAAAGCGGAGTACTAATATTTAACTACCCACTGAATGTGAGCGAGTTATCACTGTGATTTCTTCTGATAACATGCAGTGGCGTAGCGCGCGAATTTGGCGATTTTTGGATTTAAATGAACATAATACAGCATTGCCAAATTGCACGCTACGCCACTGTGGACATGGGTTGTGAAAGGGTTGAACGCAAAGTGTAACGCTATTTTTTGGCGTGAATTACTGAGTGTAATCGATGATCGTAAAACCTTTGTATGGTAATTAAATGTATTCTTCACAGATAAATAGTAGATAAACTTTTATGTCTTTTCGATTAGATCTATAATTCTTCGGCAACTAGTTAGATTGGATGGCTTGTAAAAAATCAGCCCTGCGATTACCTTAAAATCACTCTCCGGAAAAACGACGATTACGATTAATCGGTAATCGTGTAATCGATGACCTACCACCCCCATTTGCCCAATTCTGGCACTGATTGTGAGCAGTATAGCATCTGATTGGCCAATTTAAATACCCCGCGCTCGTGTTAAAAGCAGCATCTGGCTGAATTTAAAATAACCGCTCTTCACTATAAAACGGTCTACAAGAAATTGGGCGCATATTATCACGCGATCGGCAATATTCGACCGACTCAGATTCTCGCTGCTATAGACTGTTTTAGTAGAGCGATATATCGTATCGATTGCCGTCCGAGGGCCTCTGGTTCCAAACAAACTCTGGTTCAATGTAATTTCCCCATAAGCGAACTTTTGAACGGAAATTTAGGGTAATAAATCAAACAATTAATGCGACCTTTTTGCGATTATGAATTCTACGTCCTCGAAAATGCTTGAGTATGCCTGGTTCCTTGACTAAAACTGCCGGAATCAATAATATATTACAGATTAAATGTTGCATTTGTAGGTTAGAATCGCCCGAAATCCCGCCAAATTCCACAACAACAACAATAACATTTGGGTGATTCCAACCTCCAAACGAATCGTTTAATCTGTAATATCTTGTTGATTCCGGCAGTTTTACGGGTGGAACCAGGCAATATTAAGCATTTTCGAGGATGTAGAATTCATAATCGCAAAAAGGTCGCATTAATTGTTTGATTTAATACCCTAAATTTCCGTTCAAAAGTTCGCTTATGGGGAAATTACATTGAACCAAAGTTTGTTTGGAACCAGAGGCCCTCGGACGGCAATCGATACGATATATCGCTCTACTAAAACAGTCTATTAAGCAGCTTATCAGCGACGGTGCTAGATTTGGCAGGAAAAATTGCCACAATTCCCACGCGAGTTCATTAATTTTAGGCCCTATTCTGGAAAAAGGCCCATAAAACATAAGGGGTACGCTGTTTAGACAAAGTCCTTATCCGATCACGCATCGCTGATTTGTCAGAATGAGCGCACCCGTTGAAAAATTTAAAAGTTCCCCTCTTTTGACCCATTATCCCATTGATTTTAAGGTAATTCCATGGCAAACTCCCGAAAATTTTAATCCGATAGATGGCGTTACTTGTCGCTGGCTCCGAAAATAGCCGTTTTTTGACGGTTTTCGGCTGTTTTCTTTGAACAGACGAATAATAGACAAAAAATCGGAATGTCAGCACTTGCTTAATTTTTTGAGCCATAAACGGGCCAAATTGGTTCCAAAATAAAGGCGTAACTATGCAAAGAAAAAATCATGTGTAAATTGGAGTTGTATCAGCAAAGATTACAGGTTTCTGTTGCACCTGAAATCTTTACTGATACAACTCCAAATTACACATGATTTTTTCTTTGCATAGTTACGCCTTCATTTTAGAACCAATTTGGCCCGTTTATGGCTCAAAAAATCAAGCAAAAAATTAAGCAGGTGCTGACATTCCGATTTTTTGTGAAAACAGTTGAAAACCGTCAAAAAACGGCTATTTCCGGAGTCAGGGACAAGTAACGCCATCTATCGGATTAAAATTTTCGGGAGTTTGCCATGGAATCACCTTAATGGAAACCATTTTCATCCATAACTAACCTAAAAATTAAAATTTCAAAAGAACAAAAAAAGTCACTCTGGGGAATGTTAAGGTGATTCCATGGCACGTGACTAAGGCGATCGATTAGTCAATCGATTAATGGTCATTTCCCGGACTCTGTGGAGTTTCTTTTTTTGTAAAACCGCAGGATCGTCAGTACCTGGGGGTAGATCTAACAAAGATATCTATTGAGTTTGGATGCTCGAATCCGGAAAATAAGGACGTAACTCTGCGAATTCGGAATCCGTAGTGCGATACGATAAATCGAACAGCGAGTGTGCAAATTCGCATAGTTACGTCCTTATTTTCCGGATTCGAGCATCCAAACTTAACAGATATCTTTGTTAGATCTACCTCCAGGCCTCCAGCAGGTGCTGACAATCCTGGTTTTACAAAAAAAAAACTCCACAGAGTCCGGGAAATGACCATTAATCGATCGACTAATCGATCGCCTTGGTCACGTGCCATGGAATCACCTTAAAAGCAACATCTCTTCAAAATTTGGATGCATATGGATCAAAAGTTGAAAAGTTATATGCTGGGTTTCACATTTTATGGCTACGAATGGACAGACAGACGCCACAGAAAGTTTGTGCATTTACACCCCCAAGCCACCACATATATATGGTTAAATAATATTGAAACGTCATGGATGAATATCCTTGAGGATAGTATTCAGCATGATGAGAGCAAATTATTTTGTAATTATCATGATTTACTTAGTCGCAGAGGACCAATATCGAAACATTTACCTTGAAAATCTCTACGCCATCCATTGCAATACTTTCTCAATTTCTAACTTTGTTACTAGCGAGAAAGTAAAAAGTCGCGCAGTTTCAACTTTCCAAGCTTCCCAGTTTTTGACCCCGGGCCGGCGCCTCTGCTGTACCCTGCATGCTCAATGAGATGAGATGAGATGAGAACAGCAATGTCTTTGGTTTTTCAGAAGTCGAGTCCCGGTTTTGGTGATACACACGTGTAAAGTTATAAAAAAAATCGTGTGTGTAGTGACATCACTACCCGGAACTCTCTTTAACGGGAGGTTGACACCTGAAAATCTAATTTTTTTCAAATTTCGTTTTTTATTTACTTTTTAATTTTTACATTCTCCTGAGCATGTTTATGTAGGTATTATTTATGGCGTTTTGCTTAATTTAAAGAGACGGAATTGCTACAAAATGTCTTAAACCTATAATAATTTTTTTTTTTCATTATATTTTCGTTTTTTTTTTTTTTTTTTTTTTTTTTTGTCCGAGGGGATGATTTTCTGTCTTCTCTCCTGAAAACTTCAATATTTTCATCTTTGGGTAGAGGTCGTTTCACGAAAGTTGGCCGATGACAGATAGGTTCGTTTACTGCGCAAAGACGAGTTTGCGTTTTCGCGCATGTGCAAGAACGCAAACACATCTTTGCGCAGCGAGCCACATGATCTGTCATCGGTCTTCTTTCGTGAAATGAGCTCTACCAATACCTGCTACTTGTAAAATGCTTATCTACAAAGTTAATAACTTTATTGTGCCCGAAACAGTTGTTTGAAAACAGACATAAAGAACAAAAAAAATGAACATTTTTTACTTATTTTTCAAAAATTTGGCAACCATGGAAAAAAGTCACAACAAATTTAAAAAAATTGTCAACGTAGTTTTTGAAAGGCTAAGGAACACACCTGCAAAGTCCCATTACTCTAGCTTCAAATTCAAGGGAGAAAGTGGTACCCAAAGATGACACGTTCTACACGGGCGGTATACACCTGTAATTAGAAACCAAAGGCATCTTTGTTCTCAGCTCATCAAGTACTTTCATTTTCATCAAAAAGAACACAACATTTCAGACCCTTGCAACTGCCCCATTAACCTCATGGGCCAAGTCCGAGTATACTCGTTTTTCTCCCTCTAGTGTATTTTAGAGTCCCTTGATGGAAATATTGTATAGGGATTACCGACACGAGCTCAACGAGTTGTGAGTGGTCGTTGGTTTTAGGCTCTCACGGAGTCGAGCAGGAGTCGACGACATCAAAGGCTCCACACGAAAAGAGTCGACTCGTAGAGGAACGTATGGGAACGGACCGGAAAGCCGGCAAATCCGCCAGTCCACCACTGGTCCACTGTCGAACTTAACCTTCGAATTCGTTCACGCGGTCGACAAAATCGACTCCAGTCAAAATGCATAAAGCGTCGTGTCGGTACTCCCTATACAATATTTCCATCAAGGGACTCTAGTGTGTATTTTACATTGTTTCAGTCTTCATTCTGGACAAACGCGATTATCGATGAAAACACCTTCAAGATAAGGTTTCGTCGCGGGAGCCTTCAATTCGTTGTATAGGCAATTTCAAATCCCCCGAGTACGAACAGTTAACTACCTTCCCTATATGAACAGAAGAGTGGCGTTCCTATGAACTGACCTGGTCCTTAGAGGGTTGAGGTGATTCCAGGGTCGATTAGATCCAACTGTGGACACCACGTCGCGCTGCTCAAAAAGTCAACAGTTTTCGGCTAGATTTGACGAGTTCACGCTAAAAACACAAATTTGAGGAACGTCAGCACCTGCGAGCTTACTTCAGGCAGACATCCTGAAAGTTTCAGGCTGAAACTCTCAAAAATAAAGCCGGGAATTATGAAATATACGAAATTTCCCGTAAGCCGCAATGAGTGCGAGTGAGGTAGATGGACGTATCAATCACTCGCGCTCACTCTCACTCACTAAGCTTATAGCGAAACAAATTTCATGATTTACGGCCTTAATTTTAAACCAATTTTGCTCATTTTGGGCTCAAAAAATCTATCAAAAATTTGTGCAGGTGTTGACGTTATTGGATTTTGCGTTTTGTCTATGGTTTCAGTTTAAAACGCCGAAAACACGACTTTTCCAAAAAGCGACTAGTGGCGCTATCCATCGGATTGAAATCTGGAAAAGTTTCGCCTGGAATCACCTTAAGGAGGCACACAAACCAAGTCTGCGTTAAAATATCCGTAAGATTTCCTCCATTGCTGCCTCTCCTCCCTGTCTTAATTTATCGTCTTAGAAAACCCTTCAAAATAGTTATAGCTCGTTGCGTTGTATATTAATAAAACTTTCAAAGGGATTTTACTCACAGCACAGCAAGCGGCAACGCTGGGATACCTGCATTTTTAAGCTTAAAGGGTTGGCGTTAAGCACTAGCTTGTTCTGGTATGCGGAGTAGAGGAGGGACAGGGACCGGTCGCGGTGGGGGGGGGGGTGTCAAGGGGGAGGGAAGGGGAGGGTCAGGGGGGGGAGTTGTTATGATGTTTGATCAAACATCTGGCTCACCCTCACCCACGTCCACCCCTCTCCCTCTCTTCAGTCTACCCCACCCCCCTCTCGCCAACTTCAACTTTCGAGTGTTGTGTGAACGGGGGTGGTAAAGTTTGTGGGGCTGAAGGTGAGAAAAAAAAGTTTCCTCACCGTTTTATTTTTGTTTTTTTTTTTCTGTTGTTTTTTTTTGTTTTCATTCTTTTCTTTTCGTTCAAAGTGTTGATGAGAACAAGGCCTGGTAGGTATGCAGGGCCGATGCAAAGGGTGGTGGGGTGGGAGGAAGGGGGATGAACTTTCTCTCGCAGGGCTAGAAGAGGGGGTCGGGGTGGCCCGGGTTGGAGAGAGAGAGGGAGGGAAGAGGAGGGCATTGATTGATTTCAAGATTATTTTTAGTAACCAGAGCTTGAGTCATAAAGTTCCTCCATCCAATGTCCCACTTCCAGTGCTTCCACTTAGCTTCCCTTCAATTTAATTTAAACGAGTTTCGCGCTCCGGATTTTCTTCTTCTTCTCCTCTCCCGCCATTTCCGTCCCTTTTTTTTATTAGGGTATTTTAAAGAAAAAAGAGGGGGTGGGGGGGGGTCGAGAGGGAGGAAGCAGAATTTGTTCGGAGCAGTGTGGGTATGTTGGGGGTGGGAAGAAAAGAAAAAAAAAAAAAAAAAAAAAAAAAAAAAAAAAAAAAAAAAAAAAAGTGTTGCAGTTACAGGAGAACTGCATTATTCGTCAAGTCCTGACAAACAATGTTGCCACTCTCCAACTTTTTATAGGTTTAAAAAGGTTACACATGATAACGCTGATATTGAGATAGAAGGTACTAAAATAGGGCTAAATTGCAAGCTTTGCTGCAGATCGGAGCAACAGCCAGACATTTCCCTAGCAAAAATGGTCCACACAGGTCCATAAGGTCCATCAGGGCCGGACCGGCCGAGGTGCTGAGGGTGCGATCGCACCCCGGGCTAACGGCCTCACGGGTCAAATTGCAGCTCAGAAAAAGATCAAAAGGAAAAAAAAGTGGCAAAGTAGCACATAGTTTAACTTGACGTCAAAAAGTAGTTTCGTTAGTTATATTAGTAAATACTAGTTCAAATGAAGGCTCATCAGCCCCAGCTTCAGCACAAATAACCGAATAAATTTACCACAAATCAACCATGAATTTCAAAGGTGTAGGATTTCACCAGCCCCCCCCCCCCGCTGCTCGTGTCTCACAATTTGTACTGCGTTATTTGAAAAATTATTGATGAAAGAAACGGTAAAGAAGAAGGCAGTTACGTCTACTGTGAAATGCACTAAATTTCGTTTCGAGAGGTGGAAATGTCGAAAAATTTCTGGGGGAGGACCCCCGACCCCCCGCAGTGTGGGATCCTCCTTTTAAACTGCCCACTCTGGTACCCGGGCCATTTGGGGTATCAGCACCCCGGGCCAAATTTTCCCAGTCAGGCCCTGAGGTCCATAACCAATTCCCTAAACAGAGTATGGATATATGGATCCATATGGATATGTATGCATCTGTAAGGATACCAACACGTATACCCACATAATATCCATACATAACCATATGGATCCATACATAACCATATGAATCCATACATAACCATATCGATCCATACATATCTATTATCTATAGTCTGTATAGGGAATTTGGTTATGGATCTTATGGATATGTATGGACCATTTTCGTCGGAGTTGTTTATCTCTCTCTTTGCCCATTCGTATCTTAATGGGGCAACTTCCCCATTAAGATACGAATTTCCCATGGTACTTGCGCGTTTCACACAAAATCATGACGGTATATAGTTCATTATTCATAAATACTCAAGTAAGGCCTCAGAGAGAAATGTAAAGACGAGTTGGCAACATCGCGACTATAAAGACCTCGAATTATCGGCTTGACTAAAACATTCTTTTTTTTTCTCTGTCTCTCTCTCTCCCCGATCTTTTTCGTTGTTTTTGAGCCGAGTAAATTGACGTAAGTAGGTGCAGGCGAAAGCGTAGGTAATTTAAGAGAGGGAGCAGAGAGGTAAAGTCCCTTCCCCTTTTCCCTCTCTGCTGGATGATTTTAGAGGGGATGTAGTGACGGAACATTAAAAAAAAAAAGGAAGGAAGGTAAGAAGACTAAAAGGCTGCAGAGCATGAGCATGAAATCACCTTAGGTATAATGGCTCATTTCTTTCTATAATGGGACTCTCTTGCTAGCTTTTGCTGTATGCGATTGAATAGTGTTCAGTTTTGCTAAACAACCACGTAAAAAAAAAACGTGAAAACAAAGCGAAAATGACGACTGAGTATTCCATAAAATTCATGAAATTCATTTACAAACAAACAAAATTACTATGTAACGTCAAAGTCATCAAAACGGAGCTATAACGGAGCTTATAGGTAGCTGTAGAGTCCCTATATACTATGAGAGTTGCGACAAGACTCTCAAAATTAAGAAGAAGAAGCGGATCAATGGAGCTCCCAAGAGGCAAATTGCAAATGGCGGATGGCCATTTGCCTCTGCGCTGTTGCCACTATTTCGCTATCTCTTATAGGTTAGACTCAGATTCTCGACAATAACGGTCGTTATTGAAAGAGATAATGTTCTCCAGAATAAAATTCAAGCAGAGGAAAAATTCACAAAAATTACCGCGGTCACTGTTACTTCAAATGTGTAATGAAAGCGAGTTTGCGAATAGTAAACAAACCCTCCGCCATTTGCATTTTGCCTCTTAGAGCTTTCTTGACAGCCTAAATCTGAGAGCCAATCAGAAATGGATTCAGCAATGGCGCAACTCTTATAGTATATAGGGACTCTAGGTAGCTGCTATGGGAAATTCCTCCAATTTCAGACTCTATTTTACGTTTGGTTGTTTTTTGTTTTTTGGTTTTGTTTTGTTCTTTTTTTTTGCTTTTTTTTAGTTTTTTTTTTTGTTTTGTTTTTTTTTTTTTAGTCTCAAATGGAGCTGTTTGCAATTTGAGGTTTGAAATGTTGTGTTCTTTATGATGAAAATGAAAGAACTCGATGAGCTGAGAACAAAGATGCATTTTGGTTTTAAGTCCCGTTGTTCCGGAGATGAGATTTTGGCTCGAAATACATTGTTTTAAATGGAAATTCCGCGTAATTTTACGTCACTATACGCACACGATTTTTTACAACTTTACCTACACGTGTGTATCTCCAAAACCGACACTTAAGAAAAGAACAAAAGGCATCATTATTCTCAGCGGTTTCACGCCAATTCGTCCAATTACATTAGTTTAACCTGAATTTGTCCAACTAAAAAATATGTCCAATTTAAATTTGTCCAATTAATTTCTATGTCCAAAACCATTTTGATCCAATTTATTGGTCCACAATTTGGACCAATTAATTTTCCTTTATAAGTGGCTTATGAGTCACAAAATTCCACGGAAATGCTCGATTGAGGTTTATTATCTGGAAAAGTACTGATAAGTGGAAACTACTGGGACCAAATAATGTTAGGTCCCGAGCGTAACTTACGCACAGTCACATGACCGTGCGTAAGCTCTCTGATTGGTCTAAACCGCACGCAAGATGCACGCAATTCAATGCTCGGGACCTAACATTATTTGGTCCCTGACCTTTTTCACTACTGATTCTCGCGGGCTGTGCTGAATTTCAGCCTCCTGCTGATGGCTCTGAGGTATCTCGGCACGTCATCATCTTCTCGGTAAATTTCGTAAGCTTCGACGATTGCTTTTACTCTCCTCTGATTGCGGAGGTATCTTTGATTAACTGGAGGCTCATACGACACATGTCCACCCAAAATTTGTTCCACACAAATTTTTCATCGCTTCTCAAAGTCAGCTGATGCTATATTTTCTTTCTACCGCATCTAAACTTGGTTACCAAGGAAAGTCAGGTTATTTGTTCTCCTGCATTTGAAAAAAAAAAATGCATTCTATTGGACCTACTCTTGTTTGGACCAACTTTTTTGGACTAAATTAAATTGGACAAACAAAATTGGACGAATTGTCCTATAATCTTCTCAGCTCATCAAGCACTATAATTTTCCTTACACACACACAAAAAAAAAAATCAGACCCTTGCAAACTGCCCCATATTAGACGCCCGGCAAAGTCGGGTGGCGGGACCTACATTTACGCCACCGTCGCGTTGACATTCTGAAGGAGACCTAAAAAGTTTTCGTTGTTTAATGTTTAACCGTTGCACTGTCTCCACTCTGCGCAAATACTTGGCTCAACTTTTGTGAAAGTATATTAATTATTATTCCTCTCCGATGAATTCCAATCATGCATAGGTATAAGATTGAGGACACCAGAGGAGGCTCCTTGAATTTTGAAATTCTTGCGGCTTTGACGGATCGGCGTGTTGGAACCGTTGTTGCACTATGGCCTGAGATCCAGTGGCGTAGCGTGCAACTTGGCAACGTTGTATTGTATTCATTTAAACCCGTATAAAAGGTCGAACGCGAAGGTGTTCACCGAACACCCTATCGTTCAATATTTTTCATGGGTTTAAATGGACGAACTTCAACGTTGCCAAATCGTCAAAAAGTGGCAAAAAATCATAAAATAAATTCCTCGTCAATTTACCATTTATATAAACTTTCATGACTAATTTTAATCACGACAGAGAACACTTTTGACAGGCAATATAAACCTAGGAATGTCATTGAAAAGTTTTGAATTAAGGTATAAACACCCCAGTAGCCGACATCCCTGAAATTTACCACCAGTACCCGACACTTATTTTTCACAAAGTGAAAAATATTAGTCATTTAGTGGCAATTTTGGTGTTTTGCGTATTTTTTTTTTTCGGATGCAGTGGCGTAACAATAGCCCCCTCAGCCCCCGCAATTGCGGGGGGGCGCAAGGCGTCGGTGGGCGCAAAGAGAGAGGAGAAAAATACAGGGCGAAGGAAGAAAAGGAAAAGAAGGAAGGAAAAGAAGAGAAGAAGGAAGGAGAGAAAAAGAAAGGAGAGAAGAAAAAAAAATAGGAAAAGAGGGACAAAGATGATAGAGAGAGGATTGATAGAAAGAGATGGATTTAAGAAGACTTATTGACGAATTTGCAACAATTAAGGCACAAAAGAAAAAGTTTAGAAAGAACAGGTAGGCGATTTTTGATTTCAAATTGACAAAAAAAAAAAAAAAAAATTGATTCATAATTTTTCTTTCGTCGGAGATGTTCTATGAAGCTCCGGGGTCATAGACCGGTAAAGAGTGGAGTGGGGAGGAGAGGGGTGGGAAGGGTTGGGGTGGGGTGGGGTGGGGTGGGGTGGGGTGGGGTGGGGTGGGATGGGGAAGGGAGGGAAGGTGGGGGGCGCAGCTCTTTTTTTTGCGTGGGGGCGCATGTATGCCTAGTTACGCCACTGTTCGGATGTTTCACACTTGAGGTCTCAGAAAAAGAAAAAAAACACACACACACAAAACACCAGCATTGCCACCAAACTAGTACATTTTACGGTGTGAATAATGGGTGTCGGTGCCAGTGGCGGCTCGTGCGATTTGGCAACCATGCAAGTTTTACATTTAAACGTAGGTAAAAGAATCGATTCTTGCGGAGGCTGACAGCCTCCGGGAGAATCGATTATTTTGCATTGATTAAATGGGAGGAGTACACTGTTGCCAAATTTCACGAGCCGCCACTGGTCGGTGCAAATCTTAGGGGTGTCGGTGCAAATCTTAGGGTTGTCGGTGCAAATCTTAGGGGTAAAAATCTTAGGATGCAAAATCTTAGGGGTGTCGGCTACTGGAGTGTTTACCTTCACGCTTTGAAGACCAGGTTAGTTCAAAAGAACACCACTCCACTCTTCCATTTATATGGGGAAGGTAGTTAACTGTTGGTACTCGGGGAAGTTGGAATTGCCTATACGTAGAATTGAAGGCGCCCGAAGAAAACCTTATCATGGAAGTGTTTTCATCGATAGTTATGTTTATCCCGAATAAAGACTGAAACTTCAGAAATAGACTAGAGGAGAAAAACGAGTATACTCGGGCATGGACCATAAAAGGTAAGCTTGAAAAGTCGAGAATCACCTCGGAAATCAGTAGCTGTCTTAAGGTGGATCCTCAGCGTTTAGTTCCAAATTCTGCCACCAGAAAAAAATTCGTTCTTTAAATGGAAAAAAATAATGGTAAACGAAAGAAAATGAAAAAAAAAGGGCTTCGATGGGGCCTCAGAAGCAACCTAAGGAACATTTTAGTACAAACCGCATGCAAAAATGTTACGAAATAAGCGAGAAACTATTGAATTTCGTAAATCCCCTAATGGCGTCCAATATAGAACTGGACGCCATTGGGGGGTTTACGAAATTCAATAGTTTCTCGCTTATTTCGAAACATTTTAGCATGCGGTTTGTACTAAAATGTTCCTTAGATTGCTTCCGAGGCCCCATCGAAGCCATTTTTTTTTTCATTTTTTTGCGTTTACCATTATTTTTTTCCATTTAAAGAACGAATTTTTTTCTGGTGGCAGAATATGGAACTAAACGCTGAGGATCCACCTTAATTAACAGCACCTAAAATACTGGATGGAGGAATCAGGGGGAGATGAGGGCCTCACGAGCATTTTTAGTGGGGCCTTTGGATCCTCAGAAAACTGGGACTCTAAATTCAGCAGGGACCAGTTCAGGGAAGTGACCAGATTTATAACTGCGGGCACTGTACCCTTAATCGTCACCTGAGCATCATGGGACTCTCTGAGGACCCGTGGTGTAGATGGTGTGGTGAAGAGGTGAAAACTCCTTTTCACATTTTGTGTGACTATGAAGCTTTCAAAAGAAGCAGATATTTACTCTGGGGCTTGGATCGACTAGATCCAGAGGACGTAAGGAGCTCAAAGATGAGGGACCTGTTGTGCTTCGTCATGAAGACAAGGCTACTTCTCCATTTGCTCTAAATTAGGAGGAGGCACAATGGGCCTAATTAAGGTGATTTCAGACGAAACTTTTCCATATTTCAATCCGATAGATAGCGCCACTTGTCGCTTTTTGAAAAAGTCGTGTTTTTAGTGTTTTAAACTGAAACCATGGATAAAACGCAAAATCCAATAGCGTCAGCACCCGCACACTTTTTTTTATGGATTTTTTAGCCCAAAACGAGCAAAAATGGTTTAGAATTAAAGCCGTAAATTGTGAAATTCATTTCGCCATAAGCTTAGTGAGTGAGAGTAAGTGCGAGTGATAATACGTCTATCTACCTCACTCGCAGTCAAAGAGGTTTATGAAGATTTTCGTATTTCATAATTTCTGGTTTTACTTTTGAGTGTTTCAGCTTGAGACTTTCAGGGTACCTTAACCTGAAGTATGCTCGCAGGTGCAGCTGACGTTCCTCAAATTTGTGTTTATAGCGTGAATTCGTCAATTTTAGCCAAAAAAGTTTGACTTTTTGAGCAGCGGGACGTGGTGTCCACGGTTGGAACTAATCGACCCTGGAATCATCTTAGAGGCCTGAGTGCCGACTTGGCTCCATTACATACGGACACCTCCACTCTCAATGCGATTCAATTCAATTCATCAAAGGTCCGCGAGAACGATGATTTTTCATCAGTGGCGGCTCGTGCTATTTGGCAACAATGTATTCGCTCTATTTGAATCTATGTTCAAAAATCGAATGCTGGTGAAGCGCTGCTTCACTTTCGAATCGATCGTTTTACACATAATCAAATGGAGAGGAATAACATTGTTGTCAAGTTGCACGAGCCGCTACTGTTTTTCATTACTTTTTTTTTTCACTGACTTTTTGCCACTTTTTATCAACATCAGCCCATAGTGCGATGGTCGGGACGCTCCTCACGGTTTCGCCCCCCACCCCTTCGGGTTTTTTTTTTCTTTCTTTTTTTTTTGCGAATCATCAAAAAAGAATTACTCGCTCATTGTCGGAGCGGAAATGATTATTGCGCAAAGAATAAGACACAATTTGCGAGACGTTTTTCACGAAATAATCGAGTGGCATCTTTTCGCTGCCACTTTTCCAGTTTATTGCCTTAGAAAAGAAATAATGCTTATAGCTAATTTTGCTGACAGAGAACAAAGTTTTTCGAAAACTATTTGCATAGCTTTCGAAACAAATAAATGGGGGGGGGGGGGCCCTCGAATGATCATAAGTGGCGGTAACCACCAGGCCAAGGACAAACCCCCCCCCCCCCCCGCAAGAAAGTGGCGTCTACGGACACTTATCTTTCACCAAACCGTTCACATTAGTGCGTTCTTTGATTTTTAGCCACTGATTCCAAGAAATACCGCTCATTAAAACCCCATAAGACCTGGTACGCACCGATTTGTCTTGGGATGTAGGAGTTCCGTTCAATAATTGGAATTTCAATCGGCTCAGTTACAACGGAGATATTTCCAAAAAATTAATATTTCCAGGTTATTTGACACGACATTGCCAAACTTAGTCATAGCCGGCGGCGACTCGTCAGCAGTCGCGCCACTGGGTCCACACCGAAAACATCACCAAAGACATCACCTTTTTGCCCATGTTTAAGAGCCATGAGTTGACATGCATGAGTGAAAGAGCTTCAGATGCAAAAGATATGAAAACCCTTGAGGGCGATCGACTCCGTTCGTCAAGCTGAATCGATAGAGTGATCACAAGGGGGGTTTCAGAGACATCACCTTTTTGCCCATGTTTAAGACTCATGAGTTGACATCCATGAGTGAAAGAGCTTCAGATGGAAAAGATATGAAAACCCTTGAGGGCGATCGACTCCGTTCGTCAAGCTGAATCGATAGAGTGGTCACAAGGGGGGTTTCGGAGACATCACCTTTTTGCCCATTCTTAAGACTCATGAGTTGACATGCATCAGTGAAAGAGCTTCAGATGCAAAAGATATGAAAACCCTTGAGGGCGATCGACTCCGTTCGTCAAGCTGAATCGATACAGTGATCACAAGGGGGGTTTCAGAGACATCACCTTTTTGCCCATGTTTAAGACTCATGAGTTGACATCCATGAGTGAAAGAGCTTCAGATGGAAAAGATATGAAAACCCTTGAGGGCGATCGACTCCGTTCGTCAAGCTGAATCGATAGAGTGGTCACAAGGGGGGTTTCGGAGACATCACCTTTTTGCCCATGTTTAAGACTCATGAGTTGACATCCATGAGTGAAAGAGCTTCAGATGGAAAAGATATGAAAACCCTTGAGGGCGATCGACTCCGTTCGTCAAGCTGAATCGATAGAGTGATCACAAGGGGGGTTTCAGAGACATCACCTTTTTGCCCATGTTTAAGACTCATGAGTTGACATCCATGAGTGAAAGAGCTTCAGATGGAAAAGATATGAAAACCCTTGAGGGCGATCGACTCCGTTCGTCAAGCTGAATCGATAGAGTGGTCACAAGGGGGGTTTCGGAGACATCACCTTTTTGCCCATTCTTAAGACTCATGAGTTGACATGCATCAGTGAAAGAGCTTCAGATGCAAAAGATATGAAAACCCTTGAGGGCGATCGACTCCGTTCGTCAAGCTGAATCGATACAGTGATCACAAGGGGGGTTTCAGAGACATCACCTTTTTGCCCATGTTTAAGACTCAGAAGTTGACATCCATGAGTGAAAGAGCTTCAGATGGAAAAGATATGAAAACCCTTGAGGGCGATCGACTCCGTTCGTCAAGCTGAATCGATAGAGTGGTCACAAGGGAGGTTTCGGAGACATCACCTTTTTGCCCATGTTTAAGACTCATGAGTTGACATCCATGAGTGAAAGAGCTTCAGATGCAAAAGATATGAAAACCCGTGAGGGCGATCGACTCCGTTCGTCAAGCTGAATCGATAGAGTGATCACAAGGGGGGTTTCAGAGACATCACCTTTTTGCCCATGTTTAAGACTCATGAGTTGACATCCATGAGTGAAAGAGCTTCAGATGGAAAAGATATGAAAACCCTTGAGGGCGATCGACTCCGTTCGTCAAGCTGAATCGATAGAGTGGTCACAAGGGGGGTTTTGGTGACATCACCTTTTTGCCCATGTTTAAGACTCATGAGTTGACATGCATGAGGGAAAGAGCTTCAGATGGAAAAGATATGAAAACCCTTGAGGGCGATCGACTCAGTTCGTCAAGCTAAATCGATAGAGTGGTCACAAGGGGGGTTTCGGAGACATCACCTTTTTGCCCATGTTTAAGACTCATGAGTTGACATCCATGAGTGAAAGAGCTTCAGATGGAAAAGATATGAAAACCCTTGAGGGCGATCGACTCCGTTCGTCAAGCTGAATCGATAGAGTGGTCACAAGGGAGGTTTCGGAGACATCACCTTTTTGCCCATGTTTAAGACTCATGAGTTGACATCCATGAGTGAAAGAGCTTCAGATGGAAAAGATATGAAAACCCTTGAGGGCGATCGACTCCGTTCGTCAAGCTGAATCGATAGAGTGGTCACAAGGGGGGTTTCAGAGACATCACCTTTTTGCCCATGTTTAAGACTCATGAGTTGACATCCATGAGTGAAAGAGCTTCAGATGGAAAAGATATGAAAACCCTTGAGGGCGATCGACTCCGTTCGTCAAGCTGAATCGATAGAGTGGTCACAAGGGGGGTTTTGGTGACATCACCTTTTTGCCCATGTTTAAGACTCATGAGTTGACATGCATGAGGGAAAGAGCTTCAGATGCAAAAGATATGAAAACCCTTGAGGGCGATCGACTCCGTTCGTCAAGCTGAATCGATAGAGTGGTCACAAGGGGGGTTTCGGAGACATCACCTTTTTGCCCATGTTTAAGACTCATGAGTTGACATGCATCAGTGAAAGAGCTTCAGATGCAAAAGATATGAAAACCCTTGAGGGCGATCGACTCCGTTCGTCAAGCTGAATCGATAGAGTGATCACAAGGGGGGTTTCAGAGACATCACCTTTTTGCCCATGTTTAAGACTCATGAGTTGACATCCATGAGTGAAAGAGCTTCAGATGGAAAAGATATGAAAACCCTTGAGGGCGATCGACTCCGTTCGTCAAGCTGAATCGATAGAGTGGTCACAAGGGGGGTTTTGGTGACATCACCTTTTTGCCCATGTTTAAGACTCATGAGTTGACATCCATGAGTGAAAGAGCTTCAGATGGAAAAGATTTGAAAACCCTTGAGGGCGATCGACTCCCTTCGTCAAGCTGAATCGATAGAGTGGTCACAAGGGGGGTTTCGGAGACATCACCTTTTTGCCCATGTTTAAGACTCATGAGTTGACATCCATGAGTGAAAGAGCTTCAGATGGAAAAGATATGAAAACCCTTGAGGGCGATCGACTCCGTTCGTCAAGCTGAATCGATAGAGTGATCACAAGGGGGGTTTCAGAGACATCACCTTTTTGCCCATGTTTAAGACTCATGAGTTGACATCCATGAGTGAAAGAGCTTCAGATGGAAAAGATATGAAAACCCTTGAGGGCGATCGACTCCGTTCGTCAAGCTGAATCGATAGAGTGGTCACAAGGGGGGTTTCGGAGACATCACCTTTTTGCCCATTCTTAAGACTCATGAGTTGACATGCATCAGTGAAAGAGCTTCAGATGCAAAAGATATGAAAACCCTTGAGGGCGATCGACTCCGTTCGTCAAGCTGAATCGATACAGTGATCACAAGGGGGGTTTCAGAGACATCACCTTTTTGCCCATGTTTAAGACTCATGAGTTGACATCCATGAGTGAAAGAGCTTCAGATGGAAAAGATATGAAAACCCTTGAGGGCGATCGACTCCGTTCGTCAAGCTGAATCGATAGAGTGGTCACAAGGGAGGTTTCGGAGACATCACCTTTTTGCCCATGTTTAAGACTCATGAGTTGACATCCATGAGTGAAAGAGCTTCAGATGCAAAAGATATGAAAACCCGTGAGGGCGATCGACTCCGTTCGTCAAGCTGAATCGATAGAGTGATCACAAGGGGGGTTTCAGAGACATCACCTTTTTGCCCATGTTTAAGACTCATGAGTTGACATCCATGAGTGAAAGAGCTTCAGATGGAAAAGATATGAAAACCCTTGAGGGCGATCGACTCCGTTCGTCAAGCTGAATCGATAGAGTGGTCACAAGGGGGTTTTGTGACATCACCTTTTTGCCCATGTTTAAGACTCATGAGTTGACATGCATGAGGGAAAGAGCTTCAGATGGAAAAGATATGAAAACCCTTGAGGGCGATCGACTCAGTTCGTCAAGCTAAATCGATAGAGTGGTCACAAGGGGGGTTTCGGAGACATCACCTTTTTGCCCATGTTTAAGACTCATGAGTTGACATCCATGAGTGAAAGAGCTTCAGATGGAAAAGATATGAAAACCCTTGAGGGCGATCGACTCCGTTCGTCAAGCTGAATCGATAGAGTGGTCACAAGGGAGGTTTCGGAGACATCACCTTTTTGCCCATGTTTAAGACTCATGAGTTGACATCCATGAGTGAAAGAGCTTCAGATGGAAAAGATATGAAACCCTTGAGGGCGATCGACTCCGTTCGTCAAGCTGAATCGATAGAGTGGTCACAAGGGGGTTTCAGAGACATCACCTTTTTGCCCATGTTTAAGACTCATGAGTTGACATCCATGAGTGAAAGAGCTTCAGATGGAAAAGATATGAAAACCCTTGAGGGCGATCGACTCCGTTCGTCAAGCTGAATCGATAGAGTGGTCACAAGGGGGTTTTGGTGACATCACCTTTTTGCCCATGTTTAAGACTCATGAGTTGACATGCATGAGGGAAAGAGCTTCAGATGCAAAAGATATGAAAACCCTTGAGGGCGATCGACTCCGTTCGTCAAGCTGAATCGATAGAGTGGTCACAAGGGGGGTTTCGGAGACATCACCTTTTTGCCCATGTTTAAGACTCATGAGTTGACATGCATCAGTGAAAGCTTCAGATGCAAAAGATATGAAAACCCTTGAGGGCGATCGACTCCGTTCGTCAAGCTGAATCGATAGAGTGATCACAAGGGGGGTTTCAGAGACATCACCTTTTTGCCCATGTTTAAGACTCATGAGTTGACATCCATGAGTGAAAGAGCTTCAGATGGAAAAGATATGAAAACCCTTGAGGGCGATCGACTCCGTTCGTCAAGCTGAATCGATAGAGTGGTCACAAGGGGGGTTTTGGTGACATCACCTTTTTGCCCATGTTTAAGACTCATGAGTTGACATCCATGAGTGAAAGAGCTTCAGATGCAAAAGATATGAAAACCCTTGAGGGCGATCGACTCCGTTCGTCAAGCTGAATCGATAGTGTGGTCACAAGGGGGTTTCGGAGACATCACCTTTTTGCCCATGTTAAGACTCATGAGTTGACATCCATGAGTGAAAGAGCTTCAGATGGAAAAGATATGAAAACCCTTGAGGGCGATCGACTCCGTTCGTCAAGCTGAATCGATAGAGTGGTCACAAGGAGGTTTCGGAGACATCACCTTTTTGCCCATGTTTAAGACTCATGAGTTGACATCCATGAGTGAAAGAGCTTCAGATGGAAAAGATATGAAAACCCTTGAGGGCGATCGACTCCGTTCGTCAAGCTGAATCGATAGAGTGGTCACAAGGGGGGTTTCGGAGACATCACCTTTTTGCCCATGTTTAAGACTCATGAGTTGACATCCATGAGTGAAAGAGCTTCAGATGGAAAAGATGAAAACCTTGAGGGCGATCGACTCCGTCCGTCAAGCTGAATCGATAGAGTGGTCACAAGGGGGTTTCAGAGACATCACCTTTTTGCCCATGTTTAAGACTCATGAGTTGACATCCATGAGTGAAAGAGCTTCAGATGGAAAAGATATGAAAACCCTTGAGGGCGATCGACTCCGTTCGTCAAGCTGAATCGATAGTGTGGTCACAAGGGGGGTTTCGGAGACATCACCTTTTTGCCCATTCTTAAGACTCATGAGTTGACATCCATGAGTGAAAGAGCTTCAGATGGAAAAGATATGAAAACCCTTGAGGGCGATCGACTCCGTTCGTCAAGCTGAATCGATAGAGTGGTCACAAGGGGGGTTTTGGTGACATCACCTTTTTGCCCATGTTTAAGACTCATGAGTTGACATGCATGAGGGAAAGAGCTTCAGATGCAAAAGATATGAAAACCCTTGAGGGCGATCGACTCCGTTCGTCAAGCTGAATCGATAGTGTGGTCACAAGGGGGGTTTCGGAGACATCACCTTTTTGCCCATGTTTAAGACTCATGAGTTGACATGCATCAGTGAAAGAGCTTCAGATGCAAAAGATATGAAAACCTTGAGGGCGATCGACTCGACTCCGTTCGTCAAGCTGAATCGATAGAGTGATCACAAGGGGGGTTTCAGAGACATCACCTTTTTGCCCATGTTTAAGACTCATGAGTTGACATCCATGAGTGAAAGAGCTTCAGATGGAAAAGATATGAAAACCCTTGAGGGCGATCGACTCCGTTCGTCAAGCTGAATCGATAGTGTGGTCACAAGGGGGGTTTTGGTGACATCACCTTTTTGCCCATCTTTAAGACTCATGAGTTGACATGCATGAGGGAAAGAGCTTCAGATGCAAAAGATATGAAAACCCTTGAGGGCGATCGACTCCGTTCGTCAAGCTGAATCGATAGTGTGGTCACAAGGGGGGTTTCGGAGACATCACCTTTTTGCCCATGTTTAAGACTCATGAGTTGACATCCATGAGTGAAAGAGCTTCAGATGGAAAAGATATGAAAACCCTTGAGGGCGATCGACTCCGTTCGTCAAGCTGAATCGATAGAGTGGTCACAAGGGAGGTTTCGGAGACATCACCTTTTTGCCCATGTTTAAGACTCATGAGTTGACATCCATGAGTGAAAGAGCTTCAGATGGAAAAGATATGAAACCCTTGAGGGCGATCGACTCCGTTCGTCAAGCTGAATCGAGAGTGGTCACAAGGGGGTTTTCGGAGACATCACCTTTTTGCCCATTCTTAAGACTCATGAGTTGACATCCATGAGTGAAAGAGCTTCAGATGGAAAAGATATGAAAACCCTTGAGGGCGATCGACTCCGTTCGTCAAGCTGAATCGATAGAGTGGTCACAAGGGGGTTTCAGAGACATCACCTTTTTGCCCATGTTTAAGACTCATGAGTTGACATGCATCAGTGAAAGAGCTTCAGATGGAAAAGATTTGAAAACCCTTGAGGGCGATCGACTCCGTTCGTCAAGCTGAATCGATACAGTGATCACAAGGGGGGTTTCAGAGACATCACCTTTTTGCCCATGTTTAAGACTCATGAGTTGACATCCATGAGTGAAAGAGCTTCAGATGGAAAAGATATGAAACCCTTGAGGGCGATCGACTCCGTTCGTCAAGCTGAATCGATAGAGTGGTCACAAGGGGGGTTTCGGAGACATCACCTTTTTGCCCATGTTTAAGACTCATGAGTTGACATGCATCAGTGAAAGAGCTTCAGATGCAAAAGATATGAAAACCCTTGAGGGCGATCGACTCCGTTCGTCAAGCTGAATCGATAGAGTGATCACAAGGGGGGTTTCAGAGACATCACCTTTTTGCCCATGTTTAAGACTCATGAGTTGACATCCATGAGTGAAAGAGCTTCAGATGGAAAGATATGAAAACCCTTGAGGGCGATCGACTCCGTTCGTCAAGCTGAATCGATAGAGTGGTCACAAGGGGGGTTTTGGTGACATCACCTTTTTGCCCATCTTTAAGACTCATGAGTTGACATGCATGAGGGAAAGAGCTTCAGATGCAAAAGATATGAAAACCCTTGAGGGCGATCGACTCCGTTCGTCAAGCTGAATCGATAGTGTGGTCACAAGGGGGGTTTCGGAGACATCACCTTTTTGCCCATGTTTAAGACTCATGATTGACATCCATGAGTGAAAGAGCTTCAGATGGAAAAGATATGAAAACCCTTGAGGGCGATCGACTCCGTTCGTCAAGCTGAATCGATAGAGTGGTCACAAGGGAGGTTTCGGAGACATCACCTTTTTGCCCATGTTTAAGACTCATGAGTTGACATCCATGAGTGAAAGAGCTTCAGATGGAAAAGATATGAAAACCCTTGAGGGCGATCGACTCCGTTCGTCAAGCTGAATCGATAGAGTGGTCACAAGGGGGGTTTCGGAGACATCACCTTTTTGCCCATTCTTAAGACTCATGAGTTGACATCCATGAGTGAAAGAGCTTCAGATGGAAAAGATATGAAAACCCTTGAGGGCGATCGACTCCGTTCGTCAAGCTGAATCGATAGAGTGGTCACAAGGGGGGTTTCAGAGACATCACCTTTTTGCCCATGTTTAAGACTCATGAGTTGACATCCATGAGTGAAAGAGCTTCAGATGGAAAAGATATGAAAACCCTTGAGGGCGATCGACTCCGTTCGTCGTCAAGCTATCGATAGAGTGGTCACAAGGGGGTTTCGGAGACATCACCTTTTTGCCCATGTTTAAGACTCATGAGTTGACATCCATGAGTGAAAGAGCTTCAGATGCAAAAGATATGAAAACCCTTGAGGGCGATCGACTCCGTTCGTCAAGCTGAATCGATAGAGTGGTCACAAGGGGGGTTTTGGTGACATCACCTTTTTGCCCATGTTTAAGACTCATGAGTTGACATGCATGAGGGAAAGAGCTTCAGATGCAAAAGATATGAAAACCCTTGAGGGCGATCGACTCCGTTCGTCAAGCTGAATCGATAGTGTGGTCACAAGGGGGGTTTCGGAGACATCACCTTTTTGCCCATGTTTAAGACTCATGAGTTGACATCCATGAGTGAAAGAGCTTCAGATGGAAAAGATATGAAAACCCTTGAGGGCGATCGACTCCGTTCGTCAAGCTGAATCGATAGAGTGGTCACAAGGGGGGTTTTGGTGACATCACCTTTTTGCCCATGTTTAAGACTCATGAGTTGACATCCATGAGTGAAAGAGCTTCAGATGGAAAAGATTTGAAAACCCTTGAGGGCGATCGACTCCGTTCGTCAAGCTGAATCGATAGAGTGGTCACAAGGGGGGTTTCGGAGACATCACCTTTTTGCCCATGTTTAAGACTCATGAGTTGACATCCATGAGTGATAGAGCTTCAGATGGAAAAGATATGAAAACCCTTGAGGGCGATCGACTCCGTTCGTCAAGCTGAATCGATAGAGTGGTCACAAGGGGGGTTTTGGTGACATCACCTTTTTGCCCATGTTTAAGACTCATGAGTTGACATCCATGAGTGAAAGAGCTTCAGATGGAAAAGATTTGAAAACCCTTGAGGGCGATCGACTCCGTTCGTCAAGCTGAATCGATAGAGTGGTCACAAGGGGGGTTTCGGAGACATCACCTTTTTGCCCATGTTTAAGACTCATGAGTTGACATGCATCAGTGAAAGAGCTTCAGATGCAAAAGATATGAAAACCCTTGAGGGCGATCGACTCCGTTCGTCAAGCTGAATCAATAGAGTGGTCACAAATGGGGGTTTTGGTGACATCACCTTTTTGCCCATGTTTAAGACTCATGAGTTGACATGCATCAGTGAAAGAGCTTCAGATGCAAATTTATGAAAAGTTCACATGTATATAGTGAATGCATGTCCAAGATCTCTAACTATGTAGAACAATGAACAACGTGTTTAAGGATAAATGAGACAGATTTGAATTCGTAATTCAGGCTGGATGTCCAACAATGGCGGCTCGTGCGATTTGGCAACCATGTGAGTTTTCTGTAGAAACTTAGGTAAAAAAAAATCGATTCTCGCGGAGGCTGACAGGTGACAGCCTTCTGGAGAATCGATTATTTTTAGTCGAATGGAGGCAAAACAATTGTGTCAAATTGCACGAGTCGCCACTGTCCAAGAACGATTGGAATCTCGGTAAACGTCATTAATGAAGGGAAAAAAACGAGAGAATATTAATATTGCGTCTTTTGAGATTCAAAGTTTAAAGAAATGATAATGGAATTAAAATACAGGAAACACTCAGCGCCCAACGGAATTGGAAATCGCCTTCAATTCACAGGTTATGAAAATCCAGTACTGTCAGGTAGGAATAGTTAACTATCTCCTCTCTCTTGCTTGTGCCATGGTTTCAGTTTTAACGAATTCTCAGCGACAGTGCATCGCCTTCAATTTACAGGTTATGCAGACCCAGTATCATCAAGTAGGAATAGTCATTTATCCACCGCTCTTTGGCATAGTTAGATAATTCCAGCAAGTAGTTCGGGCATACTAGACCCAGATGTGGGTTAATCTCGCATTGAATGGAAAATAAGGTCTGAAAGTCGATACCTCTGTAATTTTGGTCGCTGAATCTGACCCCTCTATCGATTCAGCTTGGCAAATGGAGTCGATCGCCCTCAAGGGTTTTCATATCTTTTCAAACTGTGGCTCTTTCACTCATTGCAACTCATGACTCATCATATGGGCAAAAAGGCTATGTCTCGAAAACCCCCCTTGCAGTGGCGCACCCAGGATTTTTTTTAAGGGGGGGGGCTAAAAAAGTCAAAGCTTCTTGATCAATTTGTTTAGCATCACAAAATTCAGAGTACGGCATTTATTTATAGACTCGGAAATTTAGTCTCGGCTGTATAGTCTGGGTGGGGGGGGGGGGGGGGATTTAGCCCGATGGCCCCCCCCCCCTTGAGTGTGACACTGCTCGCGATAATAGCGTATTTTCCCCCATATGGTTACATGCTAATGGAATACTATCGATTAAATCGAATTAGTACTGGGAACGAATCGATAGTATCATCACGACGACTTAGAATCAATTGTAAGAACGATGTCACACTCAAAAAAACCACCCGCGGTTGAAAGAGAAGCTTTAATCAGTGACGCAAAAGCCGACGTTGTCAAGCTGTTCCGTTCACGTGTCCGCCATGCTGATTTCGGAAGCCGCCTGGCAACGTCGCTTAATGCGCAAAGGTTTCAAATTTGGATCAAATCTGTAGCATTTTACGTCTACTTTCTGTTGAACAGTGGTTGTTGGCCGAAAAATTCACGTTTCAAGCAACTTTTTTTTCACAAAAAAGTAAAAAAAATGAAAAGTCCGATTTTTGCCCAAAAATGCGGCGCCCTCCATCGGTCGCACTTTTGGTCAAAAATTATCGATCGAAACGTATTTCTATTTGAAATTTTATCAGCTTCACTTTCGAACTGATCTGTTTTGCCCGTAAAACCCACCGGATTCAAGATATTTATGAAAAACAGAGTATCGGTGTGAAAAATAACATATTTTTGGAAATGTGGCAACATTCCGGGCCTCAAATTTGTCCGCAAAGTTCAAATTCGGATTCAGCGACCAAAATTACGTAAGAATCGACACTCAGACCTTATTCTCCATTCAATGGAAGGTAAAATACCAATATGCCTTGACTACAGGTTGATTATGAACAATCGCATCGTAAATTCATAATGCTATCGAGTCGATGATTGAGTACGCGTTATACTTTATGGCCATGCCGATAGGTTTCATTCCGATAGAAACCCTCCCATGTCTACGGAAATTCACCGGTGAATCCTACGAGTCATCGGAGAATTTTCGATTGCAGACTATCGTAATTCTAATGACACCACCTATAAGAGTAAACACGTGCTAGATTATCACCTCGATAGAATATTATTACGATACGATCGTTCAAAATCAGCCTGCAGATTAAAGTATTTTCGAGTATTACAATCATACACACTGAACTGAACCGTGTCATCGATGAATTGATAAAATGCCATGAAATCTACACAAAACGGCGATACAATTCTGCTATACACGCCTCCCTTTATACCGTGTTATACACCTATCACTTTAGCTCAATTCCCTATCTTCCGCTATACAATGACAATTACGTGAGCAATCTTTGGTTGGTTTCAACAGTCAACAGAAACTCTATGGCTTTACAAGTTGTGATTTCTTTACGGAAGATTAGCGTTTCCTAGCTCCATTCTCGTCGGGAATGATTCCTTCATTGGGAAATAAAAAAAAAAAGGTCCCAGTCATGAGATGCGATTTATGACCGGGCCTTCATTCCCTTCACTTTGATTTGAGTAAGTTCAGAGAGACACGCCGTTGGATGTTCATTACACGCTGGAGAGAGAGAGAGAGAGAGAGAGAGAGAGAGAGAGAGAGAGAGAGAGAGAGAGAGAGAGAGAGAGAGAGAGAGAGAGAGAGAGAGAGAGAGAGAGAGAGAGAGAGAGAGAGAGAGAAGATAGAGAGGGGGGGGGGAGAGAGAGAGAAAGAAGAGAGAGGGAGAGAGAGAGAAATAGAAAGGGGAGGAGGAAGAGAGAGAGGGGAGAAAAAGAGAGAGAAAGAAGAAAGAGAGGGAGAGAGAGAGAGAGAGAGAGGAGAGAGAGAGAGAAATAAACGGGGGAGAGAGGAAGAGAGAGGGGGTGAAAAAGAGAGAGAAAGAAAGAAAGAGAGGGAGAGAGAGAGAGAGAAATAGAAAGGGGGAGAGAGGAAGAGAGAGAGGGGGAGAAAAAGAGAGAGAAAGAAAGAAATAGAGGGAGAGAGAGAGAGAGAGAGAGAGAAATAGAAAGGGGGAGAGAGGAGAGAGAGAGGGGGAGAAAAAAAGGAAGAGAAAGAAAGAAAGAGGAGGGAGAGAGAGAGAGAGAGAGAGAGAGAGAGAGAGAGAAAAAGAGAGAGAAAGAAAGAAAGAAAGGAGTGGTGGAGAGGGGGATAGGGGGGGGGGGGGGGAGACAGAGAGAGGGAGTGAGAGGGAGGGAGAAAGATAGAAAGGGGAGAGGGGGGAGACAGAGAAAGAGGGGAGGAGATGGGGAGACAGAGAGGGGAAAGAGAGGGAGGGAGAGAGAAGAGAGGAGAGAGGAGAGAGAGAGAGAGAGAGAGAGGAAGAAATAACGAAGAGAAGAGAGATGGGGAGACAGAGAGGGAGAGAGAGAGAGAGAGATAAAGAGGAGATAGAAGGGGGAGAGAGAGGAGGAAGACAGAGGAGAGAGAGAGAGAAGAGAGAGAGAGAGAGAGAGAGAGAGAGAGAAGAGAAGAGAGAGAGAGAGAGAGGAGAGAGAGAGAGGAAGAGAGAGAGATGGGAGAGAGAGAGAGAGGAAATAGAAGGCCAGATGCGATGAGAGAGAGAGGAGAAGAGAGAGATAGAGGATAGAGAGAGAGAGGGAAGAGAGAGAGAGAGTGGGGGGGATAGAGGGAGAGGGAGAGAGAGACTGAGAGAGGAGAGAGAGAGAGAGAGGGGAGAGAGGAGAGAGTGGGAGAGAGAGGGAGAGTGAGGGGGAGTGGTAGGAGAGGAGAGGGGGGGAGAGAGAGAGAGAGGGGGGAGAGAGAGAGGATGACAGAGAGAGAGAGAGAGAGAGAGAGAGAGAGAGAGAGGAGAGAGGAGGAGAGAGAGAGAGAGAGAGAGAGAGGCTGGAATCACGCGGAGGAGTGCCGGGCCATGCACTATGAATGAGTGATAAGGGCAACTTATGACAGTGTATACTATGTATAGTACCAGCTGAAAAGATTTCTTTCCAGTTTCATCAATAAACGTCGCGTGAATGCGAAGAACTGTCGCCGACTCATTCTTCTCTAGTTCCCCCCCCCCTCTTCGCTCCCTTCCCTCCCCCCTCTTCTCTTCATTCCCTTCACCTTCCCAGAAGTCAGAAGTTTTTTGAGTTTTTTGCTTTTTCTTCGTTTTTTGTTTTTTTTTATTTTAAATTTCTTTTCCCTTTTCTCTTCTTCATCGCGATCGGCTCGGTGCGATTAAGGTGCTGAATAATCAACGTCCCGCCGCACAGTGTATCCAAAAATGCAAATTCCTGGACATAATTTTACAAGGGAAAAAATTAAAATTTTAACGAATAAAAAAAGCTATTAGATCATTTAAAAATGTGTCAACTCGTACATTTAATAACTTAAAATGAGGCTAATTACAAAGTTTCGCAACAAAAACAAAAAAAAAAACAAAAACCAAAAAAGTCAAAACGAAAATATTTTTAAAGGTAAAACCCACAACTGTTTAGGTCCGGGGAAATCCATGTTTCAATCCACTGTGCAACGCCGCACTTTGGTCTGAGATCGTCAAAAATTGGCGAAAGTTTAGAAAGTCGATTTCTCATTGATTTCTCATTAATAATCATTCCAAGACCAATTTCAAGCACAGGAAACACTGTAAAAGAGTATAATTTAAACCTAGAAATGTCACTAGAAAGTTTAAAATTAAGCTTAAAAGGTTGTAAACGATGATTTTTGGTAAATATTTTTCACTGCTTTTCGGCCAATTTATTTTCGAACTCGGACCAAAGTGCGCTGTTTTCGTCCGACTTCTCCTCCGAACTTATTATACCCTCGACTCTCCTCTCATAATCTGACTAATTGTGGGTATGGTTGGAAAAAAAAAATTAGAGCTCATAATTAGATTTGTCGATGAGATTTCATGTCTCATGCCTGACTGCCGCACAGTGGAGCGAGTCAATGGAAAAGACCGGACATAATGTGTTCACTTTAAATGTGTATATCTTTCTTAATACGCTACATGGAAGTTTTAAAGTGATTTCATTGGTTTTATTGTAAAATTTCCTACCAAAATCACCCTATAAAGTTTGTTTTTTTACGGTAAAAACATTCAAATTATCATTTTTAGTAAAATTTTCTATGTCCGACCTCTCCCATTGAATCGTTCCACTGTGTGCCGCCAAGGAGTGTAAAGCAGTGTTGCCGGATGTGGAGCCAGAAATGTGTCTTTCTCTCTCGCTTTGTCCATTTAACTACAGGTGTTAGAAAAGGACAGAAACAGGGGCTGAAATCACGTGACAGCCCTTAGAACCATCCTTTTCTAACCCATGCATTTAAATGGGCTGAGAGAGAGAGACATGTAATAGCCTGGCTACGGCTGTGAATGGGGCTGTTGCATACGTCTGCTATGAGCGATTTAATAGTCGATCCTGGTGTAAAAACCTCCAAAAATAACGATGATAGCACTAAAAACTTCCGGAATTCACTCCTAAACTCAATAAACGCTTTTATTTGCGAGGGTGTAATGGAAGCTGAGGGCAGTAATAATGGGAGATTCCCATCTAACAATAAGACTGTAACACTCCATCAAGAAGTGACCAAATAAGAGACGACTTTCAATTGACACCGGTGTCACCAGGTGTCATAGTACCATTCATAGGATGTGCATCACCACTCTGATGTCATAGTACCATTCATAGGATGTGCATCACCACTCTGATGACTAATTACTCTATGAATCGTCCTTGTCAGCATAGAGAGAGTGATGAAATTAAGATAGGAATCTCCCATTATTACTGCACTCAGCCACTATTACGCTCGCGCAAATAGAGGCGCGGTTTATTTAGTTTAGGAGTGGATTTCGGAAGCTTTTAGTGCTGTCATCGTTATTTTTGGAGGTTTTTACACCAGAATCGACTGATAAATCGCTTACAGCAAAAGTGTGCAACAGCCCCATTCTGCGGTAACGGCAATTTTTCTATGACGTCGAAAGTTGCGTCGCCAGACATTTTTGGACGGAGGGTCCAAAGGTAAAAATTTCTCTGAAAACGCAGAAAATTACATTTTTTTAAGGGAAAATTTAGGTTTCAAGAGGGGGGGTCCAGATCCCGCATGGATACCCCCTCCTTATTCCCCCGTCTACGCCGCTGGTTACAGAAATTACACCAACAAAACGTTTAAAGCTACCAAACGAATGAGTTTTTCCGTAAAAAGTTCTTTCTTTTAGAAAGTTCAACGAAAGCATGAATTCAATAATACTTACACTGAAATCACACAGATTTATAGGAGTTAAAAGGTCATTCTGCAAGTTCATTCCGACAGTTTTTACTCTAAAAAGCTATTGCATTTTCCAAGATTTATTTAATGAGCGATTCATTATTGTAGAACTTGCTAAATGAAACGCCTTTACCTGAAATATTCATTAATTTTTAAGCTTTAAAGGTTTTTATGGTGGAATTTCTATGACATTTTTCAAACACGGAAAAAAACTACGGTGAAAATAACCATACGGATACCTGATTTTGGCACCTGCTAGATGTTATCGTAATGTTAACCAGAAGTATACTATGTTTTGACTAGGTACTAGGTGATATATTACCTGATTGCATGTCGAATTTACTCAAAGTATCGGTAAATGTACCATACTTCTGGTCAAGTTTACCATAACATCTAGCAGGTACCAAAATCAGGTATCCGTATGGTTATTTTCACTAATCTTTTTTTTTCCGTGAAGTCAGCGAAAAGTCCTGTCACCGTGGATTGAGGAATGATATACTCTTGCTAACTTTTACTGAAAGCTAATAAAAAGTTTATATTATATGAGTAAAATCCTGCAAAAATTACAATGAGCACATTAACATTTTACGAAATTCACTCACAACCCATTATGCAACAAGGCCAGTGTTGCCAGATTGGGGTGAAAAAGCCGTACGTTTTACATTGATTTAAATGGGGACGATACGGCTTTTTACCCTCGATCTGGCAACACGGAACAAGGCAGGAGAGAGGAAATGTAAGAAAACCATCTTCGACACTGACAATGGGAGGAGAAGAAGAAGAATATGCTTATCTTTTAAAGAAGTTGAAAGCGTAATGTTTGAATTGGACACATTTATACTAAACAGACTTACAAGAGAACGGAAACTCCCATAAGAGCCAATGGAAGCAACTAAGGAATTTAACGGCACCCATACGCAACGCTGTGGTCCTATATCCCGACAAGGCGGACGTGCGTGATTTGTGTTGAAACTCATCTATTTCTGTAAATTCTGGAAAGAAATCTTAGTTTCTAGCCTTACTTTTATTCTACTGGTATTTCAGAATGAAAATTTCGCGAATCGTGTCCTATATTTATTTATTTATTTTTTTTTTGCGCGCTGATCCAGATGTAAACATCCTATATCCCAACATGGCGGACGCGGAATGAATTTGCTTCAAAATCCGACAGAGTTTCCGTTCTGGTTGTATTACTCTGTGGTCCTATGTCCCAAATGCGTGATTTGTGTTGAAACTCATTTATTTCTGTAAATTCTGGAAAGAAATCTTGGTTTCCGGCCTCACTTTTATTCTCTGGCATTTCAGAATGAAAATTTCGCGGATCATGTCCTATATATTTTTCTTTTTTCGCGCGCGAATCCAGATGTAAACATCCTATATCCCAACATGGCGGACGCGAACTTAATTTGCTTCAAAATCCGACAGAGTTTCCGTTCTGATTGTATTATTCTGTGCTACTATATAGTATCTCGCCGTTGTCATTTAATCTCGATTTTTTAATTCCCTTAAAAATAATCTGATGGATAAAATTTCTTGATATTTTCAGAAACAAGAGTTGACGAAGAGAAGAAAAGTTTTTGGAAAGCTTCAAGAAATCGTTTCACGTTTGCGCTAGGTCTAATTGTATAATAATATTAAAAGTCAAGCGAAAATGGCAACGTCTGAAGTTGAGTAGGTTCCTTTAGTGTAAATGAGTCCAAATGAAGGACTTTAAATAGTAAAATAGGCCCTGCGACGACCTTTATGAAAGGACTTGAAGAAGTATCTAGTGTGCAGTGTTTCCTCGTTAAATTTTAAGGAAATCTGTCAACGCCTGGGATTTTGACGGCTGGGCAGTGATATGGGTTAAAAAGGTCCAAACTCAAGAAAATTTGGGACGAAGATATTTCGGCCAAAATGTTGATTCTCGGGGGAAATGTTTCACTAAAAATGTTGAGGATGGCGCACAACGCGTGTGTGTTTTTTTTTTTTTTTTTTTTTTTTTTTTTTTTTTTTTTTTTTTTTATAAATTTGTTTCCACGATACTAAGTCGTCGAAGGAAGTTTTGATGCATGGTCGCATGGATATGCAGTATATCATATTACATGCATATCACATGAAGAGAGCTAATAGTAAACGCTTTTCCGTGAGGGAAATAAAGAAGAAACTCACGCCGAATAGTCGGCAGATTTGACAATTTGACACATCAAAGACAGTGCAGACGTTATCGGACTACCATCAATCAATTGCTTACAATGAATGGTTAGTGAGATTTATGACCGCGACAAATCGATAAATTATTTAATTTGCACTAACTTCCATGCGGAATGGGCCCGAATAAACTGAAAATGAGATTTCACTGGGGATTAGTTCAAATCACGACTGAGCGCCACAAACTCTTTTTGACAGCTTATTGTAATAAGTAATGGATGTTTCTAACCAGTGGCGTAGCGTGCAATTTGGCAACGTTGCTCGTTGTCCATTTAAACCCTTGTAAAAGGTCGAATGCGAAGGTGTTCACCGAACACCCAATACTTCGATATTTTTCATGAGTTTAAATGGAAGAACTGCAACGTTGCCAAATTGCACACTACGCCACTGTTTCTAACAGTAGAGAAGTGCATTCAGAGCATGGGCGGATACAGGGAGTTGTCTTTCTCTCTCTCCTCCCATTTGAAAACGTGCGTTAGAAAAGGACAGAAGAGGGGGCCAAAGTCACGTGATGGCCCCCTCTGCTGTCCTTTTCTAACACATAAGTTCAAATGGAGGGAGAAAGAGAAAGACGATTCCCTGTATCCGCCCATGATTCAGAGACGGATCCATGAAAGGGGGCACTAGGGTCAGTGGCGTAGCGTGCAATTTGGCAATGTTGCAGTTCGTCCATTTAAATCCATGAAAAAGATCGAACTCGGTGTTCGGTGAACACCTTCGCATTCGACCTTTTACATGGCTTTAAAACGAACTGCAACGTTGCCAAGTTGCACGCTACGCCACTGACTAGGGTGTGTGTCCCCTGAGCCTCAAAAAAAAAGAATTTCTCAAACAGAAAATACCGATCAACCCTTTTAAGTTTAAAGTAAAAAGTAGCTACTATAAATACACAACTCACTTGTCTCTGAATCTGCTAGAAATGTCATCCCAAATTTTCCGGAATCTTTTAGGAATCCGCTCGACCATCTAAACAATTCACAAAGGCGAAATATGCATTAGTTAAAAAAAATAATTTGAAGATTATGAAAGACATGATTGGAAAAAGTTGAACAGATACGAGAATAGACTGTTTTAGTAGAGCGATATATCGTATCGATTGCCGTCCGAGGGCCTCTGGTTCCAAACAAACTCTGGTTCAATGTAATTTCCCCATAAGCGGATTTTTGAACGGAAATTTAGGGTATTAAATCAAACAATTTATGCGACCTTTTTGCGATTATGAATTCTCCATCCTCGAAAATGCTTAATTTTGTCTGGTTCCACCCGTAAAACTGCCGATATCAACAAGATATTACAGATTAAACGATGCGTTTGGAGGTTGGAATCACCCAAATGTTATTGTTGTTGTTGTGGAATTGGCGGGATTTCGGGCGATTCTAACCTACAAATGCAACATTTTATCTGTAATATCTTATTGATTTCGGCATTATTACTCAAGGAACCAGGCATAATTAAGCGTTTTCGAGGACGTAGAATTCATAATCGCAACAAGGTCGCATTAATTGTTTGATTTAATACCCTAAATTTCCGTTCAAAAGTTCGCTTATGGGGAAATTACATTGAACCAGAGTTTGTTTGGAACCAGAGGCCCTCGGACGGCAATCGATACGATATATCGCTCTACTAAAACAGTCTATACCGAATAACCCGCTGCATGCAATTTGGCAGCGTTGAATTTTGTCCAAAAATTCATGTAAAAAGTGAAACGCGAAAGTATGTTCACCCGACACCAAATAGCTCGACCCTTTTCATGGGTTTAAATGGACTAACTGCAACGATGCCAAATTTCACCGACGAGTATTTTCGTCAGTTGTGTTCACACTGCTGATGTGGTGCAGACTGTGCCAAGATCCATGCACATACCTACAATAACATCAGGTCTGGCGGCTGGCCTATAGCAGAGGTGTATCGTGCAATTTGACAACTTTGTATTTTTCCCATTTAAACCCATTCAATAGGTCGAATGCGAAAGTGATCACCGAACACCCAATAGTTTGATCTTTTTCAGTTTTTTGCTCAGATTTTTTTAAAGTTTAATGGACAAACCGCAACGCTGCCAAAAGGGGCAGTTGCAAGGGTCTAACATGTTGTTTTTTAAGTAGATTCCATGAATCTACTTATTGCGGAGGGTGCGATGTTGGATTTTTCGGGAAATTTTATCAAATGAGCACGTTTCATGGTCCCCTGAGTGAGAAAATACCACTCGTTGAAAATTGTATATATGTATATATATATATATATATATATATATATATTTATATGTATGTTTCAGCCAGTTTTACCGTTTTTATGTACCACGATCCTGTTCGTAATTTTTGGTTTTTATTTTTGAAATTTGTCTCAACTATTCGTTGGGTTTAATTCTTGGATGAGTTCGAAGATGGTGTAAATCTGACAGTTAGTTTTCGCGTTATGGGCCGTGTTTGAGTCGTAAAATGTGTTTTTGAGGTTTATTTTTAGGAGTGTTTGTTTTGAGTATTTTTTTTGGGAAAATTTATGTTAGCCGTTTTGTTACGCAACTTTTTTACTCGAGTCATTTTTTCGTGTTTTGCGTTGTAAGAGAGTTATAGTGATGTGTTTTTCGGGTTTTTTGGCAGTGTTTTCATATGAAGAAATTGTTTTTTTGGTTCAAAAATTTTAGTATATATCGTGGAGGATATTTTTAGTTCATATGCTCCATTCCTTGAATTTTCCTTGTGTTTTACGTGTTTTACGAGCTATTTAGTTTCTTATGGGATTTTACATGTGAAAGACAAGGATAAAGTATTGGTATAATTGCTCGTTCTTTGTTTTACACGCGCACTGTTGCTTAGGTACGTTATTTATTTATTTTCTTGTTTGATCAGCTGCTCTTATTCAGATTTATTTCTTTTATAGCGTTACAAAGATTACACATTTTTCTATCTTGGTACTATAATCTTTTTCTTAGGTGCATTTTCATTTAAATGTTGAACAGCTGATAAAAAAAAGAAATTGAATAATTCAAAGAAAATCATAACATAACCTATTTATTTATTTATTTATTTATTTTTTTTGTGCTTGTTTTATGGCTTATACTCCAGTCAAGGAGCCTACAGCCAACTATAGACTAATGTCAGTGTGTGAATGTTTGTTTAATGTCAGAAGACAACAGGGGACTTGAAACATCCATGCTCAAAGCACTCAGATTTCCACTGTAATCTTTGCCGTGGACCCACTTTTAAGGAGACCGAGCGACAAGACGAGTGAAAAATATTTATTAAAATTTGTGAAAAACTTTTATAACCTAGCTTTTATTTCTCACTTCCATTGAAAAGATTACACAATTCTCTATTGGTAATATATTCTTTTTCACAATAGTATTTGGATTTTGAGCAGCTGATAAAATAAAAAAGAATTTAACGAAAATTATAACCTATATTTAAATTTGTAAAAAATGATTTAACCAAGCATGGAATCTACTTCGTCTTACCGGCCTGCCGGGAGGCATTTTTATAAAGGGAATGATAGTACTTGATGAGCTGAAGACAGTGGTGCCTTTGGTTTTTTTCAGAAGTGTCACGGTTTTGGAGATACACACGAGTAAAGTTGTAAAAAATCGTGAGAGTAGTGACATTACTAGGCGGAATTCCCATTTAAAACAATGTATTTTTGGGTCAAAAACTTACCTCCGGAACAATAGGACTTAATTAGAAACCAAAGGTATCTTTGTTCTCAGCTCATCAAGTACTTTAATTTTCTTTATAAAAAACACAACATTTTAGACCCTTGCAACTGCCCCATTCCACGCTACGCCACTGGCCGGTAGCGTTCGGCCCTCTCCGATAGTCCATTGTTTAGACTTTAGGAGCCCCCTAGGTACTCAGAACTTCATTAAAAATCAACTAAACCCCTCTCGATAACAAAATCTGAGAGAACTTGTTGTTTACTAGAACGGATTTGCATTTGAAAATGTGGATCCTGTTTCTTATGGGGGGAAAACCCACGAAAGCGAGTGAGATGGAGCATTTGTTTGGATCCAGTTTTTTTTCGTGACGTTCGTTGCACTAAACAGGTCTATTCACAGTACTTACTTATATACCTGCAACATTCACGTTAATCAGCAGACAGTCCACGACGCGACACGACGCACTTTGGTCCGGATGGCTATTATTCTAGCTTGTATAAACTCAAAACTTAAAATTGGAAAATGCCACAGGAATGAAACTTTGAGAATACCTTCTCAATAATTAGATTTTACTTTTTCACTTGATAAAATTAATTTTTGACGCCCCTGCCCCCTGGGGCCCCGGTGGGAGCCTTAAACCCCCTCAATCCAAATTTTACTATCTGCAACACCCATCTTGAGATACACCGATCGAAAGCTTGTAAAAAATGAGGACCTTTATCGCAAACCAGAGCTCTTTGTGTGCATTTACACTGAAGTTAGGACACGTCAAAGTTTGACTTTATCGGAATGAAAACCTGTCATAACTTTAGTGCAAATGCACATAAAGCGAGCTCTGGTTTGCGTTAAAATTCCTCATTTTTTACAAGCTTTCGATCGGTGTATCACAAGATTGGGGTTGCCGATAGTAAAATTTGGATTGAGGGGGTTTAAGGCCCGCACCGGGGCCCCAGGGGCGACAAAAATTAATTTTATCAAAATAAAAAGTAAAATATAATTATTGAGAAGGTATTCACAAAGTTTCATTCCTGTGGAATTTTTCAATCATAAGTCATGAGTTTATACAAGCTAGAATAGCCATCCGGACCATAGTGCGACGTCGCGTCGCCGGACGGAATCGGTCCGTGCCAAACAAAATTGGGGCCCCTAGACTCAGGAGTCTCATACTATACATCAAGGAGTGTCCCCTATTCATACTCACATAATCAGTCTACGCGCCCCACCCGAAAGTCCTTCGCGGTTGTATAAAAGGCAGGGGGAGTTGAGGGGAGAGGGCGCGATGAAGCGGCTTCACGCTTCATCGCCATTAACTTCCGCGAGCGCGCGCTCGGGTATGTAACGTAAGCGAGTCGGAATTTGTCATTCGTTCGAAAAAAAAGAAAAAAGCTACTCTGTATCATTTACCGATGAATGGAATAGGTCATGACGCACGACATTGGTAAAAATCACCGTCTATCTCCGACATGTTTCCGAACCACCTCTCCCCCATCCCATCCCACCTACGCCCCCGACCCACCCCCGCCCGCAGGTAATTTGTATACCTCCAATTCTGTGGAACCGCGGAACTCGAAAACGTAAATAGAATTTTATCTCACGGTTTACCCAATCCTCGATATCGGCGCGCGCGGGCGGCTGCCGCGGCTGGCTCACCCTCTTCCGTAGAGCGCACATAACATTACATGCAACGAATCAACCCGTTGCGGTCTTGCGGTCTATAATACCTTTCATGTTCTAGTCGGTTTCTATTTTTATTGAACTGCGGAGCGTGTTCACAGTTCCATCCCCGCCCCGAAGGGATAGGGATTAAAAGCATACTTACGTTTCATCCAAGATAGGGCATCGTGTCGATCAGTGGCGTAGCGTGCGGTTTGGCAACATTGCATAAAATCCATTTAAACATATGTAAAAGGTCGAATGCGAAGGTGTTCATCGAACACCCAATAGTTCGATCTTTTTCATTGGTTTAAATGGACGAACTGCGAGGTTGCCAAATTGCACGCTACGCCACTGGTGTCGATCATGTCAAATCGATTTATCTATGAGCCACGATCGAACATTATTAAGTTATTGTCGATACGGAACAAAGACATATTATTACAATAATACAAAATGCAGCGTGAAGAGTAGACGGTTTTAGTGCGAAGTCAGCGGTTAGCCAACAACCACAGCAATGCACTCATCGGTCGCAATCGGTTGTGATAAAACTCGCGTGGCGTTCCAAACAAACTATCTCACTCACTCTCCCGTGACCCCCATGTGTACCCATCTCTTTCTAGTTTTGAAATTTGTATACAGAGTCTTGTTTTACGACATATTATTATCAAAATCGCGTTAAAATGCATTGAAAAATTCATTTCAGTCAAAAATTTTACGAAAGATGTCTCTCTGTACGATTTTTGAAATTAGAGTGAGATGGCAGTACATAAGGGTCACGTGAGAGCGAGAGAGACAAACTGTCTTTGTTTGGAACGCTCATCACCGGCAGCCGCCATTACTAAAACCCCCCTATATCAACTTGTGCTCTCAAAAACGAGAAATTCGCATGCTGCGCGCGCACCAAGAGCTCTACTGGCGATAAAAACCCCCAAAAATTGCAACTTTGATGAGCTCCAAATTTCAATGGAGGGGATCCAACACATAAAAGCTTACCACAGTGGGAGGAATCGTGCCTTAGATTTTTATCTTTAAAAAATTGAGCATTGAGGGGTATGGAAAATTGGAAATGGAAAATAGGGGTGGTCTGGAAGTTGGTGGGGTTGAGAGGGATTGGGGGGGGGGGGGGGGTCAAAAAATCGGCTGATCGAGTTCGTTTTTACTGTAAGCGTATTTTAAGGCATGTCAAGCGGCTTGAACCAATCGGCTATTTCAGCGTCGAAACATCGTACTCAATCTATTAAAACTGAAGCACAGTTAATTGATTTAGAGGCTCAAGCAGTTTAATCCCTTTACAACTGGGTTGAGAAGACAAATCAGAGTCCGTTCGCTCAAATGAGGTGGATAGTTAAACATTCGTACATCACAGTGCTGATTTTGCATACACATATTTTTGAAGGCGCTCGAGGAAGCATTATTGTAAAATAATAACAATTTGGAGCCGCAGTTTTTGTGAAATAAAAAACTCAAATTTTGTGATGCAGATCTAGGCACAAAAAGGAATAAACTCGGAGTGGTATGGGAAGGGTGTATTAAAAGCGGTTTCCAAACGGTTTCGAAAAAAAAAAGGTAGGCGAAGACAAACCATTGACACAAGGTAAGGTAAACGCACCAGTGAATGGCACTGTACCAGTGATTGGCAGTCTCTAATAATTCAGTGATTATATTGACCTCTGTTGGTGATTTCTTGAATTAAAAAAATGTCGGTTCAACAGCTGAATCATAGGTACAGCCACTGACATTCATAATGGTGGAAGGATAAAGGAAGAAGAAGAAAAAAAATAGTGAACACAAGCACCTCCGATAATGTGCCAAAAATGAGGATTTCTTATCAAAATCGTAAGGGCAAGCACCTCGTGTCTTAAGCTTTTTTTTGCTTTAAATTCAAAATAATGATGAAAATTCAAGTTTCATTAGGTTCTAGACATAATTCTGCATCTTTCTGTGAAATTTTAGTCAAAAATTTTAATTTTTAGAGTGACAAATTACTGTGCCCAGGACTGGTACAGCGAAACTTGGCCTTTACCAGTGATTGGCAGTGATTTGTAGTCACTGCCAATTACTTGCACATCATGTTCCAATGATTGGCACCAAGTAGTTTTAGGTTAAAAACTGATAATATTTGAAGGCAAAAGAAGCTAAATTAAGTTCCAAGAGGGGAAAAGGGAGGAATGTAACACTGCAGACAACACTCATATTCAGGGGAGCCATTTCAGATTTTCCTGGAGGGGGGGGGGGCTCCAAAAATTTGGATGACAATTTTTTTCTCTTTTTTTTTGCCGTGAATCTGAAACAAATATTTTTATCTCTCTGACTTGATTGGGGGGGGGGGGGGGGGGGCGGCCCTCCAAAAATTTGGATGACCTTTTTTTTTTTTTGCCGTGCATCTTCAAAAAAAATCTCTGACTAGATTTTTCGGCCACATTGAAAATCCTTAGGGGGGGCTATTGGGTGGTTCCGTGGCCCCCCGAGGGCGGAGGGAGGGTCCGAGAACGGCCGAGAGTACAGGCGATCGATGTATCGAACTCTCATCACCATCGATTCATCTTCGGAGGAAGTCTAGCGCGCGCCTTATGCGTAAGGAGCATTTTAAAGTGGGAATAGTGACTAAAATTGTTTTGAAATTTTAACGAGGGTCGGAAAAAAATAGCGGCTGTTCCAGGGTGACTTTTTACCCCCCACTGGGAACCCACACCCCATTTGTACACCTGTTTTTACATCCACGACCAAAACGGGACTATGCGAACTCGAGGAAATTTGATTTTTCGGGGCGCCTCATACGGTACATGGGCTCTGTGAGGGTCGCGGATGTAAAACTAAAACTGTTACGGGGGTTTTGCGCCCCCCCACCCGAGGGTAGGTGGAGGGTCTGAGAACGGCCATGAGTATAGGGGATTGATATATCGAACTCTCATCACCCTCGATTCATCTACGGAGGAAGTCTTGCGCGTGCCTTATGCGTACGGAGCAGCATATTAAGGTGGGAATAGTGATTAAATTTTGTTTGAAATTTATCCGAGGCCCCGAAAAAAATTGTGACTGTTCTAGGGTGACTATTCACCCCCCACTGGAGGCCCTCACACCATTTTAACACCTGTTTTTACACCCGCAACCAAAACAGGGCGGACTATGGGAACTATAGGAAACGTGGATTTTCAGAGCGCCTCATATGGTACATGGGCTCCGTGAGGGTCGCGGATGTAACACGAGGGTCATTATGGTGTTTTCGTGGCTCCACGAGGGTGGGGGGAGGGTCCGAGAACGACTGTGAGTACAGGCAATCGATATATCGAACTCTCATCACCATCGATTCATCTCCGGAGGAAACAATAATTTGTTTTGAACGTACTTAGTTAAGTTTCCAAAATTTTCTGTGTGTGCAAGCATTTATTTCTCATTTATTTTTTTCTAATTAATAAACAAATGGCAACACTGCATATTTTGAAACAAAATCTGTTATTTTGTTTACCATTCTTATCAACATTAGTCAATAATTCAAAGAAAATGTAAGGGTTGTTATTAATTAACTGGTGTGCCAATCACTGGAACATGAATTGCCAATTACTTGCACATCAAAATTTTGAGTGCCAATCACTGGTGCATTTTGCCCTTTCCTCTTAAAAGCCATAGAAAATAAAACTCAAACTCAAAAATGTTTATTTTGACCTTTTTTTCAACAGAAGAATGTATACATCTTCAATAGAAACCAACATTTAAAGAATACATTCAATATTTTGGGAGAAATAAAAATTCAAAGGGGCAAAAAATCCTTAAGGTGCCAATCACTGGTGCATTTACCTTAAAGTGAAATTAACACGACAGACGTTCAGACCGAGAGGAGCGCGTCAGCGCGGTGACACCAATAATGACAGAACTGTGCGGGTGACCTGGTGACCCCCCCCCCTTTCCATCAAAACAGGTGCCAAAAAATACCTCTCTCCCCTCATTTTTTTCTTTCTATTTCACTTCATCCTTCCGTCCATTCTCTTATTCCTTCCTCTTTCTATGCTATTTTCCCTTTATCCCAATGTCAAAATTATGTCGTCCCCAAAATTAAGTCATGCGGAGCCCCCCCCCCCTCCCCGGCGACGCCATCACCGAAAACCTGAATTCTAAAAAATAAACAACAGTAACTGATTTTGAATCAATCGATTGGGGAATTAATTTATTGAATCGAAACGTCTGAAATCACATTGAGTTAAGCGATAGATGTTTGGCCCCCGTACTTACGACTGAAATGTAAACAAATCAATGCCCCCCCCCCCAGTGATTGTAACTCAGGTCAAAGTCTTAGGAGCCATTTTGGCCAGCCTTGTCATTTTTTTGGAGCCATCAAGTATTTTTTAGGGGCAATTTTTTTTTTTTTTTTTTTTTTTTTTTTTGACACAGCGCGCATAAGAAACTAGTCATATTTTTTGCACGCAATCAACATATCAGCAAAAAACCAAACGTGCAGGAGCATGGACTTTTAATCAACGGGAGGAAAAAACCATTTTTTGGCAAAAATTTTCTTAGGCGCCAATCTTGACCGTCAACTCAATTTCTTAGGCGCCATCAACTAATTCTTAGATGCGAATGGTGCAATGGCGCATATGAGTTGCAATCACTGCCCCCCCCCCCCAAAACGGATGGTCAAGCTCTCTTGAATAGCTTCAAAAATAAATGTTCTTCAATCCCTACAGAACAGCACAACTCCCAATGAGCTAATGGATCAAAAAAAAGAATTGGATGTACTATTGGTAGATTTGTATTTTAGATGTATATCATACTATAGTAAGATAAGATAGTGCCAAGAAAGCTTTTATGAGCGGATTCTATCGTGATCCATCCAATGTATCAACTGAGATAAAGCCATTTGAAAAAGCAGTTTTGGGACATATTTTTAAGTCAAAATTTTGGACCGATTTGCAGGCTTGCATTACAATGAGGCTCTTGCAAACTTTTGCTACGAGTGATTCAAGAACTGATCCTTGCATAAAAACCTGTAAAAATGACGAAGAGAACACTAAATAATCACAAAATTCACTCTCAGAATCGGGAATAATGGTGTAACTACGCAGGTATCATGGGGGATTCCTATTATATTTGAAACATATCTCTGTGTTTTCGTTCCGTAGAGAAAACGACAAACTAGACAGGAATCTCATGATACGACAGTGTGATTTTTTTCTCATTAATACATCAAATTGTACTTTGTACCATTCATTTGCTTAAGGCAAAAGTTTGCAAGAGCCTTATTCTAGAGAGCAGTGCCACCCGCACCCACAGCGTCAAAAATAAACGTGTGATGCATCACAGAATGATTAATTTGTTTCGATTTAAGAGAATGATAGGTCTGTTAGAGACTTCTGCTTAGAAGTCAACAGTCTTCAGCGGTGAAGAGGGTAAACTTCTGAGTAAAACAACTTGAAAATAATGATGCATCAAAGAGTTCCAAGTTGGACTCACAAACTCAGTAAATGCGTTTCAACCAATTCAAAGATGACTGTCGAAAAGTTGATTCATAATGTGAGTCCCAGCTAATTAGTCTATTAGAGCTCGTTTCACAAAAGAAGACCGATGACAGATCATGTGGCTCGCTGCGCAAAGACGTGTTTGCGTTCTTGCACATGCACAAAAATGCAAACTCGTCTCTGCGCAGTAAACAAACCCATCTGTCATCGGCCAACTTTCGTGAAACGAACTCTACTCTATTAGAGGAATTACATTTCCCATCACACAAGTAGATGCAATTCGATGGGAATCCCCCTTTGTGACTGGCAATTAGAATACCAACTTACTTATTTACAAATGTACAAGACAGATAGAGCTTGTTTCACAAAAGACGGCCGATGATTCGCGCAACGTGCCAAGACATGTTTGCGTTCTTGCACATGGGCAAAATCATCTCTGAACAGTAAACAAACTCATCTGTCACCGGCCAACTTATGTGAAACAACGTCTACTGATGGATGACAGCAAAGGAAAGATTATGTTTTATTCCGAAGTTGACCAGAGGCCGTTTCACGAAAGATGAGAGCTAAGACAGCTCACCTGGTTCCCTTCGCCAGAGGTTTTTAATTTCAACAGTCGCAGGTTTTGCAAAACGGTTGATTTTCAACAAAAAACAGACCAACCAATTAATTTGGTTTTCTCAAGATACTATGCGTTCAAAGTGTAGGAGCAGAGCAGAACTCTATCGGCGTATGGAATGGTTACGCCTGCTCAGAGTGAATCTAACTCGCCATGCGGCTTACCCTGAATGTAACAGGGTTAAGTAAGCATCTTTACGTAATAAATGGAGAATACAAATTTGAAAAAAAAAATAACTGAGTAGGTTTACTCTTTGGTAGATGTAGTGATTTTGGGTACAGTGCAGTAACATCAGTTTGCATCAAGTCAACAAGATTATCAGGCAATTTCAACAGGTACTTACAAGATACTGTAGCTTTGTCGGGCAAAACTGGAGAGCCTAATCACTGATTAAGTAAAGCAAAATTACAATTCAGCAAGTAAAAGTGCACAACTAACGACTAAATTACCAAAAAAAGCAGAAGTAAAACTAGAAATCTAAACAAAACAACACGGATTGTCTATCAGCTGATTGCCATAACCTATATAATATCACTATTACCACAACAGTAAACTCTCTACGGAACTCAATAATAAAGTATTTCGGTCGAAATTCTAAAAATGATGAGTTACCACTTAGAATAGTATCTTTAGAAAATATAGCATAAAGAAGATATTTTACAATTGTCTCTTGTTTGCGTTTAAAAGTCTCGTTTCAAGACGGGACGGGGAAAGATAATCCTGACAATGTTGACAAGTGGTTGACTGCGTAGTCTGTTGGTATCAATGTTGCGAGGTTTGAGCTATATTCTGTATCCGTTTCCGCTGCGACAAACAATGCGCTTCGCCTTCGCGGCATCATCGGAGATTCGGAGCTCTCCGCGTGATCGCGTCTCTGACTGCGGAACCGCTACTTTGCCACCTGTAGTCTTTTTTATTTCTGCATTTTATAAGAATCGTAATGGGAAAATATCATAAGGTGCTTTCGCTACGCAACAGCATCTATACAGTGGTGAAGAGGGGTTACAGCCCACTCAATAATTCGATCCTTTCCATGGGATTCCATGAATAAAATGCAGTGTTGTCAGATTGCAAGAAACGATACTACCCCTACCTAAAACTAGAAAAAATTGCGATTCATAAAGTACACATTTTGAAAGATCCACAAGACAACAGTGGTATCGTTATTGGCAGCATGGGAGACATCATGTCAAAAGTACCCCCAAGTTTGTTGTGCCCCCAAGTTTGTTTAAAAAAAGCATTCCAAGGAAGTTCCTCCCCCCCCCCCCCCACTTTGAACTATCATCCAATAATCAGGGCTGGATTAACCATAAGGCAGACTATGCTACAGCCTAGGGCGCAAGCTTTTTAGGGGCGCAAAATTTGGAGGAACCCTTTATTATTGAAGCAAAAAAAAAACCCCATTGCATGGTAAAGGCCTCAAAAATTGTGGAGAAGCAACAAAAAAATAAAATTAAAGTATCTTCATTTGTTCAAGCCCCTCATTTTTGAACCTACGCCCAGGGACGCAAGTGAACATTTAGCCTAGGGCGCTAGGTAGGGTTAATCCGGCTCAGCCAATAATTCTCTGGATAGAAACTTGTGGACTATCACAACCACCAACCCAGAGCATCATATAAAAAAAAAAAAGATTAAGCACTTGTAATACCTACAGGTCTTGGGGTACTACTGAAAACTTATTTTTTCCTCAATATCATTACAATCAAAGCTTTTGATCGATGTGATATTTGAGGCATTGAAGAATAAGTTTGCTTACCTTCTGAACAGCAAACTAATCTTGACAAAGATTTGGTTGGAGGCAGGGTAAAAAAATAAGACAAATTTAGGGAGCCTTGTTTTATTTTTTTTTTTTTTTTTCAATGAAAATGAGGAGCATTTTCAGAATTAAAAATCTACAAAATATTTGATGCAAACATAAACATGGGATATTTAATAAAAATGCGTGTGTTTTCAAGAACCTACACCTCTACGCAACTACAAATCATGTTAAGCATAACAGCTAAAAAGGGTAAACTCACAAATTAGGTTGCAGTAATTTCCAGCAAAGAGATTGCTCATCAGCAAAATAGATCAGAAAAATAGAGAAATAAGCCTACAATCGGGGAAAAGGCAATTATTGCTTTAAAATTTTAAAAACTTTTAAATCACAGCAAATAAAAGAGGAAAATGATGTAAAACTTAAAGTTCATTAAATATTTTGAGAATTTGGAAAAAGAAAAAGAAAAAGAAAACAAATGGTCTAAAGTTTGGAAAAGTTTCATTACTAATTGAGGACTTGGGTGCGCTAAGGGCACTTCTTCCAGTGGCGTAGCGTGCAATTTGGCAACATTGGATTGGGTCCATTTAAACCCACATAAAAGGTCGAATCCGAAGGTGTTCACCGAACACCCAACAGTTCAATCTTTTTCATAGGTTTAAATGGACAAACTGCAACTTTGCCAAATAGCACGCTACGCCACTGACTTCTTCATTGCAGTATTTCATTATCTCATACCTATAACTTTATTTTTTTAAAAGAAAATGAAGACTTTATTTTTCTAGGACATTGTACTGAAGACACCCAGAAATTGAGTATAATTCTCATTGTCAGTGAAATTTGTACATCCTCTCCTTAGAAAGAATAAATATACAGAAGAGATAGTGAAACACTGTAATGCAAAAGTGCCATTCGCACACCCAGGTCTTCAATTGTAAGTAATTGCTTATAGTAAATCAGGGTTTATTATAAAAATATTGCTACAAAATGGCATTTAGATAGAGTTTACCCTTTCCCCACAAGCCACTTCAGAGAAATACAATAAGAAATTCTGCAATATAGTCACAGGATGTTGTAGCAGGTAAGTTTTAAAATCCAGAGCAGATGAAAAATAGAATCAACGGGAGAAAAAGGAAATACAAAACTTTCATGAGTAACAATCGTTCCATTGATAATCACAATCAAAGTATCAACAATACAGGGAATGAAAAAATAAATAAACAAATTAACCAATAACTAAATAAATAAGTTAATAAGTAAATAAATGAGTAATAATAATAATAATTAAAAAAAAAATAGTAACTACTAAAAACACCGAAAAAATTTAACAAATAACAGCAAGTACAAAATTATCAGAAAATCAAAGGAACATACTTTGCATGCTCAATCCATCAAATGGAGTAACATGCCAAAGTTTTGAGTCAAAAACACAATTTCAGAAAAGATTCAAAATACATTTTCATTCTAAACACTATAAAAGTTTGATGAGATTATGTGAAAATTATTCAATTGTATTATTTAAGTACAATAAGAAAAGGGTAAACATTGAGAATAGATGATCATTAGGTTCCTATGCATAAGGAATTTAATTTGATACCAAATTCTCGGTTGGTATTTAAAATAATTTGCGAGATATTTAATAGAAGGGGGGGGGGGGATGTAAAATTGGAGAGAACTGAGGACTGAGATCAATTAGTTAGACAAGGAATGTTTCGACACATATTCAGTAAGGTAAGTATGATTATTTTGGGCTCTCAGAAGTCGCCTCTGATTAGATGGCAATAAGCAATTTTGCACAATTTATTACACTAAAACGTTTCAATTGCTTACAGAGCAGGTTACTGCAGGGCAGAAAAGGCTGCTGATCGGTTTGAGGGTACAGTTCCAGATCATATGTTCAGAAGCCAAGATTGTAAGGGGGGAGGGGGTGACATTTTAAACAATTTCATGCATCACTAAACTAAGTTCGTTTTAGTGCATTCTAGAATTTCAAAAAGGTTTTTAAAAAAAAAAAAAAAACAGTCCTAAAATTTAGAGGTTTAGAAAAGTGAACTAATATTCTTTTTCATTAATTGTTTACAGAGATTGTTTGGGAGTTTTTGAAAAATAATGAGGCAAAATAAATAGGTAGCTTCTTCCATTTCCTCTCAAATTAAATTGCAAACAAGAATGATTCATACTTCTGGCATTAAAGCAAAAAAAATTTTCTTTAAAAACCTTTCACTTTCAACATCAAAGTATGAGTACACCGGATAAAGCCTTGCTTCAATTTCCCTAGAAAGCACCAAGAAACAACTTTAAATCTTTGAATTGAAAGAAAGGAAACCCGGTTAGCAAAGGTTACAAAATCAAAACTAGTTTTATCATACTTCATGTAAATTTAATAGGTTCAAATGCAGATTTTGAAAAATCACCTACGCATTAAACTTCTTTGAAAAGTTTAATAAAATAATTTATATAATAAAGCAATCACATACAGTGGCGCAGCATGCAGTTCCGCAACGTTCCAGTTCGTCCATTTGAACCAATGAAAAAGATGGAAGTATTGGGTGTTCAGTGAACACCTTCACATTTGACTTTTTACATGGGTTTAAATGGACCCAATACAATGTTGCCAAATTGCACGCTACGCTACTGATCATGACAGGGTCGAAAAGGATTGAGAAAATGATACATTAAAAAGGCCATCACTTACAATACAACAAAACATGAATAAAATACGAGGGTAATTTACAAATGCTGAAGGTCAGCATTCTGTATTCCAAGGAAAATATTTTGTTGAACAAGATACATTTATAATATGATTTGTAAAAAAACTTGATTTTTTTTCTCTAAAAAAAAACACTACGGTTAAAGAAGAATAATTATGAAATTTGCATATTGAATTTTTTTTAAGCTCTACAAATAACTAGGTTCAAAACTTGCGGATTGAAGATAAAAAACAAAAAAAGTATAGGTTCACAAAACTCCAGTGACTTCGTTAAACATCCTTGTGTGATAAAATTAGTTACGTTATCATTAATGTTTAAGATAAACAACTAGTACAACAGAGAAGTCAAGTAAAAAATTGACAGTCAAAGCCAACTTAAGGCACAAAAAGGCACTGTAATAACAATTGTATGCTCCACAGAGAAAATGTAAGCTATTTTTACTTTAATATATATTTTTAGATTCTTTGAAGTCAGTAAGTGACTGGATTTAAAATTTGTGAGATCTCCTCATTAGAGTGTCTGTGCAAATTTTCTCTTCTTTTGCTATCATTTGAGGCTTCTAGAGCAAGGGGCGGCTTTCTGAAGACTCAAACTGATTTTTTAAAGGCGCAAGCAGGCTACCCAGCATTTGGACAAGCCCACCTCTGTTTACAGACAAATTGTTTTCCAGAAATGGCAAAATAAGAAACTTAAAAAATGAATTGACACTGCTGGGCGAGGTAGATCTGAGCCTTCCAGGTACAGGCAAAGGCAAACAATTAGCAAAAGGTTGAAAAAAAAAATTCAAGACACAATTTTTTTTTTTGTCAAAACCTTGTCAGGAACAAAATTCCCATTTTCTCAAAAGAATTTCTATCATGACTATTGGACTATCGAAAACATGGAAGAAACAGTGAGGTTGCTTCGTTAATATACAATCAGCGCCAAAAAATTTCTCATTCTATTTAAAGAACAAATACAGTGGCGGCTATTGCTATTTGGCAGTGGTGGCTCGTGCAATGTGGCAACTACGTTCTCTCTCCTTTAAACCTTTGTAAAACAATCGATCCTCAGGAGGTGCGGCAAAAAACATGGTTGCCAAATTGGACAAGCCGCCACTGCTATTTGGCGACCATGTCTTTCTGCCATTTGAACCTCGGCAAAAGAATCGATTTCTTGTGGATTCAGTGAATTTCCAGAATCATTGATTATTTTACAAAGGATTAAATGGAGAGAATCCATTGTTGCCACATTGCACAAGCCGCCACTTGACAGATGAAAAATACTTAATTTTTTTGCGGTTGAAGCTCAGCTCACTGAAAAAAAAGGTATTTTTGGTGAATGGTGAGAACTGGCTATTTAAGATTGAACGTATAAAATGTTATTAATATCACCCCTTTTGACCATAATACTGTTTTGAGGTTATTTCTCTTTTGTGATAAATTTTGGGAGAGTAAGAAGCCCTTCCAGACCCACTTGATGGACATTGCAAAAAGAGAACGGAACAAAATCCAAAAGTCTTCTCTCAAAAGTCAAAAGTCAGCCAAAAATGAATACAACAGACCAAACTTAATTTTCAGTTTTTTCATCGTCATGATACTTTCACAACCCTCCGCAGAATAAAATTTTACACGGTGAGTTCAAAAAATTATTGTTCCACGGGTATCAATTCATTTTTGTCGTAAAAATAAAGATAGAAAAACTTTGAGAAAATAGAAGAGTTACTAATTCCATGGACGGCTTTGTAGTACTCTAACAAGAGTGGTTGAAAGGCCACATGAAAGGAAGCAGTGTTGACAAATAATATGAGTAAAAAATAAAAAACTCAGCCTAAAAAAAGGTGTCCTAGTTATTAAAGATATCATTTACACAGTATCTATACTTAGGTATCTAGTATCTACACAGTAGCTAAACTCAATTTTAAAGAATCGGCAAATGTCCCCCTGGTGGTCGGAAGATTGAACTAACATCTTCCATTTGATTTGCGTTGGATGCGACGGTGGCGCACCCTAGTAGTCGAAAGGTAAAAACTCAATTTTCCCATTTGATTAAACTGTAAAACGACATTCGCCACCTCCTCCCTAAAAAGTTTCTCTACTGTGTAGCTGAGTATACTGTGATCATTTATACCGACAAACAGCGAAGATCATTTCACCATAGTTAAGATAAAAATATTTACGTCTATGATAACTACGTGCACAAAAACTAGGTTTAGACCACTTTTCATAAGACATTGAAAAAAATACCAACTACAGGAGAAACTTTGAAACAGAAGATAGTCAATTTAAGAGTTTTTAAAAAGGCTTGACAGGTTGAAGGTTTTGGTTTTAAAGGGAAGGGGGGGGGGGGGGTTTAATAAGCCATAATTTCTCTTATATGAGAGAAATCATTCAACACTGTGCGGATGAGAGCACAAAAAATTCAAGGTTGAAAAAAGTTGTAGATTCTTCAAGATTATCAACGCCACGTTTACTCAAGGACCCTACAACACACAGTTAAACATAACAAAATAAGGAATTGAGATCCTTGATACAAGGCTGTAAATCTCTGGGCTTCACTCTGATAAAATTGAAATCATAACTAACTCACATTCAAAAAGTCTGTACTTCTCATCTTCTCTGCGTAAGTACTCTACCAATTGTTCGAATACACAGTAAACAGAGGTAAGTCAGAGCAGAGTTGGGCAAAAATTATTCGGAAATTATTCGGTGAGTCAGGCAACGCCGAGTCAATCGAATTAATCTACGAATAATTCTACAATTGACCCACACCTTCCGTGACTTTTCTTTTCCTCTACACAGGTAGCAAACCCAGTTTCCAGTGTTGCCAGATTCATTTCATTATATCTCATAGTCGGTTGCCCAACTCTGAGTCAGACTCATTTTAAAACTTTACTTTTTAAAATAAAAGACAAACGAATTTAGAAGGTAACTATACAGTAAATTATTCTTAAAGTTTCAAAGGAGGACATCAATCTCCAAGAAAAACAATGATCGTGTGTAGGGTTGACGAAATCTTTGCAAAATTTTCTTTCACAACAAAAAAACAATAAAATTGATGTCCGCAAGTTTAATTACAAAATTTGAGCACCACACAAGAAAAGAGCTCATGAAAACACACTGGTAAGGAGATAGAAAAAAAAAATTAACAATTCTTGACCATTTTGAGCGTTGAGCAATAAAATTTAATGAATACAAAATCCCCATGCTTTCGGCTGAAAACAGCAATCTTTCACAACAAACATGTTAGTTTTCAAATACACTCAAGATGTGCCATCTCTGAAATATTGTTTTATCGGTCATTATGAATAAAATTGGAATGACAAAGTTCCAAGATTAGGAGGATATTTAAATGAGGCTTTTTAAATGAGCTCTAAAAAATTACTTTGCCATTGAGTTAAAAAGAAAAAGAAAAAGGAAAATAACTCTTTGAAATAAATACTTCATTTTGATCAATTTTTTAAGCATTAAAGGAATTTTCTTTTGTCTCGTCCCCCAAATTTAAGTCCACCTGAAATATTTAGACTTCCAAAAGCTAATGTTGTTTTAATTCAATATTGCCAAGTATTTTAAGGGATTTAATAATACTGGTCAGTTTTATAATTTCAAATTTCTTGACTTTTCCTTAATTTTTACTGACCTTCATGGCACGGTGTATTTAAAAAAACAAAGCTGAAAATTCAGAGCCAACAAACACAATTTTTTGCGATCAAAATTCAGTGAACAAAAATAAATAAATTCTGTCATTAAACTGTATATTATTTCTTTGGCTTTACAAATAAAAGCAAAGTTGTCTTCCATTTTTTCTGTTAGTTTGAATCCCAATCTTTTTTCTTTCAGTACAATTTTTGGGTTCAAATTACTCAATTTAAGTAACTAATAGACTTAAGGAAAGTGATTTGATCACAAAACAAAGAAGGGTTAAAAACCTACGATATTGTCACTTGAGAAACAATACTACCTATTAAAGTAAGCCTAAATGCTTCAAAATCCCACAAGAATATAATATCCTATTTAGGATGAAAAATTTTTGTTCAGAGATTTCTGAAATTTTATCCACACACTTCTCAATGGGGCAGTTGCAAGGGTCTGAAATTTTGTGATTTTTATAAAGAGAATTATAGTATTTGATGAGCTGAGAACAATGGTGCCTTTGGTTTTTTCCGCAGAGTTCCAGTTTTGGAGATACACGCGTGTAAAGTTGCAACAAATCGTATGCGTAGTAACGTCACTACACGGAATTCTCATTGAAACAATGAATTTTGGGTCAAAATCTCGTCTCCGAAACAATGGGACTTAATTAGAAACCAAAGGCATCTTTGTTCTCAGCTCACCAAACACTTTTATTTTCTTTATAAAAAACATAACATTTCAGACCTTTGCAACTGCCCCTTTCTTCTAAGAAGGACATTTTTGAGCTCTGGTTGATAAGTACATATCTTTATCGACAGTAAAGGAGTCATATTTTGTGGTTACTTGTAAAAAAAAAAATTTAAAAATTAAGTAATCAATGGAAACAAATTGAAAGAGCATTGAAATTTTTTTGTTCGAATGTTGCCAGTTCTAAAGTGCTGTTTAAAAAATACATTTTAAACATGAACCCTTCCACCAATCAGCTACAGTCATTGTTCCTAGAGTGACATAATGTACACAAAACTAAATGAAGCACAAATTTATTTATGTATTTAAATAAATAGTTAATAAACTGATATGAGATCTAAATCTGAGTCATAGAAAAAAAAAAGAAGAAAAAAACTAAAAAGATAACGATAAACGTTTAAAATTTTTGTTGAAAATTGAATGAGTTTCTTGAGAGTTATCTCAAGCAGAATCAGATAAAATTTTAAAAGGCATAAAATTTTACAGAAGTGAGCAAGCCAGTTATCGCTTTTGTACAATCACTGGAAAGAAATGAAAGAGAGTACGTAAATTATAAGCCAAAATTACTTCAGTAAAAATGAGTACCTACATAAAAAGAAATAACATAGAAAATACAATAGACACTGAAGGATATTCAGAATAAGTACCTACTAAGGATAAAATGGGATTAAAACGCAACAAATGCAACACAGACATAAATTATAAAGCTCTAATACATATGATGATTTAAAAAAAAAAAAAAAAAATTGACAAGTGTTTTTAATGTAAGAACTTTGACAGCTCTTGAGACAGTTGTTCAAAAACATTAAGGAAAAGAGAGATTAGTAAGAGCTTTAACGGTCAGACTGTGTTGCATTAGTTCAAGTTTTATAGAGTCCCTGAAGCTACTTAGATGATAGCAACAATTAAGGACTCAGCACAAAGTAAGGTGAATTTCAATTTCTAACATTTTGAAAAAAAAAAACACTGTAGAAATGTTTGGAGCATTTCCTGTAGATACTTTCATGGAAGGTATCTTCCATAGTATATTTACCATTTGATATCTCCCATAACAATAGTATGCTATAAAAAACCAGCTGTTAAAACCTGAGGACTTGATCCTTAAGCATTATTACAACTCAAGGCACAATAACATTGATGTCCAAAAGCTAACTTTAAAAAAACTTGAACCATCAACCATTCTGCGATCAAACTTTTTAAAATGCCTGCTTCTCACCATTAAAAATCATGTTGAAGCCTCTGACCTTAATTCCTTTTGGCAATGTCTGGATCTTATGCTCTTAAAAAAGGCATTTTATGGTATACCATAGTATCTCTGAATATGCAGATCCAATTAGTGCGTAACTTGTGCAGAGTTTAAAAATTGTGTAAAATTGTCTGTACAAAGAATTTTATTAATGACTAGCACCACGGCCACCAAAAGTGGCTCCAATATACCATTTTATAAAACAGATACATAAATAAATAAATGTATCTATTAAACACTCAAAACACTTCAAATAGATATTTTTTGTTTTTTTGAGGCTATGAAAATTAAGAAACTCCCTTCCATTGGCAGAGTCTTTAATTATGATCAGGAACAAGAAAAGACCTAGTTCTAAGACAAAATTATAATCTTCGGCAAAAATATGGAATACATATTTTCCACCACCTGAGCATGAGTAATACTGGGTGCTTTCTTCATAGATATGTTTACAAATAAAAAGTTGTTACATTATGAGATTCACTAACCAGATAAGGCAAGAGTAATAGCGTTTTGAAAAACAGTACAACGCATGAAATATAGAGATTCAAAGCCGACCGACCCTGGTCAAAACAGGAATCGAGAAGAGAAAGAATATAATCTGCAGCAGTTTTGAATTTCATTTGTTTTATCAATGTAAAAATGAAAGTTTCAAACAAATGAAACCAAGCTAGGACCCTGTTTAGTGTTTACTTGGACAAGGCTTCAAAAGTTGTACATGAAAAAAAAAAACTACAGAAGAAAAAAAAGAGCTTTCAAAAAGTTCTACGAACGTTCACTCACTCCATGGATCCCAAAAACATGACTTACATCATAAAAATTCAATATTACAAAATAAATAACACAGTATTTGTAAATATAATTCAACCAAGCGGTTGGTTTAATTTGGTAATTTAACTGACTCTGTATATCATCAAGATTTTAGACTTGCTTCTTGGGGTAGTAAAATTATTCAATACAATTCAAAATGGTTCTTGCTTTTTTCAATTCATGTTTTCTTTTCAAACTTTTCAAAAAGAAAACAAATATTATGTGGCTGTAGAATTACCCACTTGGATACTAGCCTGAAATTCAGAGTCACATAATCAATAGAACTCATGACTCGTCACTTCGAACATTCAAAACTACTTAGTAACTTTCTGAATATCAGAAAGCTGCATAAAATAAAAACTTAAGAGAAAAAAAAAAAATCTGTGACAAACACATAGACAGAATGGGGTCTAAAATTACATTTAAAACAAGGAATCATCACCTTCTAAAATAATAATATAATTCAAACAAATTATAAAACAATACTCAGGATAGAAATACTAGATGATGAACAGTTTTGCAGCAGACTAAGCAACAACAGGCAACTATCAAAACTTAGCAATGGTAATTTCTGCTTTTTTTTTCAATTTCCATTGATGAAGTTTCCCTTCTTTTTAAGTCCTAGAGCTAATTTATACCCCAATTCGGGTCTTCTGTCTCTACCTTCTACCATGGCTTTAACCTGACTTGAATTCACTAGCACACCATTACCATCGATCACAGATTTCCGCGTCGCTTCGATATCACTCATATCTACACCACGACAACAATCTTCTATTAGTACAGTGCGGTAGCCAATTTGTTGCGCATCAAAGGCTGTGGCACCGACACAAACATCGTAAGCAAGACCACAGACATAAACATCAGTCGCTTTAAACTTTTGTAGTTGAGACATTAGCGTCGTTTGGGTCATTTTTTTGTTGTCCCAAAATACTGAATATGAATCCACTTCAGGATTCGTGCCCTTGTAAATTTTTACCGCATTATCCACTACTTTCAGATCTTTGTGAAGCTCGGCACCCCAGGAGTCCTGGACGCAGTGGCGTGGCCATAATCTTTGTTTCATCAAAGGAGGTCCTTCAAACACTACCGTGTCATAAACTTTTGCATCCGTAGCACTTATCCCACTCGATGGATGTAGTTTTCGGTGAGGTAAATTGTCAATGAAGGAAACATGGTCGCTAGGATGCCAATCTAACGAATAAAATACAGCGTCAAAGGGCACGGTATCAAGTAATTTATTAATTGGTTCAATAACCTCACTTCCGTTCTGCTGCGCTACACAATGACTGATGTCTAGCGTCCCCGAAATGAAATCATTCTGAACATCGACAATTAAGAAAGCATTCACGGGATGAACTATGATTTTGATCCAGTTATTCCAACAAAATGTGAATTCGTCTCGGTCGATGAAACCATCTTCGTTATGATCAAATATCGCAAAGACTTCCTCCAATTGATCTTTCGTCAGACTGTAAATTTGTCCTCTGTCATTGCGGAAGAGAGCACGACAAACTGAGGTGAATTCCGTCAAATCCAAGCATCCGTCGCCGTCTTTATCGAATGCAGAAAAACATGCATCCATATCAGTTTCTCCAAAGACATCAGAAGCATCTAGTTCGTGAAACATTTGAACATTCTCTATACACACGATTTAGGGTTGAAATAAAAAGGATTTGATGGGGATAAATAAGGGAAGTAAAGGAAAATATCGTTTACAAACCCTAAACTAACTGCACATTTAAAAAAAAAAAAAATTAAACTGTAGAGTGTTTGATAAGGAGCGGTGAGTGAAAACCCCGAAAAGTGAAAACTGAAAACAGTGAAAACGGTAAAACACACAGAGGACGAACTGAAAATTGTAAACAAGGGATGTAAACAAACAGTGGACGGAGCAACGGTAACCACACGAACTTACATCATCAACTAAAGCATGGCGCTTGGCGCGATTCGCGAAACCCCGAACGCGATAGATACCCGACTCCGAGAGGCGAGTAGCGACTAGGATCGACTTGACTGACTCTGGCTTTGGCACTGATGATAGCAATTTTCGAACGCTCGTCCGACCCGCCCGCGCCGACAGCACGCTACAACTACGATCATCTAGCACGAAAGTTTTGGATCAATTACAAAAAGTTCGACATGATTCAACAACTTTAGCTACAACTTTGATAGCAGCTGATAGCTGCCAATGTACTCCCACCAACATTAAATTTAATATTTGCGCGTTTAAATCCGAGCCCTGGCCGTAACTCACTCAATTTTACTACGGCTCGAGGCTTTTAAATTACTCCAGCTGAAAGGCTCGAACAGACAAAGTCATAATTTACGTAAAAACAGATGAAAGGCGGAGGGTAAAAGATTACACGGCTGTACAAAAAGCTTGTCGGAGAGGGCTGATTCAGGGCCCAACAATTTATAATACTTCTAACAAAGTGAGTGCATCAGTGCAGCTGGAAATTTTTTTGATATTTTTTATAAATAAAGCAATTTTTTTCCTTTGCGTTTTTTAAAAAAAAAAAAAATTATTGGATTTTAGCGCGACCGCCACAACTTTCACTCTCAACAGCTATATACGCCTCAAATTAGTTGTTATAATGGAAAGTCCCCACGATGGAAAGAAAATACGATAGAGCAGGGGGGGGGGGGGGGGGAGAAAACTTATCATTGAAACAACTGGTATTTCTCCACCACGTTTAATCCTGAGTTCAAATGCGCTGGTCAGAAAATACAAGGAGGGGGGAGCGGAATATATTGAAACAGAGAGAGAGGGGGTGCACTAAAAACTTTCATCCAAAGCTCCTTCAATGCCTGAGGATACTGCATTATTACAAGTAAGCATCAAAAACGGCATAATAATGTCTCCGCGACATGCACCATCCATCAGTGTTAATTTTACTAATTATCAGTGTTTTAGAATAATTCTACACCTACAATTTCACTTCATTATCGCTATCTGATGTATTTTGAGACGCTGATTTCAAAAATGCTATCAGTTTTCATTGAACTGGCCTAGATTTTATGTAAATTTGAAATTACGTCTTCATAGTAAAAAATTCGAAATTCTGGACATGAGTTTTGAGTTAAAACAAAGACCAGTAGCGGCTCGTGCAATTTCACAACCATGCTAATTTTCCATTTAATCCTATGCAAAAGTATCGATATCTTGGGGGTGCAATTGCACCTCTTGAAGATCGATTGCTTTACATAGGTTTAAATGGAGAGAAGACGTTGTTGCCAGATTGCACGCGCCGCCACTGACAAAGACCAAATTTGAAATCAGCGGGACAAAATAATTCATGGACGACTCCGCCAGAACGGTGACAAAGAGGTATCTCATGATGAGAAAACCTGGTTTTACGTTCATTTTTACACGTTTTACGGACACACTATGTCGTTAAGGCTTAAAAATCCATTATTACATGTCAGTAGGAATATTTGCAGGGCCCCGGCCGCTGCCGCACACCTCTGAGGGTCCAGGGGCAAGACGCACTTCAAAGCTCCCCTAAAATTGGGGCAGGTCACAGGGGATGTGCGGAGTCACGAGGACCCTCTTGCTCTTCCGAGGCACCGCAAATGTAATTTTAAAATGGATAAACAGACTTTCGAACAGACCTGTCGTTTTGGTGGGCTGTAAATCGCTGACAAGGTGCAAGGCTCTCAAAACATCCCCTCTGCTCTTCCGGATCACCACCAATGTTATTTTAAATGGGAAGACAGACATACGAGCAGACCTGTCGTTTGGTGGGCTTTAAATCACTGACAAGGCGCAGGGCTCTCAAAACGTCCCCTCTGCTCTTCCGGGGTACTGCCAATGTAATTTTAAATGGGCAGACAGACTTACGAGCAGACCTGTCTTTTTGGTGGGCTTTTATTCGCTGACAAGGCGCAGAGCTCTCAAAACGTCCCCTCTGCTTTTCTGGGGCCCTGCCAATGTAATTTTAAATGAGAAGACAGACTCACGAGCAGACCTGTCGTTTGGTGGGCTTTAACTCGCTGACAAGGCGCAGGGCTCTCAAAACGTCCCCTCTGCTCTTCCGGGGCACCGACCATGTTATTTTAAATGGGAAAACAGACATACGAGCAGACCTGTCTTTTAGGTGGCCTTTTATTCGCTGACAAGGCGCAGAGCTCTCAAAACGTCCCCTCTGCTCTTCTGGGGCCCTGTCAATGTAATTTTAAATGAGAAGACAGACTCACGAGCAGACCTGTCGTTTGGTGGGCTTTAACTCGCTGACAAGGCGCAGGGCTCTCAAAACGTCCCCTCTGCTCTTCCAGAGCACCGACCACGTTATTTTAAATAGGAAAACACACTTACGAGCAGACCTGTCGTTTTGGTGGGCTTTTTAATCGCTGACAAGGCCCAGGGCTCTCAAAACGTCACCTCTGCTCTTCCAAGGCACCGACCATGTTATTTCAAATACGAAAACAGACTTACGAGCAGACCTGTCTTTTTGGTGGGCTGTAAATCGCTGACAAGGCGCAGGGCTCTCAAAACGTCCCCTCTGCTCTTCCGGGGCACTGCCAATGTAATTTTAAATGGGAAGACAGACATACGAGCAGACCTGTCGTTTGGTGGGCTTTAAATCGCTGACAAGGCGCAGAGCTCTCAAAACGTCCCCTCTGCTCTTCCGGGGCACCGACCATGTTATTTTAAATGGGAAAACAGACTTACGAGCAGACCTGTCGTTTTGGTGGGCTTTTTAATCGCTGACAAGGCACAGGGCTCTCAAAACGTCTCCTCTGCTCTTTCAAGGCACCGACCATGTTATTTTAAATACGAAAACAGACTTACGAGCAGACCTTTTCTTTTTTGGGGGGCTGTAAATCGCTGACAAGGCGCAGGGCTCTCAAAACGTCCCCTCTGCTCTTCCGGGGCACTGCCAATGTAATTTTAAATGGGAAGACAGACATACGAGCAGACCTGTCGTTTGGTGGGCTTTAAATCGCTGACAAGGCGCAGAGCTCTCAAAACGTCTCCTCTGCTCTCCCAAGGCACCGACCATGTTATTTTAAATGGGAAAACAGACTTACGAGCAGACCTGTCGTTTTGGTAGGCTGTAAATCGCTAACAAGGCGCAGGGCTCTCAAAACTTCTCCACTGCTCTTCCGGGGCGCCGCCAATGTTATTCTAAATGGGAAATCAGACTTAGGAGCAGACCTGTCGTTTTAGTGGGCTATAAATCGCTGACAAGGTGCAAGGCTCTCAAAACATCCCCTCTGACCTTCCGGGGCTCTGCCAATGTAATTTTAAATGGGCAGACAGACTTACGAGCAGACCTGTCTTTTTGATGGGCTTTTATTCGCTGACAAGGCGCAGAACTATCAAAACGTCCCCTCTGCTCTTCTGGGGCCCTGCCAATGTAATTTTAAATGAGAAGACAGACTCACAAGCAGACCTGTCGTTTGGTGGGCTTTAACTCGCTGACAAGGCGCAGAGCTCTCAAAACGGCTCCTCTGCTCTTCCGGGGCACCGCCAATGTTATTTTAAAATGGGAAAATAGCTTTACGAGCAGACCTGTGGTTTTGGTGGGCTTTTTAATCGCTGACAAGGCGCAGGGCTCTCAAAACGTCTCCTCTGCTCTTCCAAGGCACCGACCATGTTATTTTATATGGGAAAACAGACTTACGAGCAGACCTGTCGTTTTGGTGGGCTGTAAATCTCTGACAAGGCGCAGGGCTCTCAAAACGTCCCCTCTGCTCTTCCGGGGCACTGCCAATGTAATTTTAAATGGGAAGACAGACTTACGAGCAGAACTGTCGTTTTGGTGGGCTTCAAATCGCCGACAAGGCGCAGGGCTCTCAAAACTTCTCCAGTGTTCTTCCGGGGCGCCGCCAATGTTATTCTAAATGGGCAAACAGACTTACGAGCAGACCTGTCGTTTTGGTGGGCTGTAAATCGCTGGCAAGGCGCAGGGCTCTCCTAACGTCCCCTCTGATCTTCCGGGGCATAGCCAATGTAATTTTAAATTTTGAAGACAGACATACGAGCAGACATATCGTTTGGTGGGCTTTAAATCGTTGACAAGGCGCAGAGCTCTCAAAACGTCTCCTCTGCTCTTCCAAGGCATCGACCATGTTATTCTAAATGGGAAAACAGACTTACGAGCAGACTTGTCGTTTTGTTTGGCTTTTAATCGCCGACAAGGCGCAGGGCTCTCAAAACGGTTCCTCTGCTCTTCCGGGAATAGTTACACGAGTGTAATTTTTGTATTTCGTGAACTTGTTCTGCTCCAGCAGCGTGCTCATTTAAGGCAAAATTTTTGTTATTCCTTAATTAATCAATTGATGGAATCAGAGCAGGAAAAAAAGAACTAATCTTGATTAATATGTTTATTTTTTCGAAAATTTAATCAATGTCTCCCCAATTTATTTGCTTTTGAGCCCCTTGGGATATGTTACTTATTGTTAGATACGAACTCTGATCTAATGCATTCGGAACTTTCTGTAAGAATCATATTTCATCCAATATTATCGATTCAGTAGGTACACGCAACACTTTGACACTGACTTTTGAGTAACTATAATGTACACTAAACGCAAAAGTTTTGACTGTAAAGAATTTGAGATAGGTAAGAAGTGAAAATCCTCGTTGTATCAAAGCAACGTTCTACGCTCCGAGTGCATCATTCTTGACTGGTCAGTGGTCAGGACTTTTTTTTTGCATTTTCTAGTACATATACCTACGTCATGTCATCCGCCAAAAAAAGACAACTAAAAACATAAAACAAGAAAAACAAGTTTCAAAGCATAGACATACAATTCTCTCGATACATGCGTAAAGAACCAATCAGCAGATGACCTTCATAAAAAGTAAATAAAACAAAGTAAGATCAAAATCGTGAGCTATCGGGTGGTAGCAGAAAAAAAAATGAATGTAACCAATTTCTTTCCGCTATACTCTGTTCAGGATAATTTGAAACTTGGCGAGTCAGGTAGAAACGCACTACTTTGCAACGCGGCACCCATTGAGACGATGATTTCGGGTGGCATCGCCAGAGTTGTGCCGGTGAAATTTCACGTTTTGAAAAATATGAAATTTCACGTGAAATTTCAATGAAATTTCAAGAGGTGTTTTAAATTTCAAAAAATTGAAATTTACTGTTTTAAGGCCGAATTGACCATGCGGAGTTTTTGATACTATCTGAATACTATTTATAACAGTTTCTTCTCATTTGTAGAGGCTTGTTCAGTGTATTTGGGGTGGTAGTGGCCGGAGTGACCCCCCTGAGTCTGAATCAGTGTGTATGTGATATATCTTACAGTTTTTTTGTTTTTTTTTTATCTCTCTCTCCCTGGTTTTTTTTCTTGCTAATTGAGCTAATGAATAACGGTTTGGACCATTCTTTATAATTTTCAATGAATTTTCTTTTTTTGGGGGTCGAAAACCCCCCGGTCTCCCTAGGGGGCCCCCAGGGGGACTATCTCAAAAATTTCAAATGGTAACTCCTACCTTGTGATACATCCTTTGGAAGAGCGTAAAATTCTAAGAATTTTGGCGCAAACCGGAAGTTGATATCGTTTTTCGTTTTCGATACATCGAATTTCAAAGTTCGATTTGAACACATTTTCAAAAAATCATTGCTCCACTTTGGAAAGTCAGAAATATAAAAATATGGGTCCAAAATATTCAAAAAAGCAAGCCCTTTTCAGATAACGAAATGGTTTTGACAAAAAATTAGTCCAAAATTGATTTTTGAGCCCCCAAATTTTTTTTTAAAATTTTGCCCCTAAAAAGGGCTTTCTCAAAAAATCCCTTGCGCGACCCTTATTGAATAATACGTCCTCTTTTTAGGGGCAAAATTTTTAAAAAAATTTGGGAGGGCTCAAAAATCAATTTTGGGCTAATTTTATGTCAAACCATTTCGTTATCTGAAAAGGGCTTGCTTTTTTGAGTATTTTGGACCCATAGTTTTTTATAATTCCGGCTTTCCAAAGTGGAGTAATGATTTTTTGAAATTGGGTCCAAATCGAACTTTGAAATTCGATGTATCAAAAACGAAAAACGATATCAACTTTCGGTTTGCGCCAAAAGTCTTAGAATTTTACGCCCTTTCAAAAAATGTATCACAAGACCATTTGAAATTTTTGAGATACCTCCCCTGGGGGCCCTTCTAGAGGGGTTGGGGGGGATTTTGGCCCCCAAAAAAAGAAAATCCATTGAAAATTATGAAAAACGGTCCAAACCGCAAGTATCCAATTTGAGATACTAAATCCCTCAAACTTAGTTTCACATATACCTTCGTCCAGTTTTTTTTGTGAAATAATCGGAGGACTCCAAAGATTACATACAGGTTTACTCTGCCTTCACTTCTGCTAGAAAGTTCAAAGTCGTTCAATTGTGGTTCGTGGTTGTAGAAAGAAGATCTAAGTTGTTAGTTTTCTCTGTGATAGTCCTTTTGTTACGTGAATCCCATTAATTTAGGTATTTTTCATAAATTTCAAAAGTTTCATGAAATTTCATGTGAAATTTCACGTGAAATTTCAAAACTTTAAATTTCATGAAAAATACCAACTCTGGGCATCGCTCATTCGGGGTTTGTCCCACTCCACCCGCCGCCGTGATGGAAGAATACCGAGAAACGGCAGACTATGAATTTTATCTGTGCAAAAGTCAAATTACAAACGGTCAGAGATACGATGAAATGGATGAAATTTTTGCCCTAGAGGGCCGTAACTCGACGAAAGTAGTCGGATAACATATGTTTCCACTCTCGAGGATTTATTTTGTTAAAAAAAATTAAATAAAATAAACAAAGCCTTACTTCAAATGTTCCTACTTTTTTTTTCGAGAGTGGTAAGATATGTGTTCCGGCTACTTTCGACGAGTTACGGCCCTTTAGGGCAAAAATTTCACCCATTTCATCGTATCTCTGACCGTTTGTAATTTGACTTTTGCACAGATAAAATTCATAGTCTGCCGTTTCTCGGTATTCTTCCATCACGGCGGTGGGTGGAGTGGGAGTGGGACAAACCCCGAATGAGCTATGCCACCCGAAATCATCGTCTCAATGGGTGCCGCGTTGCAAAGTAGTGCGTTTCTACCTGACTCGCCAAGTTTCAAATTATCCTGAACAGAGTATAGAAATTTTGCGTCACGAAATTAGAGATCTAGTGCGGGAACCGGAAAAATAGGCTGGTGCTGGTCGGATGCGCAGAACCCGGCAAATGGATGGGGGGACATTTTATCCGTTTGAGCCTAACGAACAGACTCTAGAAACTTGCTGGAGCGCCAACCCATTTTCAATGGTGTCAAGTTGACGAAAGTCTGAAAGGTCACGCTAGCGACGATAGAGACTGTATATGTATACCTACATGAGTGAAAATCGCACGTATACGAGTAATAGTATTGCGCGAGAGTTGCTCAAGGAAGCGTAAACGTAAACCACTACTATACTAACAGCGATGCCACATTTTGTGAAAAATATACAGATTTTCCCATAGGACTAGATGTAAAATGTACATATTTTTTTTTTCTTGCCAAATCTGGCGGCACTTACTCGCAGCACCAAGAGGATCAATGAACGCGGCTTTACCAATAATGGGTCTGTTGCATACTTTTGCTACAACAATATAGAACCTTGATTCTTTTGTAAAATTTGGCGAAAATAACGATGCACACATTAAAAACGTTCAAAATCCACTCATAAACTCAGGAAATCACTTCAATTTCAAACAGCCCGCGCTACACTAGACACTATTTGCACCGGTATACTACTACATAGACGGAACCACCGTGCGTGCATAAGTAAACGACATCGTAACTACAAAATGATGGAATTCCCTTCTAAATACATGAGCTATTGGCTGCATTTGCTGTCTGGTAGTCTGGTCTTTTCGGTTTATCAAAGATTACAAAATAATATAAGAAATGTACGCTTCTAAACGAAACATTCCAATGTTTGTAAGTTCTGTTCATGTTTACATCGACGAGATGGTTCCAGCTATGTAGTTATACGTCGGTGATATAGTGTCTAGTGTAGCGCGGGTTGTTTGAAATGGAAGGTATTTTCTGAGTTAATGAGTGGATTTTGAAAGTTTTTAATATGCACATAGTTATTTTCGTAGAATTTTACGGTAGAAACAATGAGTTATATTGATGTAACAAAAGTACGCAACAGACCCATTTTAACTTTTATAATGACTGGTGAAGCTGTTGTGCATTTTTGATTTAGGTAAGCGATTTAATGGTCGACTCAGCTGGTGTAAAAACCTCAAAATATAGGTAACGATGGCAGCACTAAAAACTTCCGAAATCCACTCCTAAACTCAATAAGCACTTTCATTTGCACGAGTGTAATGGTGGCATAGGGCAGTAATAATGGGAGATTCTATCTTAATTTATCTCCTAAATCTTAATTCGATCGCATCGATCGCAAGAACCTGCTGCTGCTTTGAGACAGTAACTTGTTACGATGTTACGGGCTACGGCAGAGGCATGCAGAGGCATTCCTTTCACTCCTTCAATTCACGGCTTATGCAAAACCAGTGCAGTCATGTAGGAACAGTTATCTCACAACACCTCCTTTTATTCCCGGCGCGGCGCTTTTGAAGAGCAAGTAAGTAAGTACACGTGCCAGGTTAGGTTAGGCTATACACTTCTTGTCCCCATTTCCACTGTTCCAACATTATTTTCACTGTACTTACCTACATTTCTTTTATTGTGTTATTGTGTATCAGTTTTTGCATTACAGTCGTTCCTTTTTGACTTGTTCAGTCCGTGTCTCGCGTACAAAATGCTTTATGCTGTTCACAGAAAGTGTGCGCTGATTAGGTACCTAGCTTTACTTCATCCGCTCAGAGAAGATTACATTTTCCTGTGATGTAGCATATCTATGTACAGGGTGTCCCAGACCACCCGTGTAGGTACTTTTTCTCAAAAACGGCTGGGAGTAGAGAGCTGAAACAAAAAAGTCAGATTGGGAAATGACCCCAAAGAATTCAATGAAAATATTTTCAAAGCCCCCCGAGGCTCCCCAGGGGGGTTTTGGGGGGGTTCGAAACACATTTTTCCATTTTTGGCGGGAAAAAGCCAAAGAAATGTAGGTAAGTACAGTGAAAATAATGTTGGAACAGTGGAAATGGGGACAAGAAGTGTATAGCCAAAAATAAGTTCAGATTCTGAAAGAGCAACTCATTGCCGACATTTTTACTCCGGTAACTTTTCCCAGAAAACCCCAATTTTTGGGGTTATGGGCCCTTTTGGGGGGAAATTTTCATTCGGCCACTGTGACCACACTATTCAATATTTTTCAAAAAACTGAAATCCATCTGAAAGAAGAGATAAAGGCCTTTCGATTGATGTGCCACATAATACTTAAAAGTGAAAAATTAAGGCCCCCACGTAGATTCCAAAATTTGGGGGTCTTTGGGTCCCCCCACGTAAAAAAAGTCAAATAGCAAGGTATGGCTTGTGATACGTCGATCGAAAGTCCTCAAAGAGTAGAATAAGATGACGCAATTCAAAATTGTCTACAATCATTACTTTCAAAATGGCGGCCATTTGAAAATTTTGGGTGTTCAAAGGAAAGTCCTGGGAAAGGAGTCCAAAGATGAACGATGCATAGATTAAAAGGCCTTAAAAAAAGCAAACGAATGGCGCAAACCGCAAATCAATCCGCCTCTTCAATCAAAAGTTATGACCGATTGAAACTTAAAGGGCTCAATAAGGCCTATTTAAGGCTGCTTAAATTTCAATCGGTCATAACTTTTGATTGAAGAGGCGGATTGATTTGCGGTTTGCGCCATTCGTTTGCTTTTTTTAAGGCCTTTTAATCTATGCATCGTTCATCTTTGGACACCTTTCCCAGGACTTTCCTTTGAACACCCAAAATTTTCAAATGGCCGCCATTTTGAAAGTAATGATTGTAGACGATTTTGAATTGCGTCATCTTATTCTACTCTTTGAGGGCTTTCGATCGACGTATCACAAGCCATACCTTGCTATTTGACTTTTTTTACGTGGGGGGACCCAAAGACCCCCAAATTTTGGAATCTACGTGGGGGCCTTAATTTTTCACTTTTAAGTATTATGTGGCACATCAATCGAAAGGCCTTTATCTCTTCTTTCAGATGGATTTCAGTTTTTTGAAAAATATTGAATAGTGTGGTCACAGTGGCCGAATGAAAATTTCCCCCCAAAAGGGCCCATAACCCCAAAAATTGGGGTTTTCTGGGAAAAGTTACCGGAGTAAAAATGTCGGCAATGAGTTGTTCTTTCAGAATCTGAACTTATTTTTGTACCTTTTATAGGCTTTTTCCCGCCAAAAATGGAAAAATGTGTTTCGAACCCCCCCAAACCCCCCTGGGGGGCCTCGGGGGGCTTTGAAAATATTTTCATTGAATTCTTTGGGGTCATTTCCCTATCTGACTTTTTTGTTTCAGCTCTCTACTCCCAGCCGTTTTTGAGAAAAAGAACCTACACGGGTGGTCTGGGACACCCTGTATACATATTGATAAGTAAGTACTGCTATACATAATTTTTTCTGCACCGAAACAATTAAGGGATGCAGTGGCGCACTCACGATTTGGGGGGGGGGGGGGTTAAAATAGTCAGAGATTCTCGACCAATTTTTCTAGCATCACAAAATTCAGAGTGCGGCGTTTATTTATAGACCAGCCCGGAAATTTACTCTCAGTTTGCGGGGGGGGGGAGTAGCCGCCCCCCGGGGGTGCGCCATTGCCTTCTTGTGACCCCTCTATCGATTCAGCTTGGCAAATGGAATTCGATCACCCTCAAGGGTTTCCATTTCTTTTGCAACTGTGGCTCTTTCCCTCATTGCAACTCATGACTCATGGTATGGGCAAAAAGGTGATGTCTCCAAAGCCCCCCTTGTGACCCCTCTATCGATTCAGCTTGGCAAACGGAGTCCATCGCCCTCAAGGGTTTCCATATCTTTGGCAACTGTGGCTCTTTCACTCATTGCAACTTACGACTCATCATATCGGCAGAAAGCTGATGTCTCGAAAACATCCCTTGCAAATGCGCATCCAGGGTTGAGGGGGGCTTTAAATGTCAAAGCTTTCTGATCAATTTTTTTAGCATCACAATAAAATTCAGAGTGCGGCGTTTATTTATAGATCAGCCTGGAAATTAACTCTCGGTTGGGGGGGGGGGGGATTTAGCTCGGTACCTCTCCCCCTTGGATGCGCCACTGAAGGGATGAATTCCAAACGGTAACCTTTAGTCGACAAAGCAAATCTTTGCAGCCAACTGAATCTCGCTGAAAACGCGAAGAAATGTATGGACCCTATCAGCACTCACTTCCTGCAAACCACTTTGTGCGCGAGACCGAATGCGTTCAGGGTCCGATGTATAAAAATTAGGTGTAAAAAAATTATGTACGGTCCGCCCGCGCCGCGCCGCACTATGGATCCAAATCGAGTCCTAGGTGGTCAAAAATACAAAGACATAAAATAGGTATCACAGGAACTAAGGTTCTATCTAATAATTTTCTCCGATGGATACGTGATAATCCAACGGTAAATACCTTGATAAATAAACCCCCTAAAATCATCTATAGTAGCTAGAATAGTTTTTTTCCGACTTTTAACCGATCGATTTTTGACCGCCTAGGATTTGATTTGGGGCCATAGTGCGCCGCGCCGCGCCGGTCGCTTTCACAGCCAAAAAACCCCTTCAAACAGATAGGTATGCAACTTACTCGGATCACTACAGACGACGGCACGTGAATCGTAAGATTTGTAATTTGTATGTATGTAGTACATACATTGGTTAAAACGGCATGATCGGCAAGATTAACTGCGACATATCGGCGTATTGCAGGTGTGATAGATTTAATGAGGTAGGTACTCAAATCACGCATGAGGCATCAACTATGTAATGTGAGATTCGTCTCTGAATTTTGTAATGTCGGTAATTTTAACAAACAAAAAACGTCGACCACGTTTATAAAAGCGCTCATCAGATTAAACCCCCCCCCCCCGGGGGGGGGGGGGGGGAGAATTTACATTTTTTTTGGTTGACTGCATTATGCACTATACAGGGTGTAACTTAACTCCAGGAACAAACTTCTGCCCCGTAGAATTGAGGTCGAAATAAAGACTTTTGCTTCCTATTAATATGGGTCCAAAATGACTTCCTTTTGAGATACAGCCCCCCCAAAGATGTAAAAAATGTATGGTTTTTTTGGAATAGCAACCACAGTTGTAAATCAAATGTCAAGAAAATTGCTTCCAAACGTAATTTTGCGTGTAAAATCCATTAATGGCCTCGAGAAATTTAGAACTTAAATCTGATTGTACTTTCCAGGCAATCCTGTACCTTTAACTTAGCACAAATGTTACGTTTAGGAATAAAAATTTGAAAAAAATTACGATGGTCAGATGGGAAATACTCTTGGAAAGATTTTTAGTCTCCTTGCATTTTTTCGATACAACGCATTTTAAGCAAGGTAATTGCTACGCAAAGTGGCAAAAGTCATACCTATGCATCAAAATTTCGCTGAGGGTTACTTTTACCAATTCCTCAGAGGGGCTTTTTTGTTTTTTCGAAATGTTAAATTGTACGCAAGTTATGGGTGATAAAAGATTTCCATTGAAATCAATGGCAAAAAGGGAAGACGTAGGGAAAAATTAGAATGTTTCAAATATAGCTGTTAGAATGTTGAAAATTGGCAAAAACATTCTACAACCAGCCTAATAGAAAAGTATTCCCTTAACCCTTTATGGACCAAGCCCGAGTAAACTCGATTTTCCCTCTAAGTCTATTTCACATTGTTTCATTCTTCATACCGGATAAACTCAATTATCGATGTTTAACACTTACAAGATAAGGCTCCGTTCGGGCTCCTTCAATTCGTCATATAGGCAATTCCAACTCCCCCGAGTACGAACAGTTAACTACCTTCTCCACGTACACGGAGAAGTGGCGTTCTTTTGAACTAACCTGGTCTGTAACGAGTTGAGGGGGGTCTGGGGGTCTCCCCCAGAATATTATAGGGGGTGTCAGGGTCTCCCCAAGAATATTATAGGGGTGTCTGGGGATTTCCTCCAGAAAATTGGAGGGGGGTCTGAAGGGGTCCCCCTCAGAATAATTTTGATGTGAGAAAGTGTTCGTGGGGTACTTCCTACAGTTTATTTAACTTGGGTGGGAGGAGGCGAAGGAGGAGGAGGGGTAGGAGGAGAGAGAGATTATAAAAAATCGTCAGATTTCCACAAAGAAAGGTTAATTTGCCAGAACTAATTAATAATTAAATAAGACCGGAAATATTTGGCATTTTCTATTTATTAAACACAAGAGAGTTAAAATGGATACAATAATAAATAACTTAAAAATAAATAATAAATACAAATAACTTAAATTCTTAGAGAAAATAGCCTGGCCAGACTTTGGCCTTTCAGGCACAAGTGTAGGGGTGTTGAGAGGGATGAGAATTGAAATCATAAGTATTTAAAAAAAATGCACACGGGTTTCTCCTTGACCCTCAGATCATAATATTAATAATTGAAAAAATACAAGTAAAAAAGCGTTTGGTGTACGGCCAAACCATTTTTAAAAAAACACAACTTTAATAAATTCATAAAATTAAATAGATAAATACAAAGCCTGGACAAGATTAAAGAGAGGCATGGTTCAGGGAAACTGCAAGGTGGGATTGTTTCAAAGGTCAGTTTCAGAAAATTACTTGGACTTAAAATTCAGTTAGGTAAGTACAGGTTGTCCCAAAAAAGAATGGACTTGTACAGCTCTACGGATTTTATGAAAACATCAGCTTCAAACCGCCAATAGAGAAACCTCGTTGGTCAAGAGCAGAGAGAAGCTAATGTTCTCAATCATGATTTGACAGCTCTATTCATGAAAACATCAGCTTCAAACCGCCGGGGGAAAAAAATGTTTTGTAATTAATTTTTGTTTGTTTTAAATTCATTCCTACAAGTTTTAAAAATGGAGATCAAATGATTTGAAGTTTTTTGTTTCAATTTTTTTCTACATGGAAAGTAAAACGACTTGCTTAATAGTTTACAAGCATAAACTTTAAAGGGACAGAATTCCCATCAACTGACTTCAAAAGAAACGGGAGTTCCGAAAAAGTAATTAAAGCCAACAATGATGACTAAAATAGTTTCGGTACTTACAACTGGTCACAACAGTTCAACTTGAAATATTGCAGTTTAAGAAATACCTGCTCAAAAGCAGAAAATGAAATCGATGATTATGATTCTCAGGTCAAGGGAAACAGGGGATTACCATGCTAAGGAAAGACTTATGATTAATCAAAACAGACAAAGGTACCAAAAAAAAAAAAAAACAAAAAATGATTAGTTTGAAATGAAGAAAGGATGATTTAAACTCAGAATTAAAATGTAAAAAAAAATGATCACAATCACATACAAAACACAGTATTTTTTGGCAAAAATGAGTTCCTGAATTTGGTTTTTACAGAGTGGAAGAAGAGAATAACGCTTACTTTGTCTTTACTCAGAGGAGACAGAAATAACACTATCCACGACTTGAGAGAGAATAAAGGAAAAGAAAGAAAAGAAGAAGAGAAAAAATCGATAAAAATAATACTAAAAAGTCCCAAAAAATAAAGAATCTGCTTTGCTCTGTGTAAATTCACAGTAAAAAAATACATTATCCTAACATTTTGTGAGATAAATTTTGTTTTTTTTTTTTTTCTTTAAATCTTTTCTTGCTCTAAAAAATAAATACTTCGTTTGTATTTGCTTGTCTAGCGTTTATAATTTTTTTTTTTATAATCTAATATTGAAACTATACACTTGCATTTGCTTTTTTTTTCTCTAGTTCTACCATTGGCGGATTCAGGAATCTATCCTTTGCTCTCCTCCCCCATTATAATGTGTGAGTTAGAGAAAAGATTACAGAAAATCATGTGATTTTCTTCTCCTCTTCTATCCTTTTCTAACACATGCATTCAAATGGTCAGAGAGAGAGAGAGAGAGAGAGAGAGAGAGAGAGAGAGAGAAAAAGAGAGAGAGGACAGAAAATCGTCGTTACCACTCTTCTCCCATTATGAGGTGTGTGTTAGAAATGGACACATTACGGGCAGTCTCGTGATTTTCACCCCATTTTCTATCCTTTTCTGACGCATGCATTCTAATGGGCCAAGGAGAGAGAAGGACAATTTCCTGGATTCGCCAGTGAGTTCTACAATAAATAAAATGCTTTTCTTTTCAATAAAAGCTTTGAGAATTTACATTTTTACAGAGCTACTCGCTACGCAAACGAGGATGCTTCTAGTTCAGGGGTGAGATATTAGGCAGAAAACATTGATAAATGCAAAACACAAAAGATTACGGGAAATTTGTGAGGGAAACATAATTAGATGCTATAAATAAACCAGCCGAGATTCCAGACAATGATGATGAGAAGAGAAATGCACAGTGCAAGACCAGACTTACTCAAAAATCAATAATCTTTGATATTAACAGACAAGAGAAATTTTAAGCAATAGCCACAGTTAGGGAGCACAGAATTTTTCTTTTCGAAACCCAGTGAAAGATTTTTTTTTATTTATTCATAGGCTGATAAACTTTGTCGGGTAAGATAATAGCGGATAAATAATAGGAGCACCATATAAAAGTAAAAAAAATAGTTAGAAAATTCAATAGATAGATGGATACAGGATTTTATAACAGATGTTTGTAACAGTGTTGAAATGGCAAGAAACACAACTGGTCGGTAGATGGATTTATTTTTTAATCACCGCTGAGTTAGAAGCGGAAGAGGAATTGACAGTTGAGCAATGAGTCTCGTTTTATGCACCTAGAAGTAAAATTTTGATGAGATAGATTGGATTAAATTAAATTTAAAAATGATTTATTAATCTATTTATGTATTTATGTATTTGTTTATTAACATGCAGCTAAGCTGCATCTTTTTCTTATGGATTCATCTCGAATACAGCCATAAACGGCCTGCGTAAAAATTTATATTTTTCAAATTATCGCCGCAAGGTATCTAACGTGCGTTGTCAGATTGCTGCCCATAATGTTTGCATTTTGATGCGCGGTATATTTGGTCTGTTTCAATATATGGCAGAATGGCAGCGTGAAAATTTTTTCTATCTTTTAACCCACTCACATAGGAGCCGTTGGACGTTGCTCTGTTGCGACCCAGAAAAAATTTGGATGCATACAGACTGATAAACAAGTGACAAGTTATGATGTGTTACAGACAGATGGACGGACGGACAGACAGTTTTTAGGAATATGATTTTTGATAATGACAATACTTTCTCTCTCCTTTGGGGGGGGGGGGGGGGGGAGGAGGAGGAGAAGGTAAAAAAAAGTTGCCATTATTGTATATTATGGGCAAGATAGGTAGTGTGTGGTCTCTGTTACCTTTAAGAGAAAATAACTTTACATACCGATTCAAGAAATTGGTGTGACTTCCCAAATTTTTGTGTTACAGTCCCGACCGACAGAAATAACAGATTCATCATCCAACCATGCCACACTCGTAATGTTGCTCTGAGGGTGAGCATCTGAAATAGAAAATAAAAATAAAAAAAATTTAAAAAAAAACAGATTCTATGATGAGAAGGGGCCATGCAGATGATTGATAAACTTTACTGAACAGTGCCCTTAACATACGGATACTTTCTAGGAGTCAACGTGATCTTGGCTCATTTCTTACGACTACGCAAAACGTACACGTGAAATAAGGTGGAGAAAAATCGATTTTGACCAAAGTTTCTTAGACACCAATTTTGACTGAAACTTTGAATCTTTAAGCACAGATGGTAATTTCTTTGGTGGATTCCCGGCAGAGAGGTAAATAAATTTCAAAAACTGATGGAGGTACAGCTCATTTCAAAATTAAAGGCCACGCTCACCAAACATCTTTGGCGAGATTCAATATCCATTCCTTCAAATAAAAAAAAAATTTGCCTGAGAATTGAAAATTTAGATTTTAAGGCGGTTTTTGATGTTCAAAGGCGAATTCTCTCAAATTCATTTCCATTATCATGCAATAGAAGAAGAAATATTAGAAAAATTTCAAGAATTATTATTAGAGCTTAAAAAATTTTGCTGTTATTTTTTACTCATTTTAAGCTAAATTTAGACTAATTTCGCGGTCATTTTTTACTGATTTCGAGGATATGATAAGCTAATTTTGATGAGATTTTCAGACGCACTTTTGGCAGTTTTCAAGGCGGGTTACTATTTTTAGCAGCAATTTTGAACCTTTTTTCAATTTAAGGCATGTTTCAGATGATTGTGCAGGTCAACTCTAAGTATACAGGGTGTTGAAAAACTGCTCCCAAATATTTCAGGGGCGGATTTTACAGGTCAAAATAAGACCTTTCTTTCCTATCAACATGTGTCTGGAAATGTCCCCCTTTTGAGCTACAGCCCACCAAAGTTTTAAAAAATTGATGGTTCTTTCGGAATAGCGACCACTATTTTGAACCAAATGTCCTAAAAATTGGTGTATCAGGGTAATTTTATGTGTAAAATCCATTAATGACCTCGAGAAATTCAGAAATTGAGTCTGAATGTACTTTACACGCAATTTTGTACCTTTAACGGCACAAATTTTATATTACGGATTAAAAATTTGAAAAATAATTACCGAAATCAGAGGCGAAAAACCCTCAGAAAGATTTTTGGTCCTCTTTGTTTCCTTTGATACGACGCGTTTTAAGCGAGATAATCGCTACACAGTGTGGAAAAGTCAGCGCTTTTACAATGAAAAGCGGCAGTGAGTATGCAACCCGGCTCTCAACTACTTCTTCGGGCCGGCCGCTATGGTAAAAGCGCTGACTTTTCCACACTGTGTAGCGATTATCTCGCTTAAAACGCGTCGTATCATAGGGAACAAAGAGGACCAAAAATCTTTCTGAGGGTTTTTCGCCTCTGATTTCGGTAATTATTTTTCAAATTTTTAATCCGAAACGTAAATTTCGTGCCGTTAAAGGTACAAAATTGAGTGAAAAGTACAGTCAGACTCAATTTCTGAATTTCTCGAGGTCATTAATGGATTTTACACATAAAATTACCCTGAGACACCAATTTATAGGACATTTGGTTCATAATAGTGGTCGCTATTCCTAAAAAAACGTCAATTTTTTAAAACTTTGGTGGGCTGTAGCTCAAAAGGGGGGCATTTCCGAACACCTGTTGATAGGAAAAAAGGTCTTATTTTGACCTGTAAAATCCGCCCCTGAAATATTCGGGAACAGTTTTTCAACACCCTGTATAACAGTCTGGTTAAATAAAAAAAGGTGAACCTTGGCAAAAAGAAAATGAAAAAAAGAAGGAGCACGCTTCATCTCAGAAAACAACGCACTTTAAAAACTCGGAAATTTTACGTGCTGCCATGCCAAATTTTGCCGAATCATTGATTCCACCGCAATTTTCGCAATATTTGCTGATTTCTCCAGTTGTTTTACTGAAAATGCCAATTTTGCTCAAAAATTAGAAAAGGCCCAAATACACGTTATTTCGTTTTGCACATTTGAAACCAGGGGCTCACGACTGGCACTCCTATGAGGATCAGAACGCTATTTGACTGTTTCAGAAAATTTTTTGCCTGCAAAACTTTCAAAGCTCTAATTTTTATCATGGTTGAAACACCATAGTGGCGCTATCTGCATTCTTGCTGCAGACAAAAATGTTCCCGGAGGGAGAGATGTTCCATGAGAGCGCGGTACAGTTGCCAGTCACTACTCAGCCTCTTTGCACATTTTATTGGCCTTTCCACACGAAAATTCCAAAAATATCTTTGAGAATTTTGGCACCATCAAAATTATAATAGAATTAGAATTCAAAAACTCACTTTTAATGATAGTATGCTTGGCTGGATGATCCAAACTCCAAATTATAATACTTGTGTCTAAACTTCCACTGGCGACTTGTTTGGAGTTGGGTGACCAAGCAACACAGTCCACTCGCGCATTATGGAAGCCCCACTCTTTGTTGTGAGCCAACTAAAAAATAAATTATTAAATAATTCAAGAGCACAAATATGAAATAAACTGTAGGGAGTACCCTACGAACACTTTTCCACATCAAACTTAATCTGAAGGAGACCCCCAGACCCCCCTTCAATGTTCTGGGGGAGACTCCAAACCCCCCTTCAATATCGTGGGGGAGACCCCCAGCCCCCTTTTGATATTTTTATCCAGATCTAAAAATTCATTTTTGAAATATTTAAATTTGTCCTTTTTTTGACCCATTTTCCTATTGATTTTAATGGAAATCATTTTTCATCCATAACTAACCTAAAAATGAAAATTTCAAAAAAACAAAAGAAAATCCCTCTAGAGAATGTTAAAAGCAACATTTCTGCAAAATTTGGATGCATATGGATCAATAGTTCAAAAGTTATGCTGGGTTTCACTTTTTATGGCTACGGACGGACAGGCAGACGCCACAGAAAGTTTGTGCATTTACACCTCCAAGCCACAAATGGTTGAATGATATTGAAACTTTAAGAATGAATATTCTTTAGGATAGTCTTAGGCATGATGAGAGCAAATTATTTTATAATTATCATGATTTACTTAGTCGTAGTAGGCCAAATATCGAAACAAAATACCTTGAAAATCTCTGCGTCATTGCAATACTTTCTCTATTTCTAACTTTGTTAATAGTGAGAAAGTAAAAAAAAAACAAGCCACGACTTCAAACACTATGGAGTTAGAAAAAATTGTTAAAAAGCTGTTAAAGTGCACCTGACCCACAATAAAGAAAAATAGAGAACAAGAACAATGATTAGATTTTCCAATCTAATGTGAAAACCAGCAAAAATCAGGAAAATCACTTTAAAAAAGTCTAAAATTCAGAAAAACCTTGTGGTCAAGTCCCAACTTCCACTGCAGTAGAGTTGGGAGCGCCCCAAACCTTCCAATGTTCTGTTAAAGAAATGTGAGGTTAGATCAGCTCAGGGGTGCAAAATGTTCCAAAACTTCGGAAGTTTCACGCAATCCATGACTTATTTCCTCACAGGATTTTAAAAAATTTCCTCACAAAAATTTGAAAGTGATGACTTTTATTTTGGTTATTTTAACATTTCAACACCGTATGTTCGCAAAATGACCGATATTTTCCCATTTTTTACTTCATTTTCCTGGGATCTCATTACCATTATTAAAAAAAAAAAAAAAAAAAAATTGGACAAATTTCCTCACTTTCACGCGATCCGCGGATCACTAGATCGGGCACATTTTGCACCCCTGGATCCACTATTCTTCGGTACAGCCCACAGCCCGTCCATACCGAGCATGTTTTCGGCTCGAACTGGATTAACTAGTTATGTTTCACTTCCTCGCATTCCTCAGTTCTCTCTTTTAATGCAAAAATAGTCTTAAAGTTTTCAAATAATCTTAAAATTTGTTACAGTTACCTCAAACTCTGGCACTTTGTAGGGTATTACTTTACGGTAACAGTCAGCAGCAACCAAATAATCGCCGTTCGGTGAAAATGAGACGGCAGTGATTGCGCCAAGATGAGAACATTCGGTTACAGGTGATAAGTTAACGCCATCTAATTTGTAAATATGAACCTGAGAAAGAAATGCAAAGTTTAATGATGGTATGGGTCGGTCAACAGTATTATAAAACAAATTTACTAGAAGTGTTCGGGTACTCGAAAAATACTCTAATTTCGAGTATCCAGATACTAGAAAACTTGACTCGAATGAAAAATGAATTAGAGTAATTTTCGAGTATTTGAAAATAACCATATTTGCGCGTTAAAAATCGAAGTTCATAAAATTCGTTTTATCCCGCCTGAGTTCGTGCATATCTCTTTCCGCTTCGCATAGACTCCACAGTCTGTGAAACACTGAAAAACAAAATCCACTACTCCTTCCGAAATTGAGGTTTGAACACAGCTCAAAACAAGATGGCGTTTGCAGTTGCTTAAAACGCGGTTGGTAACACTGGATTAGAGTTTGTTTACATTTCAACTACGTCATTACCGGAACAGGTGAACACTGAATTAAATCGCTGTCCTCCGTGTTTTTTGTTTGTTTGATAATCACGTTTCTAATCGCGATTTCGGGAATAGCGATTCCAACTAACGACCAGTATGGGTATTTTCAGCTCTTTCTAGTCTTTCAGCTCTAGAGAACTTTTCGTGCTGTTTTGCATTTTTGCAATTACTCGAACTCAAAACTCGAAAAAATAGGCAAAACTTGACTCGACTCGAACTAAAATTTCAATACTCGAACACCTCTAAAATTTACTGTTAACAAGGACAATTATTTTGTTTTTCTCATTTTAATTACTAGCATTTATTGTTTGATTTATTTGCTCATTTTATTTTTTCTGCCGATCATTTGGGGCTACCTTACTTTCGTTTGTCTATTGTTACTAGATTATTTTAGATAGATAGAAGGTCTACCGTCTTAGTTGCTGGCTTATCTATTGATTATCTAAGATTGATCCATTTTTGGCCCAGTAAAAGAATTTTCCATTAGAAGGGCTTACTGTGACCTTAAAGATTTCCAACTTGCCAGGTAGTGGCTACTCCGGGTTACAAAGTTGTGTAATTTATGAAATTTAGGTAATTACGTCATTTGCATTGTTTCTCTGGACACCAAATGATCTGTACCATAGCCACAAATTGAGGCTTCCATGTATTAAATTTGAAAATAAAATAAAATTAAATAAAACTGTTACTAGGTTATCTTACCCGTTAAAATTTAAAAAAACGAATAAATAGAATAAATTGAATAAATTATGAATTTAAATTTAGAGTTTGTACGCGTTATGCCCCCAGCGCGTGATTGCACAATCTGCGGAATGGATACAAGTGATTACCCAATTTGCAGAATGAAGTAGTTTGGTAAAATGCTTCAAAAATCTCATTTTATAGAAATAAAAAAAGGTAGCCTATAGGTAATCATAATTAATACCTAAGTCATATTTTTACACTGAAGCATTTATTTTGTCCTTTGTGAGACGATTTAGAGTACTTTTTTGTGGACAGTTCAGTCCTTAATTATTTTTCATTTTCAATCCGAAATGAAGGTCAGTACAATCTCCTACTCAAAGAAAAAGAGAACAATTGAAACAGCATACCTTGTCGTCGGTTGAGCCTCCAACTGCAACGAAAAGATGTTTATGATTAATTGACACAGAGGACGGCTCATAAGAAATTGATAGACTCGAAGCTTTTTGATTTCCTTTGAAGACACTTAGCTGAAACAAAAGACAAATTACCAATAAAAAAGAGGAAGGGGGAGAAACCAGTGGCGGGTTGTGCAATTTGGCAACCATGCTTATTTCCCATTTACACAATTATACCTATGCAAAAGTATCGATATCTGGGGAATTTTGATTTGCGATATTTCATTTTTGGGTACTTTCAGCCTTAATTTTGAAGTTATTGACGAGATTCATTGCAGAGCCACTCTTCAGATAATTATCTAGTAACTGACACTCCTTTTTCTTAAAAATAAATTACTTTCAGCCTGTAATTTGACTGTAATCAAACGGTACCGCTCTGGTGGCAGAAATAGGCACTAAACGCTGAAGAATCACCTTAAATTCCAAAAAAAATTACGCAGGTGCCGACGTTCTTCGCTTTTGCGTTCTTTCTTTGTTTTCAATTTCAAATGCCAAAAACAAGACTTTCTTTAGAAGTGACTAGTGTCGCAGTCCATCGATGAAATTAGGAAAAGTTTCGCCTGAAATCACCTTAATGGGAAATTTTATACTTTTTTTTTCTTTCTTTTTTTTTTTTGCAACGCAATCATTTTTGTACATAAAAATGTCAAAGTTCAGAGATGCATACTTCCTTGATAGTAGCAACAATGATGATGTCTTCATAAACGTCCATCCCCTTTGGTTGCGAGCTTAATTTTGAAATGATGGCGGAGTAACGGCCTTCAGCTGAGTTTATTTGCCTAAGAGAATCATCGATACCACAAGTGTACAAGGAGTCACCAGACACTTTTATTCCGGTGATAAGATTTCCATGCCCGTCTCCTTCAATTCTATCATTCTCACCTGAGAAAAATATTGTGATAGATATAAGGTACAAATAAAAATACACAAAAAGACTTCTTGAAAATCAGAAAGGATGAATTGTCTTTCAATCCTTCAAAAAATTTATCCTTTCTATTTTCAGATAGATAGTAGATAGATAGACAAAATTTATCCTTTTTATTTTTGCAAAAAAAACTATAATCAGTGGGTCTGTTAAGCACTTTTTTTTTATTTCATTTTTTTTAAGTGCTACATGAAAGGAACTTACAGCATTTTTTATAATGCTTTTTGACAACAGGATCCTTACTTGAATTAAAACAATTTCAAGCGCTTGAAAGCGTAATCAAGGAAACCCTCATGACTCAGCGTTTAAGCTTTGTCTACGCAGAAAAAGCTTCCAAAGTGAATTCTTCCCCTTGGCTGGCAAGTGCGATTGCGCAAGTGTAGTAGCTCAGCAACTTAGCGTTCTAGCTTTGTTTACAAGGAAAACGCTTCTAAAATTAATCTCGCATACTCTCCCTTGGCTGTTGTATGCGCGCGCAAGCGTGAAAACTTTTTTTTTTTTGGAAACGATCCGAGCCCCAACCGAACCTGAATCCTTTCTTTGGTCAGTTCGACTCCCTGCATAAAAGAGAGATTCGACTACGAAGCAAGCACCTAAGACTATCTAGGAATTCTCCATCATTGGAGATGAGTTCAATTGAACTTAAAAACAACAAAACAAAATAAAACGAGAAAATGATTAATTTACCAGTTTTGGTATTCCAAGAAGTGATATAACCATCATGGGAGCCGGTGTAAACAGTTTTCCTGTCGGGGCTAGCTTCTAAAATTGTGATAGGATTTTTATGACCCTGAAATGAACCAGCAAGAGCTTCTTAATAAAGTCAAAAAGTTAAATGGTGAATTGAAACCCTTTTACTACAGAGTCCCATACAAAGGACATTCTGCGACATTCATAGGGTGTTCCAAAAGTATAGAGAGTGATGCTGAAACTTCTGAACTAAACAAGCTAGCGATCTGATCTTGATTATCATTGAAAGGTCAACTGTTTCGCTTTCGATTGAGCTCAAGATAAGCACATTTGGTAAAAAGTTGACAAAGTTAGGACAGTTTGAAAAGAAAAATAAAATGTGACCCTAATGGATTCTTTTACAAATATTTTCTTGTAGCAATAAATGTGTTTTGTCAGTGGGATCAACCAATGAGCGTAATCGGTTTCACATTGATAGACAACAATAATAATGTTTAGTAGCAGTATTTTTGGTTGATGGTGAGAAAAAATGCAACTGCCCAAAAAATATTAAATTTCAGAATTGGATGACACCTATTTCTTTAAGTGTTTTTTTTTTAGACTTATGACGGTTTCTGAGTGTGTTCCAGCACATTCGTACCCTTCTTGGTCATCTTTGGAGCCAAAATTGTGGAATTGGATCGTTTTTCAAGAAAATAGCGCAATAAAATGTTGGATAGTTTTGAAACAAATTTAGGGGCCTAAAAATGGCAACAGTATAAATTTTATTTGAAAGATGTATTTTTAGCTGAAAAGTACTCGCTCTGGGGAGTACTATAGGCTCATATTTTTTTAAAATCAGGTCTTTTTTGCAGAAGTTTTGATTTTTCGAAAATTGGTCAATATCGGACTTTGAGGTTTGATATAGCGAAGACAAAAATCAATATTGAAATGTGGTTTGCCCTGACAGTCTTAGAATTATGTGTTCTCTCCAAATCCGTAATAAAAATTTGGAGTCCCCGTTTAAAAGATGCAATTAAGGGGAAGGGGGGCTTGAGGGGCGCCGAAGTTGAAAAACCCCCTAAAAGATGTCCCTCTCCAAATAGGCAAACACAAGCCTCAGCGTTTTTCGAAAATCGAAGCCGTTTCCAAAATATTCGCCCCTGATCCTTTTTTTACACATGCTGTATACGTATGAATAGCTTAAGAGCATGATAATTTAGATTTTCTATCCTTCTACGCATATATATGGTTATTCTAGAGAACTCCTCAATTTAGCTTTGGATCACTGAGAAGGTTAAAAATATGAAAAATGGAAAAGTTGGCAATTTCTTCGACACAATTCTCGCTCTTTCCCTTCCGTTAAAAATTCCAAGATCATCGTGAGAGTAAGGCAGACGACACTTGAAAAAAAAAAAGGAAAAGGGGAAAAGTGATGACAGTGAGAACTTGAAACTTTCTTACCTTGACAATTCGAATAGGTTTGCTAGGATTGTTGATATCAAGATAAGAAATAAAACCACTCAAAGATACGGTCAAAAGATAATCGCCTTGCCATAGACATGATACCTGTGAAATAGAACAGCTGGAATGAGTACAGGAAAGGAGAAAAAGATATCGGAAAAAATTGAACCCGACAGGCGTGTGGCAGATCCGATTTGATCCAGTTGTGGTTTCAAATCAGACCTTCTTAACTCAAAAATTTTTTGCAAATGGTGTTTGCAACAAATGAATTTAACAGTAGGAAGAAAAGTGTCAAAACTTAGGAGTCTTAGAGAAGATTTCAACCAAAAAGAATGAGGTTATGTTCAAGTCAAGTCCAACTTTTCGCCAACTTGATTGGGCCCCAGAGACGTTACTTGAGGTCTCCTTGGCTTGGCTTGGACTTGAACTGCCGCGTTGCGGTCGCCTAAAAATTGCCCAGACAGAAATTGGAAGCTAGCTTTTGCATCTCTAATCTCCTCCATACCTTTTTTTCCTCCTTTAGTACCTCTTGATAGAGCCTACAACCTGTCAATTGTTGTGCCAGTAATATAGAAAAAACCGACTTTTGTTGCATCACTGAAAAAAGGCAAAAAACAGCGAAGATGAACTCAAATTATGGAGGCATTCGTTTTGGTAGATTTTGGTTTTTTTTTTTTTTTTAGAACTAAAAATTAGAAATAAAAATGAAATATTCGATACAAAAATAAAATATTCCTACTTGATTCAATATTCGAAATATTTTACAAAAATCTTTGATATTCGATTCGACTCCAAAAAATAATATTCACCCATCCCTAGATTGAGTGAACTTGTCTGACCTTACAGGCTCTGCAAAACGTGTAAAATCATATCTAAATCAGAAGTGGCTCGTTCAATGTGGCAACAATGTTTTCCCTCCATTTGAATCTATATAAAATGATCGATTGCAGGTGAAGCGCTGCTTCACTATTGAATTGATTTTTTTGCATTGAATCAAATGGAAGGAAAACATTGTTGCCACATTGCACAAGCCACCGCTCATCTGAATGTGTATAGGAGGAGCCTAGAAATCAAAAAGAAGTATTACCCAATTGATAGAAGGCGTAATGCGTAATGGATCTGTAAGAGTAAAATCAAGTGTTCCACACCACAATTGAAAATTGAAGAAAAAGTGAACTAGCAAAAATTAACATGAAAATTCCTTACTTGCTGATCATCAACTTGCGTCCCCATGACAAATTCTGTGACAACAGACTTAGTTTCGACGTCCCAGATTTTGCATGTTTTATCACCTGATGCGGTTAACAATTGCTTACCATCTGGCTTCCATGCAACCTGAAACCAAGGCAAACTTATTGAGCGATTGAATTTTGAGTTCATATCAATTATCACTCAAAAAAGTAGAGAAACTTATAGCTAGAAGATGAAAAAATTCTAATCTATTCCCCCAATTCGCATCAATTGATTTTAAGAATCAATTGAATTACAATTGATTTTGTTTATTTCCTCTCATCGAAATAAGCAGAATGAATATGTTAATCCATCCGCTTGACCTAATGATTGATTTGACTTGTGACAGAGCAACAGATCGAAAAACCAAACGTCCATTTTGAGTAACATATGCTTTCGAAGCACTTCTGCTAGGAGACGCCTCAGTACATACACAGTGCCGTAGATTGGTGTGACTTTGGACAGTACGGGGAATCACTTCATAGTGCTACCACATGCTTTAGAAAAAAAAATCCCCGTACCACAGAATAATACAATCAGAACGGAAACTCTATCGGATTTTGAAGCAAATTCATTTCGCGTCCGCCATGTTGGGATATAGGATGTTTACATTTGGATTCGCGCGCGAAAAAAAAAAAAATAGGACATGATTCGCAAAAATTTCATTCTGAAATACCATTAGAATAAAAGTGAGGCCAGAAAATTAAGATTTCTTTCCAGAATTTACAGAAATAAATTAGTTTCAACACAAATCACACTCGTCCGCCATGTTGGGATATAGGACCACAGCGTTGCCTATTGGTGCCGTTAAATTCCAAACTTGCTTCCATTGGCTCTTATGGGAGTTTCCGTTCTGATTGTATTATTCTGTGCCTGTACTGTCCAAAGTTACCCCAATCTGCGGTAATGTTAAACAAAGTTACCTGACTATTTTAGAAATTTAACTATGGAAAGAAAATGTTAAGGAAAGATTCTCAAGAAAGCTGAAAAATACCAGAATGAAATGGTCACTTCAGGATTATAAAGTAAAACCTTGGGGGTTTAAAACTATTTTATTTAAGCAAATTTTACAGTGAGGTCCAGGTAAAGATTTTTGTCCGAACCGACAGTTGAGCATTTTATTATCTCACTCAAACTGTTTGTTCGGCAACAATGGATGACACCGATGCTGCACCCCAACCTCAGAATGGACCTGCTGCTTCCTTTTGCTACAACAATATGACACATTCATTCTGACGTAAAATTCAGCAAAAATAACGATGCGCACATTAAAAACTTTCAAAATTCACCCATCAACTCAGAGGATCACTTCCATTTCAAACAACCCGCGCTACACTACATACTATTATCACCAACATACAACAACATAGATGGAGCCATCGCATTTATGTAAACATCAACATAACTCACAAACATTTGAATGTTTCGTTTAGATGCATAACATTCTTGTAATATTTTGTAATATTTGATAAGCCAGGAAAGACCAGAAAGCAAATGCAGCCAGTAATTCATGTAATTAGAGGGAAATTCCATCATTTTATCGTTAAGAAGTCATTTACATATGAGTATAGGGTGGTTCCGTCTATGTTATAGTATGCTGATGCAAATAGTGTCTAGTGTAGTGCAGGCTATTTGAAATTGAAGTGATTTTCTGAGGTATTGAATGGTTTCTGAGTGTTTTCAATGTGCGCATCGTTATTTTTGCTGATTTTTACGTAAGAATCAAGGTTCTACATTGTTGTAGCAAAAGTACGCAGCAGACCCATTTCCCATGAGGGGAAAAAAGAGTAACTCAACGATGAGAGACAACAATAAACAACACTTCTGATTGGCTAAAAATGATTTTGTTGGCTTCGGCGTTTCGTGCCCCCGAAAAATTTGAACCTCAAATTTTCACCCGAACCTAAAAGTAAAATTTGCTCTTTCCCTATTCTCATCAGTGGCGTAGCGTGCAATTTGGCAACATTGCGGTTTGTCCATTTAAACCTGTGAAAAATATAGAACTATTGGGTGTTCAGTGAACACCTTTGCATTCGACCTTTTACATGGGTTTAAATAGACGCAATACAACGTTGCCAAATTGCACGCTACGCCACTGATTCTCATTACGTTATCAGAAAATGCAGCACCCACTTACAGCATAAACACCTCCTTTATGGGCAGGACTTCCGATTTCACTGATGAGATCACAAGTTTCGTTGGCACCATCGTACAGGTAAACTTTGCCATCGAAGCCTGCGGACACGAAGAAATCTCCATTCGGTGAGTAGCGGACAGACTGAACAAATCTTGAATGATCCTTGAAGAAAATGAAAGAAAAGAGAGAGAGAGTCAATAAAAAAAGTATTCAGATTCAAGTCCTAGAAAGATTGCTCCAAATAGAAGCAAACAAAAATACTTTGAATATAATTTTCCGGCTTTATTTGTGAGTATTTCAGCTTGAAACTTTCGAAAGGTATCTTCCTGAGGTTGCTTACAGGTGTCAACATTTCTCAAGTTTGTGCTTTTTGTGTGTACTCATCAATTATAGCCAAAAACTGTTGACTTTCTGAGCAATGTGACGCAGTGGCATAGCCAGGAATTTTTCTAGGGGGAAGAGGGGGGGGACGGAGGTCCGAACATTGTCAGGGGGGGGGGTCCAAAAATACTAATTTGGTCAAATTTGTCTGCAAACGCAAAAAATTACCTTTTTATAGGACAAATTTTGGTGTCGGGGGGGCGGGGATCCAGACCCCCTGGACACCCCCCCCCTTGGCTATGCCCCTGATGTGACGTAATGTCCACAATTGAAACTAATCGACCCTGGAATCACCTTCATTGTATACCATAGAAATTGCACACGCGCAGCTGTAATTGATGGATTTAAAAAGGGCATTTAAAAGTGTATGAGTGGATTTTAAAGGCTCTCAGTGTGTTCGCTAGTATTTTTGGGTTAAAATTTATGTAAATAAATGCTCCATATTACTGTAGCAAATGTCTATAAAGGATCCATTCAAAGCGAATTTCCTACTGTAATAAAAGTAAGTTGAAGAATAAAATAAAAGTAGGGAATACCCTACGAACACTTTCTCACATTAAATATAATCTAGGGGAGACCCCCAGACCCACCTTCAATATTCTGGGGGAGACCCCTAGACCCCCCTCCAATATTCTAGGGGAGACCCCCAAACCCCCCTTTAATATCCTGGGGGAGAACCCCAACCCCCCTTTGATATGCTGTGATTTCACGTTCTATGACTACGGACGGACAGACAGACAGACAGACGCCACAGAAAGTTTGTGCGTTTACACCTCCAAGCCACAGACGGTTAAATAATATTGATACTGAATGGATGAATATTCTTTAGGATAGTATTAAGCATGATGAGAGCCAATTATTTTGTAATTATCATGATTTACTTAGTCGTAGTGGGCCAAGTATCGAAACAAAATACCTTGAAAATATCTGCGCCATTGCAATACTTTCACTACTTTCTGTTAGTGGTGATAAAGTAATAAAAAAGAAGTTTAAGAAAAGTAAACGAATTGCTCACTTGCTTGGTCCTACTAAATCTAAATGGAAGCCCATCAAAAACGGCTACAGTATTATCTTCACTTCCTGTGACAATTTTGAACGGGCGCTTAGGACGAATATCGCAGGAATTTATCCGTTTTGACTGACCAGAAATTACACCTACAGAGGTTCCAGTGTCAGACATGAAAACATGTCCAAACCTGTAAAATAAGAGTGAAACACAACAAATGGTTAATTTAATGACAGTCAGATTAAGGATGCCTATACGATATAAATACTTTTGAACCTAGTATCAATATTTTTGAGGTTATCAATGATAAAACTAGGCATGGTATTGATGCATAGAGGGTTTTAGTGATGACGAGCCAGTGATGGGCCTTCCAAATAAAGACAGTTTTTCTCTCTCGCTTTCACGTAACCCCCATGTACTGCCATCTCACTCTAATTTCAAAAATCGTATATAGAGACTTATTTTGTGAAATTTTATGGCAGAAATGAATTCCTCCAGACATTTTAATGCAATTTTGATGATAATATGTCATAAAATAAGGCCCTGTGTACAAATTTCAAAACTAGAAAGAGATGGATATACATGGGGGTCACGGGAGAGTGAGTGGGATAGTTTGGAACGCTACGCGAGTTTTATCACAACCGATTGCGAACGATGAGCACATTGTTGTGGTTGCAGGCTAACTCATTTCTTTTGAGGGCAATGGTACTTGATTCAGCCCTTATCCTATCCCATGATTTTTGATGAACCATAAAAACTAACGCCACTTGAAAACGGAAAGAAAAACGCTACGAAAACTGCCGAAAATCAGTAAGAGAAAGTCTGAAGCCTTCATGAAGGCAAAAATAGAAAGAGTTTCTGCTTTCATTGAATGGTTGTTGTTTTAGTAGCAAAAAAACTTGACTGAAAAAAAAAAAAAAAAAAGATTCCACCTTAGCAATGAGAGGATCTACAAAATATATGAGGGCACAATGAGACCCTCTAAACGACAAAACTTACCAGCAAAGAGTCCTTGCAGAAACCGGAGACAGTGCATAATAGAGACCACGCACTACTTATCTACCTTACCCACGTTTGCGCACAGTGGCAACTTTTTTTTTATCGAGGTCTCAACAGAACACCACAAACATGGTCCATACGTTGACTGATGAGGGGGGTTGTTGAGGTTTTTGCCTAATGAGACTGAAGCACCGAAATTTCATCAGTCAATGAATGGACCATGTTGGATGGTACTCCTCTCTATGTTAATTCCTGTTGAGTTCCCAAAAAAAAAAAAAAAAAGTCTTCCACCGCGCGCAGTGCGCACGGCTAGTGCGTGGTCTCTATTATATACTGTCTCCGTCTGAAACATTGGAGTTAGACAAAAATTGAAATAAAATATACAGAGCAATAGTTAAAAATGAAAAAATTACTTTTCCCTGCCTTCACCGACAGCGACCATTCTTTGATTATCAAAGGACCAGGCAATGTCTTTAATCGATCCGCCTAGAGGATTGAATTCATTTTTCAGAAGATGCTCTTTGTTGACAGTATCCCAGATTCTGACTCTGCCGGAAACATCTGCAATTTAAAACTTATTTGATGAATTCACATTATAATTCTAGAGTGAAAGCAAAGCGACACTCTTTGTAAACTGCCGAGTGGTTCTTTAGTGGCTACCGACTTTCTAAATGCTATTTGAGAGAAAGCTCTATGATGGAACAGTTTAGTGTGGCTTTACAGAGGTCAACATTTTACGAGTATTTTTCACATTCCCCTCTATTTTTCTACTATCCATACTGCTATTCAGTGTTGGGCAAACATTATTCTTGAATATAAAAAAACAAAACCAAACGGTAACCTGTTTTAACTATTCAATCATTATTCATATCTTTATTCAAACGTTATTCACAAATTATTCTTATGTTATACCTGCATGTTGTTCGCAAATTCTTTAATTTCTCTTGCAAGTTGATGGTTGACAAAATAATAATATTCTGTCAGAAATAATGAGAGGGTAACAAATAAATAATTTTGGAAAAGTTATTCTGTGAGGTCATTCAAGGATAACGTTTTACCCACATTGCTCTGGGACTGGGGTTTTTGGCATTTATCAATCTATTTTCAATGCTTTCCTTAACCTACAGATAGTTTGACATTTTACAAACTTTTTTCATAACCCCATAAAGATTTAATGCACAGAAGAAAAAGATAGCTTGAGACAGGAATATTTTCTTCTTATCTTTCATTAAACCTCATAGGAAATAATGTGCCACACGTTAAAATAACTGTTCTTGTGTTTTTACTGTGTGGATTTGGGTTCAGTAAAATTTGACTTTAACAATTGGATTGAGAATGAAAAAATCGCACACCCTTCACAAAATGCCATAATCAATTTAATTAATAAATTAATATCACTTGGTTTTTATTTTGGAATGTCTGGGCGCTTGCCTCACTTTTGACTATACCGCAATGTTGCCAAATTTGACGGAAATTCAAAAGTTTTGGTAGGAAATTTTGGTTCAGAGGGAAAATGCAAATAACTGTCCGCAAAACTGCAGTCCTGTTTCCACCCCTTCAAGATTGTGATTATTCCAATAAAAATGACAATGGGTCTGTTGCATACTTTTGCTACAACAATATAGAGCCAAGATTCTTATGTAAAATTTGGTGAAAATAATGATGCGCACATTAAAAACGTTCAAAATCCACTCATTAACTCAGGAAATCACTTCAATTTCAAACAGCCTGCGCTACACTAGATACTATTTGCACCGGTATACTACCACATAGACGAAACCACCGTGCATAAGTAAACAACACCGTAACTACAAAATGATGGAATTTCTTTTTTAATGCATGAAATATAAGCTGCATTTGCTGTCTGGTATTTTCGGTTTATCAAAGATAACAAAATAATATAAGAAATGTACGCATCTAAACGAAACATTCCAATGTTTGTAAGTTCTGTTGATGTTTACATAAACCAGATGGTTCCATCTGTGTAGTTATAAGTCGGTGATATAGTGTCTAGTGTAGCGCGGGTTGTTTGAAATGGAAGGTATTTTCTGAGTTAATGAGCGGATTTTGAAAGTTTTTAGTGTGCGCATCGTTATTTTTGCCGAATTTTACGTTAGAAACAATTAGTTATATTGATGTAGCAAAAGTAAGCAACAGACCCATTTCTAACGGATGAAAAAAAATCAGCAGATCATACATACCTCCTGAGGCAATATAGAATCCACTAGGAGAGTATTTGGCAACATTCACTGTGTATGAGTGCTCTGTGTAGACATCTGCGATGGCTGGATTCTAAAAAAAAAAAAGAAAAATATGAGTTTCATACCAAGGCAACTGAGAAAGAAAGAAAAGAGGCCAAAATATACACAGTGAATTTTGTGCTTGATGAACTGAGAGGCAGGGGTGCAAAATGTGCCCGATCTAGCGATCCGCGGATCGCGCGAAAGTGAGGAAATTTCTAGAAAAGTGAGGAAATTTGTCCAAATATTTTTGTTTGTTTTTGTTTTTTTTTTGTTTTTAATGATGGCAATAAGGATTTCCCAGGAAAATAGTGTAAAAAATGAGAAAATATAGGTCATCTTGAGTATATAGGGTGTTGAAATGTTAAAATAACCAAAAAAAAGTCATCATTTTCAAATTTTTGTGAGGAAATTTTTTAAAATCCTGTGAGGAAATAAGTCATGGATCGCGTGAAACTTCCGAAGTTTTGGAACATTTTGCACCCCTGCTGAGAGGCAGTATCAAATAACGTTATAACTCTAGTTGGGTCAACAACAGAAGTCTACAAGTCTAGTGAAGTCTAGACGTGTAGGCACGGCACACCTAGACCATAAACTTTGGGGAATTTTAAATTTTCATTCCTTCAAATCAAAACGAAACTTGCCTCCAACTTTAAAATTTTGATTTAAAAGCGTTCTTCGATGAAATGCCAAAACTCAGATTCATTTTCATTATTTTCTTTTAGTAACAAGAGAATTACTGATGAAAAATTCCAAAGATTATCAGTCTAGGTGATCCTACACTTCTGAAACTCCTTCGATTTTCACAAGGGCATCGCCAATTTCCGCAAAATTTTTTGCAACAACAAGTTTAAGATATTGCCACTGAATTTGGACACGTTTTCAAGTTTGGGAAGCGTACATTTATTTGCTGAAAAGCCAGTTTCAGAAATTTTGTAGCCTTTAACTTTTTTTGGTGGAGCCCTTCAACTTTCGAGTAATAACAATGCTTTTAATTTCAATTTTCAATTTCAATTTCAATTTTTTCAATTTTAAATTTCAAGTCAAAGTGCCTCTACGTTTAATTGGATTTACATTGATTCAGGGAGAATTACAACTCAGGTAGAAATTAAATTTATTCAAACATTATTTTACAATTTTGGAAATGTTTCTGATAAAGGAGAGAATAAAACAGAGATGATAAGAATTGATAAAAATTAGAAAACTGTTTTCTAAAAAGATTTTGTTCTGTAGAATTTTGCTTAGCTTGCACAAAACCTGTTTTTTTTTTTTTTTTTTTTTTTAAATCATGCTCCCAGATTTGTGATTTAATTCACTTACAGTGAATTTTCAAAATTATCGTGGTGAAGATTGAATTAAAAAATGGTTGTAAGTACTTCTTATAGGCCATACCTCAATATTTCTTATGATCACACTGTTTCCATTGGTGTAGAGAAAATTTTTTCCCTTGGGATCGCCGCCCAAAACGATGGGATTGCCTCTTTCAGTTTTTGGTAGGGCCGCATAAATGCTTCCTGAAAATGACGGGAAAGATAAAAAAAATTAGATTTTCTTGGAAGAATTATTTTTCCCCCCAAAATTTGATTGATCTTGTATGTAACTTCAGTGTACGCAGCGAAAGACTTTAATGTTTGGAAAGCGACCATTATAATTCACCAAACAACTCACAATCAGTATTGCCAAAACCAAGACAACTCAAAGTCTCAAACTTGATATTTATCATTAGCTTTGCTTTACTAGGTTTAATTGTTAAAAATCCAAGAAATCAAAAATTTTCTAAAAATCCATTCAGTGAGAGATGATGAATTTAAAAAAAAACTTAATGTTGACATTGCAGTTTTGACAGCTTTTCAAAAATGTTCTGAATTTCCAATGGTTGTTTGATCCAGTGATTCGTTCGACCGCAATTATTCAGAGGCAAAGCACGCAGTCAGGCAACATTGCAATTTGTCCGCTTAGGGTGATTCCAGTCCAAACTTTACCAGCTTACAATCCGATGGATAGTGCCACAAGTCGCTTTTGGGAAAAGTCGAGTTTTTGGCATTTTTAATTGAAACCGAAGAAAAAGCGCAAAACACAATAACGTTAGCACCTGAACAAATTTTCTTCTGATTTTTTGCTCCTATAACGAGCAAAGTTGATTCAGAATTAAGGTCGTAAAGTATGAAATTCATTTCACCGTAAGCTTAGTGAGTGAGAGTGAGTGATCATATGTCTATCTGCCTCACTCGCACTCATTGAAGCTTATGGGAATTTTCCTATTTCCCAATTTCCGGTTTTATTTTTGATCGTTTCAGCTTGAAACTGTCAGAGTACCTTCCTGAAGTATGCTTCCAGATGCTGACGTTCCTCAAATTTAAGCTTGAAGAGTAAATTTGTCAATTTCAGCCAAAAACTGTCGACTTTTCGAGGAGCGCAACGTGGTGTCCACATTGAAACTAATCGACCCTGGAATCATCTTAAACAAATAAAAAGCTTGGCCTGTAGGCTGCGCACTGTGCAGTGTGCACCCACAATATCGACCTTTTGAATAGGTTTAAATGAACAAAACTTCACTTCGCCACATTGCACATTTTGACATGGCAATCAATGTAAGCTCTGACAATTTATACTTTGCCATTTTAGGATCTGACGCTTCTCTTTCGAAAAGCTCTTGGTCGCATCAATGATCCAGCATCGTCGAATTGGAAGAAACGTTTCAGTTAAAACGCACATAAAGCTGCATCACTAAAGCCAACTCACTAACGCCTCTTGAACCTCAGTGAAGTGAGGCATGGCCATAACCAGGAATTTTTCTTACTCTCTCTTTCCTCACTGAAACAAATGTGTTAGAAAAGAAAGGAGGATTCATCATGAACAGCTTATTCTCTCACATTGCAAAAATCTTACACCGATTCATGCTGCGATATTATTTTAGATTACTACTTGCAATAAATTTAACTAAAAAATGCATTCCAAAATACCTCTATAAAAATCGAAGCAATGAGAGCAAGATAGCAGAACCTACATTCGGTTAAGCGAAATTGAGAGAAATAGTTCAGAACACTCAACAAACTTCTCTACCAGTTGATATGCTAAATAAAACCGTGTACATGAAGTGTTCCACAGCATTAAGTTCAAGGGATCCTTTGTCATTAAAGTCCTAATCAAGAGTGCTTAACCATGACCATGATATAGTGGATTGCCGTATCGGCCAACAGCCTCACTCCGAAAAGACAACTGGAAGAATTTGAATACTGTCTTCTAGTGGGGAAAAGCGTAAATTAAAGAAGTACATTGCATTCTCAATGTCCAAATAAATGGAGAGAAAATATAAAACAGGAAGGGAGGAGTCGAATGAACACTGTCAATTATTAGGCCAGATGTTCAAACAAATGATGAATCACAATCAGACATCAATGAAATCCAACATTGAGCATGCGATCGACTGAATCACTCTTCTTATCCCAAAATAGTTCAGTAGTGAGGGACTATTGGATTTCTAGAGGCTTTCGAATTTGAGAGAAACGATGCACTCTGACTGTTATCTATCATTGCAGGCTTGAATTAATTAGGAAAGGAACCGGCAAGTTCCGTTAGAGTGACTCATTCAGCTACCAACATGGAAAGATCAAAAAACACGCGCAAAAAAATTGAAGCAACGCTTGAATAATTGTATTAATAACTCACTGTTAGAATAGGACATCCTGAGAAGAGAAGTTGCGAGCTAAAAATTGAAAATTCCAAAGGCTGCTTGATGATAAAATTCACCGACTCATTGGTCCTAAAGAAAACACACAAAAATTGGTAATTGAGGTTACGTTACGATTCACTTATCTATCAAAACACAATTCTTGCCTACCAATCGCGGAGTGTTTTTCGTTCGTCCAGCTTACAGCGCTGCCAGCTTGATTTGAACATATTTGTAGTGATTCACATAAATCAGGTTCTTTCGAACGCGATAAAGCCGACTTGAATTCCAGACAACATTTTGAAAATGAGGAATGCGTCTTTTTTTTGCCAGCTAAAGTTCCTCGTTTCTTTCTTTCAAAATTATTCTATCGCAAATTCTCGTAAGTGTCGCGAGAAAAGTGTTGGCAAAGCTGTAACTCGCGAGATTTCCTTTTATGGAGTTGTTCTGCAATCGACTTGGAATGGAGAATCGGGGTGTAGAATTTCTCCGCAACTTTCTTTCAAAGTTGCAGTTGTTGAGTTAATTGATTAGTCAGGGGCTTTCTACGGGTGATAATTTATATTTTATTTGCATCAACGCGAACGAGACTAGGCTTGAAAGCGAACTTTATCTTTATCTTTGAATGTTGCGGCGCGCCAGGCCAGATATCATCTCTCCTCGATTCGTCCCAAATCAACGATCGGCAAAGCTTCATGACAAAGCGGAGATCTTTGATTCGTTGGGCTGCGGTTGCGGATTAAAAACATTACCAAAATGGGATGAAACTATAAGCGCATTGTTACTCAACGTGTCTTGAAGGCAACAACCGACGGATGACCTAGAGTCTTCGCAAGCGCAAGAACTTTTGTTTGAATATCATTTTAATTTGTTAGAATGTGTCATCGACATCGTGAACAGTGTTGCCTTTTTTTTTTTTTACTATTTAGGAGTACTTCGTTGAACAGGCGGATAGCGATATTTGTAGTTTAGGGATTGAGATAAACGCATTTGAAATTTAAAAACCAATGTCATTATACCTAATATTTTTATTTCCAAAACTAAAATAAAACTTTTTTAAAAAACTAATAACATTCTAAAAGAATCAACTTTAGAGAATATTTTGTTAAAATTTCAGGCGTCTATAAAACTGGTCTATTTATAATTATGATTTTTTTAAAGAGGTTACCCACCCTTTCACCGCACCGCAGCGTATCTATATTTTTTTAAATGAGATAACAGACTTACGAGCAAACCTGACTTTCTGGTGGGCTTTTATCCTCTGACAAGGCGCAGGACTCTCAAAACGTCCCATTCGCTCTTCCGGGGCACCGCCAATGGTAATTTAAATGGGAAAACAGACTTACGCGCAGACCTGTCTTTTTTAAAACATTATAACGGTTGACACAGCGCGGCGCTCTTAAAACGCCCCCTCTGCTCTTCCGGGGCACCGTCAATGTTATTTTAAATGGGAAAACAGACTTACGAGCAAACCTGACTTTCTGGTGGGCTTTTAAGCGTTGAGAAGACGAATGGCTCTCGAAACATCCCCTCTGTTCTTCCGGGGCATCGCAAATGTTATTTTAAATGGGAAAACATACTTACGAGCAAACCTGACTTTCTGGGGGGCTTTTATCCTCTGACAAGGTGGAGGCTCTCAAAACGTCCCCTCTGCTCTTCCGGGGCACTGCCAATGTTATTTTAAACGGGAAAACAGTCTTAGGAGCAGACCTTTTTTTAACAGCTTGTAACGGCTGACACAGCGCGGCGATCTCAAAACGCCCCCTCTGCTCTTCCGGGGCACCGTCAATGTTCTTTTAAATGGGAAAACAGACTTAGGAACAGACCTGTCATTTTGATGGGCTTTTAATCGCTGACAAGGCGCATCGCTCTCAAAACGTTCCCTCTGCTCTTCCTGGTCACCGCCAATGTTATTTTAAATGGGAAGACAGACTTACGAGCAAACCCGTCTTTAGAGGACATTAGAAACATTTTAGAGGACGACAGTAGCGCACCGAGAGTTACTTCATCTCTCTCTTTTCTCCATTAAAAACCGTATGTCAGACCAGGATGGACAAGGGGATGAAACCCCCTCTTTCTGTCCTTTTCCTACTTATACATTCAAATGGGAAATGAGAGATATGGAAGAGATCCTGGTTGCGCCAGTGGAGGACGATATTGCAACGTTGAATTCGTGAAACTTCGTTCAATTGAAATAAGTTAAACGGATGCGATAACGAAGATTGATTTTTTTTTTTTTTTTGACAATCCTTTTGATCACTAATAAACTTCTTTTCTGTGAATCGTTGACTCACGTAGAGATCGATGCTCAATCGGAGAGCAGCTTAAGTACTGCGTAACTTTACAAGCATTGAGTTCTCCCCCCCCCCCCCGCCCAATCCCCGAAACAACTTATTTTCTATGAGCTATTGACTTACCGATGCCCGGTCGGATTGCAGCAACTCAGCAGCTTTGGAAAAGCATTTACAACCCCCCCCCCCCCCCAATTGCTAACTGAGCAATGGTTGAGGAAATAAATATCAAGCATGGCAGACGGACAGACGGTCACAGACGGAATTTTTGTGGGTTCCTCCTGATGAGGTCTTAAAATGCCAAAAGAAAAAAAAGGGGCCAGCTCAAATGAGTCTGTTGCGCATCTTTTTTTTTTAAGTAGATTCCATGAATCTACTTATTGCGGAGGGTGCGATGTTGGATTTTTCGGGAAATTTTATCAAATGAGCACGTTTCATGGTCCCCTGAGTGAGAAAATACCACTCGTTGAAAATTGTATATATATATATATCTTTATATGTATGTTTCAGCCAGTTTTACCGTTTTTATGTCCCACGATCCTGTTCGTAATTTTTGGTTTTTGTTCTTGAAATTTTTCTCAACTATTCGTTGGGTTTATTTCTTGGATGAGTTCGAAGATGGTGTAAATCCGATTGTTAGTTTTCGCGCTATGGGCCGTGTTTGAGTCGTAAAATGTGTTTTTGAGGTTTGTTTTTAGGAGTGTTTGTATTGAGCGTTTTTTTTGGGAAAATTTATGTTAGCCGTTTTGTTACGCAACTTTTTTACTCGAGTCATTTTTTTGTGTTTTGCGTTGTAAGCGAGTTAAAGTGATGTGTTTTTCGGGTTTTTTGGCAGTGTTTTTATATGAAGTAATGGTTGTTTTGATTTGTAAATTTTAGTATATGTGGTGGTGGATGGTTTTAGTTCATATGCTCTTTGCCTTGAATTTTCCTTGTGTTTTACGTGTTTTACGAGCTATTTAGTTTCTTATGGGATTTTACAAGTGAAAGACAAGGATGGCGTATTGGTATAATTGCTCTTTCTTTGTTTTACACGTACACTGTTGCTTAGGTACGTTATTTATTTATTTTCTTGTTTTATCAGCTGCTCTTATTCAGATTTATTCCTCATTACCGTTACAAAGATTACACATTTTTCAATCTTTGTACTATAATCTTTTTCTCATGGTCATTTTTATTTAAATGTTGAACAGCTGATAAAAAAAAAAGAAAATTGAATAATTCAAAGAAAATCATAACATAACCTATTTATTGAAATTTGTGAAAAACTTATATAACCTAGCTTTTATTTCTCACTTGCATTGTAAAGATTACACATTTCTCTGTTGGTAATATAATCTTTTTCACAATTATATTTGGATTTTGAGCAGCTGATAAAATAAAAAAGAAAAATTCAACGAAAATTATAACCAATATTTAAATTTGTGAAAAAATGATTTAACCAAGCATGGAATCTACTTCGTCTTACCGGCCTGCCGGGAGGCATTTTTTTTTTTTTTTTTTTTTATTATTATTATTATTTTTTTTTTTTAAATTTCATTTTCTTAAAGTGCTAGATGAAGGAAACTTACTGCGTTTTTCATACCTTTTTATTTTACCACGGGATCGTGCATTAGTAACTATTTCAAAGTTGCGAAAATTTCAAAATTTTGAGCGATTTGAAAAGATTTTCGCGTTTGGCGGGAGACTTTTCGGAAGTTGTCCATCAGCGTGCCATTCACTGATAAAAATGGTCCCTGAAAATCCTTGACCAAATCTCCATGCAATATGGATTTCCACAAAATCATGAGGATCTCCATGAAGTTGCACGGAAATCCTTAGGAATTTCCAAAAATTTTCATAGAGATCCTATGTGATTTCATGGAAATCCACATTGCATGGAGATTTGGTCAAGGATTTTCATGGACCATTCTTATCAGGGTTGCGACCATTGAAAAGTCTCAGATTTTAAGGCAATCATTCCGTTTACGGTCCGTGTAAGCGTAACCTTCCCTCCTTTTTTTTTGGAAAGAAGTTTGAAAGTAGAGAAAAACAAAGACCGTAATGCCTGAAGCCCTTCACTTTTATAAAGCAGCCCACATTTTTACAAATCCCCCTCCCGCACTGTTGAACCCACTGACCCTCTGTATTGCTATGCAGACACACTTACTAACTCTCACTCGAATTCTTCCAGCGACGAATCACTCAGATTTACCCAGAGATTACTAAGCTAAAGAGATATGGCAAGTCCTATCCCCGCCATGTTAGAAAACCGTTAATCGACAATCGTAAAAAACGCCTTCAAACAGGCCGTGATACAATACGGCGTACCACCTGGTGGACCATTTTTCGTAAACATTGCTATTACTGCTGTTAGTGGAAATAAATTCTAGGCACACACTTTTCTGAATTTTTTTGCTTTCCAAACACGTTGATAAGATGGAAAATGTCAAGGGGAAAAATTTAACCACCAAAATAACCACTAAAACTTTAGTCAAAAGTCATTTACTGCCAGCCGAACGCACTTCGGTTACTTTCAGAATTGTTTACAAAAATGGTCCACCAGATCGTATGCCAGTTTGCCTACTTCGTAGGAGTCGATTAACAGTTTTGAGCAGTTCTGCCATATCTCTTTAGCTTAGTTATCTCTGGATTTACCTGATCAACTTTGTAGTGAGGTAACGCTTGTTGCGTCCTATCAACTGAAGGCGCGTGAATGATGTAAGTTCCGTTTGAAAGAGAAAATATCACGGATGAAATATTTTCAATAGGTTGTATTAAGTTGAGCAAACAATATCGAAGAAAGTTTTTAAGAGTTTATATTTTTGGGAAGTCATTCAGATCTATTGTTGCCTCGACACAAGGTTATAGATTAAAGAGGTATGCTCATCTGACTTCGCGCCACGAAGTCAGTAGCGCGCAGTTCAAAATCCAGATCCAAGATGGCCGACAAAAGCAGAAAACATTGTATACTCTCTCCAGAAAAAATTGGGCTTACCTCTCCAGAAAAGCAGAAAATAGTCCGATGTTTTCTGGAGAGAGTATACAATGTTTTCTGCTTCTGTCGGCCATCTTGGATCTGGATTTTGAACTGCGCGCTACTGACTTCGTGGCGCGAAGTCAGATGAGCATACCTCTTTAATCTATAACCTTGGCCTCGACACAGGTAATCAGTTGAGTATTCATCAATTTTTTTTTTTTTTTTGAAATCTTTGGTGGAGATACTTTTCTATCGACTTCCAAAGGTTTCAACATTTTCAAAGAGATTTGATAGAAAGTATAAAATCAAAAGGATCAGGTAATCTGCCATTCATCAATATTTTTTTTTTTTTTGGAATCCTAGGTAAAGATACTTTTCCATCAACCTTTCACAAGCTTTCAAAACTTTCAAAGGGAGTTGGCCCAAAGTTTAAAATCAAAATTATCCAGGCGTCTGCTATTCATAAAACGTTTCTTTTGGAATCTTGATTATAAATATTTTTCCATCGAACTTGTTTTCAAAATGTGTAAAGAGATTTGACCGAAAGTACAAAATCATAATGATCAGGTATAGTCTGCTATTCATCAATTTTTCTTTTTTGAATTCTGGCAGTGGCGGCTTGTGCAATATAGCAACAATGTTATCCCTCCATTTAAACCTATGTAAAACACTCGATCTTCAGGAGGTGCAATTGCACCCCCAAAATATCGATACTTTTGCATAGGTTCAAATGGCAAAAAGCATGGTTACCAAATTGCACGAGCCGCCACTGAATTCTGGGTACGGGTACTAAAGTACTTTTCCATAGACCTCCCGCGAACTTTAGCTTTCAAAAAGATTTGAACAAAACTATAGGATCAGAATCAACAAAGAGTATAATGATATATGGGTATATCTGCTCATAGTTACGACTATTTTTCTTCGTCAGTTTGTTATGCTTGTTGCGGAGTTGGGAAATTCACGGCGCGAGTCTTCACTCAATGGAGAACGGCGAACGTTTAGTTTAGTCTTTCAATGCTGGGACCATGGAGCATAAACAATGAGAGTGCCGTCGGCGGATAGACTACACTGAGCTTTCTCGGTCGTTAATGATCTCGGCAGCCGGTAAACTTTTGAAATGGTCCGACTGGCGTAGTTGGCGGACACCGCGTTTAAATCGCAGTCCTCGTGACAAACGCGAACTTCCACCATGCTCGCACTCACGCTGACTCGAATCTCTGACGGGTGGTATCCGCGAACATCGACGAACATCTGTCGGAATTTCGGAAGAAAAGGATTATTGGACTGGCGAAAATAATATTAGATTAATAGAATCGAAAAATATTAACCCTTCACTGCATGAAGTTCCACCGGTGGAACAAATTCTTCAAATGCTCATATAAAATACAGGTTTTGAGATATGCCTTTGGCGCATGGTGGGTCAACGCGGGAGAAGGTACGAGGTGTGATCAAAAAGAAACCGAACTTTTTCCACTGTGTGCAGAGAAATGACCCAATCAACGTTTTCTTGGTCTTATCTGGTAGCTAATAATCTGACAAACACGCTGGTTTTCACGGATTTGAATTATCTTTATTTGTTAGGCCGCAATATTGCTTTGAATACAGGGTGTTTCTGTACAATCTGCGATGAGCGTTATCATGCTAGAGAAACCACGAATTTACGGGCCACAGTTCTGGCCTTTTTCGGCGCACATTTTCTCGAAGTCTACGCAAAACATCATTGTAATAATGGTGATTCACAGTCTGATCGGTGGGTAAAAACTCGTGATGGATGACACCTCGTGCATCAAAAAAAACTGTCAACAGAATCTTCGTTTTTGTTCTGATTTGGCGACTTTTTTTTGGCCTGTAGGGGCCGAGCTTTCAACCCACTGCGACGACTGAGCTTTTGTCTCTGCATCATACCCATAAACCCATGATTCGTCGCCTGTAACAATTTTGTTTAAAAAACTTGCATCGGTATTTGAGCGCTCCAAAAGCCCTTGACTGATTAAAACTCTGTTAGCTTTTTGATCTTGAGTCAGAAACCGGGGAACCCACTTTGCTGCAACTCGCACGAGTTTTTACCCCCCAATCAGACTGTGAATCGCCATTATTACAATGATGTTTTGCGTAGACTTCGAGAAAATGTGCGCCAAAAAAGGCCAGAACTGTGGGCCGAAAATTCGTGGTTTCTCCAGCATGATAACGCTCATCGCAGATTGTACAGAAACACCCTGTATTCAAAGCAATATTGCGGCCTAACAAATAAAGATAATTCAAATCCGTGAAAACCAGCGTATTTGTCAGATTATTAGCTACCAGATAAGACCAAGAAAACGTTGATTGGGTCATTTCTCTGCACACAGTGGAAAAAGTTCGGTTTCTTTTTGATCACACCTCGTATGTTTTGAGCTCACACAAAAAAAAAAAAAAAATTGGCTGAAAGAAAACATCATGCAGTGAAGGGTTCGTGATCGAAATCATGTCAGGGTGGAAATTTGCCCCCGTATCCAAACTGACCACATTTTGATTATTTTTATAAAGTTTCCGGCATTGGCTTTTTGAAAAATCCAATTAAAGTAAAAAAAAATAAAAAAAAAAAATTCCCGCCATTTCTTATGGTGTTATATCACTTGTAAAAAACGAGTAAAAAATAGAAAAAAGAGAATTTTGACCGAAAAACCGTCAAATTATTTTTTTCACTATTTTTCCCATGTATTTGACCACCTAATACATTGAAAAATCCACATTTGCTTGAAAAAAAAAAAAATCATGCAGTGAAGGGTTAATAATAATATTTAGATTTTAACCCTTTCAGTACCACGCCCGAGTATACTCGTTTCTGCAATTAGATCTGCCTCGCAAAATTTCAGTTTTGTATTCGCAGCAGTTGCGACTCCGAACTGTTAAAATTTAAAAAACAATGATTATTAGAGCGCCTTCAATCCGTGGTGTATGCAAAATCAACACCTCTGAGTAGGAATGTTTATCTACCCGCTTAATTTGATCGAATGAGATTTGATTTGTCTTCGTAACCTGGTAGTTAAAGGGTTAAACGAATTGCTTCTCGAGCGATCTATTTGCGGTTGAATTTCGATACTGTTAAGTTTAATGTTTCAAGAAAACCTACCTTTATTTATTCATACATAAGTTAATTTGAAAACCCTTCACAAAGCGTAATAATAAAGTGGCATTCGTCTTAATGATATTTTAATGTAGCTTACGGGATTTTAATCCAGAGCGTGAAAACAGAAATCCCATCGAGAGTTTAGAAGAGGTGAAGAGGGAAGATATGCAATTTGTGCATACAATTAACGATGGAAGTATACCTATGCCAGGCCAGGATGCGACTGCCATGCCGCGGGAGACTTGGTTCTGATTGCGGGCAGAACTTACGCTGGTTCTGGTTTAAACCTTCCCGTAGCGGAAATTTTTTCCAGTCCGGTGATTTCGATTTAGGTGAACAATGTCACAGAGCTCTGCCCATGCAAGGCGGAACTTGACGGACGCGGAAAGTTTTCGGTCGGCTCCAACGGAAAATTGAGTCCAGCGACCGGTCGGCGCCAAGTGGGCAGACTCTTGGGATTTTTCGGCCAAAGCACGTTATCACAGTTCCCCATTCCCCCTACCCTTTTTTTAAGCCTATGGATGAATAAGTGAACGTTTAATACAAGATTATCTAAACAATATTTGTAATTGTTTTAATTTTATTTCTTCCTTATTTTATTTTCAATTTTGATTTTGGTGAGATACCGATGCTATACCGAATTCTCGCCTAAATCCAGCCCATTCCATACAACAACTGCAGTAACGTTTGAATGATTCCAACCTCCAAATGTGTCGTTTAATCTGTATTATCTTGTTGATATCGGCAGTTTCGAAAGGGTTGCGTTAATTATTTTATTTAATTAAGCCTAAATTTCAGTTAAAAAATGCACTTGTAGGAATTATTAGGGGCATGACGTGGGGGGGGGGGGGGGCTACTCTTGCCCCGGATGGCACTTTCCACCTCCGTGGGGGGGGGGCGCCGGGAAAATCAGGGTAAACAACCAAAAACTCAAATCTATGTATAATAATTAATCGATCTTAAGGGGGCGTACGTCCCGATAAATCGAGTCTTTCATAATGGCTTAGATGGCATATATATGTATGTATATCATGGTTGCTGAAGTGCACGAGCCATACACCTCTGATTTGAGTGAGTCGGGCAATGATGCTTGATGAGCACTAGAGTCCCTATATGTAAAGAGTTAAGACAAGAGGGTAGTCAACTTCTGATTGGTCGATGAATTTTAGGCTCTACGGACGCCGCCATTGGATGCGATTTTGCACTTTTGTTTTGTTTACCAACGGTCTTTTACAGATAAAAGAGTTAATTTGCGACGAATCTGTTAATTTTAATCATAATGCACCACAAAGAAGGTCCATACATCTCAAAAGAATCATTAAAAAGCGTTAATACATGTCGATCAACAAAAGCAGGGAAAGATTACATCGTTTCAAACTTAGCGGAACTGTAATCTTTGCTGTGGAGCAAAACACAACAACGGCCTCAGAATGTAAATAAATGTGCAAAATCGCATCCAATGGCGGCGCCCATGATTTCTCTTGTCTTAACTCTCTACGTATAGGGACTCTAATGAGCACGAACCTGGAAAGCATCGATGTCGAAATGGAAGATGGTGTTGAGCGATGGGGTGGACTGTTGCATCGGAGCATCGGGCATTGCGTAGAAATGGGTCGTGCCCTGCGAAGCCTCGATTTGCTGCCACTTACTGATTAAAGACATAAGTTCAGTCATATTGTCCGGAGGCCAGTAGATTTGACCCGTGGGGCCAGAAGCGAGACCGGGAGTAGGTCGATTGGCAGACGACGGAGCAACCCCGGTCCCAACCCCTTGGATATCACGGACGAGCTGTTCAATGGTTGCTCGGGCCGAGGCGAAATAAGGATCGTAGAGGAAGTTCCCTCTGACTACGATCGGGGTGAAATTCTGCTGGGCCATAGCGATAGATTCACCATCAGCGCAAGACAAGTGGGAGGCAGTTATTCGAATTTCCCGCCACGGTTCAAGATCATTCTGAGGTTAAGAGCCTCGATTACACCGCTGCCAAATTCACATCACGAAAATTTGATTTTCTTTTTCATCCCTTCAGATTTATCACAATCAATTTTAATAGGAAACTCAGGGAAAACTGAAAACAAAGGATGTTAAAAAGCATAACCTTAAAATTTGTTTGTTGTTACAGCTGATCCGGCGTTGCCAGCTTTTTGCGAACGGATACCTCTTAATTCTGAAACGACCTCTACTAGCAAACGCAAAAGTTTTGACAGTTAAGGAGGTACCCACTCATAAATAGATACCTAATTTTCTCAATTTTTTTGGATTTTTTTTTTTTCACTTATTTTGAAGCCTGAAAGCTCCCTCCCGAACACGACCAAATAGACTTACAAAGGAGCAAACCTGTTGTTCTCGCGGCCCTCTAAACACAAGCGCGGCGTAGAGCTCTAAAAACGCCCCCCTCTGCTCTTCCAGGGCATCGCCAATGTTATTTTAAATGGGGAAATAGAGTTACGAGCAAACCTGTCTTTCTGGTGGGCTTTTAATCGCTGACAATAAGGCGCAGGGCTCTCAAAACGTTCCCTCTGCTCTTCCGGGGCATCGCCAATGTTATTTTAAATGTGGAAATAGACTTACAAGCGAACCTGTTGTTCTTGCGGTCCTCTAATCGTTAACGCGGCGGCCGCGGAGCGGCGCGCTGACGGGTGTTTAAATTACCTGAGGATTGGTCACATACCTCGAAGTATTAAATGTTGGTCAGAACTTTTGCGTTCGCTAGTACATTGATTAAAGACATAATTATTCCGAGATGATGTTTTTATTTTCATTAATTCGAAAGAACTCTGAAACGCACGATTCCACTCCGCTCCGCGCCAGCGTCACTCCTCATCCGTGGAACAAACGTAAATGCGCACGTTTCGATATCAATTAATGACTGGATTTCGGTCATAAAAATTCAAATAACAAGTCCTAAAATTCAAGTCGCAGAGAGTTTACTCTAGATGCGGTATTTTGAGATTATTGCGGGTTGTGAGTTGGAAGGACACTAAAATCGACTCATTGAATCTATTTTATCAGAGCCCCGCAGAAAAGTCTGCGCAGTGTGCTGGTCTTAGATATTAGCAGTTAGATTTAGCCACCTATGCATGACGATTATACTAATTGCCTGGGGGACAATGGGGCTCTTGCAAACTTTTGCTAGAAGCAAATAAATAGGCCATTCGCATGTAAAGACCTGCAAAAATCACGAAAATCATACTAAGAAAGTCTAAAATTCAGTAATAAACTCACATAACTGCGATAACGGCAAGATGGTGATGGCAGTTCGACGCAGGTATCATGGGAGATTCCTGTCTATTATGTCACTTTCTCTACGGAAACACAGAGATACTTATGTCTCAATTTAGATAGGAATATCCCATGATACCTGCGTCTCTCCGCCATTAAGCCCGATTCTGACAGCGAATTTCGTGATTTTTTAGTGTACTCATCGTCATTTTTACAGGTTTTTATGCAAGAATCAACTGATCAATCCCCGAAAGCAAAAGTTTGCAAGAGCCCCATTAAAGGATGTAGGTTTGCGCTGTAATAAGTTGAAGTGACCCCCCCCCCCTCCCCGCTGACCATAACTGCCAGATTACAATGACATGTCAATGTTCGCTCGCTCAAAATTATTGGGTAGTTAAATATTCCGACAGCACGGTGCTGACTTTGCATACACAATTTATTGAAGGCGCTTTAGGAAATATTATTTTTTCAAATGTCAACAATTAATTTAGAGTTGCGCCTAATGTAAATAAAAAAATGACATTGTGTGAGGTAGATCTAGTCACAGAAATGGATAAACGCAGGTGGCGTGGTACTTACTGAAAAGCGTTTAAGTTTTTTTGACCAAATTTTCCTCTTTTTTATGCAAGTAATTTAAGTTCGAATCACAAACCGAAACCTCGCGTCAGCGAAAATTAGCGCGGATCCGTAAACGCAGCTTTTGGGTAAAATTGAAGGGGTGACAATGGGCGGAAGGGGGCGCAACTGGGGGGGAGGGGGCGTAACGTTTCATATTTACAGCGCTGACTGCTCGGTTCACCAGCAGTAGCAGCAGTATTGTGAGATGAAACAATAAATGAAAACTATCAACAAAACACTGAGTTTTTAACCTCTTACGGCCCAAGCCCGAGTTTACTCGTTTTCATTCTCTTGTCTATTTCACATTGCTTCCGGTATTGTGTCATGATTCAGAATAAACTCGATTGTGGATGTGATGTAGACACTAGAGTCCCTTGATGGAAATATTGTATAGGGAGTACCGACACGAGCTCAACGAGTTGTGATTGGTCGTTGGTTTTAGGCTCTCATAGAGTTCCTATATTTAGAGAGTTAAGACAAGAGGGTAGTCAACTTCTGATTGGTCGATGAGTTTTAGGCTCTACGGATGCCGCCATTGGATGCGATTTTGCACTTTTGTTTACAATCGCAGTTGTTTACCAACAGTATTTTACGGATAAAGAGTTAAATATCGACGAATCTGTAAATTTTAATCATGAAACGCCTCAAGAATGTCTAAAAATCCCAAAAGAACCTTTCAAAGCGTAAATGGATGTCGATGCACAAAAGCAGTAAAAGATTACATCATTAGAAACTCAGCGGCACTGTAATCTTTGCAGTGGACAAAAACACAACAACGGCCCTCAGAATGTAAACAAATGTGCAAAATCGCATCCAATGGCGGCGCCCATGGTTTCTCTTGTCTTAACTCTCTAAATATAGGAACTCTAGGCTCTCACGGAGTCGAGCAGGAGTCGACGACATCGAAGGCTCCACACGAAAGGAGCAACGAACTGAAAGGAGTCGATTCGTAGAGGAACGTATGGGAGCGGACCGGAATGCCGGCAAATCCGCCAGTCCACTCCACTGGTCCACTGTCGAACTTAACCTTCGAATGCGTTCACGCGGTCGACAAAATCGACTCCTGTCAAAATGCATAAAGTGTCGTGTCGGTACTCCCTATACAATATTTCCATCAAGGGACTCTAGTAGACACTTCACTCATACGATAAGGTTTCGTTCGGGCGTCTTCAATTCATCATATAAGCAATTCCAACTCCCCCGAGTACGAACAGTTAACTACCCTCCATTATTGCGAAAGCAACTTAATACCAGCGGCAGCTCGTGCAATCTGGCAACGGTGGATTCTCTCCATTAAAACTTACGTAAAATGATCGATCGAATCAGTATGGTCATTGAACTCCCAAGAAAATGAAACTTTTACAAAAATTTAAATAATGAAAAAACATGGTTGCCAAATTGCACGAGCCGCTGCTGAACATCTCAGATCGATGCGATCCATTGACTGAAATTATTTCCGTGGCTATCAACGTGTACTATAACTTTCGAAAGGAAGTTCTCTCTTCGAAATTATTCTTGATGCGTTTTTCTTTTATTTTCCTTTAAACCTACTATGAGGCATAATGTCACAAGTGGCGGCAGTGTTGCCAGATCGAGGTAAAAAGCCGTATCGTCCCCATTTAAATCATTGTAAAACGTACGGCTTTTTCACCCCAAACTGGCAACACTGAGTGGCGGCAATAGTGTGAGACTCAGAAATACCTAATAACCGTAAAATTGGCGCTGCGCGACGATTTATGGCGCTTCGCGCAGGCTTTGCTGGCGATTTTAACCCAGGGGCTCAATCTGTTGCGGGATCCGCACGCGACTTTCTCACTCCCTAGTATGTAGCGTTCAAAATCAAACTTGCCAATATTTTTTTCCCTATATCTTCGATCAAAATTTTAAGTGATTCGACAAGGGGTTACACTTATAGTGACCAAGTCAAATATTGCGTTGAGTTTTGCTTGCTTTCAGCTTCTAGCACTATCAGGAAAAAACCCTTCTTGCCAAATTTGAATGCAAATGTACTAATAGTTCAGAAAGTTGTGCCATCGACGGACGGACAGACAATTTTTGGGAATATGGTTTTTGAACTCAGGGGCACCTGGAGTGCCAAGAAATGGAATAACCCCTACTTCCAAATTAAAATTTGTAAACATGATGACATTACTTTCTCTCCTTCACGGAGAAAAAAGACTGGTATAATTTACCATCATGATAGCTGATTTTGACCTTAGCAAAAAATGATGGTAAATTTCACCAGAATGATGGACAAAGTCACCAGCCATCATTCTGGTGAAATTTACCATAATTTTTTGCTAAGGTCGAAATCAGCTATCATGATGGTAAATTGTACCAGTCTTTTTTCTCCGTGTTGGGGGGGGGGGAGTAAAAATTTCGCAAATTGGTCGAGAAATGAAAAAATGAAAATTTCTACCAGTAAGTATACTTTCTTTTAAAAGCAATAGTACCTACTATTTTTCTACGAATTAGTAGAATCAATTTTTTGTTTTTTGCTGGCATTGAAATTAAATACACGTCAATTAAGGTCCCGACAGACAAAACAAAACAAACCCCAGAGCTCATTTCAGAATCGATGGATCATAGTGGTATGCCTGTAAATCAGTGGTGTCGCGGGCAACGTACGCTGCAATCAGCCAATTTAAAATTAAAACTCATGTAAAATATCGATTCGAGGGAGTGCACTAAACAGAGAGTGAGCACCCTCAAAATCTCGACCTTTATCATGACTTTAAGTGGGCTAATTGCAACGTTGCCAAGTATCACTCGCCGCCACTAGCCTAGAAGCACGCTAACACCCGTGTAAATTACTTGACGTCTTACGAGTAAATCGAAAATGCAAAATTTGCGCTAGGCAGGGGCGTGCCGTGGTTTCCAGAGAAGGGGGCAAGAATGCAATATTGCCGCCCTCCGCGGACGAAATTATAAACTTGACGACCTTTTTTTTTTTTTTTTTTTTTTTTTTTTTTTTTTTTTTTTGTTGTGCTTCTTACACACTGATTTTGCCGCCCCCTGAAATTCATTTTGAGATTTGATAACCTTTTGTTTTTTTTTTTGGTTGTTCAACCTGATTTTGCCGCCCCCCGAGAGTGCCGCCCGGGACAAGGGTACCCACATGCTCCCCCCACGGCACGCCCCTGGCGCTAGGGGCAAATCTAGATTCAAAAACACGCGTGCTTTGTATGTAAGTATACTTACACAGTTAACAGGAGCAATATTTTCCGAAACGAACACAGCAAATAAAAGAGACTCCGAGAAGAAAACGTTGTAAACAGATACTTTGAAGAAATAAACTGACACAGTTAACGTTACGAATGAGAAAAACGCGAAATCTCAAGATGAGCGTTTTATGATGGACGTAGCGATACGATACATGAGATACGTCCGCGGTGCGATTTGCGAGGCGTTCGAAGTGACGCGGTCGGGTAGCGATGTTTTTCCGTCAGCCGCCCACAACAAAAGAGAGACAATTTTTACTCCTCATTATAAAAATAAAGTCGGCCAACTCTGTTTACATGGCGCCCGACTCGAGTCGTTGCGCCGAACGAACGGTAGGGTATGGTATATACGGCGGCCGGCGCGCGGCGCTGGACCGGACCGCGGACCTCGCGGTAAAGCCAAAGCGCGGACGGAATCGCTATTAGGATGATGAACTTTGCATTTGCCCAGCCACGCGAGTTGGAAATATAGCAGATGAATAAAAAATTACGCGCCCGGAAACGGTAATTCCAGAGGAATAAGTAGGTCGTGTTTAGGGAGTGCATTGGAAAAAAAAAAAAAAAAATCGATCGATTAAGTCCCGCTTGATTCATTTGGAATTTGAAATTCTGCTTCGGTATCTATTTCTGGACCAATATTACGTTGATACGCAAACAGAGCTAGATAATAGATTTGAGAAAGCATTTTGGAGCCGAAAAAATAAAAATAACATCGCAATTTGATTTGATTGATTCGCGTAATAAGGACTCGCTTTAGAAGTGGAGGCTGACACCAACAGCTATGATCTTTGGAAGTTTTCTATTCATACTGCATGGTGGAAATGCGGTTGTTGCACAATTTTGCTATAAATCGATTTAAGGGCAGTGTTGCCAGATTGGGGTGAAAAGCTGTACGTTTTACATTGATTTAAATGGGGACGATACGGCTTTTTACCATCGATCTGGCAACACTGTTTAAGGGTTGATTCACAAGTAAAAAAACTCCTGAAATAACGAGGGGAATACGATGAAATAACGATGAAATAGCGTCTATCTTAATTTCCTCACCCTCTCCAAGCTGACAAAGGCCTTCGTACACGCTCAAAGTAGGATCGTCAAATTGGCATCGGTGAGCTGAAATCCACCGCAAACAGTAGAATTGCCAACCTGACATTTCTAAAATTCAACCATAACCTCGAGCAAAACACCTCAAAAACGGGATTTATTTCTTTTGTTAACAGTAGATTGGTGAACAGGTGACACACCATCCATCGTCAAATAACTCTGAAGTTTGACGGGCCGTCAAATCGCACAGTTGTTTGCAGTGGCGCACCCAGGGGGGGGGGGGATATCGCCTCCGCCCCCCAAACTGAGAGTAACTGGACGGGCTGCTCTATAAATAAACGCCGCACTCTGAATTTTGTGAAACTAAAGAAATTGATCAAGAAGCTTTGACTTTTTCAGCCCCCCCCCCCAAAAAAAAATCCTGGGTGCGTCACTGCAAGGGGGGTTTTGAAGACATCATCTTTTCCCCCATTTGATGAGTCATGAGTTGCAATGAGTGAAAGAACCACAGTTGCAAAAGATATGGAAACCCTATAGGGCGATCGACTCCATTTGCCAAGCTGAATTGATAGAGGGGTCACAAGGGGGGTTTTGGAGACATCACCTTTCTGCCCATATGATATGATATGATTGTTATATTTGAAGGTTTTTAGATCTGAATCAATCCTCAAATGCCCTATTGATGAAAATGAATTCGAGGTTTGGATTTTCATTGAATTAAGCACGCTTTTAAACCAGAGAGTAAGAGTTCTTTGGCAAGTTTAGCTTTGATTTGAAGGAATGACGATTGAAAATTCGGGAAAGATTACCGACCGGGGTCCGCCTAGAATTCTGAATCAAGCTCTGAGAACGCTCATTAATTTCATAATTCGAGCAGTTGCATAGGTAAATCCGGTCGATTTAAGCAACTGATCGTTGATCGCTGGGGTGAAATCTTAGGGGTGGGGGAGGGGGATTTCGCACAAGTAGCGGATGGAAAAATGAGAATGAACGAGCGGGGAAAAAAAAAAAAAAAAAAAAAAAAAAAAAAAAAACAAGCAGGGAAAATTCCAACACGCAGGTGTTGGAAAAGCGTGCCACTAAAGTCTGAACAGCTTTAATGCTTTTGCTAGCAATGATAATTCATCAAAGAGGAACCACGTGACATGGAGCTGATCTCGAGAAAATTGAGTCCAAAGTTGAAGAGCTAGCATTTAAACAAAAAACTCGGAATTACTTACGTTTTGATTTCATACAACTACCGTGTTATGTTTTTGCATTTCAACACCGGAAAAGTGGAATTTCCTATGAAGGAAAGGTACCTACTTAATTTTTAGCGTTTAAAGTGACTTGGTTCCTTTCTTCTTTTTGTTTGGCATAATCACGAAAACCGAATCTCTAAGAGAAACCAAACGGCAGAGTTGGTTTACACTGTTGATATTTTAAAATCCGTTAATCTGGACTTAGGTCCGTTCCCAATTCTATAAAAGGAACCAAGTCGGAGTTGGTTCCTTACGTGACTCGGATTAAGGTTGAAGAAAAAGGAATCGAGTTCTCATTTTATTTCATCATATGGACAATGACTTCAATGAGGCTCACCAGCTCACTTTTACCTGGAATTTTGACGGGAAATAGTTGTTCTTAGAAGAAGCACTTGTTGCTTCGAGATTCAGTATTGCTAGCTCTATCAATCAATAACCCAATTTTATCAAAAATGTCACTCGGTTCTTTTGTGACAAGTGCTGTCCAATTGAGCTTGTTTGGTGAGAAATGATGAAAAAAATAAATTAAGATCAGATGTATCTATAAGGAGATGAGTCAAAGGCGTTGTTTTTTTGTTTTCAAAACTTTGGAGGGCTCTAGCTCAGAAGAGAAACATTTGCAGCACTTATTCATGTAGGAAAATAAAGTATTTTATATATGTTGACCCCAAAAATACACTCCATAAGTTTGGCACTTAAATTTGAAACACCCTGTTCTTGATATTTTGCCCCCCCCCCCCCCCCCCCTTGGCCCCTTCACAGAAGACAACATCTTGACCATGCAAATTTTTAAAATCACAGTTGGACTGTAGAGATATTTTCTTTCCCCCCCCTTTTAACGAAAAAGAGGAAAATGGGTCGCCTATCTTTGATGTTCGTCGTATGCGCGTGCACATATTGTTCGGCTTTACGACTGTCATTTTGGCTTTCTTTATAATGCGTTTTGTGAGTTTATTAATGGATTTTATGACTATTTGATGCCACCAATGTAATTTTCAGGCGATTTTACATCAGAATCAAAACTCTATAGCGCTGTAGCAAAAGTTTGCAACAAACCCATTGAAAGCTGAAAAGAGAAAATTATTTGATAAGGCTAGCTCGATCTTTTTTACCCACATAAAGTATAGACAATATATATTTTCTCCACCTTTTAAATGGCTTGCACAGGGATCACAAATGAGGTTGCGCTCATTTGAAGTCAAAAAGTGTCATATTTGGAAAAGCCGTGATTCTAAATAATAAACAGTTTTTTTTTTCTTCTTTTTTCCGTTTTAGGTGCTGTCAGCACTTATTGCGATTGTCACGATGTAGATATGTAATATGCATAAATGGAACACTTGCAAATTCATGAAAAAATAATCCTTTAATATACAGCACTAACCATTTCAGGTGCCCTTTACACGTCAAGCATTCTAGGGGTATAGATTAGTAGACGCGGAGGTTTAAGACGTTTGTGGATTTTAATTCCCCCTCCCCCCATTTATTTTGTTGAAAAGTATCGAAAGTTTACAGTCAAAACTAAGCCATTATTCATTATAACGCATTGTAATATTATTTCTTTTTCTGTTGCCGTCGGTCGATATCATTTTGCGTGTTGGAAAAGCAAAGTTCCATATGGACCTATAATTTCCAAAATTTGAAGAAGCTTCCAGTAAAAAATACTGTACACGCGAGAAACGTTTTAGGATAGGTAAATAAGTTATTCCAAAGTCAATTCCATAGCCGCAGCGAGGAGGCTGTCCAGGGGTGGAAGACACCTGACAGCCCCTCTCACTTTTTAGAGCTATTAATGCGAATTTTACCCCCCCCTCTTTGTTCTGGATTTTAAAAACCTTTTTTTCAACAAAACGCCCAAAATTTCCTCAAAAATCCCTTGATTGCATAGACGCTCATTAAGGGGTTTTCAATTTGCAGATCCCCTGTATGTCCCCTTGGTCTTGTCCAATGACCAAGACCTGTTTAATGTGACGTCATGAAAAAAATTGGTTCCAAAAAAAGGCTCCGTCTCACTCGCTCTCGTGGGTTTTCCCATATGAAACACGATCCAAATTTTCAAATACAAGTGCTAGTAAACAACATGTACTTTGCACCAGTTGTGTTTATCACACCATTCGGTTCCACGGTTCTTATAAAAATTTCCGATTGTTTCGATGAATTTTCCGATAGGATATATATTCCCGCGCTTTATTTCCCATAGAAATAATCGAAATTCCATAGACACAATCGGAATTCGTGTAAATTCAAGCGCGCTGACTATAGCAACGATAGGTCTCATGATTGAAAAAGGCGAAACACATCTATTGTTCTATTCTTACAGTTTTAACAGCCACTTTTTTCTCAGTGATAAAATATGAGCCTGCTCCAACAAACTTTTTGAAACATCGCGCATCAATGCACAATCACAGTATTATCGAAGAAAGTCTTATGTTTTGTCCTTGTCAGACTCACAGTTTCTAATGAGCACAAAATTCTAGGATATAGGCTCATCAGCACCATCACGACATGTGTTATACCTCGAACAATAGCTTCGATACGAAGAGAAGTTAGAATGATTGAGTGTCATGACGGTGATAACCCCATAAGAGACCGTGAGTAAGACGAGGACAAAACGTAGAACATCTTTCGGTATAACTGTGATTGTAACTGCGCTTGTGATCTTTTAGGAATTATGTTAGAGTGAATAGATACTTTAAGGTACGTGGAATCTAATGGTGCAATAAAATTTGATAAAACTGTTCTTTAACTAGCATGAATTTGCGTTCGAAAATTTGGATCTGATTTCTTACAGGTAAATCAACGAGATTGACTGAGATAGAGCATTTGTTTGGAACCAATTTTGATCGTGACGACATCACTACACAGGTCTATTTAAGGATATGAATGAGCCCCTCTCTTTTCTATACCTCTCCCGCTCTTCATCCATACCTCGCCGTCACTTCTTTTCGAAACCCTCGTCAAATAGATTTTGACACTTTTATATGAGTCCTCAGACCGTGCGAGTCCTGAGAAACAAAACCTCTCTAACACCCTCTCTCTCCCACACATTCACAAATCTCTCCGCTTAATGAACCGTGAAGAAATCTCGTGACCGGTGGAGCCCAAAGCCGAGGGGCAAAGAGGGTTTCTGTGAAGGATGTTTCCACCCCCCTCCTGCCTTGGAATTTTGACTCATAGGTTGGCACAAATGACTTAGGTTGCTGGACCTGTATGGAATTCTCGTTCAAAGGAATTCGACTTTGACGCTTAATAACTTATTGAAATTGACAGGAATACCAAAACTTTTACAATTTTAAGAAAATAGACGCCGAGACCTCCTGGATTGCAGCAATAAATTAACGATTAGTGGAACCAGTTTTAAGAAAACACGTTTTTAATTTTTCAAACCTTTCCCGCCAAGGTTTTGCCATAAGGAAAGCATGCAACCTATATATTAGATATGAAAATGAAAACAAAAAGCGTACCGTATAAATACGGCACGCTTAAAAGGAGGTCATCAATAGTAAAATTTTCATTTAAGTAAGGGCGGCGAAATTGCATTTTTGCAGAATTGCACAATTCATCTCCTCAAAAACCTAGGCCCGGTAATGTTGATCAATGATCATATGTATGAGATTTCAAACTTTTATACCGAAACTTATTGCAGTTTAAAAACTGTATACTTCCCATAAATCATCATAAAACTTATTGCATGATTATTATTTACGTCAACGCTTCAACGGCATAACTTTAGAATAGCGTGCGATTTGCCAACGTTGCAGTTCGCCAATTTAAACCCTAGAAAAAGATCGAACTATTGGGTGTTCGGTGAACACCTTCGAATTCGATCTTTTACATGGGTTTAAATGGACACTGTACAACGTTGCCAAATTGCAAGCTTCGCCACTGCTTTTGGCGGACGGGGAGAAGAGGAGGGGAGGTGTTCCCCTCTTTAAGTTTCGTGGGAACCTGATAAAAATAATTCGCAGCCAAGCTTTTGATATTTACAATTTGTTGTTTATTCTACAAAGTGTAAGCGTTTTTACAATTTTTCTTTTAAAACTTGCTTTTTACAGATTATTGTACATTACTACCGCTTAAACCATAAATGCAAATAAGCTTACCACAAACGTGAGGCGAGAAAGCTTAAACCATCAATGCAAATAAGCTTACAAATGAAGGCTTAAGACATAAATGTCATAAGCTTATTACAAACATGAGAAGAGAAAGCTTAAACCGTCAATGCAAATAAGCTTACAAAGGTGAGACGGGAAGGCTTAAAACATAAATGCAGATAAGCTTATTCCAAACGTGAGACGAGAAAGCTTAAACCGTCAATGCAAATAAGCTTACAATGTGAGACGGGAAGACTTTAAAAATTTGAGAGGAAAATGGGGGAGGATCTAGCAATTTGGCAAACATGAATTCATCAAATTTCAACGTATGAAAAACAATCGATTCTTGAGGGGGCCAGAGCCCTTTTACTAATCGAGTGTTTCTCATGCATTCAAATGGGAATAATACACAGTTGCCTGATTGCTAGACCCGCCTTTGACACAACTATCCTTGGAGGGAGAAAAAAATTGATGCAACGTGATGAAAAGGAATCAGTTGAGGAGAGAGAAATTTTAATCTTCATCGCTGTCGCCGGATTCGTAATCTTCTTTGACATCAATACTGAACTTATATTCTTGGTCGCAGCCCAGATACGCGTCACTCATGAAATAAAGCGTGTAAGTATGATGACCTGAAAGAAAAAGAAGGAAAAAAGAAATAGAGTAAACATTTAAACGATTAGAAAGAAAGACATGTCACAAAAACAGATTACGCGGAAAATAAAATTTCCCGTCGGACAACAATTTTCACATGAAAACAGTCGCTTACCGTTTAACGTTTTCCGGGTGGCCGCATTCTACAATCCATCGGTGATTCTACCGGTCGAAGCAAAGATTAAGAATATCAGTTGAGAAGAATAGCGATGGTTTGTACAAATTCACAAATCAGTAATCTTTGCCTCAACCAATTAAACACCGATGGATTGTTCCATCGGAGATTCTACCAATAGAAGCAAAGATCACAAATGTACATCAATTGCGAGGTATAAAGATGGTTTGAATCAAATCTCTTGTCAGTAATCTTTGCTTCAACCAGTGGAAACACCGATAGATTTTACGATGCCATTGAATATACGCAAAACAGCAGTACTACCGCAGAGTGCTAGTTTTCATAATAATTGCAGGCTATTGAATCAGAATAAACGTTTGTTCTACAAATTGCCGCTGCGAGTAAACATCCAAATAATGAACTTCAATTTAGAAATTCGCGATTTTGATAAAGTAGGTCAAAAAGTCAATGCCGAATATTGTTCCATAAATCCACCAGGGTAACGTGGAAATAGGTAAATGAGCAGATATCACTCCATTGGACGGCACCCCCCCCCCCCCCCCCTCATGGAATAAGAGGAGGAATGGAAGCAAAACTGTGACCCCCGGTTTGGGTCGTGGTGTCATGGACGACCTGGTTAGTACGGTGGTCACCAGCATGTAACCAAAAACAAACATATGTTTTCTCAGGGGGGTGATCACGGAGGATCGTTTCGTTTCGGTATCGTTATCGTTATCGTTTGCATTAAATCAAATGGGCTTGCTAAGAAACCATCAATGCAAATAAGCTTACAAATGAAGGCTTAAGACATAAATGTCATAAGCTTATTACAAACATGAGAAGAGCCGCTGCGAGTAAACATCCAAATAATGAACTTCAATTTAGAAATTTGCGATTTTGATAAAGTAGGTCAAAAAGTCAATGCCGAATATTGTTCCATAAATCCACCAGGGTAACGTGGAAATAGGTAAATGAGCAGATATCACTCCATTGGACGGCAGCCCCGGTTTGGGTCGTGGTGTCATGGACGACCTGGTTAGTACGGTGGTCACCAGCATGTAACCAAAAAAAACATATGTTTTCTCGGGGGGGGATCACGGAGGATCGTTTCGTTTCGGTATCGTTATCGTTATCGTTTGCATTAAATCAAATGGGCTTGCTTCTGCGCAACTCGATCGCGCAGGTGATCCTCTCCTCACCTCTACCTACTTCAAACGATCGAGTAAACGACAGCCTCCAACTCATCGCTTCCTTTCGACCGTTTCAATCGTTACGAGAGGCTCAAAACGATTCGATCAGTTGAGCCACCCATAAGGTTGCACGTAAACGATAACGATAACGAAAACGAAACGAAACGAAACGATCCTCCGTGATCACCCCCCAGGCTCCATGTCAGGTTCAGGAGTCGGCTGCGAGGGGGGCCTTTTAAAATGGTTCCTTCCATACTAACCAGCTAACCGGAAGAGCAGAGGGGACGTTTTCAGAGCAGACTTACGAGCAGACCAGTCGAAAGAGAGACCGTTTTACGAAAAAGGACTCTCTCTCTCGCAGTCATTGTCTCTTATGGAGAATTGCTCTCGTAAGGAGGAGGGATAGCAAGAGAGAACCGTTTTAAAAAAAGGTCTCTCTCTCGCACTCATTGTCACTTATGGAGAATTCCCCTCGTCAGGGGGGGGAGAGCGAGAGAAGCCGTTTTAAAAAAAAAAAAGGTATCCCTCTCGCACTCAATGTCTCTTATGGAGAGTTGCTCTCGTAAGGGGGACGGAGAGCGAGATAGAGACCATTTTAGGAAACGGTCTCTCTCTCGCACTCATTGTCTCTTATGGAGAATTGCTCTCGTAAGGAGGAGGGAGAGCAAGAGAGAAACCGCTTCACGAAAACGGTCTCTTTCTCGCACTGATTGTCTCTTATGGACAGTTGATCTCGTAAGGGGGACGAAGAGCGAGATAGAGATCGTTTTAGAAAAAAGGTCTCTCTCTCGCACTCATTGTCTCTTATGGAGAGTTCCTCTCGTAAGGGGGGGGGAGAGCGAGATAGAAGCCGTTTTACGAAAAAGGTCTCTCTCTCTCTCGCACTAATTGTCTCTTATGGAGAGTTCCTCTCGTAAGGGGGAGGGAGAGCGAGAGAGAGTTCGTTTTACGAAAAAGGTTTCTCTCTCGCACTCATTGTCTTTAATGGAGAGTTGCTCTCGTAAGGGGGAGGGAGAGCGAGAGAGATACCTTTGAACGAAAAAAGATCTCTCTCGCACTCATTGTCTCTTATGGACAGTTGCTCTCGTGGAAGGGAAGGAGAGCGAGAGAGGCCGTTTCGCGAAAAAGGTCTCTCTCTCTCGCACTCATTGTGTCTTACGGAGAGTTGCTCTTGTAAGGGGGAGGGAGAGCGAGAGAAGCCGTTTTAGGAAAACGGTCTCTCTCTCACAATCATTGTGTCTTACGGAGAGTTGCTCTCGTAAGGGGGAGGGAGAGCGAGAGAATCCGTTTTAGGAAAACGGTCTCTCTCGCACTCATTGTCTCTTTTGAGAGTTGCTCTCGTAAGAGAGCGGGAGAGCGAGAGAGAAGCCGTTTTACGAAAAAGGTCTCTCTCGCACTCATTGTCTCTTATGGACAGTTGCTCTCGGAAGGGGGAGAGAGAGCGAGAAAGAAACAGCTTCACAAAAACGGTCTCTTTCTCGCACTCATTGTCTTTAATGGAGAGTTGCTCTCGGAAGGGGGAGAGAGAGCGAGAAAGAAACCGCTTCACGAAAAAGGTCTCTCTCTCGCACTCATTGTCTTTAATGGAGAGTTGCTCTCGTAAGGGGAGGGAGAGCGAGAGAGATACCTTTTAACGAAAAAAGATCTTTCTCTCGCACACATTGTCTCTCATGGAGAGTTGCTCTCGTGGAAGGGAAGGAGAGCGAGATCGAGGCCGTTTCGCGAAAAAGGTATCTCTCTTGCACTCATTGTGTCTTACGGAGAGTTGCTCTCGTAAGGGGGGGGGGGGAGAGAGCGAGAGAATCCGTTTTACGAAAACGGTCTCTCTCGCACTCATTGTCTCTTTTTGAGAGTTGTTCTCGTAAGAGAGCGGGAGAGCGAGAGAAAAGCCGTTTTACGAAAAAGGTCTCTCTCTCTCTCTCTCTCGCACTTATTGTCTCTTATGGAGAGTTGCTCTCGGAAGGGGAGAGAGAGCGAGAAAGAAACCGCTTCACGAAAACGGTCTCTTTCTCGCACTCATTGTCTCTTATGGAGAGTTGCTCTCGGAAGGGGGAGAGAGAGCGAGAAAGAAACCGCTTCACGAAAACGGTCTCTTTCTCGCACTCATTGTCTCTTATGGAGAGTTGCTCTCGGAAGGGGGAGGGAGAGCGAGAAAGAAACCGCTTCACGAAAACGGTCTCTTTCTCGCACTCATTGTCTCTTACGGGGAGTTGCGCCCGTAAGGAGGAGGGAGAGCGACAGAGAGACCATTTTACGAAAAAAGTCTTCTCTCTCTCGCACTCATTGTCTCTTGTGATGAGTTGCTCTCTTAAGGAGAAGGGAGAGCGAGAGTGAGAGACCTTTTTAAAAAAACGCCTCTCTCTCGCACTCATTGTCTCTCATGGAGAGTTGCTCTTGTAATGGGGAGGAAGCGCAAGAGAGAAGCCGTTTTAACAAAATTAAAATTATATTGGTGTTTCCCTGGAAGAGCAGAGGGGACATTTTGAGAGCTTTGCGCCTTGTCAGCAATGAAAAGTCCACTAAAAAGACAGGTTCGCTCGTAAGTCTGTTTTTCCATTTTAAAGTACATTTTGAGCTGCCCTGGAAGAGCAAGAGGGTCCAGGTGACCTCCCTTATCCCCAGTCACCTTTCCCAATTTTAGGGGGGCCTTAGAAATGCATCTTGCCCAGGGGCCCTCAGAGATGTTGCTACAGCCCTGCAGCTAAGTAAAACGAAGCTCATTTGAGCGACTCATTGTCTTTTATGGGAGTCTTGTTTCAAAAGTAGTTTCCTGTAGTTTCAAAAGTTCATGGAATTTTTTCAATAGCTGAAGTTTTTTAAATAGATCAAACTATTAGGAATAAAATGCAACAATTTGCAAACCTCTAGCACATACGGGTTTTTCACAATTGTGTTTTCAAGGAACAGTTTATCCGCCCTTTTACCGGCGATCGATTATTTCATAAATTTTTTTTAGACTTGTCATGATTTTTTTTCGCATTTAGTAGAGGTTGAATAAAAAATGAAGCTTGATGTTACTTGTGTTGCTCCACCGCATCTTTTGATAACCATGCGTTTGCGGTGCGTGGCGTATCGTTGATGCAATCGGTGCGATTGTGACTTAATTTGTGCATAACTACAATAGTGTTGCCAAACGTATTTACAATAACGATAACTTCCGCTAAATTCCCAACAAATATTTTTTATGCTTCTTCCCTGTTTTCAAACACTTCATAAAAAGAGAGAGAGAAAAAAAAAACAAACAAAAATCATCGTAACCGAGTCTGCATTTGAAATTTTTCTGAATAATACGTGATTTTCGGCACATATTACTTGTTATTTTTGTGGGAAACGTTAGAATCATGTACACACTATATATATTCTGGTAGCTTAGGGCTTAAGGATTCCAGTACAGTGATCTCTGCAAGAAGGGCGGATACGCGTAACCGCCCTTTTACCGAAGAACTCCTCAATTACATAATAGCAGGTGCCCTTTTTCTAGGATGAGGTTTAATTAGGATTCCCCAGCATATATAATAGCAGGTGCCCTTTTTCTAGGGTAATGTCCTTGAGGTGTAATTAGGATTTCCCAGAAGAGAACACCTGTTGTTTTATGACCCCCTCCTTCCACACTGCTAATTGTTTAAGGCATAACATATCAGGTGGCTCTTTCTAAAAATTTACCTATGCGATCTAATTAGGGTTTCTATAAAGCACACCTGCTGATTTATCTGCCCTCCTTTTGGCCATCCCATCAATTCACGAGTATGACAGCTAGTTCTGGACTAACCAAACCGCAAACCGCCTTTTCCAAAAAATGTGTGGCCGCACCTAATCTGCCACACTCGAATCTCTCGGGCATCTCCTCAAGCGATGCCCAATAGCGCTCTCTGTAGGCACCTTGCTAAACTACAGTGCTCAGCGGCAACTTGCCGCTTCGCGAAGGATCTGGAAATTCTGGACTAGACAAGTAGCTTCACCTCTCGGATTTCTAAGGAACCTTCTCAAGCTTCTCGAATGTTCTAGGGCTCCCCGCTACGACTATATAAGCGCCGTGGCCAGCGCATCTAGGCCATCAGTTACTCACAAGTATTCGTACGCTTCTTACGCTCAATGTATCATTCGTTACTTCTCTCTCTCATTCGATCTATCGAACTCGACATATATCGAGTCGTTCCTATATAGGAATAACAACGTGTTATCCTATAAAAGTGAACTGAACCCGAACTGACTTTTGATGCAGTCAAATCTGTCTGAGACATATAGGAACAGACAGAGAGAAAGATTTGATTCGTCATTGAATCGCTAAAATAAAAGCATGACCAGAAATTCTTGCTCTCTCCTTCCTCCATAAAACAAATATGTAAGACAAGGAGAAAACAAGGGGGGAAAAAACCTCTCTCTTTCATCTTTTTCCAGCGTAAAAAATTCATGGGAACAATGAGAAAGACAGATGGTTGCACCGCCATGAGCCTCTCTGGCCAGGAATAGAACCAAGCAATCTCAATCCATCCCTTACTGAGTTTTTGATAACAACGTAGCAAAAAGAGGGATTCGCACTCACAATCAGTTCAGTTCAAGTTTCAGAGTTTCTCAAATTTCCCAAGTACATATTTCAAATTGTTGGCATTCCTAGAAAGAATAAGGTAAGGAAAATAAAACTCACCAGGATTGGGCGCCACAAAATCTAATTTCACTCTTGCCTTCTGCTGAAGTGTCAGCCTCTTGATTGACAACAGTGAGTTGGCTTTGGGATCACCGATAACAATCCACCAGCCTTCCTCTCGTTTCTGAAATGAAAGGAGCCAGAATGAGTTTCGGATTAGTCACAAGAAATTCAATAAAACACCGAATGCAACCAGTTCAAGGAAAAACAAGGACAGAGTAAAAAGAAGAACTAGGAGGGAAATCCATGAATAATCTAGTTCTTTTTCTAAAAATAGTAATCTTAGTTACAAGTAATAAGATGAGGGTGATCAGGAAAACATCACCATCAATGATCAACAAATGCACCAAGTTCCAAACATACCTACTTTTCAAAAAACATTGACCTATCCTGCATATTTATAAACATTCAATCAACCATTTAATTCTCCTCACAATGCAGCATATCAACAAGTCGCGCAAGGCGTGTCATATTTTCAACAAGGCTAATATAACTTTGTTGAATGTTGACGGTTACTGGTGCGACTCGGCCCATTATGACATCTATCCATTCTTTTCTGAGCTCTACTCAGCAGAGCTACCGTTTCGCGTATAATCAATGATATTTGTCAATTAACCGACGACTCCACCGGTTGAGAAAAGATTACACAGTTCAGTTCAGTGTTTGATTGTACTGCACAAAAATACTCTGATACGTAATTTTTTCTCAGTTAGCGCAATCGCTGTTAAATTATTAAAATATCCGCAAGTTTTTTTAAGTCATCGACGACTGCACCGGTTGAGAAAAGATTACAGATTCGTGTTTTTTTGCATAGTACAGTCATACACTGAACTGATTTGTGTAATCTTTTCTCAACCAGTGGAATCATCGGTGAATTAAAAAATGGCATTAATTATTATTAGCAAAACGGCAACACTGGGTCAGAGCTCAGGGTTATAATCAGGGAAAGGGGGGATCATATAAGAGAGAAGAAATTATAAAATTGAAGAAAAGGTGAAACATACCTGTGAGAAAAATGGTGCAATAACAGGTCCAGAAATTATAAAATTGAAGAAAAGGTGAAACATACCTGTGAGAAAAATGGTGCAATAACAGGTCCGGTAACTTCATCCTCTCGTTCAAGATTCACAGTAACATTGACTGCACTACCACTTGATATCCTATCTTTATTGTTAACTTCATAATTGATGTCGATGTTTGGATAACGATTACAGAACAGAGCCACGTCAGTCATTTGAGCCTCCGTCAATTGCAGGAGTTTGGTGCGATCCTCATCTTCTAATTCCATGACATCAAAAACTGTTTCAACACCCTGTGAATTAAAAAAAAAAAAAAAAAGGATTAATAAAAAATTATCGCTTTTCATATTTTTACAAAAGGTGAAAGCACCAGTTATAGATACCCCAAAAGGCTGATGCCTTGATCTGAAAAAAGAAAGATAGCTAGGACTTAAAATTACTTCCAAGTTCTGCTATTTCGATGTTAGAATCATTTCCATATGCCTTCTAAGTCCAAAAAATTGTGCATTTGTGACAAAAGAATTTAGAAATCTTGGGAGTCCGTCACTGGCGCTGTTCTTAGGGGGTGCCTGTAACTGGTGCTTTCACCTTAGTGTTGAAGGTGCTTAGTATAAAGTTCAACAAAAGCACGGTGCACCAAAAGTAGTGTTTTAATGGTCAAGAATATTCCCATTTTTTCAAAATTATTTCAGTCAAACACTGAACTGAACAGGGGAATCTTTTCTCAACCGGTGGAATTATTTGTGAATTACAATTAATTTTACGCAAAATGGCAGCTCTGCAGTAAATGATAATGTAATCAAGCTCAGCGGGCCGATCATTTACTTTATCGCTAAACCGATCGTTAAAACTGTCAACGAGTGATGCTATTGGTCGAAAATTGTAAAACTTGGCTGTTGCTATGGTAACCATCGTTAAGAGTCTCGTTTTATAAAGGCTATTCATGAGTAACCTTTAAAAAATGGACACTGTAACGATGGTTACCATAGCAATGGCTAAGTTTTACAGTATTCGACCAATAGAATCACTCATATACATTCTTAACGATCGGTTTAACGATGAAGTAAATGATCGGCCCGCAGGAGTGAAAAAAGTTCTCCACTGCATTCTTTTGCATAACGTCCGCATGAAAAAGGATGAACATTATTTCAACCAATCGCTCAGTAGCATGAAGCTACTTATAATTTCGGTAAGAAGTTCTTTCTACTTGAGGTGTCTCACTTGAGGTGGTATCTCGCTCAGTTTGTGCTCCTCATCCCCATACCTCCTTACTTGTTTTAGGCCTGCAGTTTGCTCTGAAAAATGAGCACAAGTTGAGTTTTCCAATAGCTGAGTCTGAAGGTCCTTCTGATACTAATTCTAATAATTACCTTTTCTTGACAACGCTTGATGACATCCGTAGTGAAATGAGGCAGCTGTTTCAGATAAGAATCTTTGCTCCACATGGCCTGTGTAACCATCTGCGCCAGTTCCATGGCAGCGACGGCAGGAGAGAGCCAACCGTTTGAACTCAAGACATCTACGCAAGCTTGAATCAATCTAATGGCCTGAAATAACAAGAGAGGAGACATCATTAATAAAAAACAAAAAGATTTTGGTTGAATTCTTGGGGGGGGGGGGGAGGGTACTACAAGCTTGTTTTTGAGGAGATCGGAATACAAGACCCTCCTCGTTAAATTGCAAAAAATGTAGTATTTCCAAAAATAAGTTTGGACAGTGCAGAGATCGGATAACCTGAGGTCTGGTGTTTTTGATTACTGGGTTGAGCAAATGGAACTCAATTACTCATTTTTCAATTACTTTTGAATCTTTTTTTGATTTAACTATCAATCAGGTGTAAAAATTTTAATGATACCGATGCGTTACGATAAAATGATAAAATAATAAAATAAATTGTTGCTCATCAAACATCACCAGGTTCATTAATATCAGCGGACATGATTACTGCTTATATCCACTTCAATTAATTTTCAAAAGTAATCCATTACGTAATCAGAAAAAAGCGATTTGCAAGCCCAACTCAGCCTGATTAAATTGACAATGATTCATTTCATTTTAATCAAGTCACCTTTTTGACTCCTAATATTTAATTGTACCTAAAGCAATTTCAAAACTGTTTGTCTCCTACAATGGGGCTTTTGCCAACTTTTCCTAACCTAAAAGCGATTGAATAGTTATTTCTGGAGTAAAATTCAGCAAAAATTGCAATGAACACATTGAAAAATTACGAAATTAACTCACAACATTACTTTAATAGTTAAGGTGTCATAGGGGACTCCTGTCTAGTTTGACACTCTCTCTATAGTAAAACACACAAGAAAGCCTCAAATTAGATAGGAATCTCCGATCGTACCTGCGTAGCTCTGCCACCACACCTTAAACTTCAAAGTCATTTTGTGAGTCTGAGAGTGAATTTCTTAATTTTTTAGTGCACTCATCGTCATTATTGCTGGGTTTTACGTAAGAATTAACTATTCAGCCACATTCAGCAACAGTCAAAAAGAACCCAATTTCCTCAAAATCTTCTAACTACAGTAAACCTCAGGTAATCCGAACTCTGTTGTACAAAGTTTTAAGCAGGGGTGCAAAATGTGCCCAATCAAGCGATCCGCGGATTGCGTGAAAGTGAGAAAATTTGTCCAACTTTTTTTTTTTTTTTTTTTTTAAATAATGGCAATAAGGATTTCCCAGGAACATAGTGTAAAAAATGGGAAAATATCGGTCATTTTGCGAACATACGGTGTTGAAATGTTAAAATAACCGAAGAAAAAAGTCATCACTTTCAAATTTTTGTGAGAAAATTTTTTAAAATCCTGTGAGTAAATAAGTCATGGATTGCATGAAACTTCCGAAGTTTTGGAACATTTTGCATCCCTGGTTTTAAGTATGAAATTAAAGTAGTTTGCAGTATTTTAATTGACAATTCAGTCATTTCACAAAAAGTAGTAACTGTAAGTAACGCACTCCGGATTATCAGAACTTTCCGTTCTCTGGACTAGCCGACCGCCACATTAATTCGGATAACTCTAGCTTTACTGTACTTAAATTTAAAATATTTGATGCATTGCATCTGCACCTTGAGGAGCAGTTTGAGGATTGACAGTGAATGCAGCCGTAAGTGTAAGCACAGAATAATACAATCAGAAGGGAAACTCTAATTCATTTTGAAACATTCTTTACTTCGGGCCGCCATGTTCGAAAGTGAGTATCTTCGGCAATCTTCGGCAGATCTTCGGCAACTGGCCGAGTTGTGATTGGTTGTATAGCCTGAAAAAGCATGTCCGCCATCTTGAGAAGTGAGTAGGCACAGTTGCCAGTTTGTGCTGGTAAATTCCAAATCTTGTTTCCATCGGCTCTTATGGGAGTTTCCCTTCTGATTGTATTATTCTGTGGTGTAAGTAGATGAAAGAAAAAATCTGACGGTAGACTTACTTTAGACAAAATCATCTCTGTGTCTCCTTGCAGTTCTGCACCGAGCTGAATTCTGGAAAGATGAGCTTGCAACAATAGATTTGTTTTCACATGAGGATCGTTAAATTTAATTGGCTGACCAGAGCTGTTTGTTAATTTGTTTGGAAGCCTTTGAGCTAAACTTTGAAGTAAACTATCTTCTCTATGCCTGACTGGAACTGCCTCGTATTCTGACGCAGACGAAATGATTTCTAACAAACCTCTAATTTTTGTTTTACTATTAAGTGACAGTGAGAACAATTCTATGGTTGTATAATTGATATAATAATACGCTGCAATCATGCCTAAATTCAATGGAGTACAATCTATTTCTTCTTCTACGCTAATACATTTGGACTGCTCGAGATCTTGAAGCGTGTTTTCGACAAGTTCAGATAAATGATCGGACAGAAGTCGATGAGTTACACCTTGGAGATTGTAATAATTCGGATTTTGTGTTGTGCGCCTATACAAGAACGTCCAAGTCAAATAATCGACAGCATCTTGTTTATTTTCAATTGTTTTCGTGACAATTTCTGCATTGAAATGATCGTGCAGGCGGTGATCTAGATGACTCTCTACTGGTAACGGTTCATTAAGGAATTTCATGAAAAAGTCTTTCTTTGAGTTCTGACACATCAGAATACATTTAGCATCACTGTGTTCTAGAGGTTTATTGGCACGTCCAACCATTTGAATGACATCTGTGATTGGGTAGTCTTCATAAGCATGGATTTTTCCATCGTAGAACTGCGAGTCCATGATGACAACTAGATACGCTGAGATCGTTATGCTCCAACATAAACTGCGAGTTACCACGGCAACCTGGATTGCGTTTGATTCGAATAGTTGTTCGATTAATTGGCGATCGCTGTGCGAAAGACCTTCATGCATGTAAGCAACTCCGTGCAGAAGTGTTTCTTTCAGCGTTTTATCCGATATTCTATCCAAGAAAGGCTTAACATCTTCTTCTTCTGCATAGAAAAATCTAGTTGGCTGCCCTTCAGCTGCTGCATATGTTAAGATACTGATGGCTGTTAATCTTACTTGTTTCCTTGTAGGAGCAAATACGATGACAGGCTTGTGGGGACTATGTTTCACGATGTTGTTGTAGACAGGTCGCTGCATGGCTATGAGACGCGATGCATTGTGAGTGATGTTAAAACCTTGAATATGTAATTCTAGTGGGGTTGGTCGCACGCTCGGATGGAAATTGAACATTGAATTAGGAGAGCAAGCGAGCCACTGAGCCAGATCACGAGCATCAGCGACAGACGCAGACAGAGCCACGATACGGATTTGCTTCTCCATTTGCGCAGACATGTAACGCATCCGAGAACAGACAACTTCCAATACTGGACCCTCTTCTCCACCGATCAACTGCAGCTCATCAACTATGAAGAGATGAATATTCTGAACATTCTTCCTCTGTTTCCATCTTCGAGATAAGACATCCCACTTTTCAGCAGTTGTGATTACGATTTGACATTTAGGTAGCAATTTCAGATCTGTCGCCGTTTCTCCCGTAAGAAGGACTACTTTCTGGTTTAATAAATTACCAAACTTCTGCTGCCACTCTTCATAAACTATTTCGGCTAAGGATTCTTGAGGCACTAAATAGACGCAGCGTCCTTCTGGATTTTGAGACAGCAATCGGAGAATGGCAAATTCAGCTATGGTTGTTTTGCCGGAGCCTGTTGGAGCACCTACAAAAACGTTGTCATCACTGTTATAGACAGCGTTAAAGACTTGAGTTTGAATCGGATTGAACTGCGGGAATTTATCTTGATACAAAGCTTCAAACTGACTATTACGAAGAGCAGTGATAGGCAATGGTTGTAAATCCAACAATTCAGTCGGAGGTAAGTTCTTTTCAGGCAAAATCAAGTGCCTGAAGGATACAGGGAGCTGCGTTTCTGCACCAATCCATCGATCTGATACAATTCTGAGGAAGTACTGAGGAGGAAGGGGTTCAAAAACAGGGATGAAAAATTTGACAATGTGTTCATCATTTTGATACTTTGCTTTTAGAAGGAAGAATTCATGATGGAGGATCACTTCAGAGTCGACGTCTTCTACCAAAATCCAAAAGCCTTCTGAAGTTTCGTGCACTTTATCTTCCCACTCGAAATCAGGAGTGATTGTAAGCTCAACCTTTAAAGTTGATCGAGTGATTGGCTGAATGTGAGTTGAGAGCTCTAATTTTGGAAACTGATGAATATATTTGTGAATAGTTTTCCCGAGTTTTGGAGCACGGACAAGCTCTCCCAACTCGTTTGGTCCGAGGTCGTAGAGACGTTCCCAAGGTAAATTCTTCTTTTCAATTTTCTTTATTATTTCTTCCGGCATTTTCCTGAACTGTCTCAGTGGTAACATGGATTGCCACATTCGTCGATCAACCATCTTGCACAGCGACAGCGTTTTGTCTGCAAGCTGAGCCCACCCTCTATGAAGCACGATTTCAAAGATCGCTCGCAGAAGACGACAAGCAGACTGAGTTATATAAACCATATCAGACATTAAAGCAAAGCCTTCTAATTTCAACTGCGATATGTACGCTTGTAGAAGAACGTTCACTTTTGCGCTTGCTTCCTCCATACTTTCTTTGATCGGAATCGGTACTCTTTCCATAAGTTTCTGCAGCTCCAATTTTTCCTCTTCGCGAACAGTAATATTTCGGAATTCACTCGACAATGAAAACACTCTAAAAAGTTCAATTTCACTCAGAGTCGGTTTTAGGAGCTGATTGTAGGTTGCCATAGTCTCATTGGTACAATAATAATAACTGGCAATTCGTCCAAGTTCCGTCACTTGGAAATGACCAGTTTTACGTTCATATTTGACAAGTCCACTTCTTTCAAGATGCACAGCAGCGGTATGGATTAAATCAGCCCGATGTTGTTCAAGAACAGGATCCTTGGCTAGTGTATCAGAAGAAATTCCATAGAGGGATGGAGCTCTTAACATTCTTACAAACAAATAAGTGTATCCAAGCCATTTAACTGCTTCTGCCATATTTTGCACTGTTCCAAGAACTAATTCAGCATTCAGCATGTCAGGTAATTTAGTAACAAACTGTGATTCAATAGGTAATTGCTGATTGAGTAAAGACAAGTAATACTGAAGCTCACTGTGATTTGTAATGAGGATACCCTCACCCTTGGTATCATACTGAGGTCTTCCTGCACGACCCAACATCTGCAGTACATCCAAAGCACTCAGCTCCACCCAACGGCCTTTCTCAGGATTATAAATCTGTGTCCCTTTGATGATTACTGTGTGAGCAGGTAAGTTCACACCCCAGGCCAGAGTGGCTGTTGAGACTAAGACCTGGACGTGTCTATCAGCAAACAGATCTTCAACTAAAGTACGATCAACACGCGACATACCGGCATGATGCATGGCAAAGCCGTACGGTAATAGTTCGCGTAGTTCATTATTCTTCACTTCTTCCGCCTCAGTTCTTAAAACCTCAGTTGAAGCAGAGCCTTCTCTCAAAAACAGACCCAAAGTATCCTTTTCCAAGCACATGTCTCGAATAGCGCGGGCGGTTTTGCCTGTTTCTTTACGCGAGTGGACGAAGATTAGAACCTGATTTTTACCTGCGTGTTGAATAACCTTTTCATATACAATTTCATTCATCATTTGGAACCTTTTCAACGCTTTCTTTTCCGTAACTCCAATATATTGCTGTTCCAGAGCAACAGGACGGAAACTATTATCGAAATAGTACAATCCCTTGTCTACTCTTAAGAATGTAGCAACGTCCAGATAATTCGGCAATGTTGCTGAGAGGCCAACAATACGCACGTCTTCTTGCGTAGTTTCAATATTACGAATCGTACGAACAACAATGGATTCTAGAACCGGTCCTCTTTCGTCGTGTAGAAGATGAACTTCATCAATGATGATGAGCCGGACAAGCTGAATGAACGAGTTATCACCACCCTTTCGAGTAATGATATCCCATTTCTCTGGAGTGCAAACAATTATCTGAGTAGCTTCAATTTGCTCTCTTGTTAGTTGATGATCTCCGGTCAATTCTGAAACGGTTAAATTGTACGATTTCAGCCGTTTACTAAAACTTCCGACCATTTCTTGTACAAGAGAGCGCATAGGAGCGATGTAAATTATTTTGAACTCATCCGCGTTAATTGAGCCATCCGCATTGATATGCTTCCCAATTTCACGCAACATCGTCAGCAAAGCGACGTTGGTTTTACCAGCACCAGTTGGAGCACAAAGTAAAAGATTTTCATCTGATTCCAAAGCTGTTTTGTACAGTTTGCTCTGGATACGGTTCAAGGTCCTGAAATCTTCAAACGCTGGTTGCACATACCTCGGTAAAGTGTCGATGGCAATTAAAGATTCTTCAGCACTGAACGGCTTTGGTTTCAAGGCAGGAACATGAACTTCTTCATAACCTTTCTTCTGTTTCCTGTAAGATCCGTCTGGGAGTTGACAGCGCTTATTAGACATAAAATGAGAGCCTTGCGCAAACGCGAGGTCTTCGAAATCAACATACTGTCTATTTCCGGGGACGATACTAGCGTTTGTCGGAGGTGCCTCTTCTTCTTCTTCTTCCTCATGATCAACATTTCTTGAAGAGCCGCGATGTCTTCCGCCTTCTTCTTCATCTTCAGTCTTTCCAGTTTCAAGCTGCTTCAAAATGCGGGTCAAGGAAGGATCCTGAGTCATTGTATCCCGAAGTTCTTGACGTTCTGACTCGCTCTGGGACGAAGCCAAGAGCGTGCAATAGAGGATCATTTGACGATGTTTCTTCAGGATTCTGATGAAGTCAAAACAGTCATAGCCAAGTAAAAGGACAAGCTGGTTCTCGCAGTCACGGTCATCACCTGCGTTTTTCAATATTTCTAAAACCTCTGCGGCTCTCGATTGAGATAACATAGCATCATCGTAGAAACGTGACAGTCGTCGCTGAAGCCAGTAGGCATCTATGTCCAATGGATGGAGACTTTTCTCTTTTTTGCTCGTCACTTCCTCACCACCTGTCAACTGAAAAAATAAATTTATTCATTATTAATTACAGAAATCAACCATTGACATATTTAAAATACAGATTTGTCACTTTTTTAGCCCAATAAAATTTATCAAGATAAATGGATCATACTGAGAACACTCAGGATTAAACATGATTCAACACATAGTAAAAGGCAGAGTGTGTTTCAAAAGTCAAAATGATGATTTTTCTTTTCTTTTAATTAAGAGTCGTCAAAAATAAAGTTGCCAGCAGGGTGATTGCCGGATGAATTACATCACATCCAATCCAAGTACTATGACTTTCAAAAGAAAGTTCCTGGGTCAAAATTTTTACTCTTCTAATCTCCACAGCCGTTACAAAATTTTGTGTCTTTTAAGTGTTCACTCAAAAATCACTAATCAGAATGCCCTTTTCAGAGTACGCCATGAAAAATCGAAACTTCTATTGGAAACAACAAGGAAATTTAACAATAAGAATTTCAACCTGCGTACTTTCTTTTGAAAGTCATAATACAAAAGAGTGAACTTATGCAAGATGCATACTTTAAAGCTTTTACAGGAATTCCATGTCAAGTTTCTGAAAAGCAGCTTGACTGATCCTTCTCATGAATATACTTCCTTTGAAGGAACGCAACAAGCAACGCAGAGTAACAAGCACTTTGGTTTTAAGGATTATTTTTTTTTTTACAACAAGCGTCAAGTTTCCATTGAAAGAAGATTTTGGATGGCTGCAATGATTTAAATTGACACTTCTCAAGTTGAAAAGAAGATTATTTGACAACCATGAATACTACCCTAAGTACGCACTTAACCCACTGACAGGTAAAGACTAGAGTCCCTGTATATGAAAGAGTCAAGATAAGTGAATGAAAGTGAAGAAGAAGAAGGGGTCTGAGGAGCTTGGAGGCGCGCCTCTTGTTTACATTTTTATCCAACGATCTTACCGCCAAAGATTACTTATACACGTAGTGTAAGTAATCTTTGTCAGGTCACATAACTTTCAATTCCCGTTGGCTTCAAATTCTGTTTTGATTTACAGTAAAGAGTAATGCGTGAATTTCATTCTGTTCTATAGAAAATGTCATCAGTATAAGCTAAAAATGCCTAAAGCTTCCTCAAAGTTGGGCAACGGGGAAGATGATCCCATGAAGATGTAAACAAGAGGCGTGCCTCCAGACTTCATAGACCCCTTCTTCTTCTTCAGTTTTCAGCAGCCAATCAGAGATGGAACCTAGTATGGCGAGACTCTTTCACATATAGGGACTCTAGAATAGACGAGTCAAACTCATCATGACTTTGAAGAAATTCAAATTACTGATCTTAGTCTCACTACAACAGAAAGAATCCAAGAGCTTGCAGCGTTTATAGATAGATAGGACAGACTTTGAAGAAATCATAAGCGTCGGTAGACGCAGACGGCAAGTCAGGTAACCCCACCCTACTACCACCCTCTCTACGACCTGACAAGTCTGCGCTGCGTAAACGCTTATAATTACAGAAATTATTTCATTCCCCCAAACCGTGCCTTGATATGATCCTGTAGCGAAAAAACTACGCAACCAAACTCATCAAACTTGGTCTTATTTTAACCAGCGTGTTCTGTGCTCGTGCCTTTTTTTTGTTTGAACGCAATCCGTCTAATATTTATTGAGAAATGATAAAAAAACTGAATTTCTTATTATAACGGTTATTTCAAACTACGCGGTAACTCTACTCTCATTGGCTACTGCCTTTTAGTATTTGAGATCGCCGCGAGAATCGACGCTTCATCGTCAGTCAACAACAACTGCACATCATTTCAAAACAAAAACATTTCTCCCTGCTTTGACACTTTTGAAATAAACTCGTTACAAATACATGAGTGATACAAGTGATTATTGTTTCAATTGCAACGGAGGCCGTGAATTACGAAATTTGTCCTCCTCAGTTCTTCTTTTTTAAAAAAATGTACCAAACATCTTTTCTAGTTATTTCTTTTGTGTGCTTCTAATTTGCTGTATGCACGCGTATAGTAAAGGTTGGTTTGCTCTCACAGTTAGGTACTTTTGCATATTCATTTACTTAATAACTATTCTAGCTCTGAAGCTGAAAGTATTCGAATTTGGGCATAACCGCGGAGCTTCATTTTCCACTTCATTGCTTGCAAATGCAACAGCTGAGTACCGTAATACTGTTGATCACTGGAGGGAGAGTAGTTTCTGATGTGTTTACAGTACCTTTGTGATTTTAGCACAGAATTATACAATGTATTATTCTGTGATTTTAGTATAATTATTCATAAGCAAGTAGTGACAAAAGTTCTTTGCTGTGTACTTGTAGAGTTTACAACTGATATGTTTATTTGATGAGAACTGGTAGTGACAGTACCTTATTTCCCTGAAGTTACAGAATTGAGCTATAGCGGATCTGCCAGCGGCAGGGTAGCCAGTGGCGGATCGGCCAGCGGCGGATTACCCATTGCCGGATCGGCCAGTGGCGAATCGCCCAGAGGCGGACCGGCCAGCGGCGGACCGGCCAGTGGCGGATCGGCCAGCGGGTTCCTAGCCAGTGGCGGATCGGCCAGCGGCGGCCTAGCCAGTGGCGGATCGGCCAGAGGCGGACCGGTCAGCGGCGGATTACCCATTGGCGGATCGGCCAGTGGCGAATCGCCCAGAGGCGGACCGGCCAGCGGCGGACCGGCCAGTGGCGGATCGGCCAGCGGCGGCCTAGCCAGCGGCGGCCTAGCCAGCGGCGGCCTAGCCAGTGGCGGACTAGCCAGTGGCGGATCGGCCAGCGGCGGATTACCCAGTGGCGGATCGGCCAGTGGCGAATCGCCCAGTGGCGGATCGGCCACCGGCGGACTACCCAGTAGCGGATCGGCCAGCGGCGGCCTAGCCAGTGGCGGATCGGCCAGCGGCGAACCAGCCAATGGCGAATTGGCCAGCGGCGGACTAGCCAGTGGCGGATCGGCAAGCGGCGTACCAGCCAGTGGCGGATTGGCCAGCGGCGGACCGGCCAGTGGCGGATCGGCCAGAGGCGGACCGGCCAGTGACGGATCGGCCAGCGGCGGATTACCCAGTGGCGGATCGGCCAGTGGCGAATCGCCCAGTGGCGGATCGGCCACCGGCGGACTACCCAGTGGCGGATCGGCCAGCGGCGGCCTAGCCAGTGGCGGATCGGCCAGAGGCGGACCGGCCAGCGGCGGATTACCCATTGGCGGATCGGCCAGTGGCGAATCGCCCAGTGGCGGATCGGCCACCGGGGGACTACCCCGTAGCGGATCGGCCAGCGGCGGGCCCAGCCAGTGGCGGATCGGCCAGCGGCGAACCAGCCAGTGGCGAATTGGCCAGCGGCGGACTAGCCAGTGGCGGATCGGCAAGCTTCGAACCAGCCAGTGGCGGATTGGCCAGCGGCGGACCGGCCAGTGGCGGATCGGCCAGAGGCGGACCGGCCAGTGACGGATCGGCCAGCGGCGGATTACCCAGTGGCGGATCGGCCAGTGGCGAATCGCCCAGTGGCGGATCGGCCACCGGCGGACTACCCAGTGGCGGATCGGCCAGCGGCGGCCTAGCCAGTGGCGGATCGGCCAGAGGCGGACCGGCCAGCGGCGGATTACCCATTGGCGGATCGGCCAGTGGCGAATCGCCCAGAGGCGGACCGGCCAGTGGCGGATCGGCCAGAGGCGGACCGGCCAGTGGCGAATCGCCCAGTGGCGGATCGGCCACCGGCGGACTACCCAGTGGCGGATCGGCCAGCGGCGGACCGGCCAGTGGCGGATCGGCCACCGGCGGACTACCCAGTGGCGGATCGGCCACCGGCGGACCGGCCAGTGGCGGATTGGCCAGCGGCGGCCTAGCCAGTGGCGGATCGGCCGCCGGCGGACTACCCAGTGGCGGATCGGCCAGCGGCGGCCTAGCCAGTGGCGGATCGGCCAGCGGCGGACCGGCGAGAGGTGGATCGGCCATCGGCGGACTACCCAGTGGCGGATCTGCCAGTGGCGGATCTGCCAGTGGCGGATCTGCCAGTGGCGGATCGGCCAGCGGCGGACCGGCCAGTGGCGGATCGGCCAGTGGCGGACTACCCAGTGGCGGATCGGCCACCGGCGGACCGGCCAGTGGCGGATTGGCCAGCGGCGGCCTAGCCAGTGGCGGATCGGCCGCCGGCGGACTACCCAGTGGCGGATCGGCCAGCGGCGGCCTAGCCAGTGGCGGATCGGCCAGCGGCGGACCGGCGAGAGGTGGATCGGCCATCGGCGGACTACCCAGTGGCGGATCTGCCAGTGGCGGATCTGCCAGTGGCGGATCGGCCAGCGGCGGACCGGCCAGTGGCGAACCAGCCAGAGGCGAATTGGCCAGCGGCGGACTAGCCAGTGGCGGATCGGCCAGCGGCGGACCGGCCAGCGGCGGACCGGCCAGTGGCGGATCGGCCAGCGGCGGATCGGCCAGTAGCGAATCGCCCAGTGGCGGCCTAGCCAGTGGCGGATCGGCCACCGGCGGATCGGCCAGCGGCGGCCTAGCCAGCGGCGGCCTAGCCAGTGGCGGACTAGCCAGTGGCGGATCGGCCAGCGGCGGATTACCCAGTGGCGGATCGGCCAGCGGCGGATTACCCAGTGGCGGATCGGCCAGTAGCGAATCGCCCAGTGGCGGCCTAGCCAGTGGCGGATCGGCCACCGGCGGATCGGCCAGCGGCGGCCTAGCCAGCGGCGGCCTAGCCAGTGGCGGACTAGCCAGTGGCGGATCGGCCAGCGGCGGATTACCCAGTGGCGGATCGGCCAGCGGCGGACCGGCCAGTGGCGGATCGGCCACCGGCGGACTATCCAGTAGCGGATCGGCCAGCGGCGGCCTAGCCAGTGGCGGATCGGCCAGTGGCGAACCAGCCAGTGGCGAATTGGCCAGCGGCGGACTAGCCAGTGGCGGATCGGCCAGCGGCGAACCAGCCAGTGGCGGATTGGCCAGCGGCGGACCGGCCAGTGGCGGATCGGCCAGAGGCGGACCGGCCAGTGACGGATCGGCCAGCGGCGGCCTACCCAGTGGCGGATCGGCCACCGGCGGACTACCCAGTGGCGGATCGGCCGCCGGCGGACTACCCAGTGGCGGATCGGCCAGCGGCGGACCGGCCAGCGGCGGCCTAGCCAGTGGCGGATCGGCCAGCGGCGGACCGGCGAGAGGTGGATCGGCCATCGGCGGACTACCCAGTGGCGGATCTGCCAGTGGCGGATCTGCCAGTGGCGGATCGGCCAGCGGCGGACCGGCCAGTGGCGAACCAGCCAGAGGCGAAATGGCCAGCGGCGGACTAGCCAGTGGCGGATCGGCCAGCGGCGAACCAGCTAGTGGCGGATTGGCCAGCGGTGGACCGGCCAGCGGCGGGACGGCCAGCGGCGAGACGGCCAGTGGAAACGGAACTGTAGGTTAGCATATGGATCAGGGAAAAGAAAGGGAAATGAGACTGTTGTCCCTATCGTAAAATGAGCACTCGAGAGTCTATGTGAATGTTGTCCGGAAACTATTCATAACTGCTGGCTAGTCAGCTGATGGATAACAACTGTAGCTTTTATTTGTGGAATGAGAAACTGGAATTTTACAAGCTAAAACCAGAGTATATCCCATCAAAAACCTTTTCCCGGTGCAAGCAGACGGCATCAGGTAATTATGTCTGTCTTAAAAAGCCGTTCCAATGCATCCACTCAAAGATATGATATGATGGGGAAAGGCAAGTCTCCTCCAAAAGGGCATCCAGCAGGGCAAATGTTAATCATTTTTCAAAATCAACACTATCCATCTGCGGCGAATTTAGTGAAGGAAAAACTTTGAGGGATGTATTTCTTTATTTTTTATTTTTAAACGCAAAAACTTGCCGCCGTTCATCGCCTTAAAAAAAAAAAAATAATAATAATTAATATTTTTTTTTTTTAAGGCGATGAACGGCGGCAAGTTTTTGCGTTTGAAAAAAAAAATAAAGAAAACATCCCTCAAAGTTTTTTCCCTTTACTAAATTCGCCGCAGATGGATAGTGTTGATTTTGAAAAAAAGATTTAAAATTTGCCCTGCTGGATGCCCTTTTGGAGGAGACTTGCCGTTCCCATCATATCATATCTTTGAGTGGATGCATTGGAACGGCTTTTTAAGACAGACATAATTACCTGATGCCGTCTGCTTGCACCTGGAAAGGTTTTTGATGGGATTCATAATACTCATAATACAGTCTCACTTCAACAGAAAGAGTTCAAGAGCTTGCGGCATTTATAGATAGATAGCACTTCACTTCACTCTGCTTTCACGGTTTCACCGCAAGTTTGGCCGTAAGCATAGAATAAATGAATAGGAATCGTTGAATTTTGTGGAATTAAATCATATGTCAATGAGTTAACAGCTACAAAAAACTGATTTATCATACATTCCATTTGTTTTTAAAAATAAATTGAACACTGGAACAAACTAGATACCTCTGACAAGTTATAAAAATCCAAACTAAGTTGATTTGAATTAATTAAAGAGGGTAATAAACTCACGTTTTCTGCATGAATTGCTCTATTTAATCTGGCTTCTTCACCATCTTCTTCCATTTCTTCACCGCCCTCTCTGACTTCTCCGTAAACATCTTCATTATCTTCTTCTTCGCTTGATTCGAACTGTACATTGATACCGTATGTTTCATCAATTTTCTCATCTGCGGAACAAAACACATAACTTGATTAAACAAGTTCCTTCAATATTTAACTTTTAAAGCAAAACTCTCATGTTCTGTTTTCTTCAGGATCACCCTGAAATGGGTCTGTTGCAAACTTTTGCTACAGCAATATAGAGCGTTAAATCTTAAGTAAAATCATGTGAAAAGTCCATTGGTAGTTTCAGAGAGTCATAAAATGCAGAATTAAACTCACAAGAGGTGTTTAACTGAAACCCAAGATGGCGGTAAAATATCGAGCAACCTGTGTGCACGCACCGTGAACATTCATGATGAACAACGTTAACAACCTCACAGCACCGGAGGTTATGAGTTTGTTTACGTTTTGATTGGTTATGATCGATGTTGTGAGGTTGGCCATCTTGGATGTTTATGGTGCTTGCATACAGAATGCTCGATATTTGACCGCCATCTTGGATTTCGGTTAAATGCATGGTGAGTTTGTTATTGCATTTTATGACTTTCTGCTGCCACCAGTGGACTTTTAATACGATTTTACATGAGGTTGATCACTCTATAGCGCTGTAGCAAAAGTTTGTAACAGACCCATTGTAAAATTATCAGGAATTCTGTCTCAAATCTTAGGGAAGGAACCAAAATCTGTTGTTTCTATTAATTTTAGACCTTCTTGACACATGATAGTTAATTATTATCATGTGGCAATTTACCTATGCCAGTTGTAGGTCTTCATACCTAGAATTGTGTTATATTGTTAAAAATTTGTTTTTTTTCTGCTGCTTTGGTTTTTTCTTTAACATTCTTCCTCTTCTTTCAAGCGTTTCTCAGTTAATGATTGATTTTCCACCATTTTTGCTTGTTCTTTCCTGTTTGGTTGAGCATCCTATTTCCTCAGGATATATAGTCATATCTTGAGGTTCCTGAACAGTTTAGCAAAAAATGAATGAATCCTAAATTTAATTTTTTTTTTTTTTTTTTTTTTGCTAGATTGTTGAAGTGCCTCAAACTGAGGCCATTTAACTAAAAAAAAAAATGGGATACTCTGCCTCGAGGTGAAAACCAAAGAAAACTTGCAGTATCTAACACAACAAGTGGCCATAGAAACTTAAAACCCCTAGTACCCTAACCTCAAACCAAGCAGTCATTGACGAATTCTGCCCTCCCGAACGGAGAGGGGGCAAACCAGGGATTTTCGCCTCCCCTCCACTGACACCCTTTTCCGTTTGCCTCTCTCTTTCCCCCTCCTTCCCCCTCTTTCCTCCATTTTTTGGCGGAAGGGGGGAGGACGCCCCCCTGTATCCTTCACAGCAAGCAGTGGATGATGCGCAGAAAACCGTATTGGTTTGTAAAGCATTCCTTAAGAGTTGTTCCCATTTTCTTGTAAAAGAATACTGTTCTGTTAGTGGGGAAAAAAAATGTTTTTATAAATAAGTTTAAATACATAAATAAATAAATTATTAATAAATAAGAAAAAAAACACTTAATCCGCCTCCAAAACAGACTTTAAGGAGAAAGCATACCTGATTCTGCCACTTTTTCTTCTGATCCAAAATCGGTGATCTTCTTCCCCAAATTGAACAACAGAGCAAATCTTTCATCCGTTAAAGAGCCCAACAATGATTCAGTCTCCCTCTTTTTTTCGCGTTCTTTCAAGCGATCATTTTTCAACACGGAAAGAACCTCATCAGCTGCTCCGCAGAGAATATCACGAGGCTGGAACAAAAAGGTCAAAATATATTTCTAACGGCAGATTTATAATCCTTCTGTCTATTGATTGCAGTTCTCTTTGGTTGCTTATTGACTGAAGATCAACAGGATGCAATAAATACCTATTTTTAGTTTCTAACAGGGAAACGTTATGAAAGAAAAGAGAGAGAGAGAATCCTTTCTAATCCACCATTTATCCATTAAAAGTTGATGGAATGATTTTGATTGGTTGTACATCAATCAGTAAAATAATCAGTTATGTTATGGAAGGAAACGCTTTGCTTTGATGTGCATCAGTAAAAAACTCTTCCAGCATTCAATTTAAAAATAAATACTTCTATAAAGAATAATTGTGTGCAACAAGTCTCTTCAGAATGGGTCTGTTGCATACTTTTGCTACATCAATATAACTCATTGTTTCTAACGTAAAATTCGGCGAAAATAACGATGCGCACATTAAAAACTTTCAAAATCCACTCATTAACTCAGAAAATACCTTCCATTTCAAACAACCCGCGCTACACTAGACACTATATCACTGACTTATAACTACATAGATGGAACCATCTCGTTTATGTAAACATGAACAGAACTTACAAACATTGGAACGTTTCATTTAGGTGCGTATATTTCTTAGGTATATTATTTTGTAATCTTTGATTAACCGAAAAGACCAGACAGCAAATGCAGCTTATATTTCACGTATTAAAAAAGAAATTCCATCATTTTGTAGTTATGATGTTGTTTACTTATGCATGGTGGTTCCGTCTATATAGTAGTATACCGGTGCAAATAGTGTCTAGTGTGGCGCGGGCTGTTTGAAATTGAAGTGATTTCTTGAGTTAATGAGTGGATTTTAAACGTTTTTAATGTGCGCATCGTTATTTTTGCCAAATTTTACAAAAGAATCAAGGTTCTATATTGCTGTAGCAAAAGTATGCAACAGACCCATTGGTGAACAAACAATCTGGAGTTGCATGTTGTAGGTACAAGATTTGATGGTAGGATACTGTCCGGAGTTATTAAAATAAAAGTGAAGTGAATTTTCAGAGCCAAGTTTTTCCCTCTAAAAAAGGATTTCTGTTTCATTATCTGCACATTGAAGTTGCTTAAATTGCTTGAGTTCATGCTTTTAGCGTGACGTTAAAGGTCAATAGATTGCTTTGATGTCTCCATTGTGACCAAACGAAAGAACAAAACCTCCAAAATGATGTTCCGATTAAAAACTGAAATAATCCACCCTTTCTTCACAGAAAACCCTGTAGTAAGTTTAACTGAAAACCTCTTTTAACTTAAAATAAAGCAGTAAATAAAGATCATTTTGGGTTTTATACTCTCAGCCGTTGCGCCATTTTTTAGGTTGTGTTACGGACATCTCACTGTCCCTTTCTTAAATATCTATGGCACCATTGAATGTAGTTACTGTGAACCTGGTTGGGTGATGGAGGGACAATTTCATCTTACTCATGGTCACAATATTAGAAATGCACTATCATCAGCACTAGCCAAGAAGTCCAACCTCCTACAAATAGATTTTGTGCACTTTTCCAAATTACCTTCAGCCCTTCAACGAACATATAATGAGCCAGGATTCCTTTGAAAATTATAAAGATATCTAACATCATTGTGCCTTTATGACATCAGTGGGTACTCGAATTTGTAATGTAATTTGCAGTTTGTAATGTGATACTGTAAATTTAACGTAATACTATTTTGTATAACTTTTTCTACGTCCTGTATCTTCTCTCTCTGTATAGGACGCATTTGTAAAGCCTTTCTGTGCAAGTTATGCATACAAAGAAAATTTTAATTCAATTCAATTCAATTCAATTCAGTTCAATTCAATTCAATGTTCTTTTGTTGAGTCACAATCAAGATACTTAAACAGTACATCAACCTTATGACATAATCACTAAATACATCTTTTGTAAATGGTACAAAAGACTTTCATCGGAAAATCTAATCAGTTCTGTAAGTTTTTTCCAATGGTATGAAATCCGATGACTTTCACGGACGTAATGATCAAAGTAAACAAAACATCTTTAATTCTTTCATCATACCTTGGAGAGGTGAAAACTAATAGAAAAGGTTCTAGTAAAAAAATTGAAAAGGAAGGAAAACCATACCTGATCTCCGAGTGCTTCTTGGATGAAACTCAATAGAATTTCATACGTTTGACGAGTTTCTTGAGTTTTAGGACGATAGATAATACCGACCATTTCATGAACACCTTCTGACAGAAGAGTCGCTCCTTTCATCCTTGCAAAATCATACTGGGCTTCATCTCTTTTCTGACGTCTGAAAAATTAATTAATACAATGAGAATGCATTTAAAAACTCAACTAAAGCTGTTTTCAGTTTTTTTTAGGTAAACTTTAAAAAAGTTCAATGACTAGATGAGACTAGAGACAATATACAAAGGCTGTCCAAAAAGTAATGCAACGATTGCGTTTTTGAGCGAACGGAAAAAGCTAGCGAATTTTTGTTTACGGATTCGTGTTGTCGGTGTAGATACCGATAAAATGAGACCTTGTTGAGCTCATTTGATCAAAAATTGACCGAGATACAGAGCTTTTCCCGAGGGATGTTGCGAAACCGCCTCCAGGATTTTGGGGTACTTTTCGCAGTACGAAAAATCAGCAACAAAGGTGCTGCTCATCGCATTTTTTGACTGGCAAGGAATGATTTACCAAAATTTCGTTGATTCAAGTTCAAAGTTGATTCAAGTTGATTCAAGTTCAGTTCAAACTGTTGATAAGAATTATTATTGCAAAGTTTTAGGTACGCTTCGTGAGCATATTGCGAAAAAGCGCCCTGAACTAAAGGAAACTTGGATTCTCCATCAAGACAACGCGCGCCCCCATACGGCTGCTTTCACGAAGGATTTCATGGCGAAAAAAGGAATTGTCACCCTCTCCCACCCCCCCTACAGCCCGGACCTCGCACCTTGCGATTATTGGCTTTTTCCTACTCTGAAAAAAGCTTTAAGGGGTAAGAGGTTCGACTCCATTGGTGAAATTCAGACTGAAGTTCAACGGATTCTCAAAACTCTCGCTCCGGAGGAATTCCAAAAGACCATGCTGGAAAAATGGGAAGAACGGCTTCGCTTGTGCATCAAACACGAAGGAAAATACTTTGAGAAGGAAGAAAGGCGTCTGGAGTCTTCAGATGAAGAATAATTGAATGTAAACATCATGGTATGATAAGCTTTTTTGTCAATTTTCTAATACACGTGGTTTTAATCGTCACTCGTTTTTTTTTCTTTGCAAAAAGTACCCCAAAATCCTGGAGGCGGTTTCACAACATCCCTCGGGAAAAGCTCTGTATCTCGGTCAATTTTTGACCAAATGAGCTCAACAAGGTCTCATTTTATCGGTATCTACACCGACAACACGAATCCGTGAACAAAAATTCGCTAGCTTTTTCCGTTCGCTCAAAAACTCAATCGTTGCATTACTTTTTGGACAGCCTTTGTATAATAGAGACCTCGCACTATATATCTTGACCATGTTTTTTTTATTATATTTAAACTCAAATAGAGACATATCAAATGGTAGAAAATGCTAAAGTGCTATCAACAACAACTAACAAGTAGACTGGAAACTGCCATCAGCCTGGCTGTTGATGAAACGATCTCAAAGGGTTGTCCCGAAGAAGATTGAGCTCGGACGACTCATAGCTGTATGGCTTTTGTGAAAATATCAGCTACGCACCACTGCTGACTGGAGTTAGGCTATTCTGGTTTTTAGGGGAAGCCAGTACTTGAAATATCATAAAATATAAAAAATACTTACTTTACTTTACGCTCTTCTGCTTTGATGGGTTTCCTTCGTTCAAATCTGTCTCCCATACGGGTGCCATCGAGTTTGCCAACAAGGGATAAAACTTCTCCAGTAGCTTCATCACGGCTGCGTCTTTCGATCAGCCGAATGTCAGCTTGTAAGACCAAGTTCGAATTCTGTGATAAAAGAAAATTACCAGCAGGATTAGATACACACAAAAAAGCTGTCGTAAAGATAAATATATAGATAAATATCAAAGGGTTGTACAGAGGAAGATTGAGCTTGGATGACTTACAGCTGTATGGCTTCAATTGGCTTCTATGAATAGTAATCTACAGATAGATTACCATTCGCACAATGTTGCAGTACTTTGTACATACAGTGGACACAGGTTCAGTTATAGGGATTGATTGATGTAATATCGACTGTTCATTCATGTAGTGATGTGCACTTATGAGACCGTACAGACCTGATATACTTAACATCAACTAACCATGTTTCGTAGATTAACAACTCTGCGTGCAATACGACTTCTAAAATTGCCTTGCTCAACTAATTTTAGAATCTTGTAATTTTCTCACTATTTTCCTAAGGACCCACATTCCATAACAGTACAGAGGTTCACAAAAGTTGGCCGATGACAGATGGGTTTGTTTACTGCGCAAAGACATGTTTGCGTTTTAGCGCATGTGCAAGAACGCAAACATGCCTTTGCGCAGCAAGCTGCATGATCTGTCATCGGCCTTCTTTCGTGAAACGAGCTCTACCTAGAGCAGACGCAGTTTAGGTATCCACTTCTTCAAATTGCTTAGTAGCAGAACTCGTTTTGCAGAGAAAGGCCGATAACAGATCATGCGGCTCCCTGCACAAAGACATGTTTGCCTTCTAGCACATGCGAAAAAACACAGACTCGTCTCTGCATAGTAAACACACCCATCTGTCATCGGCCATCTTCCCTGTATCGTCCTATACCTGCTTCCGAAATGCATCAAAACAAAATAGAGAGCGATTGGTTCTCATAACTAACAAACCACTCACTGATGCTTTGGATGCCTTTAAGGAGCTGGCACCACTACTTGTCGCACCCAATACTCAAATGCGTCAACTCTGCTTAAGGCTCAAGATTAAGCCAGCATGAGTATTCAGGCAGAACGACTAACTTTGCGACTGATGTAGATAAATTAATAAGAGGATTATATAGTTTGATGCACAGAACCAAACTACTAATGAAATCGATGTAGTACATTCAGAAATAGTTTAGTACACCGGCCGCTGTACTTTCTGACCTATCATAGCCTAACCTCACAGGAATAATGATTGACAAGGGGATAGCAGCCCGATAACTAAACTACAGCCGTATATTCTGTAATTCAAAGAACCAAGTTGCAAAAGACGAACGGCAAGCCAGGTTAGCTATCTCTCTGCCAATCAATACCCTCACAATGAACATTTATTAATTGTAGAAGGTATAACAGACAATGTTGGCTGTCTAGCGTCGAGGAGTCTAGCACAAACAAAGCTAAGGACTACCTTTAAAGCTTGTTCAACAGCTCTTTCCGGAACTTTGAAACAGAGTGAGTAAGTTTTATTGCTAGCTAGAAGAGTACTATTGCAAATACTTTATGAGGTAGCTGACAGGTGAAGGAAATGCAAATAACTCAGAAAAGAGTACTTGCGATCAGAGTAAAGTCATAATAATCAACATACCGCTTTGTACTCATATTGCTGTTGACGAGCCGCTGCGTCCGCCATGCTGAGATTACCGGGTGACCGACAAAACTTGTGAAACTAATTTAGAATCTACGTAGACATTTTAAAATAACTAAGAATTAGTGTGTCAAGTGATATGAACTCTAAAATTAAAAACTAATGTGAAGAATCTAAAGCGTGCGGATGCGTTGTTGAAACGGTTTTCAACGAAATTGCAGAATGGCAGATGGCTGAATTTGAGGTTACTCTAAAAAAAGCGCATAAACAAAAAACGTTTGCATCGTTGGGTCGGATGATGCGTTTCGCGACAATTTCCTGCAAATGGTTGAGGAAGGGAAGGGAAGAGGAAGAGGGTCCGGAAAAAGGGGAACCACTGAATCAGCAAGCAACAAAAGAGGCACTTCCGCTGAAGATTGTCAAAAAATTGAGATAAGAATCAGAAAAATCAAAATAAACAAATGTCAATTTTACAAAATTGTAGGTTAGGTTTGCCACGATCGCGGAATAGATGAGGTGTGTGACAAATCATTATCAATTATCCTCCAATTTTCTCCCATCGAATGTCTTATCAGCTTAGTTTCTACGTGTAGTGTTACTTGTGTTTACATTCCGTCGAGGTTCAATAAACTTGTTCATTTATACAAATCGGCTCTTGACCAGTGAACATTTGGATGACACTCCTGAGTGACTCATGCCACGGATTTTAGCTTATTTTTTTATCAATCAATTTATTCTAGTTTTGCACGTTTAGATACCCAAAGTATGTTCATCTCTGTGTACTCCGGAGTAGGAACTTGGCAGAGATGAGTCTCTAGATTGTGTTAGTTTCATCTTGTTTTTCCTTGTTTTCCATCCTGAATTCCAAAGTTATGAAGATTTGTGAGTAGGAGTGCTATTGTTTCTATGTGTTGTCGCCATGTTTGCTTCCAACTTTGGCTCAATAAATTCTCCGGGAGGAGTAAGTGAAACTGGTAATTCCGAGACGTTAGACTATAGCGTCAGCCCAGGGGACAAGATCCCATTACGCCCCAACGGAAAATCAATCTTATCATCCATGTTTAACGCCTGCGGATTTGAAAGAGAGGGAGAACGCTCATCGTCTGGTGGCTATGTCGAATTTGGGAACATTGGTGAAGAAAATTCAAGTCGGACACTTGGAACTTTCAGCGGCGTTTTTAGTCCTGTTGCTTTGTCTATGTTTAACGCCCTTATATTCTTGCGAGTTGGTTAGTAAAGCGTTGATTTCTTTGAACTTTCTTTCCTATAGCTCACGTACTTTAGGTACTAGGTTCTGTCAAGTAGCAGTGCCTGCTTTCGAAAAGCATCAACATGCATCGATGAGCGGTGGATTCACGCAGAGTTTCAACTTGTTACTAACCAATGGCGTACTGATGCACTTTGATGCATTTTCGGAGCAGGCATTGCTTTTTGTTAAACCCTGTTTCTCAAACTATGTGAGCTCTATCTGTCATATTTATTTTTCTGAAGCCCCTAGAAGGTGGTCAGCGGTGCAGAGCTGTCCTACTGAAGCCGTATAGTAATTAACACTTTGAATTGCCAATAGAAATGTTCTGCGATGCTTTTGCTACTCTATAACTACTCTATAACCTTTAAAATCATCCTCTATTAATTGAAACCCAGCCAGGTGTTCTAAAGTGCTGATTTAAAATGTGACCCTTTTACTTTTTTTCATCAGTTTCTAATCTGTGAAGCTTTTAAACAATAGAAAGTCTGGTTGATCAGGAGGGCAGTTGCAACGTACACCGGGATTTAGAGGCTAATTTGTTTAGAGCGCCATGCTTTCCATTGCTTGAACACAGCTCAAGTTTTCCATCAAGTGGCTGGAAAAAGCCAGCCACTCACAAGAATTGGTTCTCGGATCGCGGTTATTTTAAACCAACGAAGAGTAAGATCACTAGTAAACTGTTCCCCCCCTTTTTTTTACAAATAAAATAATCTTGGATGAATAGAAATTCTTGGAATCATGGACATTTATAGTTCATTGTAGTCAAATCCAAAGTTTAATTGCTTTCAGTATTGGTGTTAACGGCCGACAGATCTGTAACCAGAGGGGTCTGGGAAAAGTGGAGCACCAACTTGAAAATTTTGAGCCCCTCCCGCCAAAAAATTAAAACTCCAGACTTCCCCCCCCAGACTTTTCACAGATGATCCCTCCAAACTATTCCCCAGTGAGGGTCTATTAAGAAATAATAGGTCAGTCTAGTAGTGCTGTAATCTTTGACCGCTTTTCATTTTGGGGAGGAGACAATGTAAATCAAATAAGGATTTGATTCAAATTGGGAAACATTTAAGCCAGAATGTGTTTTTGGAAAGTGCTTGAGTGTTACAGTGCCAGACTGACCTTTTTTAATGCAGCACTACGGCTGCGCAGAAAGAGGCGTAAGTACGGAGGGGGAAAAAGTTAGGGAGGATTAAAAAAATTATAACGAGACCATAATCATAGAAAAAAGTATGGAGGGCAAAATTTATGAAAGTAGTCGAGAAGCACAATCGTGAAGATTGCGGGCCTCTATCAGCATATTCAGGAAGTTTCTTTGAAAGGAGGAGTGTCAATAAGGCCGGTTTTTGGCCCCTAAAATGGTCAATATTTAAGATGGTCTAAAAGTTCGTTTAAAATGGCTCTAGTTACTCTTAAAGGCTTATACTTTTAGGTTTGGGTGGTGTTTTCGGGTTATTCGAACTTTAGAGGCGTATTTTACCACCTCAAAGTAGTTCGGTTTTGTGTTTTTCACGGAAAATGCCCGATTTTGCGTTAAATGATTGAATATTTAGATGTGAGCCGGACATAGTTCGGTTTTCTCCTTTAGATATGTTATTATACCACTAAAAATGAGTAACATACTGCAATATAGTCACCGAACTATGTCCGGCTCGTACTTAAATATCAACTTTTCTGATTTCGTAAAAATGGAAAACTTGAATGAATTCTAAAAATTTACGCACAATAATACAAAACTGCATCTTTGCAACCTGCAAAACGTATTTCATGGTTTGACTGGTGGCCAGGTTGCAATATAAGCAATACTACATTGATATTAATCGAATTTGTTCAAGTTTTCCATTTTCACGAAATCAAAAAAGTTTATATTTAAGTACGAGCCGGACATAGTTCGGTGACTATATTGCAGTATGTTACTCATTTTTAGTGGTATAATAACATATCTAAAGGAGAAAACCGAACTATGTCCGGCTCACATCTAAATATTCAATAATTTAACGTAAAATCGGGCATTTTCCGTGAAAAACACGAAACCGACCCACTTTGAGGTGGTACCTAAAGTACGCCTCTAAACTTCGAATAACCCGAAAACATCACCCAAACCTAAAAATATAACCCTTTAAGAGTAAGTTGAGCCATTTTACTCAAGCTTTTAGACCATCTTAAATATTGACCATTTTTGGGGCCAAAAACCGGCCTTATTGACACTCCTCCTTTTGAAGAGAAACTCACTCAAAAATGAAGCCGGGATATTGGGGGGGGGGGGGGGGGGAATTCCCTCAAGCTCTGATGAGTGCAAGCGCGGCAGACCGCTAATCTCACTCTCACTTATCAAGCTTTCTGAAAGGATGAGACATTTAATCTCACCAAACAAATGGACACGATGTAAATATTTAGGACTTACAATTAGTCAAATACACATTAACTGCCAAAAACAGTATACTTACAATTGTTTAAACCATCTATTGACTAAACTAAGATTGTAAGGTAGTGTAAAAGCATTTTTATCAATCAGTAGCCCATTTAGACAAGTGTAAATAATAATAACAATTTAAAAAAAAATAAAAAAAAACATTAATATTATGAGAAAACCCCCCTCCAATTCTACAGCTTGAATTAACTTCTCAATCAATTTTCGGCTCAAAAAACCCCTAAAAAAATCACTTTAGCTGCCTAACGGTCTTGGATTTTGCATTTTTGTTTGTTTTCAATTTCAAATGTCCAAAACTTGACGATCCTATAAAGTGACTGCTGAACGTTTCATATTTTCTTATATTTCTTCTGACTGACAAAGCAGTTTTTTTTATTATTGTTAAAATCATCTTTTAGAAAAAAATTATCTATCCATCCATCCATCTAAAATGAATCAGAAACTTCTCTGAAATGTTCAACTTCATAAAGTTTGAGTTTTCAAGTATTTTAAATTTTTTGCAGCAAAATGATTTTATTGATGATTGATCAAAAAAAAAAATCTAGAAATATAATGAAAAATGTGGGAAAAATGAGGTAATTTAAAATTGTTAAATTGTTAGACGCCCTGTAGACCCATTATCTCCTTGAAATTCAGTCACTCTCTGATAAGGCACACTTATCCAGTCCACAGCTGTCTGTTTTGATACAGTCTTTGCTAACAGTTCTAATGACTCACTCCATTTCTCTTTTGGTTGTGACTTGTGTTACGTTAAAGTATAAAAATTCTCCGAGCAATTTCTTGAAAAATCCACTTTTCTTTTAAACCTTTCTCTACAATAATGCATTATTACTCGTTCACAGTGCATTTGATGAGTTTAAATATCTCTTATCTCCCTCAATTAATAAATGGTTGTTGCCCCAGTTTTAATTTAGAGAGGCACAAGTGAGTCTCATTTAAGATGAAAAATTCTGATAATGACATCGTTTAACGATGAGTCTGCTCCGCTTATCTGTGGCTCCAATCACAGATTAACGGGGAACAATGCGGATATTCAAAGCAATACTGTTGTTATAACTTACACAAATGAAGGGAGGGTGCAAAGTCCTGTCAGACGGTCCATGGGGACGTTCAGTGGTGTTTTTAGTCCTGTGGTATTATCTATGTTCAGTGCTTTACTGTTCCTCAGAGTCGGTACGTTTTGGATGGATTTTTGTCAAAGTTTTTTCGTTTGTTTTAACATGAAGATAGTATAAAAACTCCTTGCTCTGCCATTATAGGCATAAAAATTTTCTGCCTTATTATATGACGGAAGGTTCGTTTTAGAAAAATCTAGAACATCGACCATGAGTAACTCACCAGAGCTGTGGCAAGCTTAGTTTGCTGGTCATGAATAATCCAAAACTTCTAGTCTATCACTTTAGGCGAGCTTAAGGTACGGTACTACCTTTCTACCCCTCACTTTTTGAAGAATTCGTTATTTTAAACCACATTTTTAACCTCTTGTATCTCGCAGAGACAAATTCTATAATTTCAACTGTTTTCTTCAAAACTATTTCTTGTTCACCTGCAGCTAATTAGCTTACTGCTGCGAGAGTTCATTTCAGAAGTGTAGGTGCACCTAGATCATAACCTTTGGCGAATTTTCAATTTTCATTTTTTCAAATCAGAACAAAACTTTCCGTGGACTTTAAACTTTTGAACCTAAAGCATTCCTCCACGAAAAGCCAAAGCTCGGATTCATCTACATTTTGTAACTTGAGAAATAATGTTGACAAATTCCAAAGATTATCAGTTTAGGTGCAACAACACTTCTGAAACAACCTATAAAATAGAAATGAGCATTGTTCTAATCATACTTATTTTTGTTTTTTCAATTCCAGGTTTTATTGTAGGCAACGCTGGTCTTCTCGAGACGCTAGTGCAATTTGGCATTGCTTACGGAATTCTAATCTTCACTGTATTTTCAATATGTGCAATATCAACAAATGGACCCGTGGAAGGAGGAGGCGCTTATTGTATCCTTTTCACTTTCTCATTACGAACAAAGTTAGAAATTGAGAAAGTATTGCGATGGCGCATCTGTCTGCAGGCCTGCAAAATATTCCCTATCTGGCAATCTCAGATCGTGTGATCGGTGTGGCAAAATAGAAAATTTTGTGGCAAATTGTGGCAAAAATTAAAAGTTCTGTGGCACCCTTTTTTCAAAAAGTGTGGCAAAACAGAGTTTGTAAGGCAAAAAATGTTTGGAATGGGTCTGTTGCATACTTTTGCTACAACAATATGGAGCCTTGATTCTTATGTAAAATTCAGCGAAAATAATGATGCGCACATTAAGAACGTTCAAAATCCACTCATTAACTCAGGAAATCACTTCAATTTCAAACAGCCCGCGCTACACTAGACACTATTTGCACCGGTATACTACTATATAGACGGAACCACCGTGCATAAGTAAACAACATCGTAACTACAAAATGATGGAATTTTTTTTTTAATACGTGAAATATAAGCTGCATTTGCTGTCTGGTCTTTTCGATTGATCAAAGATTACAAAATAATGTAAGAAATTTAAGCATCTAAACGAAACATTCCAATGTTTGTATGTTCTGTTCATGTTTTCATAAAGGAGATGGTTCCATCTATGTAGTTATAAGTCGGTGATATAGTGTCTAGTGCAGCGTGGGTTGTTTGAAATGGAAAGTATTTTCTGACTTAATGAGTGGATTTTGAAAGTTTTTAATGTGCGCATCGTTATTTTCGCCGAATTTTACGTTAGAAACAATGTGTCATATTGATATAGCAAAAGTACACAACAGACCCATTGTGAAATGTAGCGTTTGTCATTTTATTTCAGTGTAAATTGAAAGAGAAACCTCTTATTTTATCCAATTTTAATCAATCATTTTTTCACTTGTTCTTTTGTTGGCCCGATGCCATTTGCATTTGTAAACCACCAGGTCTGTCTTGTGTTTATCCTTGATTATTTTGTCTTAGTTATGATAAGTCGAGTCCTTGGTCCAGAGTTAGGTGGCTCAATAGGAACTTTATTCTTTTTAGCAAATGTTGTCAGTTGCGCCTTATACATAGTCGGTTGCACTGAGGGTCTTATGGATAATTTCGGACCTTCAGGTGAGTAGTTTTGCCTTCTTTCATTTTTGCATTTTATCCTGAGCTCAAAGCTAAGTGAAAAAACATACGTGTATACACCATAACGTGTAATGTGTGTGTGTTTACTAATGTCCTTTATATCAGGGACTTGTAGCAGAAGTCACGACTGATATTGAATTTTGGGTTTCTCTTGGTGGAAAACCATGAAAGCAAACTTATAGACCTGTAAACCAATGGTACAAAAACTGAATTCGAGTGTTCCGGTATGAATAGAAATTATTATAAAGAAATTATATTGGTTGTACTTATTTCCTGAAGGCTTTATCATGATGATGAAATGTTCTAATGAATCATCTTCACATTTGAAGAGTCCAGAGGAAAATTGGTAACTGAAGCGTTGAAATATATAATGAGGTTTGCGCCATCAGTTATTGCAAAGATTGTGCATCTTCTTTTTGATTATCTACAACACTGAATGTGTTTACCAAAGTGGTATGTTAGGTACTGGGAAAAAAACATTAATTTAAGCAGAAATCAAATTTGAAAATTTCGTTTCAATGGATGTCTTGGGTACTTAATCTGTTTGACAAAGAAACAACTGCACAATCTTTACAACATCTAATCGCGTATACCTCATTATATAATTTAACGCTTCAACTGTCACAAAAATCAAATTTTTTTTTATTTTTTTTATTTATTACAAAATTGGTACATCGAGCCACTTGAGGCTATCATACAGGTCATAATAAATAGGTACCATACGTCAAAATGACAAATAAGTATAAAGGTTTCAAATTAAAGTTTTCATGGCCATCTAGTAGGATGTAAAATTCCAAATTGAATGGAGATCAACCGAAGCGCAAGACAATCAATTTTGGTGCATGGAAATGCGTTGATTCTTTCAAGAAAAAATAGACTGTAAACACTGTTTCCGGCTTTCCTTCAGCTCAAAAACAAAAGTGAGTTTCTGTAACTTTTATCGTCCTTCCCCTGGACTCTCCATTTTGGTCAATTCTTAATTTCAATATTTTCTGGAAAAATTTTGAGCATTCTTAATTTTCAATTACTTTTATCTTATTTGATGAGCTCGTATTAGTCTCGGCCTTTTTTACAAGTTCTTTTTCATTTTTTCAAATTTTAGTCCAGTTGTTTGCTGAAAAATACCAGCATAACGAACGCATGGTTTGAGCGGCTGGACTTTACTACTACTACTAACAAAAGGATGGTACAAAGGTGGACCCGAGTTTTGCGATCAAATTTTCAGGATCGATAGTTCTTAAGATTCTAAAGTTGACGTGTTTTGCCATTTTTTTCTCGGCTCCTAGGGCCCATTCGCAAAAACGGTGTAACACGTCAACTTTAGAATCTTATGAACTATCGATCCTGAAAATTTGGTCGCAAAACTCGGGTTCGCCTTTGTACCATCCCCATGTAAGTTCCTTTTCAATTTTTGAATTTTTTCATTCATAGGTTATCTTGTCGGTGAAAGTGGCTTACTACCTGATGGACCCTGGTGGAGATTCTTCTATGAATCATTACTGAATTTGTTTAATTTAATTGTATGTCTCATCGGTGCTGGAATGTTTGCCAAAACCAGCGTCTTTATTTTGCTAATCGTCACAGTTTGCCTCCTCTCCGTCATTTTGAGCTTCTTCACCCAATTCAACTTGGACGTAAGTACTATGACTTTCAAAGACTTTCAAAAGAAAGTCCTCTCATCGAAATAGTTCTTGGTGAACTTTTCTTTCCAATTTGAGAGTCCCTGGCAGGTCGCCGTTACTCTCCTCATTCCTATCCTTTGTTTTGAGGATACTGTGGTTGTCTTTCCTACCCCTTCTTTTTTTATGCAGTCCAGTCGTTTGCTGTGAAATATCAGCATAACAAACCACATGTTTGGGCGGCTGGACTTTACTACTACTACTATTTTCCATAGTTTTAAATTTTTTGAGGCATAATGTCACAAGTGGCAATAGTGTTAGACTCTGAATTACCTGAAAACCGTGATAATTTGTGGCAATAGTGTTAGACTCTGAATTACCTGAAAACCGTGATAATTTGTGGCAATAGTGTTAGACTCTGAATTACCTGAAAACCGTGATAATTTGTGGCAATAGTGTTAGACTCTGAATTACCTGAAAACCGTGATAATTTGTGGCAATAGTGTTAGACTCTGAATTACCTGAAAACGGTGATAATTTGTGGCAATAGTTTTAGACTCTGTATTACCTGAAAACGGTGATAATTTGTGGCAATATGTCTATCTGCCTCACTCGCACTCATTGAGGCTTATGGGAATTTTCGTATTTCATAATTTCCGGCTTTATTTTTGAGCTTGAAACTTTCAGGGTATCTTCCTGAAGTATGCTCGCAGGTACCGACGTTCCTCAAAATTGTGCTTAAAGCGTAAATTTGTCAATTTTAGCCAAAAATTGTTGACTTTTTGAGCAGCGCAACGTGGTGTCAACGGTCGGAACTAATCGACCCTGGAATCATCTTAGAGATTAGTCTAATGAGAAAGTAAATGATCGGTTTAAAGCAGAAATAAATGATCGGCCCAATGATCATGCTTTCTTCTTTTTCCTTTGATCTCATAAAAATGGCGGAACTTGCAGTATATGTGACTAACACTCAAAACTGCTTTCAGGTCCTGCTACCCGCAACAAATACTTTGCCGAATAATGAAACATTTATCCCAAACATCACTTACACGGGTTTAAATTTTACAACCTTCAAAGATAATCTTTGGCCTGATTATGGAAGAGATTATACATCAAATGGAGACATGGTCACTTTTGCATCTGCTTTTGGTGTCTTGTTCAGTGGTGTGACTGGAATTATGGCGGGAGCCAACATGTCTGGTACGTTTTACTTAGTCTGTCTTGTTGAATTAATCTTTAATAAAATAGGATTTAGCTGAAATTTCTAAATCAGTGCAGTTGACTAATGCTGATGCAAGCAGAGGCGTATCGTGCAATTTGGCAATGTTATATTGTGTCCGTTTAAACCCATGTAAAAGGTCGAATGCAAAGGTGTTCACTGAACACCCAGCAGTTCGATAATTTTTCATGGGTTTAAATGGACGAACCGCAACGTTGTCAAATTGCACGCTACGCCACTGGATGCAAGCTGTAGTTGTATGGAGTTTTTGGGTTAATAATCAGTTTGGGTCATGAAAATCGGCTAAGTCAAAAACATAGACTTCAAATTTTGAGGAAATTGAATGAAATTATGTGGGGGGAAAAAAATGACACATACAATCTATTCACTAAATAAGTAAATAACGAATGAAAATTCAAAGGACCCATGAATAATTCAATTTATTTGCTTTTTGGTAGCTATAATCTTTTTCTAAGAATTTTAAGAAAAAGTGACAAGGTCAGAACTATGAACTGCGAACTGCTAAAGATTGCTTTAAAATGACCCGAGAAATTCATTTCTGCCAAAAACTTCACAAAAAATATTTCTGTATACTATTTTAGTAATAAGAGTGAAATAGTAGCAAATAGGAGTCACATGAGAATGAAGGGATAGTTTGAAACGCCCAACCAACTTTTCCTAATGGAGCTGTTGCAAACTTTTGCTACACGCTTATTAATAGTTGATAATGGGGTAATACCCTGTAAAAATAACGATTAGCGCACTAAAAAATCACGAAATCCACTCCTAAACTCACAAAATTTTTTTAAATGCGAGACCGTAATGGCGGCCGAGGCTGCGGTTTTCTTATGGCAATTGTATGCTTCTTCTTCTTCTTGTGTGGTGTTGCGAGAACACCTCGTGTAGATGGCGCTGATTGAAGATAGGGAACCCCAATGAAAACCGCGGCCCCGGCCGCCATCACGGTCTCGCGTTTAAAAGCATTTTGTGAGTTCAGGAGTGGATTTCGTGATTTTTGAGTGCGCTAATCGTTATTTTTACAGGGTACTACCCCATTATCATCTATTAATCAGCCTGTAGCAAAAGTTTGCAACAGCTCCAGTAGATGCTAATGATCCTAACGAACTATAGTCCGTTTCATTTAAATAGAAGCTTGAGCTCGACTCTTTCCCCTACGAGTTTTACCCTCACTCTCGTACCTGCAATGACTCAAAACGTCCGTCACAATGGACAGTCAGCTATCCAAAGGACAGTCCACTGTGACGGAGCGGAATCCCTGACCTACGGGACGGGCTTCAAGTCATTGCAGGTACGAGAGTGAGGGTAAACTCGCAAGGGAAAGAGTCGAGCTCAAGCTTCTATTTAAATGAAATGGGCTATAGATGTTGCTATCACTGAAACCATCTATTGTTACTGAGTTTCCTCATCAGAGTGAATCATTGTGATTTTTTTTTTTTTTTGTGTGTGTGAGTTCAACTTAATATTTACGCTAATCTTTTTTAAAATTGTTCTGCAGGGGACCTGAAAGATCCTGCTCGCAACATACCTCGAGGCACCATCTCAGCAGTGATTTTCACTCTGGTGGTTTACGTTCTTCTGTCTTTTTTGACAGCAGCAACCACCACCAGATTTCTCTTACAAAACTATTACGTTTTCCTGCTTCCAATCAATATTTATCCTCCGTTTGTAACTGTTGGTATACTCACCGCTACGTTTTCTGCCTCCCTGTCAAACTTAATTGGCTCGAGCCGTGTCCTTGAAGCGCTTGCTAAAGATAATGTGTTCGGTGAGTTTTTCTTTTTTTTTTCCTCCCTTGTAATTTTGTTTTCAAACTTTATGAAGTGTTCAATGCTTAGGAAAGACTTCACGTAAAGTGTGAATATTATAACCGATTTCTCTACCATGGCCCTTTGTTTGCTGGAAATATTCTTGTTTAAGGTGAATTTTCTATGTTTAGTGCAGATGTCTGCAACCAGAGCGCTTTACCTTTCTATTGCTGTCAAATTCAATGAGTTATAGCGATATACACGCTGATACATGTTATAAGTCCTATCTCAAAGTGGACGATCTGTTTCTGGTTTATTTGCCTCATATTTTTTAACCTTAAATCCAAAATTGTAACTAATCCAGTGGAAAGAGGTTTTAGGATGATGTGTAAATTTTTAAAACATTTGACTAATGATTGATATCTTCTCTTCCCTTTTTTTTTTTCAGGAAGGCTTTTGAATTTTGTAACGAAGGGCGTTTGGCGGAACAATCCTTTGGCTGCTGTGTTCACGTCTTGGTTCCTCGTCGAGATAATTCTTTCAATCGGCTCGTTAAATACGATCGCTCAAGTCAATTCCGTTCTCTTCTTGCTTTCATATCTTGCAACCAATTTAGCCTGTTTAGGTTTAGATCTTTCCTCAGCGCCCAATTTCAGGTTTGACTTTAAACTTTAACTATCTTTTATTTAGATTTTCATTTTAAATTAATGTATTCAACTATGTGATTAAAAGTTTTAATAAATTAGGGGTTGGTGAATCCTTGAATTATTTCAAGAAAAAAGAAATCAAATGAAAACAAATTCATGTTAATTTGCTAATCTTGTACTGAAATCCCCAGCCAACCGTGAACTCTGCATTAGAAGGATTCGCTTATCCGCGAGTTAAGTTTTGACCCAATTAATAAGGGTTGGCCCAACCCAGGTTGAGATCCGTCGCACAAACAAGGCTAATCATTAAATTATGATTTTTGGGAGTAGTCAAATCAGGACCATAAAACAGCAGATGGAAATTTGAGAGTTTTCCAAACCAATCGAATTCTTTACAAAACTGGGAAGAAAAAAAAATACCGCCTCAACTTTTCGGTCTCCAATAAACTGTCTAGCGTAGTAACAATAGTTTGATTATTATTAATTTATAGTTCATTGAATTTACCATTGATAGTAAACCTAACCTAGATTTGATAGTTTATTAAAACATTATCAATTAAAATTGCTAATTATGACAATTATGAAGCTAAAACAAATAAAAGAAACGGCGGGACGCTTCGGAAATTTACTTTTTCATTTTCAACCGCAAAAAACCGCACTTTAAAGACACAAAAATAACCTAAAAAATTGAGTTGCCGCTCTAACAGCGAGGCCAATCAGCTGTCAATCAGCTGAGTGCTGCTTATCACCATTTCTTTCTCTCAGAGAGAGTTGGTGAGGTGTGAAATCAGTGTTTGTTTACTTGCTCCTTAGTCTTGGCCTTGCTGTTAGAGGGGCGACTCAATTTTTTAGGTTATTTTTGTGTCTTTTTAGTGTGTTTTTTTGTGGTTGAAAATGGTTATAGGACATTTCGTCAACGAATTTTTGTCCGGATACAAATTCATCTAGGCGTTTTACGTCCACGCATGTATGAAGGCAAGAAAAGATAGGTCCATGCGTTTAATTTTGGTCCATATGTTTGATTTCACTGAACATTTAAAATTGTTGACAACAGTTAGTAACAAGTATGAAAAATGATCATACTGCAAGGAAAAGAATTTATGGAAACATTGAAAATAAGAAAATGGAAGGTAGATGAAGGTGCTGCTGTGGTAACTTCATTTTCAAGTGGAGTAATTCTTGTCCGTACCGATGTCATTCATTTTTTTTTTTTTTTCTCTATGTTTTTCCAATTTTTCTGTTGCCAAAATTTGTATAAAATGTCACAATTTTAGTAAAACCCGTTGCAGGTAGCTGCCTCTCATAAGGCTCCCAACAAATGATCATGTGATTATATCAAAAATTATACCAAAATTATGATGTTTCCCAATTTTGGCAATATTTCCTGTATGGAGTGGGTGTTTTTAATTTGGACCAATAAACTTTGGACATTATTTACTAAGTGGATCAACATGATGCTGCCGAAAAAAGTCAGTGACGTAAACAGTTGGACGAAACATGCGCGCGGACAATAAGTCGTTGACGAAATGTCCTGAAACCTTGAAAATGAAAATGTAAATTTCCGAAACGTCCCGCCGTTTCTTTTATTTGTTTTAGCTTCATTCCCGTTAATGTTTTTATTCACTTGACGAATTAGTAGCTAATTATGTTGTTTCTTTTCATATTTGATACTTCATTTCATTGTTATAATTGAAGAAGAGGATTTTTAGATGCTCCTTTTGAGTCATGATGTGACAGATTGATGAATCACATAGAGGTTGCCGTAGAGAGGTTAATTTTAAAAAAAAATGATGAAATAAGCGGGAAAACTACTTTACAAAAGTTGATGATTTTTTTTTTTTTTTTTTTTCTGTTGCAGGCCATCTTTCAAGTATTTCTCTTGGTTAACCGCTTTATTAGGTCTCGTAGGAACACTGTGTATGATGTTCATCATCAATCCTCTTTACGCTTCTTCCAGTATTGCTTTGTGTATTCTTCTTGTCTCATTGCTTCACCTGTTCTCTCCGGCTCGTTTTGCTTCGTGGGGCTCAATTTCTCAAGCGCTTCTGTTTCATCAGGTAATTTGTCATAACAATATCTAATCATACGTGAAGGGGAATCAATGGCAAATGAAGAGTCCAAGGGAAGAACGATTAATGTGACTAAAACTCATTTTTGTTTTAAAGCTGAAGGAAAGGGGAAACGATGGTTAACGGTATTCTTTCTCGTAAGAATCAATGCATTTCCATCCACTGAAATTCATTATCTTGCGCTTCTGTAGATCTCTATTCAATTTGTATTGTTGTTTGAAAATACACAAGGTTTTTTTAAAAAACAGGGATCAAACATAAATAAACTAACACCGAATCGTATGCACTTTAATAAACTCTAAATCCCTTATTACCAATTTAAAAATTCGAACGTGTTTCGGAGGTGCGACCAACCTCCCTCTTCAGCTTCAGTTGCGCATCGAAGTCGCGCAGAGTATATTAAAGTGCATGCGATTCGGTGTTAGTTTATTTGTATTGTTGTGTCCAATATTTCTATTCTATTTATAGTAATCTGTCGATTGATTTATTTACTTTACAATTTTCCCCCAGGTACGAAAATACTTACTACTTCTGGACTCTCGAAAAGACCATATCAAGTTTTGGCGCCCTCAAATTTTATTGCTCGTCGGAAATCCCCGATCATCGTGTCCTCTGATTGATTTTGTCAATGACTTGAAAAAAAGCGGTCTCTACGTTTTGGGCCATGTCAAAGTCGGGTCACCATTCAGTGAAACAGAAGAGGACCCTTTGATCAACGAGTACCCTTCTTGGTTGACTTTGATCGATCATTTGAAAGTGAAAGCTTTTATTGAATTGACGGTGGCAAAATCTGTCCGTGAAGGTGCTCACCACTTGATTCGAATCTCTGGAATGGGAGCAATGAAGCCGAACACAATTGTGTTAGGATTTTATGACGATTTCAATCCGAGGGACTTCTTTGCTGATGTCAATTCTCACTATCAAACTCATCTGTTCCAACGCTCAGCATCGGAAAGGGAGTCCTTCACTCTTCGTAGGATGAACGAAGAGAAGAGACTCCGTGCCAGCGAATACGTAGCGATAATGGCAGATGTGCTAAAAATGAAGAAAAATATCTGTATCTGTCGAAATTTCCAAATTTTGGACAAGAACGCAATTTCCAACAAGTAAGTTTGATTTTTACGTCTCTCATTGGGTCTGTTGCGTACTTTTGCCACATCAATATAACTCATTGTTCCTAACGTAAAATTCGGCAAAAATAACAATGCGCACATTAAAAACTTTCAAAATCCACTCATTAACTCAGGGAATCACTTCCATTTTAAACAACCCGCGCTATTCTAGACACTATATCACCGACTTATAACTACATAGATGGAACCATCTCGCTTATATAAACATGAACAGAACTTACAAACATTGGAATGTTTCGTTTAGCTGCATACATTTCTTATATTATTTTGTAATCTTTGATAAACCGAAAAGACCAGACAGCAATGCAGCCCCAACAGTTCATGTATTTAGAAGGGAATTCCATCATTTTGGAGTTACGATGTTGTTTACTTATGCACGGTGGTTCCGTCAATGTAGTAGTATGCCGGTGCAAATAGTGTCTAGTGTAGCGCGGGCTGTTTGACTTTGAAGTGATTTCCTGAGTTAATGAGTGGATTATGAACGTTTTTGAAGTGTGCATCGTTATTTTCGCCGAATTTCACCTAAGAATCAAGGTTCTATATTGTTGTAGCAAAAGTGTGCAACAGACCCATTAGTTTTTGTCCATTCTTTATTTAACTACGATTAAAATTTGTTTTATCTGTGTGTAGTGTGTCTGCTCTAAGGGCCAATCATTTACTATTTTGCTTAGCCAAGTGTTAAAATCGATACCTATTGTTGCACATGTATTGATATTTAACAGGTGAGATCAATGTTAGCTTCTGAATTGGGGTTCTTGATGGATAACTCGTACGGGTTACTTAAGAGTTAGCTCTAAGTAGCAAAACAGTATACTGATTTCTTAGTAGATAAATGATCATTAGATATCTTTAGTTAATAATTGATCTATTTCGAAAAATGAAACGATGGGCCGATGCCAATAAAGTGAATGATCAATCAATATTGTCAAGTATCAATTTAATAAAAAAAGCACTTTATCAATAGCTCATTTAAGTAAACGATGGCATGGGCTTAAGGTATCTAAATTACAGTAGAACCTTGGCTATCCAGGCTCTGGCTGGATTATCGAAAAGCATATTTATAAGCACACAGCTACGTTTCATTTGTAATTTCTCCTATTCTCACTACTACCTGACACCAATAACATCAATTTATACAGGTATGTAATTGTTTCTGTCAGCAACATACTGTAACACAGTTGTAACTAATTTGAAGCCATCTGAAAGTAAAATTGAAGGAGGTTCCTCATTCTTGTCGGTCACTCTTTCTTTTTTCTCTGCGTCGGTTTGGTTGGTAACTGCACCCACAATGTCTCTTTTCAGTTATTCTCGTGTAAGATAAACAACAAACTAAAAAACAAGGAAATTTTTACAATTTTAATATCAGTACAAGTCTAAATTTTGAAATTTAGGCGTGTCGTAGTGTCAGGTATTGTCTAAAGTCAGCTTTTACAATGTTCCAGATCTTCAAATTATAAGTTTATCGATGTATGGCCGATTAATTTCTTCAAGCCTGGTCAGGAAGATCCGTTTAACACAAGCAGTTTGTTCATGCTTCAGTTGGCCTGTATTATCAGAATGGTGAGTTCACTTTTTTTTTTCTCTGGAAGTCGGAAATTCTGAAAAAAAAGTAGTAACCTGGAAAGCACCTAGGAAATCCTAAATATGGATGATAGGTACAGTCAAGGACAAAAAGAATGTCACATAACTCCTGAAGGTAGGCTACCGGCAATACCCATCTTAATTTATTTAAGCATTGCAGATGGCCTACCCAAGCCAAAATTTAAGGAGTCGTCTGATTTTTTTTTTTGTCCTCGACCGTACTTTTTATCATAAGAATCGAACTATTACCGAAAAAAATAACTGTTTTTTTCAAAAATTGGGATAAAAGCTACCCATTACTCACAACAATGGGCCCCAATAAAGTAATATGCAACCTAAATACCAAGTAGACAGTTGTAATTTAACCGTCTACTTGCCAATAGATGGTTTTAGTGGTGACATCATCCGGCGATGAGCATTTCAAACAAAGACAAACTGTCTCTTTGACTCTCTTGTAATCCCCATTTACTGCTGTCTCACTCTCATCACAAAAATCTTTATCTATAGAGACATCTTTTGTGAAATTTGTTGGCAGAAATGAATTCCTCAAGGCATTAAAATGCAATTTTGATCAAAATATGTTGTAAAACAAGGCCTTGTATACGAATTTTGAAACTAGGAAGAGATGGATATATATGGAGGTCATTTTCGCTTCCGCAATGAGTCATCAGTTTTGTGAAAACACTAGGATCAATGCAGAGACAATATAGACGGTTTTAGTGACGACGTGATTATGTGATGAGCGTTCCAAACAAAGACAAACCGTCTCTCTCGCTCACATAACTCCCTTGTACTGTTATCTCTCTTCCATCGTAAAAATCGTGTGTAGAGTCATCTTTTGTGAAATGAATTCCTTGAGGCATTTCAATGTGATTTTAATGATAATATGTCGTAAAACAAGGCTCTGTATACGAATTTTGAAACTAGGAAGAGATGGATTTATTTGGGGGTCACGGGAGAGGGAGTGAGACATTTCGGAACGCTACACGGGTTTTGTCTCGATTGATTGCGTCTGATGAGTGCATTGTTGTAATTTTTGTGATCATTCCGAAACTCATACTTTCCATTTCGTTGTTTTGTTGCCACTAGCGCTGATGATGTTGAAGGATTAGAAGGTTTTGTAATTAAATTCTTTACGTAAATCATAAAAATGGATGATTGTCCGTTATTTTCTTAGTGAGTTCAACTTGACTACAAAGGATTAGACCGAGAGAGAGAGAAGAAAATAGTTGGGCGTGGTCCCTGCGCGGAATATTACCCAATATTTTCTGAGCTTTGAACTCTACTTCTACTGTAAGTTTTTTCCCCTGTCTTTTACCTCTCGTTGTATCTTCAGGTCTCATCGTGGAAGCACCTTCAGCTGAGAGTGTTTTTATGCCACGGACCAATCTCGTCCACGGATGGCAACGTCAGTGAAACATGCAGGAATAATGAAACTGTTTTCCATCAGCTTCTCCATAGTCTCAGGATCACTGCCACTGTTCATCAGGTAATTTATCTTTTAAATGTTTTCTATAGAGACAAATAGAGACCTTGCACAAAGCTTGTGACAGGTGTTAACTTTTCCAGCTCAATTTTGGTCAGAACTCAATTATTACTACTGTATTCCTTATTATTACTAATGTATTGACTTGTACGACAACACTATGATGTTCCTATGTACTAATTTTTTTAAAACAAAAAATCCAATGAAATCAATTGAGATTCCACAAAAATGACTCTTCTACATTTTTGAGAAAACTCAAGATAAATTTGCTTTTAGAATTTCTGGGATACTTCTGAACTCGGTGAATTTCTTATTTTGTTTCAAGTAGAAATCCTTGATTTTTGTCTGTTCTTGTTTTGTGTTTCTAAATCTCCTGTTTTTCCCTCTTTCATGCTTATTTAATCCTGTCCTAAACAGGCTCCTGGCTGGTCTAAAGTATTAAAATCGCTGGGAGGAAGCTCAGTGCTGCAAAATAAACAATCTCTCGACAACAATATCAAACTGTATTTACACAAGTAAGTTTCATTTGTGTTTATAAAAAATCATCAAGTCCTTTCAATGAAATTTAGCTGTTCACCTTTATTTTAATACTTTAAGTAAATATGAATACTTCGACAAACCATACACAATGCACCTTTATTCACAGGGGCGTGCCGTGGTTTCCAGAGAGGGGGGGCGAGAGGCAAGAATGCAATTGTGCCGCCCCTTAAAATTACAAATTTGATTACTTTTTTTTTTTTTTTTTTTTTTGCTTGTTATCCACTGATTTTGCAGCCCTCTGTGATTTATTTTGAAGTTTGATAACTTTTTTTTTTTTTTTTTTTTTTGTTGGGTTGTTCACCCTGATTTTTCCGCCCTCGGAGAGTGCCGCCCGGGGCAAGGGTACCCACATGCCCCCCTCCCTCCACGGCACGTCCTTGTTTATTCACAATGACTTTTCATAGCATTACATGATTGCCCTATTTCCCTGCAAAGGGAGTTGGCAACAGCGGACAAAGCATGCATATCATACATCACAGAAATAAATCGATGAGTTTCAAAAGTAGACTTCATTTGAGGTGTTTTATGGCTAAAGGGGATGTAAAACCAGAGACGGCATATAATGGTAACCACACACTAGCCGTACGCATGGTGGCTGACTTATTTTTCTGAACTCAATAGGAATTAACACAGGTAGCGTGAGGGAGCACCATCCAACATGGACCATACGTTGACTGATGCAATTTTGGTGTTTCGGTTTCACTAGGCAAAAATCTCAACGACTTTTCTCATAGTCCATGTTTGCAGTGTTCTGTTGAGACCCCAAAAAAAAAAAAAGTTGCCACCGCGCGCAAACATGGGCAAGATAGATAGGGTAGGTGTTCATTCTCAAAGTTGCAATGTGCCATTGTGTCGGTTCTATTGAGTTGAATTGGGACTTCTTATGTATCTTGACAAATTTGAGCATTCTCTAACTGTCAGATAAATGAAAAAAATCCAATTAAACACTTCAAGATTGGAGTGACCCAAAAGTTTTTATTTATAATCTAAATGAATTACTGTAATAAAAATTAAAAAAAAAAAAAATCTAATAAAAAGTTTTTAATAAAAGAAATATAATCTCGAAGAAATATTTTGCTGAAAGTACTTTTTTTTAGGCTTTGAAAGTATTTTCTATTTGCTCAACCTTTTTTGTAATTCAAAACTCCTCTTTTACAGAGTCAACAAAATGATATTGGAACAGTCTCATTCAACAGCGCTTTCTTTCATTTATCTACCTCCTCCTCCAAGAATGGAATCCACCGAAGTTTCCGCAGTAGGCACAGAAGAGATTTCATCGATGAAAGAAACCTACTTGCAGTGTTTAGCCGAGCTAACCATAGAACTTCCACCGACTGTCCTTGTTTATGGTCTAAGTGCAGTTGTTTCAACAACACTATAAATCGTATTTCTGGCTTTGAAAAAGCTTTTATTATACTCTTCTTGTTTCCATGTATGTATTTTAACCCTTGAAGATCATCTACCGTACTATGGGAGTAAAAGAGATAAAGAGTGCAATATTTTTTTTTCTCTCTCTCTTTCTTTTTCCAATCATTAAATTTGCCTCCGTGAAACTAGACAACTAAATGTAATAATTAGTCTCGTTTTTAAGAAGTTGACTAAAATGCTGTTTGACCTAACCATTATTGTGATATTCCATTGTCAAACCTTTTTGAGTCATTGAAGTACATTTGCTTACTTTTTGAATCAGCTTTATGATACAAAATAAGTCTTTGATTGGGGGAAAAAAATTAATGTTCAGTAAGTAGGATAAAAATTGAATGTGCGTTAAGTAAATTATAGGGATTGTTTTTTTATTTTTGGAATGAGTGACCTTCGTTTCGAATCTCACTTAGCTCTGCGGGCCGATCATTTACTTTATCGATAAACCGATCGTTAAAACTGTCTACGAGTGATGCTATTAGTCGAAAATTGTAAAACTTGGCTGTTGCTATGGTAACCATCGTTAAGAGTCTCGTTTTATAAAGGCCATTCATGAGTAATCTTTAAAAAACGAACACTATAACGATGGTTACCATAGCAACGGCTAAGTTTTACAATATTCGACCAATAGAATCACTCATACACAGTCTTAACGATCAGTTTAACGATCAAGTAAATGATCGACCCGCTGGTAAATCTGAAGGAGTTTTTCTTACAAGTTCTTTTCAAAGCAAAGTCACTTCAAGATCAACTAGAATAAGTTGTGGATTTGAAAAGAAAAGAAAAGAAAAGAAAAGAAAAGCAAGTCCCTTTCTTTCTTGCAGAGCTCAAGTCTGAACTAAAACTTTTCTATTCTGTCCAAGAATGTTTTGCTCTGTGATACTGGTAGCATTTGCACATTAAGCAGTCTATCATTCCAAAAGTTCTGTCAGAAACTCTGTCAAAGCTCATTCTAATCAATCATTGGGTATTATTGAATCGATTTCTTTTACTAAGAACTACGGGTTGGTTGCATCGTTCTTAGTCGACTGATTTGATGCTCGAATATCGTAGGAAATGTTGAAACAAGTGTATCAATACAAATAGGGATCAATATTATCAATACAATAATGCCTTATTTTCAATTGTTCAGCCTTGATGAACATTCGAGCCATTCTGTGAAAGAATATTCCAAGCCTTATTTTTGCTGAATCAAGTTATCAACATGACTCAAATGGTTTTCCTCTGTGAGCTCTTAAATTTTACAATTTGATACCGCGTAGTTTTTCTATGAACATCAGCGCTTACGCGACAGAATACTTTGACCTCTACAGACTGTTTATCATAATTTCAAGTACGATTTTCTCAAAATCAAAGCTTTGGACATTGACTCCTTTTGCACGGTAAGGCATGTTTGATGTTGAGCCATGGGAACTGTGTTGCTTTTTTATTATCTTTACATTTCCTGTTAAGCTTGAGTATTAAATTTGACGACTGAGAACACTGCCATTGCGCACCGACCCATTGGCGGATCCATGAATTTGTTCTTCTCGCTCTTCACCCATTAGAATGTGGATGTTGGTAAAGGACAGATTAGGGGTGGTCATGCGATATTTGCCTCTCTTCTATTCTTTTCTAACACATGCATTAAAATGGCTAAAGAGAGAGAAGGAAAACTTCCTGGATCCACCAATGCACCGACCCATTTTTGATAGGAAAACAAGAACTCATGCCCATATCTAGCTATATTCTCTTCAACTGATTCCTAACTCAATATTTGTTTCTTCATTGTAGAAATAAGTTCCCTAATATACTTTGTATCTGCACCTGGACATTTTTCAGGATTTTTGTTGTTTTTTTTTACTTTCTCACTAACAAAGCTTGAAAAATTGAGAAAGTTTTTTTTTTTTTTTTTTTTTTTAATCTGTGGTTTATGTTCGTCTTTGTAAATCATATTTATCAAGTATCTCTTTTGTACTTATGTTCTATATTTTGTTTAGCTCGATAGGTATGAATTGGTTCCTGCCTTTGCTCTCATCGGTATTCTCAATTTTTTTTCCTCTTCGATTTCTAAAACCAGTGCAGACAGCTTTTCATAGTTCAAACCCCACCTACATGATTTGCTGAAAATCATTAAGCAATGCTTGTTTTAGGTATTCATCCTTAGGTAGCGTTCTAGCATTCAACCATTTACTGTATCCGTGCAAAAAAAGATTACATTATCCTGTGATGTAATATATCTATGTATACTGAAAAGTGCTGCTATTCATAATCTTTTTTGCATCAAGACAATGAGAAGATGAATTCTAAAATGCTACCTTATTTTCCAATGTCCAGGAAATATTTCATGCATAAATGAACCTGTTGCCATTCAGCGTATTATGTTACTCAAAACGTTTCCAAAACCAGCAAGCTGATTAGGGAACTTCATTGTTAACCGGATCGATAAAACGAAACACAAGTGATGCTATTGGGTGAGAGACCGATTATGGATAGTTGTCTTTCGAAAACTATTGTTCAGTTGCTTGTTATGTAAAAGTGTTTCTGGAGAAAACTCCACTTAAAGAGCGACTGAAAAATGGTTTTCAAAAGACATCTGCCCCAAATCGGTCTCTCACCCAATAGTGTCACTTAAGTTTAGTTTTATAGATCCGGTTAACTAAGAAGTCCCCAATCAGTTTGCTGCTTGGTCTTAAGTGGATATGGAAACTTCCATTCCACCGTGCGTGTACACTGATCTGATCTGCATCAGTGTTTGGCACAAATCATTCATCGGATAATGAGATTAGTCTGACATAACTGACAAGGGTGCAATAGAAGAGATTAGGACATCTAATTTTAACTGAATCTGAACCCCTCTGATCAAATATCTGTCAAATTATTTGCTCAATCCTACATTGCCAGACTATTCCCATTGTTTGTCAAATAATTTGTGCCCAACTCTGACCTGCATCTACTCCATGTTGTCATGACTTCAAGTTGAGTTGTAGTAAATCTGAGACTGGTCAAAGAGGCTGTTTTCAGCTGCATCCAGTTTTCTGTACCAATTTTAATTTTAACCCTTTGGCTACCGCGGCCAAGTGTACTCGCTGTGGAGAAACCTCTCCATTGAGCTATAGACGAATATACTCGCAATCGTGACTAGATTAAAAAATTTCTAACCTAGCAGTCAAAAGGTTAAAGATTCCCCCACTGCTACTCACATTCTCACAATTTAATATCATAAATTCTGTCAGAACAGATTGAAGGTTCAAAATTCCAAGGTGAAACAGGCTCATTAATTGTCTTTGTAGGCGGTTTCCTTTCTGCATGAAGTTGTTCCACTGAGCGATCCTCTCCTAGGATCTTGTAATAAATTACGAGGGTCCTCTCAAAAGTATGTATCTTTTTTTTTTTTTTTTCTGAAAAAAAAACTAGTAACCCTAGAGAAAATCTGAAAACAGTGTTAGGCATGGCGTATTTTCAGCTTCAAGACCTTTTTTTTGGATTTTCCTTATCTTTAAAATTGAAAAAATGGCGGCGATTTTACCGCGACCATCTCCCGTCACAGTGCGCCCAAAATTGTACGCAATCAAAGGTATCGTTTTACGACATGGGGAATCAATATTGTATAAGAGAACAAAGATGAGGTAAAAAATTTGTCGAAAACTGATAAAATGGCATCCAACTTTATTTTTTGACAGTCTCTTGCTTTATTTAGACATTTTCGATACACTTTACACCAGTTTCCTTATTCCATCAGAAAAGAACATTAACATTTGGATCTCAAACCAGGATTAAGTGTTCTTTTCTGATGGAATAAGGAAACTGATGTAAAATGTATCAAAAATGTCTAAATAAAGTAGGAGACTGTGTCAAAAATAAAGTTAGATGCCATTTTATCAGTTTTTGACAAATTTTTTCCCTCATCTTTGTTCACTTATACAAAATTGATTCCCCATGTCTGAAAAACGATACCTTTGATTGCGTAAAATTTTGGGCCCTCTGTGACGGGAGATGGTCGCGGTAAAATCGCCGCCATTTGTTCAATTTTAAAGATAACGAAAACCCAAAAAAAAGGGTCTTGAAGCTGAGGAAAAAACGCATCTAACACTGTTTTCAGATTTTCTCTAAGGTTAATAGTTTTTTTTAGAAAAAAAAAAGGATACATACTTACTTTTGAGACGACCCTCGTACATTGAATATTATATTTATGTTTAATTGTTTTTTATTGTTTAAGTTAGAATGATATTTTGAGAATTTTTTATATCCCATTATTCTAAACGCCACAGATCTTCCAAAGTAAGGGGCTTTATACTTGAATATACACACGTATTCCCTTATGTTTGATTATTTCGGAACTGTATATTTTAATTGATAAGTGATGTATTGTTTCTCCTTTAATTTAATTTCGCATTTCCAAGAAGCAACCTGTTATAAATATTTCTTTTAAAAATAATTAATTAAATTAATCTTTAGCTTTTAATTAGGTACTAAAATATTAATGAAAAATGGGGGAACCAAAGCCAGGATGCTTTTTTATGTGATAATGCTTGATTGAATGAGTCTTCCCCCAACTCCTCATTTTGTAAAAGACATTGGCCAGTTTTGTTCCAATTTTTTTGGCTTTTTATGTATTTGTGCTTTCTTACCAGTCATATACTATATTTATGCATACTAGGTAATGATATCCTTCCAAAGAGCTGCAGAAGAATAATGAGAATCAGTTTAAAGAAAACCATTCTGTGTACCCAAAGTGTAACATTCAACCTAAAGTATAAATCCTTGGTGAGCAAGAAATATTTTGACGTGCGCAACTCTCTACTCTTGTGTCTTGTCCCAAATAATCAGTGGCGTTGCGTGCAATTTGGCAACACTGTATTCTATCTATTTAAACGCATGCAAAATGTTGAATTCAGGGGGTGCTCAGACTACAAGAAAAATTTGATATATTTAATAAGTTTAAATGGAGGAGTCGCATTGTTGCAAAATGGCAACACTGCATTCTATCTATTTAACTGTATGTAAAAGGTTGAATTCAGGGGGTGCTCAGACTACAAGGAAAATTTGATATATTTAATGCGTTTAAATGGAGGAGTCACATTGTTGCAAGATGGCACGCGATGCCACTGCATGTAATCAATGTCGTTTTTGTCAGAGATTTATCTTTGTTAAATATTTAGTTTGTAGATATTTTTTTCTTAACAACAAGAGAATCAACTTGTCCCCTAAAATTGTGACAAAAACCTTTTAATTAGTGCCTTTTTTTTTTTTTAATAATATTTACTCATGAATGTGTACTATACTGTTCCTTTCTCATCATGCATTAAAGTACTTTTAAGGTAATCAATGTTGTTTTGCTCAAACAGAATATGTAATCAGCTTATTTTTTTAAAAATAGAATTTTTCAATTGCCTAGGTTTTGAAAAGTGGTGATAAAGACAAGAACTATAGTTCTATGGTTACTCATCATAAAATTTTAAATCTCGGAGAGGCTCGTAAAAGTTTTTCTAGCTCCTCTGTAAAATTTACAACCCTTTTTGGACGGAAGTAGTGTTGATACGGCTTAGTAGAAACTTTTTTTTAAAATCACTGAATATTTATCAAGTGCCTTAAAACTCCGATTAGATTTTAGCAAACAAAAGAAAAGACCGTCCTTGTTTCTATGTAGGATAGCTTATAAACCAGAGACAACATAAACTGGAGACCAAGCGCCCAAGCGAGCGTTAACTTACCAGTCAACAGCTGCCGGCGTTGCGCGTCGAGCCTTTCCCCCTCTTTCATTATCTCTTAGCGCTCTATTCAAAAACCCTGCATTTGCATGCGGAGTCGTCCAAAGAACAAGTGATGACAAGGACTGAAAAAATGTAATTTTCAACTTGTTTTATGTAATGTTCTTTATTTATGTTAACTTATTTTGATCAATTTTGAGTACCATTTATGGTTTTTAACCCTTACCTTTGCACATTCCTTTGCACTAATTAATTTTGTATTAATGCTCATGTGATCCCTTAAAATGATTGATGAATCCAAGCTTTCTTCAGATGCTCAAATTTACCTTACTTTGTCATGATTTACGAATAAAATTCCGTGTTCGAAGCACATTTACTAGTTTTGCTTTACACAGTACTTTTTGTACCCTCACCTTTTTTAGTTAAGTAACAGTACTGTCCCTCAGAGCTGCCATTTTCCTTACAATTAATGGCATCTTTCAATTCACCAATAATTCCACCAGTTGAGAAAAGATTACACAGTTCAGTGTATGGCAGTAATACACAAAAATACTCTGATCTGTAATATTTTCTCAATCGGTGGAAATGCCTTTAATGAGGCTCTTGCAAACTTTTGCTGTGAGCAAATGAATAGTCCACTCTGACGTAAAAACCAGCAAAAATCACGAAAACCACACTGAGAAAGTTTAAAATTCAGTAATAAATCTACATAACTACATAAATGGCAAGATTGTAATGGCGGTTCGACGCAGGTATCATGGGAGATTCCTATCTAATATGCCACTTTCTCTTTGGAAACACAGAGGTATGTCTCAATTTAGATAGGAATCTCCCATGATATCAGCGTCGAACCTCCCATTAAGCTAGATTCTGAGAGTGAGTTTTGTGATATTTTAGTGTACTCCCCGTCATTTTTACAGGTTTTTATGCAAGAATCAACTCTTCAATCCCGTGTAGCAAAAGTTCGCAGGAGCCCCTTTCTTTTTAAGTTTTTTAAAGTCATCGACTACTCCACCGGTGGAGAAAATATCACAGATGTGAGTATTTTCGTGCGTTCCAGTTATACACTGAACTGAACCGTGTAATCTTTTCTCAACCGGTGGAATTATTGGTGAATTGAAAAATGCCATAAATTATACACAAAACGGCACCTCTGCTGTCACTATTGGCAAAGTATAAGCAGTCGCATTGGTCCTATATTAACAATTCGATACAACCTGCATTATGTGTAAAAATAATGCAAAGTTTCATTTCTTTTCTTTTGTTCTCTCAAAAACTAGAAAGGTCTGACTATGTGTAATGCAGGTTGCATCAAATCGTCGACGCAGGACTTATACCATTGCTTGTACTATAACTTTCAAAAGCAAGTAGGGACCTTGGTCAAAATTCTTATCGTTATATTTGTCCCTTATTTTCAATGAAACCTTCCATTTTTCATGATGTATAGTAAAAGTGGCGTTCAGGTTTGATCCTTAAACACTTGAAAACCGCAGAATTGTTTCAAAGTTGCCAAGATTTAAAAGCGTAAAAATTTCAACCAGGGTACTTCCTTTTAAAGATCATAGTACATATTGGCCATTACATTTTTAAGCCATCCAGTTTAAGATTGCCTAGCAAAGTCCGAAAGCTCAAGATGCTGAGCAACAATAATCCCTCGAAACAGATGAAAAACCGATTTTTGGTAAACCATGAAAATGATTCACAGTCCCATGATATGTCAGAACATGAATCTACCTACTGGATGCTCAGGTCTGGTTTACAGCCCCGAAAACGTGTGGAGCAGCGACCAAGAAAAATGTTAGGTAGATGAAAGTTTCAGTAGGTACGCAAATAGGTTGATGGCTTCCAACAACGAGAACTCCTTCTCGAGGAATCGGCGGTTTTTCCGAATTAGGTTCCTGGGGATTTGAACATAGCCGGTTCCTCCGGTTCCATTGCCGATTCCAAGAGAACGAAGCTTCAGATCAATTTTGCGGATTGTTGCAATCGATTCCTCAGGTCCGATTACGTAGGAATCGGTGCCCAACTCGAAACTTTTCTCCCCGACGAAAATCGGAAAAATCATAAGGGGGTACATCGTCGTTTTTTTCAGCCGAAAAATCGAAGTATCGCAGAACGGCTTATAATGTGACTTTTCCGACGTAAAACGGTCTAAGAAATCGATTCCGACGGTCGCCGGATCGATTCGAGAACTCCTTCTCGAGGAATCGGCGGTTTTTCCGAATTAGGTTCCTGGGGATTTGAACATAGCCGGTTCCTCCGGTTCCATTGCCGATTCCAAGAGAACGAAGCTTCGGATCGATTTGCGGATTGTCGCAATCGATTCCTCGGGTCCGATTACGTAGGAATCAATGCCCAACTCAAAATTTTCCTCCCCAACGAAATTCGAAAAATTACAATCGATCACAAGTTGACCAACAATATTGGATGCACAGTATAATAAAAAAATAATAATCCAGCCATCAAAGGAAATGGAAACGACAATAATGAGTACTTTCTTTGGATAACTAATAATTGTTTATTCAAAAAATAAGTTGCTTATTTCTTTATTATTAAAATAGGCTATCTACAAAAAATTCATTTTGGCTTCAAATCCGATGAAAATGGACAAAATTACACAAATGTGGGGTACATTTCTGGGGTAACATGGAATATAAATAAACCGAGACATGGTTAGTGATGGTGGCAAAATCGGGCTGAGACCGTAGAGGCACAATTTCAATTCCTAAACGAGGAGAGAGGAAATTTCCATTGACTATCATTCACAAAGTGCCTGTTGCACTTTTGCTATACGCAATTTAATAGTCGATTCTGGTGTAAAAACCTCAAAATATAACAATCGCAGCACTAAAAACTCCTAAAATCGACTCCTAAACACAATAAATTCTTTTATTTGCGCGAGCGTAATGGTAAGTGTAGGACAGTAATAATGGGAGTTTCCTATCTTAATTTTGCCACTCTCTCTATGCTGACAAGGCTGATTCACGGAGTAATTAGTCATCAGAGTAATGGCCCACATCCGATGAATGGTACCGTGACACTGGTGTCAAATGAAAGTCGTCTCTTATTGGTCACTTCTTGATGGAGTTACAGTCTTGTTAGATGGGAATCCCCCATTATTACTGCCCTCAGCCACCATTACGCCCGCGCAAATAAAAGCATTCATTGAGTTTAGGAGTGGATTTCGGAAGTTTTTAGCGCTGCCATCGTTATTTATGGAGGTTTTTACACCAGAATCAACTATAAAATCGCTTATAGCAAAAGTGTGCAACAGCCCCATTTCAGAGATTCAGAAATTTGATGCACAAAACCTCCATCTTCCTCTCTTACAATCACTATTCTGGTTTCACTTGTATTAGAGAGGGATTGAAGAAGAGGCAGTTTTGAGACTTTTGCTTCTGATTTGGTCCTTTTCTAACACATGCATTCAAATGGGTGGAGGAAGAGAAAAAATGATTCCAATATCCACAGTAAAACGAGCGCAGGGAAGCGTGTAAGCATGACTAATTAACCCCGCGCCCTTCCCTCTCCTTGGTTCCATGTTACCTCAATTGACAATTATAACAGTAAAATTTGGGGGGGGGGGGGGGAGGGGTTATAGAATAATTAACGTTTATCACAGAATTATAAATATAACAACAGCTACAAAGTGTGATGTGTTTGAAAGAAAAATTAAGCCAGGAACAGTTTTGATTGCAAAAAAACATTACAACAAATTTTGGTTGAGGTATCTGGATCGCACAACTTTTGACAATAGTTCTGAATAACGTTGTAAGTACGGACAGAATAATTGGGCAAAAACAGTTGATGCTCGCTAAGTCGCTACAGCATTTTAATTTAGCAGTCTCTGGAAGAAGGGGCAAGAACGTATGAGGTATTTTTTTTCCCTTAGGAATCGGCATTGTGGTTTCCTTTTGGGAATTTTTTCAGAAAAGCTCAATTTAAGGTGAAAGGGGAAAGTTTCAACGTTTAGAGTCAGTCTTTGCCATCAGAGCTGTTACCGTTCAAATAAAAAAAAAAAAAAAAAAAAAAAATAAAATTTACAGGCCGAAAGAATTTACCTTTGAAAAAGGGAGTTTCAGATACTAGGTATAATCATTTCAAGAATGTCTCTGCAAAATATTTGTCAATCACTTCAAGAATAAGGTTGAAAGTACCAAAAAATGGAAAATCACAGTTGGATTCAAGAATCAATTTCCTAAATCCCATTTTTTCAGTACTTTCACCCTTTTTTTAGAACGCTATTGATGAGATATTTCAGGGCACTATCTGGTACCTGACACTTCGCTTTCCTAAAAACCAATTATTTTTTACCAAAAATTTGACATTGATCTAACGGTAGCTCTCAGATTGTAAAAATCGGCACCAACACTAAAGACTCACTGAAAAACCTCTTTCCCAAGGATTAGGTACTCAATTGATGCTGAGGGGTGAAAAGTTCTAAGCAGAGAACAAATTGATAAATTAAAATGAATTTTCGCTATGGAAACAGACTCAAATACAAATCAAAGTACAGACTGAATTATAAATGTGACATGAAAAAAAATAACTGAGCCATTCTTAAAAAGGGATTTCTTTAAAAAAAATAACTTGATTGAGCCATTCTTAAAAGAGGTTTCAATAATGTCGAGTCATTTTTTTGATGAGCTTCTTTCCCGCTGTGGTCTTGTTTTCACTTCGAGATAGAAATTATTCAGTCAAGAATGGGTCTACTGCAAACTTTCACTCCAGTGATTTTAAGCACTGATTTTATATGACTGAAGTGCATTTGTATTTCCAAAGATTACATTAATAAGCTAGTTTTTATTTTTTTATTTTTTTTTTTTTTTGTTTTACTAGATAGAGGAGTTTGGAAATTCCGGAGAACAGAAATCAGTTAATTTTTTAATAAAAAAACGCAAAAAGGAATAAGTGACATCCTTTCTACAAAAATTTGCAATAGACCTACTGGAGTCTTTGAGTAAACGGAAGATGAGAGCTAAGTAATGTCGAGATAAAAGCTTTAGATTCAAGTGATTGATTTCTGATTTAGCTGATTAATTTTATCACACAAAAATTTTTTCATACAAAAGCCTAAGAAATCTGTTCCTGGATTTTGCTTCATCAATGGTTACATGTTTCCATAGAGTCAAAAAAAGAGAAAAAAAAGGGTCAATTTTTAACAGAGTTTCTACGCTACTTATTATTTACAAGTATATTTAAACAAATAACAAAATAACTGATATGATATGTATAACATTAGGTAGACTAGGTAGTCATTTTTGGGTAAAGTCCTTTGATTTAACAAATTCAATTGATTACAAAACTTTTAACGCTCTAACCGAACATAGCAAACGTGATGAGAGAGTCGGCAACTAGCTTTGGATGATGCCACTACAGGAATTCTCTCTCTCTCTCTCTTTTCCTCTCTTCTCTCTCTCTCTCTCTCTCTTCTCTCCCTCTCTCTCTCTCTCTCTCCCCCCCCCTCTTTTCATTTGAACACATATCTTAAATAAACTGTAGGGAACCCCTACGAACACTTTCTCCCTCCTTTTTTATCGGGGGGGGTCGAAGGACCGCCAGACCCCTTTAAGAATTCGGGGGGAGACCCTAGACCCCCCTCTAGTTTTTGGGGGAGACCCCCAGACCCCCCTCTTTAGAATTCTGAGGGAGACCCCCAGACCCCCCTTTAGATATCTGGGGAGACCCCCAACCCCCTTTAGAATTCTGGGAGAGACTCCTAGACTCCCATCAAATTTAAGATATTTTCACCTCTGGACATAATTCCGCCTTCAATTCGAAGTGTTGGCGATTTTGCAGAGAAGCTGTACGAATAGTTGCCTACTTCATCCTTTGAATGAGGGGTTTTGAACTATGGATCTTCAAAAGAATTTTTTTGTTTGGTAGATTAAACCCCCCCTTTTAAAAATGTTCTTTGTTTGTAGATTGTGTACACCAAATGTCAACAAAATTCATCCATCCATTTTCTTTATAAGTTTAATTTTCTTTGGATATTTATTTTTTGGGTTTATTGATGGAACAGCTATTTTGCCTTTAAACAGTCTCAGACTTAAGGGTTGTATACTATAGTTTTACATTGAAAAGAAATCCCTGCCTAGGTTGGTTGCAAACTTTTTGTTGCAATTTTCATCAAACATAATTGAGTCATAATTGAATTTCTTATTCCAAGTATTACGATTGTTTTTTTATTTGCTTGGTTTCAAAGATATTTGCTCGATCGCACCTATATTGGCCCTTGAAACGGTCTTAAAGGTTTTTGATGATGACTGTATGATAGGAATATTTTAGTGGGTCAGTAACATAATATGTTTGTGCAAAGTTTCATCAAAAATTTATCCCATGAATGATTGACTACAAGTTTTAACATTAATTCCCCGCTTTAATTCATGTTTTTGGGTTGCACACCCTATTTTGATTTTTAAACTCTCTTAAGTGTAGTATATTGTATCTGTAAGGAATACTTTCTTTTGTAGACTAATCGTAGATTGTATTTGCCAGTTTTCATCGAAATTCATTGGACCGAACCTGAATTATCCCAATTAATAGGATTATGTTTTTATTTGCTTATATTCTCATATTTTTTTTTCAATCACACCTATATTTCCTCTTGAAAAGGTTTTATCAGTTGTGTATGGTGACTAAGAAAGGAAAATATCTTAGTATTTTGATAGTGGATTGTGTGTACAAAAGTTTTTATCAAAATTCATCGAGCCATAATTGATTGACTCCAAGTTTAAAGATTAATTTCTCACGATAATTCCATTTTTTGGCTCGAGCGCACCGATTTTGATTTTTTAAAAAGTCTTAAGGGCTGTATATTGTAATGATAAGAAATTCTATATAAAGTAGAGTAAATGTAGGTAGGTAGATTGTTTGTGCCGGATTTAATTAAATTAATTGGACCTAACCCAAAATTTTCTCAATATAAGTAGGATTATGTTTTTATTTGCTTGATTGGTCTTATTTTTTTTCAATCGCACCTATATGGTCCCTTGAAACGGTTCAAAGGATTTATTATGATGAAAGTGAGAAGAAAATATTTTTGTACTGTGGTAGTACATTGTGTACACAAAGTTTCATCAAAATTCATCCAGCTTTTGATAATTGTCACTGATATACAAGATTAATTTCTCACTTTTATTCCATTTTTTGGCTCGAACGCCCTAAATTGATTTTTTAAAAGGTCTTAAGGGTTATTTCTCTGAAGTATAAGGGGTTAATTTTTCTGTGGGGTGGTTGTAGAATGTTTTTTCAAATTTTCTTCCAAATCCAAAGATCCAATATTGAAATATTTAAATTTTTCTCTTTTTTGACCCATTTTCCCATTGATTTTAATGGAAACCATTTTTCTTCCATAACTAACCTAAAAATTAAAATTTGAAAAAAACCAAAAAAATCCCTCTGGGGAATGTTTAAAAACAACATCTCTCCAAAATTTGGATGCATATGGATCAATAGTTGAAAAGTTATGCTGGATTTCACGTTCATGACTACAGACAGACAGACGGCAGACAGACGGACAGACGGACAGACAGACGCCACAGAAATTTTTTTCATTTACTCCTCCCTACCACATATGGTTCAGAAATATTGAAATATCATGGATGGATGTTCTTTAGGATAGTATTAGGTATGATAAGAGCCAATTATTTTATAATTATCATGATTGACTTAGTCGCAGCGGGCCAAGTATCGAAACAAAATGCATCAAAAATCTCTGCGCCATCGCAATATTTCTCAATTTTTTTAAATTTTATTAGAGTGAAAAGTAAAAAGGATAGCATATGGGACCATCACGTGACTTTATCCCCTATCTTTATCCTTTTCTAACACACACGTTCTAATGGGGGAGAGAGAGAGAGGGGAGAGAAAAGAGAGAGAGAGAGAGAGAGAGAGAGAGAGAGAAAAGAGAGAGAGAGAGAGAGAAAGAGAGGAATTCCTGTATCCGCCCGTGGATGATGCGACCACAGTACAGAAAACAATTTAGCATTTTTGAAGGGATAAAAGCTTATCTTCTACGATAAAGTTAGATGTGTATCAGATAACTGAAAGTTGGTAGAGATACAAAACATTGCCACTAATCCAAAAGAACACGGAAACACTTTCCAAAAAACAATCGGACTTGCTAAAACTTTATGAAAAAGATTATGGATTTTCCTTTTAAATACTGTTGAGATGGATCTAGTTGCAGCCACTCTCATCACTATAGACAAAGAGGAAGAAAACAGGTGTGAGTGATGGGCAAATAACTCAGCTTAATCAAAAAAAACTCTTTGAAATTTGGTTGGATTGGCTTTGATAATGGAACCAGGCCATCATTTACAAAAAAAAATTTTTGATATTGTCTGTTCATTAGAGTAATATAGAGGTAATTACCGCAGTACAGAGTAAAAAACACAAAGGTCATATTGTCTGTTCATTTGAGTGATACAATATAGTACCGCAAAAATACAAAAGGTTAAATATATTCTATAATTTCTTTTCTTTTTTAATAAATTACTTTTAAAAAAAAAAAGGGAAAAAAATTTCCAATGATAAAAATTGAATTTTTTGCTTGGAAAACTTACTAAACAAAATATGGTGGCTGCATTAAAGCAATAATTATTTGGTAATGGTATTATAAACTAAACTTTTGAAGGCTAGGCTTCCTTTAAAATCTTATAAAAAATAAACAGATATTTTTACAGAAAAATCCACCTAAAGACTAAAAAAAAAAAAAAAGCAGTACATAGCTGAATAAAAACTTGTTTTTTTTTCACACTAAACCATCAAATTTAAAAAAAAAATGTTTCAATCGAAGCTGTCGTTTTGCGTATAATCAATGATATTTTTCAATTCACTGATGATTTCACCAGTTGAGAAAAGATTATGAAGTTCAGTTCAGTATATGACTTTAATGTATAAAAATACTCCCATCTGTAATCTTTTCTCAACCGGTGGAGTGGTTGATGACTTTAAGAGACTTGCGGATATTTTAATAATTAAACGGTGACTGTACCGATTGAGAAAAGGTTACAGATGCGAGTATTTTTTTGCTGAGCAGTCAAACACTGAGACGAACTTTGTAATCTTTTCTCAACTGGTGAAATCATTGGTGAATTGAAAAGTGTCATTAATTATACGCAAAACGGCAACTCTGGTTTCAATAGCTTGTGCGCCATTATAAATTGGGATGTTGATTCTAAGTGTCATCCATGTCATTTTTTTTAAAAATTGAATCAAGCGTAAGGCCAGATTTAGAATCAACAAGTCAAAGCACCACTTATTTAAGGTCTTGCACTTTCATTAAATATGACGCCCGCTTTTTCTTAAGGCTGGTTTCTGATGAGACCTTAGGTCTAGCATAGGCGCAACACTACAGAGTTGAACTACAAAGAAATGCGATCGTTCACAGTGCGATGTAAGAGCTTAGTGTCAGCATACAACTATGCAACAGAGATGAGAAAAAATTCAACTTCTTGAGCTGTTGCACAGCAGAGAGCCGTAGTAAAATCTGGCCATCTCCTCTACACCGATGCACTCGCACATCATTCAACGCTCGTCGTTCAAAATCCTTGATGCTGATTGGTCAGTGCTGGTATTCACCTGGAACGATTCACACTCTGTTTTCTTCTTCAAACCCTGGCAACGCAAGCAAATGAGAAGCCTTGTGTCTCATCGTAAACTTAGCATTTAGAAAACAGCACGAAGGTAAATGTGGCGTCTCTAAAGACGAGCAGACCAAGCAGAAATGTTTGATGCGCTTTTTTCACGGAAGGATCTCAACTTAACAAAAAATCACTTTCCAAACATTTAATTTTTTAGGGTTTGAAGAAGGATATCCATGTCTGAAAAAATAAAATCTAAAGTTAAAAAAAAAAACAACAAAAAAAAAACACAAAAATAGACAAAAAAAATTGATTTCTGTACACATAATATTAACATAGCGACTTGGAAACATCTAGTTCAGTAAATAACATAATTGGCCCCTTCAGTTTTTTAGCGCAAACAGGTACTGCTATTTACATACAAAATACATGGAGATAGGTACTGAGATTTATGTAATTAGATTTCATGCTGCATACACTTGTTTCCTATGGCGTCTCATGCACCAGTTACGGGAAGCATGACTTGCAGACATAAGCTCCCAGAGAAGTACGTCACAGTACATCAAATCAAACATTTCAGATAGGAGAAATGGAAAAGAATATAAAAATACAAGTCTTTCCGATACTTTGGAGAAAAACTCAAGACTACAACTTAAACTTTACTTTCAGGTCCCTCGGTAGTTTGGTGGAATGAATTACGGATTTTCATTAAATACTGTGCGCATAAATGTCCGTAATTTCTGTTGTACCAATCAGGGGTTCTCCCTCTGAAAAAAAAAAAGAGATACAAAAAAGGATGAGTTATTTACAATGATAAGTAATGAATGATGAGTACGGATAAGGATAAGTTTGATACTTACCATGTGAATATCAAACTAATCAATTTGCTTAGTTACATCATATTTCCTTTTTTAAAAAAAATTCAGCTACAGTGAAACAATATTCTAATTAAAAGTCACGCCAAATTTTAATAAAAAATTGAGCAAGACCTTTATTTGATGTTATTATTTATAAATTAGATACATTTTAAAAAAATCATACATAAATGTTTTGTGTAATATGTATTTATAAAAAAAAAAAAAAAAAAAAAAAAAAAAAAAAAACATCAAATATAGGTCTTGCACAATATTTGCTGTCGATTAATTAGGATATTGTTTAGCTAAAGCTACATTTTTTCTTTAAAAAAAATTAAAATAAAATAAAAATAAAATACGCGAACAATTTGAAGAGCTATTGCTGCAATCTGGGATTTTTTTTAAAACATCCTGTATTCACTTGAAAATGTTTCTCAAGTTTGCCTTCAATACTTGATTCTAAAACCAAAATTTTGGCTATTTTCTCATTCGTATTCAAATAAAAAGTTTTCGTAATTATGACCTTTCTCAGGATCCCTTAAAATTGAAAATTGAGAAGTTGGTGGAGGCTGCTCTTTCAAAAAGTTCTAAGCAATCCACAACTCGTTAAAATCTAGGGGTTTCCGCATTAAAACGCATTAATTTGTATGAATCTTATTTTCCTCAACATTGCCCTTGGGGAGGTTTTATTGCTCATAGAGTACTGATTTCTGCGAATCGAGCCAAACACACACAAAGTTTGCCCTCTTTTGAGCCGTTCACTCAAAACTTAAGAGGCTGGCTATCAAAATGACAAAATAACTCACAGCATGACTTTTTCCCATTGTGCCTGTTTAGAGCTCACGCATTCTGAAGATCAGGTCGAGAGATTCTGACAAGTAACAGTGCTTGCTTCCAAAATGCATTCAAACGGATCGGAGAGTGGTTTTTTAGGAAAGAATTACAACTTGTCACAAACCAACTTCTCACCAATGCATTTCGATGCATTTCAGAAGCAGGAACCGCTACTTGTAAGAATCTGTCACCCGATACTCAAAATACATGAGTTCTAGCAACCCCTAAAAATTGAAAATATTTAAAATAATTTTTTTCTGCCATACAGAGTGTTTTGAGGAAGACAATCTCCGATTTCTCATTTTTCATTTTTAAGGGACATCCTCTTGCCTCACTCTCCTCCTTCCTCACAAAATTTTGAGGACAAAAGTTGATTTTTAGAGACTTTTACCCAAAAACCAACTAGAGCAAGGGCCGGCCAACCTTTTCCGGGCAACGATCGACTGTCGACCTTGGAGGTGGGTCCGCAATCGACTTTAGTATGTTTCAAATTTGATTACCTTCATTTTTTTTATTTTTTTTTTATTTTTGAAAAATTTTTACTTTGCCCCTTTAGTTTTAAATCCCTTTATCTTTAATTTCTGAACAGGATAGATACCAAACATTTTGAATGTGATACATAAATGGCCAAAGGTTAGGAAATTTTTAGCGGAGATTAAAAAATGAAATCTGTAGCCACCGAAATGAGAGTGGGAAGATTACGCAAGTCATCAATTGGAAACAACTGTTTATGGAACTTTAGTGAATTTTACAGTATTTTTCAGCATCATTCCGGAGGTCGACACGATCGACTCCGAGCCCTCGCGATTGACACGTTGGCCGGCCCTGCACAAGAGGTTGAGTTTGGGAAGTTGGGAAAGTTGCTCGAGCAAGCCCCCTCCCTCATAGGCGTACTGTGACCAAAAAAAGTGGGAGGCTAAAAAGTGAAGACCTTTTTTTTTTTCTTTCTTTTTGCTTTTAAGCCCCTCTGTAATATTTTAGCCCTGATTTTTAGCCCCTCCACCCAAAAAAAAAAGTAGCCCCTAGCCCCTGATACGCTACGCCTATGCCCTCCCCCTAGGAAAAGCTTAAATATGATACGCTACTGCAAAAGGATAGACAAGGATTGAAATACCTTGTGTCAACTCGAGATAGGTGCAAAATACGGGAGCGGCCAGAGCCACACGGTTCGATGAGATAACGTGAAGCAAGAGAGATGGCGCGTACTGAACCTGGGGTGAGAGCCGCTCCTTCATGTTCCACGGAAGTTTCTGCAACTGCGCAACCTCCCCTACCAATGTCTCTCCTCCAACTCCTGCAAGAAAAAAGAGGCGTTAGTTGAGTCAAAGTGCTCGGATATTTGATCATTCTTCCACCCAGCGCTTCAAGGGCATGTTGCAAACTTTTGCATCTTTAAAACCAGAAAAAAATGCAATAATTTTGCTTGAATTATTAAAACAAAAATTATGGAGGGAAAAATAGTAGTAAGGTAGTAGTAAAGTCCAGCTGCCCAACACGGGGTTCGTTGTGCTGATTTTTCACAGGAAACGCGGGACCGCAAAAAAAAAGAAGGGGTGGAAAGACAATCAAAGTATTCTCAAAAAAAAGGGTGGGAAAGGGGAGAGTAACGGCCTGAAAGGGGACTCTAAAAATTGGGAAGGAAGTACCTAACGCACTAAAGGGAAAGTGCTCTAAATATTTTTTTCTCTCTCTTTTCTCATATAAAATATTACTCCTCTCTCTGTTTCTGCTTCTTTTCTTTTTTTTTAAAAGCGTGCCGTATTTAACGGTACGCTTTTTGTTTTCATTTTCATATCTAATAAAAGGTTGCATGCTTTCCTTATGGCAAAACCTTGGGGGGAAAGGGTTTTAAAAAATTAAAAACGTGTTTTCTTAAAACTGATTCCATTAATCGTTAATTTATTGCTGCAATCCAGGAGGTCTCGGCGTCTATTTTCTTAAAATTGTAAAAGTTTTGGTATTCCTGTTAATTTCAATAAGTTATTAAGCGTAAAAGTCGAATTCCTTTGAACGAGAATTCCATACGGGTCCACAACCTAAGTCATTTGTCCCAAACCCTATGAGTCAAAATTCCAAGGCAGGAGGGGGGTGGAAACATCCTTCACAGAAACCGTCTTTGCCCCTCGGCTTTGGGCTCCACCGGTCACGAGATTTCTTCACGGTTCATTAAGCGGAGAGATTTGTGAATGTGGGGGAGAGAGGGGGTGTTAGAGAGGTTTTGTTTCTCAGGACTCGCACGGTCTGAGGACTCATATAAAAGTGTAAAAATCTATTTGACGAGGGTTTCGAAAAGAAGTGACGGCGAGGTATGGATGAAGAGCGGGAGAGGTATAAAAAAGAGAGGGCTCATTCATATCCTTAAATAGACCTTGTAGTGATGTCGTCACAATAAAAATTGGTTCCAAAAAAATGCTCTATCTCAGTCAATCTTGTTGATTTACCTGTAAGAAATCAGATCCAAATTTTCGAACGCAAATTCATGCTAGTTAAAGAACAGTTTTATCAAATTTTATTGCACCATTAGACTCCACGTACCTTAATGTATCTATTCACTCTAACATAATTCCAAAAAGATCACAAGCGAAGTTACAATCACAGTTATACCGAAAGATGTTCTACCTTTTGTCCTCGTCTTACTCACGGTCTCTTATGGGGTTATCACCGTCAATCATTCTAACTTCTCTTCGTATCGAAGCTATTGTTCGAGGTATAACACATGTCGTGATGGTGCTGATGAGCCTATATCCTAGAATTTTGTGCTCATTAGAAACTGTGAGTCTGACAAGGAAAAAACATAAGACTTTCTTCGATAATACTGTGTTTGTGCATTGATGCGCGATGTTTCAAAAAGTTTTGGGAGCGGGCTCATATTTTATCACTGAGAAAAAAGTGGCTGTTAAAACTGTAAAAATAGAACAAAAATGTGTTTCGCCTTATTTCAATCATGAGACCTATCGTTGCTATAGTCAGCGCGCTTTTTACACGAATTCCGATTGTGTCTAGGAATTTCGATTATTTCTATGGGAAATAAAGCGCGGGAATATATATCCTATCGGAAAATTCATCGAAACAATCGGAAATTTTATAAGAACCGTGGAACCGAATGGAGTGATAAAACAAATGGTGCAAAGTACATGTTGTTTACTAGCACTTGTATTTGAAAATTTGGATCGTGTTTCATATGGGAAAACCTACGAGAGCGAGTGAGACGGAGCCTTTTTTCGGAACCAATTTTTTTCATGACGTCACATTAAACAGGTCTTGGTCATTGGACAAGACCAAGGGGACATACAGGGGGTCTGCAAATTGAAAAACCCCTTAATGAGCGTCTATGCAATCAAGGGATTTTTGAGGAAATTTTGGGGGTTTTGTTGAAAAAAAAGGGTTTTTTAAAAACCAGAACAAAGGGACGGGGGTAAAATTCGCATTAATAGCTCTAAAAAGTGAGAGGGGCTGTCAGGTGTCTTCCACCCCTGGACAGCCTCCTCGCTGCGGCTATGGAATTGACTTTGGAATAACTTATTTACCTATCCTAAAAAGTTTCTCGCGTGTACAGTATTTTTTACTGGAAGCTTCTTCAAATTTTGGAAATTATAGGTCCATATGGAACTTTGCTTTTCCAACACGCAAAATGATATCGACCGACGGCAACAGAAAAAGAAATAAAATTACAATGCCTTATAATGAATAAGGCTTAGTTTTGACTGTAAAATTTCGATACTTTTCAACAAAATAAATGGGGGGGGGGGAATTAAAATCCACAAACGTCTTAAACCTCCACGTCTACTAATCTATACCCCTAGAATGCTTGACGTGTAAAAGGGGACCTGAAATGGTTAGTGCTGTATCTTAAAGGATTATTTTTTTATGAATTTTCAAGTGTTCCATTTATGCATATTACATATCTACATCGTGACAATCGCAATAAGTGCTGACAGCACCTAAAACGGAAAAAAAGAAAAAAAAAAACTGTTTATTATTTAGAATCACGGCTTTTCCAAAAATGACACTTTTGACTTCAAATGAGCGCAACCTCATTTGTGATCCCTGTGCAAGCCATTTAAAAGGTGGAGAAAATATATATTGTCTATACTTTATGTGGGTAAAAAAGATCGAGCTCCTTATCAAAAATTTTTCTCTTTTTTGCTTTCAATGGGTTTGTTGCAAACTTTTGCTACAGCGCTATAGAGTTTTGATTCTGATGTAAAATCGCCTGAAAATTACATTGGTGGCATCAAATAGTCATAAAATCCATTAATAAACTCACAAAACGCATTATAAAGAAAGCCAAAATGACAGTCGTAAAGCCGAACAATATTTCACGCGCATACAACAAACATCAAAGATAGGCGACCCATTTTCCTCTTTTTCGTTGAAAGGGGGGAAAAAAAAATATCTCTACAGTCCAACTGTGATTTTAAAAATTTTCATGGTCAAGATGTTGTCTTCTGTGAAGGGGCCAAGGGGGGGGGGGCAAAATATCAAAAACAGGGTGTTTCAAATTTAAGTGCCAAACTTATGGAGTGTATTTTGGGGGCAACATATATATAATACTTTATTTTCCTACATGAATATGTGCTGCAAATGTTTCTCTTCTGAGCTAGAGCCCTCCAAAGTTTTGAAAACAAAAAAAAACGCCTTTGACTCATCTCCTTATAGATACATCTGATCTTAATTTATTTTTTTTATCACTTCTCACCAAACAAGCTCAATTGGACAGCACTTGTCACAAAAAAACCCAGTGACATTTTTGATAAAATTGAGTTATTGATTGATAGAGCTAGCAATACTGAATCTCGAAGCAACAAGTGCTTCTTCTAAGAACAACTATTTCCCGTCAAAATTTCCCGGTAAAAGTGAGCTGGTGAGCCTCATTGAAGTCATTGTCCATATGATGAAATAAAATGAGAACTCGATTCCTTTTTCTTCAACCTTAATCCGAGTCACGTAAGGAACCAACTCCGACTTGGTTCCTTTTATAGAATTGGGAACGGACCTAAGTCCAGATTAACGGATTTTAAAATATCAACAGTGTAAACCAACTCTGCCGTTTGGTTTCTCTTAGAGATTCGTGATTATGCCAAACAAAAAGAAGAAAGGAACCAAGTCACTTTAAACGCAAAAAATTAAGTAGGTACCTTTCCTTCATAGGAAATTCCACTTTTCCGGTGTTGAAATGCAAAAACATAACACGGTAGTTGTATGAAATCAAAACGTAAGTAATTCCGAGTTTTTTGTTTAAATGCTAGCTCTTCAACTTTGGACTCAATTTTCTCGAGATCAGCTCCATGTCACGTGGTTCCTCTTTGATGAATTATCATTGCTAGCAAAAGCATTAAAGCTGTTCAGACTTTAGTGGCACGCTTTTCCAACACCTGCGTGTTGGAATTTTCCCTGCTTGTTTTTTTTTTTTTTTTTTTTTTTTAAATAATATTCTCTCTAAGCAACTGAGTAACTCTCCCTTAAGTTCTTCTTCAGTTCTTCTTTGAGCTCTGCTCTCTGATTCACTATCAACAATTCACTCTCTTATTAATTCCAAAACATGTCTCCTTATTGTTGAACAAGTAATCATAACTTTAACATAGTTTGGCAACACAGTTGCAGAACTTATCCTCAGTACCTCTTGAAACAACTTTGATTTAAAAAATAGCTCACTTGTTACTACATAATTCCTGTACATGTCTCACTTTTTGCTCTGGACTATGGTCTGTTCGTTCTAACTTGAGACCTGGAGATTCAGGTAGATTTGCCTTCTGTGGCAACGTAGGAGTGCTAACCCCTCGTCAGTCAGCCGAGGTAACAGGGCTGCTGCCCAACTCTCAGGCTATGACAACCTTTTGAAGTGTTGCCATTCTCTATTTTTCCGAAATTCATTTATTGCCCGCTCAGGACTCAAGTTAGAACGAACAGACTTTAGTCATAGTAATTGCTTCCTTCACCCCAATATGACAACACTGATCTCCAACTGGGTAATAATAATAATAATAAAAAAAAAAGCTCACCGAATAATTGAGTAATCCCGAGGAGGATGAGGTGGCATACTGGTTCGGAGAAAATGAATCAATTCAGCGGTCGCATCCAACCTGGAGACAACTTTGTACCCAGACAAAGCCGGATCCCACAGGTGTCTCTCGCGCAAAACTCGGTGCAACAATTCTGCGGGAGGAGCTTCGACTTCAATGCTCACACGCCAGACGCGCAAGGCATGTCCATCCCCGACTTTCTTGAAAGCAACATCAATCTTATCTTCGTTCATCACGGTGACCCAACCTCGATTTCTGGAAAAAGATCATTCAGTGAGATTGCAATTTTAAAAGCAGGTTAAAGATTGACTAAATAGGACAACTTTATACTTCGGCAGCAGAGTCATTGTCACTATAAATAAAGAGTTACCTCCGATTATTAGAGAGAGAAGAGAGATAAATAGATAGATAGATAGATAGATAAATAACTCTGCTGCTCTTCTGTAGGTCTTTCACCACAAACGATAGATTTCTCTGAGGCCTCCCTGAACATGCAAACCATTTGGTCAAGGGAGGGTGACCCTGGACTCAGGGCACACTGCTTGGGGGTGCCACAAACCCTCAACCAAAAAAGAGGACATTTCGGGCTTTTAAAGCTGAAAAAAGAAGATATTTTTGGGGAAAAAGAGGACAACAGGACATATTTTCTGCAGTATACAAAAATTTGAATAGTAAAATTTGCACAAATGAAATGAGCTTTGATTGTAAAACGGTTCATTTATTGTTTTTTTTTTTTCAACTGACTACAGTTAATTAAGAATTTAGATTGGATATGGTTCCACTTGAAATGCAAAGATAATGCTGGAAAATGTTAATTTATTGACAACGTCAAACAGAAAAATGAACAAGAATTGTGTCCTAGATGGGAAAATAAATAATTTGACCAATAAAATATGCCACGTATGGGGATTTTTCTCTAAATCTGAGGATTTTTTTTTTTTTTTTTTTTTTTTTGGGGAAAATCTGGGATTTTCTGGGGAGTGGGGATTTTTTGCCGCTACCTGGAATCTGACATGTTCAACAAACTACACTCATTGAATTTCAGTTGGTTGATCATGTTTGGTTACGATCAGAAAATCAACAAGTATAAAAGTGAATACAAAAGAAAGAAGTTAAAATTATTATTTGAGAGACAAAAATATCCAAAAACTAAAACAAAAGAACCAAAATTAGGAAAACATTTTCAAAGCTACTCAAAACCCAGACATTTTGTACAGTTCATCAAAAGACCCGGACACGAAATTTTTGGTCAAAAAAGAGGCCGTTTCAGAAGTGTAGGCGCACTCAGACCGATAATCCTAGGAATTTTTCAACATTATTTCTATTGTTTCAAAATGAAAATGAATGAAAATGAATTTGAGCTTTGGCTTTTCATTTGAGGAACACTTTAAAATTAAAAGTTCAAGTCGAAGACAAATTTTGTTTAGTTTTGAAGAAATGAAAATTGAAAAGTCGCCAAAGATTATGGTCTAGGTGCTCCTACACTTCTGAAACTAGCTCTAGTAATGTTGCAATTTAACAAGATGCAGAAACTATTTACTGACATCTAAGAAAATATATAATCTCAGAAAAACTTCTCAATCTCGTGAAATTCACCACAAAAATCATACATCAAATAGGAAAGAGAAATATTTGATCAATTATTTACTTCTCTCTGGCCTCTCGCATGAGTGCTTGAATGCATGTTGCTAGATAACCTCGCCAGTCTTGCCCAAGTTCCGCCCCAAGTTCATTTATTGTGATAGGGACGCTGGCATCAAGGGCGCTGAAATGACATTGTCCGAGCACATCTTCAGAGACCTGAGACAAAATGAATTCAACATAATGAAAAATTGAAAACAACAATGTCAATTTCGGAAAAAGGACCCATAGTTTCATGGGCCCTGTTCCTAAAGATGCTCTTTTTCCAATTTTTGGACTTCTACATATTTTCGGGACTTTTCATCTTAACTTTAGTACGACAAAGTTTCAAGTTAATTGAAACATCCAGGTAAGAATTATAGAACATCTCTGGGAAAAGGGATTACAGACCAATTTAGAATTTGCTGCACAATGATAGCCAATAGCCGTATTTTGCTTCGTTATCGGCAAAGACATTTCTCTGACCAATCACAAAAAAGCGCTAAAATTGAGTAACTTTTGACTGCCAAGACTCTGTTCCCTGAGTTTAAAATTAGGACGGTTTTTTCATAATACATCTTTGCTATGATAAAAAAATCAATTTTACTAGGATTCATCAACCATAAAATGATCAAAGAGAGTAAAGAGAAGTCAAAAACCAGGAACATTTTATTAAAAACTAATGTCCCCACAAGGGAAGAAGTAGAAGTAGAAGTAGAAAGTCCAGCCGCCCCAGCTGCTAGCCATAGCTCGTCACCAGGAACATTTTATTAAAAACTAATGTCTCCATAAGGGATGTTAAAAAAAAACGACATAGGAGAAACAGGCATTAAATTCTTTAATGAGCTCCCTGAAGGCCTGAAAGTAGTATTATTAGACTCAGGAAACAGAGTCTTCACGAAAAATCTTAAGCAGTTTTTTATAGCAAATGCATTTTACCACGTAAAGGAATGATTTGAATCATCAAATGGGAACAGGACTACTTAACCCTTTCCACTCGTGAGCATTTTTACTTGACCGCCCAACCAGCTCGTAGAGCTTCAACAACACGATGTAAACAAACCGTATGATCTGTAAAAAACTCACATCACGGTGTACAGAGCGCGCTGGTGTAGTGCGTGATTTTCGTACTAGTTCCCATAAAATCCGCTAGAGCTCATCATCCATCAAGCGCGTCGAATATATCCGACAATCGAGTCCGCAGAAGGTCTCTTTTTTTGTCGGATACATCCGACCTGTGAGTGGAACTCAACTTTTCCCTGGTCGGATATATCCGACATGCGAGTGGAAAGGATTAAACTTGCAATATATGTTATCTTTCATTATTCACTATGATCATGTTAACTTTTTGCATTTATTTTACTACGTATTATGTACTTATTTCTAACTTGACTTGTACCAAGCCATCCCCAAGGCTAAATCATATGAAATAAATAAAATAAAAATAAAATAAAAACTAAAAAAGAGCTCATATAATTCAAAAATACATACCATGAATAGTTGACAGTGATATTTGATCAAATACAGAAGACAATCGTGCGCCGCTTTATTTTGACTAAGCTGCTTTGCATCTGGCATGCCTGAAGAAGGAGGTTGCCTCCTCCGAGAGGCCATCGTGAGAGGAGCATGCAACAGAGACGGAGCAAAGACCAAAGCCAAATTGCTGATGGTCATTTGATTGACGTTGCTATGATCGCCAACACACTGAAGGAAATCCAGCATTGTGTACAAAGCTTCCCGGTGTTCATCTGGTAGGAGGAGTAAGGCGCACTGTGCCGTTTCATGGCGTAGATTTGCTGGAACATCTGTGTATACACAAAATGTGATAGTTAGCATTCATTCACTGACTTTGAAAAGTACTGGAAAGTACTGGCGGTTAGCAGAGATTGCGTCCAATATACAACAATGTCCAATAATTTTGGATCCAATTTTATATTTTATCCAGTATGAGGATACATGCAAAAATTATCCGTCCAAATTTTAAAATGTCCAGAGATTGCTCTTGTCCGATAAGAAAATCGGAAAATCGGAAAAAGTAAGACTCCTTATTATCCCTTGTAGAAAAAAATATGTAATTTTGTGTTTCATTACTATGCAGATTTGCTCTTTCTACAAACATCAAAGTCTTTATTTGGCCAACAGGATAGTTGAACCGACCACTTCCATAGTAAAAATGAGATTGTCTATTACTTTGATTTATGCATTCCATTGAATTGTTGATTTAAACATGAATCTGAAATTATTGGACAAAATTGACAGATTGACATTTCTCTCCATTCAAGAATGGGCAAAATAATTTGTGGGCAGGCTGAGAAAACATGAGATTCTTGTCATTTTGAATGTTAAGAGATATTTTTTATTCAATACTTATGAATTTTCTTGAACAAGACATTTCCTTCCAATCAAAAGAATTCATAAATAATTAATCATTTGTCAACAGTCAATCAGCAACACTCTAGTAACTAAATTTAAGACTGATCGTTGCGGAATCGCCTTGAAAAATAAATTCATGACTTACATTGAAATATAGCGATGAAAGTTTCAGAGAGTTTATTGGTCAGCAGTGAATCTGGAAGCTCTCTAAAATATTGTTTCAACATATCTGCAACATCGTACGCTTGCTGTCCCTCAAGGTCCATGGTATTGGTTTCCGCTTGGGTTTTGAGTTTTTGAATCCTACTCCGAACTCCTGATTTACGAAATAAACCTACTTGATCCAGTGCATTCATCCTCAGCCACGATAAAGCATGTTGAATGCACTGTGGTAAGGGATCACCGCACCGCTGGACACACACCGAAAGTGGAACACCAAACACATTTTTATCTGAAAGACAAAAATAGGAAATTAAATCAAGTATTGAATCTAGTAAGCTTCCAATAAAGTCTTAAAATCATTTATACAATTGGACTTTTGTTTTCAAGTTTCGAATGACCTTGTAATCAGGTATTGAATTAATCAGGGCTGCCGTTTTGCTTGTAATTAATCGCATTTTTCAATTCACCGATGATTCCACCGGTTGAGAAAAGATTACACAGTTCAATTCAATGTATGACTGAAATGCACGAAAATACGCTGATTTGTAGTCTCTTCTCAATTGGTGAAAACTTTGTTAATTAATTAAAATATCCGCAAGTTTTTTAAAGTCATCAACGACTCCACCGATTGAAAAAAGATTACAGATGCGAGCATTTTTGGCCATTTAGTTTGTAATTGTTTTAATATCTTAGATAAGCTTGACGTCTTTCAAAATTTTAAATTGTTCTGGTACTCATATGCCAAAGATGAAAAGGTTTAAAAACTCTTACCTTTGTAGTCTGGCGTTTTAACTTTCTTGATAAATTTTGGTAACTCCCAATTCCAGTTGGTTCGATGTGATGGACAATGTTTCTCCATCGTTGCAGTAAGCCTTAGAAGCGCTAATTTACGTAAAACTAAAAGTTGGCCTGCAGTCAAAGTATTTATTGGTTGTCCTACAATTGAGTTCGGTCTTACTGAGCCTCGCTGAAAACTGTGCCATCTAACGACAGAGGAAGCACCTCCGGGCCTGAAATGATAGAGAAGATTGTTTAAGTCACATTTGTAAGATATTTTGACAAGAATAGAAAAATAGTGATGACCATTAAAAAATAAAAATGTACAAAAAAGCAATTAAATAATTTCGAATAAGAACCAAGCCCTCCCCCCCCCTAGTTTTTGTTTTTTTTTTGGGCACATAAATTTTACTACAGAAAAGGAACAACTCAATGAAAATGATAAATTTTTACCTTTGTTTTGAAGATACATCAGAGTCACTCTCCTGAATGGTAGAACTAAATTCATTATTATCTAAGTCTTCTGAAAAAAAGAAAAAAAGAAAGTAAACATCAATAAACAATTTACTTAATTACTACACACAAGGATTAAATATGCCATGCCTATAAGGACTTCGTCAACTGGATGAATAAATCATACAAGAATAATGGATGGAGCACTGTAGAGGCTACTTTTTTTAACCAGAATACAGCAGAACCACAAAGGAACACCCCCGTAGTTTCACTGTGGTTAACCATCGCGGTTTGAGTGTTCCATAGAAAAAAAACAGAACTCTCTGACAAGTTGGTCCACAGATATTGGTTACTTGCGTTCCACAAAGATTAACCTCAAACCCGTCAATTCTGTAGTTCTCTAACCTGCGTTCACTTCTTTGCAGCACAAGTTTCATTTCGGAAAACTGATTAAGAGAGCCTCTACTTAGAAGATAGCACCAAAAATAATTGAATAGCGCAGATCAAAATGTTAAACCAAGACCACTGCCGCATTAACCTTTCCTGATGCTGTAGGCAATGAATGACCTTGCCGCCCCCAAAAAAATGACTTGTGCAGAAATTTTTCAGTAGTCTACTGGATTTTTTTTCTAACTCTCACTCCTGGATATTTAAAAAACTTGTCATTTCATTTCGTTGATGCTTTCAAAACTTTTAGTTAGAATGATCAGAGGTACAACTCATCAAAAATTCATAAAGTTCTACCAAAAGTGTCATGCCGTAAGTAAGCAGGAGAAAGCTGCAACGTTCCCCGAATATGTGCGACCAAACTCCAAATGAATAGCCCGGGTTCTTCAGGGAAATGCGGTACATCAAGTCTAAATAATCTAAAAAACGCAAACATTTTTCTTGAAAATTTTAAAATAGTACAAACCTAAATTTTGATTAACCGGAGACGCTTCTCGATCCCTTTTGGGCACACTGAGTAGATCAAACATCTATAACAAGCAAGAAACAAAATAGGGTCATTTTAGATTGATAAAAACAATTTTCTTGTAAAGACTGTTTCCAAGATTGTACTATGAATTTCAAAAGAAAGTACCTTCGTCAAAATTTTTACCATTTTAAACCTCAGCAACCATTAAACAATTTTGCGGCATTCAAGCCTAAGAAAAAGCGCTTTCAAAGGTTTATTTTTCTCAAATCGTTTCACTTTGGGTGCCAAAAATAGGGGTTTTCCAAATATTGAGAAAAAATCAGTTAGCACTACATCAAAGTACGCAAAAAGTATGCCTCAAACTTTTACATGTCAAGGTAAATTTCATTATTATTAGTAAAAAGCTCAAAAATGCAGAAAATCGTATTTCCGGTATTCCGATGGAATATAACGGTTCGATTGATCTGCTTTAAGCACCTCAAAAGGTGTTTTTCAAAATTCTGAGAAAAAATCTGGTGCCACCACGTAAAAGTACGCAAAAAGTTGTGCCACTACACAAATTTCCAGTTGTCTAAGCATGAATGATCGTACCTTAACTTGGGGGCCAAAACACTAAAAATCATACTTGGCAAGAATGAAATTTTCAAACTAAAGCCATTGGGGCACCCAGAGATTACTAAGCTAAAGAGATATGGCAAGTCCTATCCCCGCCATGTTAGAAAACCGCTAATCGACATTTCGTAAAAAAACGCCTTCAAATAGGCTGTGATACAATACGGCGTACCAGGGTGGACCATTTTTCGTAAACATTGCTTTACTACTATTAGTGGAAATAAATTCAAGGCACACACTTTTCTGAATTTTTTTACTTTACAAAAATTGTTGACAAAACAGAACATGTCAAGGGAAAAATTTAACCACTAGAAGAACCACTAAAACTTTAATCAAAAGTCATTTGCTGCCAGCCGAACGCACCTCGGTTACTATCAGAATTGTTTACAAAAATGGTCCACCAGATCGTATGCCAGTTTGCCTACTTCGTAGGAGTCGACGAACAGTTTTGAGCACTTCTGCCATATCTCTTTAGCTTAGTAATCTCTGGGGGCACCACTTAAAATCATTTTCTGTCAATTTTCTTTTTTTCCCCGTTCATAACTCACCAAATGGCATCCATTCAGGGGGTGAGAGTAAAGGAATTCGAAAAAGTTCAAAATAAGGACTACCCTAACAGACATGCAACAGAAAATTTTAGAAAATAGAAATTGAAATAGTTTTAAAATAAGCCTGAGAAGAATAGAGATGAATTAAAATAGTATACCTCCGTGTGATTACTATTCGCATCCTTGAAAACAGATTCTTTCCAAGAGACGTCCGAGTCTGATAAGGTTGACTGATCATCATTGATGCCTCGGATTGGGTGTGGAAAATCTGTTGAGGGTGTGTTAGGAGGTGTCACATCAAAGCAATTCAAATTTTTTACTCTTTGCTGCATGTTTGCAACATCTACGACCTAAAAAAATAAAAAAGATAAAAAGCTTTAGTATCAGATCAAAGAACTAATAGACCATTTTAGTGCGAAATCAACGGTTAGCCATCAATCACAACAAAGCACTCATCGGTCGCAATCGGTTTTGACAAAACTTGCATAGAGTTCCAAACTATCTCACTCACTCTCCCATGACCCCCATGTATACCTATCTCTTTCTAGTTTTGAAATTTAATTACAGGGGCTTGTTTTACTGCATATTATTATCAAAATCGCATTTAAATGTCTCAAGGAACTCATTTCTGCCAAAAATTTTTACAATAGATGTCTCTCTAGACGATTTTTGAAATGAGAGTGAGAAAGCAGTTGATGGGGATTATGTAAGAGCAAGAAAGACAGTTTGTCTTTGTTTGGAACACTCTGCACCAGATGACATCACCAAGTCATCACTAAAACTATCTATTAGACTTCCATTCGAGAACCTAAATTTTACTTGAAGATAGGACATTAACTTTCCCAGGTACCTAGAACAGGCTTAAATGACAATTCAAAAATATTTCAAATTTAACGCAATGTCCTAAGATATTTGTTTGAAATTTTATTGCAATATTACATCCCAAAAATTGACTCAATAATGATACCTTTACCACAACTCAACTTTCAAATTTCTCCCAAATTATTGCGATTTTATTGAAATAAGATGTTTTCAGTTGTAGTGAATAGTAATGTCCAAAAGCTCAAACTATTATTCATTATGCTGGTGTCTCACAGAAAACAAGTTGAAATAAAAATAAAAATATTATTGCAATTTTCAATTTTCCCCTCCCTAAGTTTCACAATATTTCTTTTGCATTATTGAATTATTTCTTCCATACAATTGATAAAAACTGCAAAAAAGTTTAGGCCTTGTAATTTTCTTGACATGAAGCGAGACTTATAAAGTTTTCAAAAGATCTTGCACGTAAAATATTTTTATAAATTATCACGTCGGGATTTGAAAAACAAATTTTAAACAACTATCCATGGAAATTCTGTAAAAAAAAGTGGCTGCAAGGTTGTGAAAAAATTTACAAAAATAAGACAGATTTATCACAAACATCATTTCATTTTTTTTGCCATTAAATTGAAATATCATTCAAGTCAATGCAACTGGGGTTTTTCGTAATTTATTCGCTCCATTCAGTTTATACGATTTTTGTAAGGCGTGTATTAAGAGAAAACAGGTGTGCATCAAAAGCATTTAGAATTGGTTGGTTACAGCATATCTTGGGCAGCTTTGCATCTAATATTTCTGAAAACTTCGCCTGAAATAAAGACTAAATCTCGTGTAATCATTTACTTCTAATAGTTTCTTGGAACGGATTGAGAGGTTATTGGATTTCTTTTGAGCAAGACAATTCAATTGCTAGAGGTTTTTTTTATTAATTTATTTATTTTTTGTAGATAGAGCCTGTATGGCTATGATACATGTCAGAAGATACAAAATATATGACTTACAAGCTATGAGAACAATGAATGAATTAAAGTAATTCCAGGTGAAACTTTTCCAAATTTCAATCCGATGGATAGCGGCACTAGTCGCTTTTCGGAAAAGTCGTGTTTTTGGTGTTTTAAACTAAAACCGTAGATAAAACGGAAAATCTAATAACGTCAGCACCTTCAAAAATTTTTTATGGATTTTTTTTGAGCCCAAAATGAACAAAATTGGTTTAGAATTAAAGCCGTAAATGATAAAATTCATTTTGCCATAAGCTTAGTTAGTGAGAGTGAGTGCGAGTGATATTGCGTCTTTCTGCCTCACTCACACTAATTGAGGCTTAAGGGAATTTTCGTATTTCATAATTTCCGGCTTTATTTTTGAGTGTTTCAGCTTGAAACTTTCAGGGTATCTTCCTGAAGTATGCTAGCAGGTGCTGACGTTCCTCAAATTTGTATTTACAGTGTGAATTTGTCAATTTTCGACAAAAACTGTTGACTTTTTGAGCAACGCTATGTGGTGTCCTCGGTCGGAACTAATCGACCCTGGAATCATCTTGACAATTTCTAATGTAGGTATGTTTAAATATATGGTTTGTAGGCAGCTTCATTGAGAAATGACTATGGATTGTAAAATAAGCCCTGGCAAGTAAGAATGATTCAAGGACGGAGAAAAGGTTGGCAAAGGTTACCTGAGGGGTGCTGATTGTGAGGCCCTCCCGATGCCTGTGCTTGCGAGACTTGACCCTCCTCAGAAGAGCTCTGGCACTATCCCGAAGTCGCTCGCTTCCAGAGCGTTTGAATTTGGCAGCAAGTAGTTCGCTATCCAACGCTAGACACGCTTGAGGCATACTGCCGAACCTTACAACCGCAGGATTTTGAGAAGCTGAAAATGATAACCAATTTTTAGTTCAAATACCTAAGAATTTTTTTTTTTTTTTTGTCAAAACAAAGAAGGGGGAGAGGGTAGGTACTTACTAATCTCATTCAACAAATTCACAAAAAAAAAAACTTCAAGAAATTTCTTTGCAGGTAAAATTTATCAAGTGTTAATTTCATAAAGTTATTCAAATCAAGTCCAACAGCACTAAACTTGAGGAATGACACCCAATGCTTAGTTGCCATCCTTCATGCGTAAATTTGCGGACAATTCTTTTCTTCGATGTTTTCGTACTTTCTAAAGAGAAATTTTCTGTGATTAAATTGGTCTTGAAAGTTTATAAATGCGATAAATTCAGCTGATGTGAAGCTCTTGAGAGGAAAGTCCAGATATTATGACAACTTATTTGGCACTGCGGGTAAAATTTACAACAAGCTCAGTGCACTCAGTTTTGTAATGAGACAGCTTAGGTCCAACTATTCCATTGATATTTTGCAAACTGTATACTATGCTCATGTACAATCCATCTTAATGTACAACCTTATATTATGGGGTAAAGCCAAAGGTGTTGATGAAGTTTTCAAAATGCAAAAAAGAATAATCAGGCAAATGCTAGGGCTTAGACAGACACAATCCTGTAGAGATGTATTCAAGCAACTTGAAATTTGTACTATCTATAGTTTGTATATAATGGAGGTTGTGATATGGGTGCGGAATAATCCGCAGGATTTTGAATCCTTCAGAGAGTTCCACACTTATAACACAAGAGGTCAGGCTGATGTGAAGCTCTTGAGTGGAAGGTCCAGATATTATGACAACTTATTTGGCACTGCGGGTAAAATTTACGACAAGTTACCCAAGGAAATTAAATTGGAGACTAACAATATAGCCTATATGAGGAAAGTCAAAAACTTTGTTACGACTAAAGCCTTCACTGGAAGAATTCCTTTGTTAAACTTAACCTTCAACTAGTAACTCATGTGTAATCGCAGTTAGATCGCAGGGAAAATACATAGATGCATGTACAGTCTTCTGAGCATGCATCTATGTATTTTCCCAAATACTATGTAACCCAAAAAAAAAAAAAAAAAACTATGTAACCCAAATACTCTGTAACTTGGCTATTATTGTTAATATCATTGACCTGTACCATACAGTTTTCCTGTCCTATGTACCAATGTGTGATAAATAAATAAATAAATAAAGTTACCCAAGGAGATTAACAATAGAGCCTATATGAGGAAAGTTAAAAACTTTGTTTCGGCTAAAGCCTTTTATTCACTGGAAGAATTCCTTTGTTAAACTTAATTTTCAAATAGTAATTCATGTGCAATCGCAGTTAGATCGCAAGGAAAATACATAGATGCATGTACAGTTTTCTGTGCATGCACCTATGTATTTTCCAAAATACTATGTAACCCAAATACTCTGTAACTTGGCTATTATTATTAATATTATTGACCTGTACCATACATTTTTTCCTGTCCTATGTACCAATGTGTTATGAATAAATAAATAAATAAATAAATAAATAAATAAATAAATAAATAAATAAATAAATAAATAAATAAATAAATTGATGAGTTTATAGTCTGATTTTTGGCCTTTTTTTTACGATCAAAGACCAAAGTGCGCTGTTAGTGGCTACATGAGTGGATTTACAGACTTTTTGATGCTTCCAATGTGATATTCACGAGATTTTACATAGGCGTCGACCCTCCACCACACTGTAGCAAAAGTATGGAGCAGACCCATTATATTGTTCTGGCAAAATCTTGTTCCCACACAGGGAAAATGTTATAATTCTCTGAATTTGTACTGAGTACAAATACTACTTTTTGTACGATTTTGTCTGCGTTTTGATTGAATCCACAAAGTACATATTCACCTTGGCTCAAAGGCTGAACATCGCAAACGCGAGACCATCTCCGAGACTCAGGTTGGAAAGTCCAATTATCACTGAGAGCACATCCTTCGGCTCCGTCAGAATCCGAATCCTCAACCTAAAATCAAGCAAAACAGCACAACTTAAAAAATGTTTGAGTAGGTACTGGTAAAAAAATAAATCAACAGTCAACTTTGACTGTATGAAATTGTATTGGAGTTCCCCTGCTTGTTTTTTGTTTTGTTTTGTTTTTTTTTGTTTTTTGTTTTTTTGTTTTTTTTTTTACCAAGAAAATGAAAGTACTTGATGCACCGATAGAAAAAAATGGACACCTGAAGTTTTTTTTTTTTTTTTTTTTTTTTTTAAAACAGGCCATTGAAACAGCTAAGCATCAAATGCTCACTCCGGCTTACTCTTCTTTTCCTTCCTATACGCTTGTTTCAGTCACCACAGTTCCGCGGCGCCGTTTGCAGTCTGACAACACTGTAATTTGTCCATTTAAACCCATGAAAAAGCACGAACTGTTGGGTGCGGTGAAATCCTGCAGGATATTAAAAGGGGGGTCTATAAAAGGGTGATCTGGAGGTCTCCCCCAGAATAATTTTGATGTGAGAAAGTGTTCGTGGGGTATTTCCTACAATATATTTTTTCAAGCTTAGTTATGCGAATTCTGAAAGCAAAAGGGAAAAAGTATTTTATTCGGTTTAGCGCCATTTCAGTAGTGTAGCGTGCGATTTGGCAACTTTGTAGTTCATCCATTTAAACCCATGAAAAAGATCGAATGATAGGGTGTTCGATGAACACTTTCGCAATCGACCTTCAACACAGGTTTAAATGGACACGATACAACGTTGCCAAATTGCACGCTACGCCGCGCCACTGGTTTAGCGCCATTTCAACGCAAATCTTCAACTTCGCAATATGCGCGATCAGAAGCCAGGAAAAATCCATCGCTGAGTGCTGGATTGCTGGCACGCCGCAACCGTGAGGTGAGCAAAAAGCTAAATATGCAAACAAGGCCACCAGTTGACACATACTTTATGGTAAATAATTAATTAAACAGTTTTTCTAGGGAAGAAGGGGAGGGGGGGCACAAGAGGAGGGACTTATTTTACACACCTCTGCAGTCTGCACCCGCACACACATACAGTATGTCCAAAAAGTCCTTACCAAACCCAAGTCGAAAAACATGTTCCTCATTTTTATAAATTAGCAAGTCTGCTTGTTAGTTTAAGGTCGGCAGAATCACCTATTGATTTATGTTAGAGATTCTGCTATTCTTAATCTAACCAGCACTACGAGCAGATCTGTCACTTATCAAAAAAGATAGATTTCAACTTGAGCCTGATAAGAACTTCTGGGACATATCATACTGTATGGATACACAGATAGCGCACCGAGTTTGAACTTGAGCGATGCATTTAACCCTTCACTGCATGGGATTTTTTTTTTTTTTTTCCAACCAAAACTGGATTTTTCGATTCATTAAGTGGTCACATATATGGGAAAAATAGAAAAAAAAAAATAATTAGACAGTTTTTCGGTGAAAACTCTCATTTTTCCATTTTTGTCTTGTTTTTTACAAGTGCTATAACACCATAAGAAATGGCGAGAAAAAAAAACACTTTTTTTTCAAAATTTTCAAAAAAATAAGAATTTTTTCCTTTAATTGGATTTTTCAAAGAGCAAATGCCAGAAGCTTAGTAAAAATAATGAAATTGGGGTTGAATTGGATACGGGGACAAATTTTCCCCCAACCATGATTTCTTTTATTAAATGCATTATAATGAGTGCTGGTGGTCTTTTGAAAAATGTTTGCGCCCCTTTTTATGTTTTCTTATAATGTGACACTGGTGATACAATTTGGAATAAGTCAAAATATACATTACAATGTCTGATGTAGGGCTTTTTACATCATGTATCACCAGTGATACACTATGCAGTGTAGGAAGAGTGCTAATGGGAAACTTAAAGTCGTTATAATCGCGCTGAGTGAGGATTATAAGAGCTTTAATGCCGGATTTACGAAGGAAATCGCAAGATTGATGGTGCGTAATTTGACACGAGTAGTCGAGTACAGTGTGAGTCAAAAGCGCCGTCAATAGTCTCTTCTGAGAATTTACTCTCTGAAGTCTGGCTAGCTTAGTAACATAAGCTGAGATGGATTAGGTACTTACGTCGCTTGGTTCCTGGTGGTAAAATTCGGAACAAACTTTTGAATATTCGCCTCAATGACAAAATAATACTTTAAATCAGCGGTTCCCAAACTGTGGTCAGCGCGCCCATGGGCGCACGCAGAATAATTTCCAAGGGGGGGGGGGGGGGGCAAAATTGTTAAACACCAATGGCAGGTCTACGGGACCCTCCCCCCCGGAGGATTTTTTTTTTTTTTTTTTTTTTTTAAATCGAAATAGTGTACACTTACTAAGCCATTGTAGGTGTATACAAATAATAATAATAATAATAATTTTGACGTGTTTGATATTATGAATAAAGGGACAAAAGATGGTAATAGTAGTTAGAAAACTGTATAATTCTACTATTCCTTGTAAAAAGTGAGTTAAAATTACAAAATAAACTAATAATAAAGTTCGCGAACTATTACTCCTTTGATTCACATTTTAATTTCTTTTGGACCTTTAATTTTTCTTCGTGAAATTTTGACTGTTTTGAATTCCGGGGGGGGGGGGGGGCAAGTGCCCCCTTTTGCCCCCCGCTGCGGGCGCCCATGAGTCGCGCCCCCTTGGGGATCCGCCAAGTCCCGTCAGGGGGTCCGTGAAAGTTTCGTACTTAGGGAAAATTCCCAAAACGTAGATAAGGTTTGGCAACGTGTTCGGCCGAAACTTTTCGAATCATCAGCTAATCAATGCTACGACTTCTTCTCATTATATATAGGTAGAAAAATGAAGTAAACTCGTTTCCAAAAGAAAAAAAATTGTAATCTAAACGGTCAAAATTCACCGTTGGTTATTAGTATTATTATTATTATTTTCAATGTTATTATTTTTTTTTTTTTTTTGGTCGAATCAAATTAGATTTCAGCGTGATTAATAAATGAAAATTATAAGTTTTAAATTTCTATACGGTAGACGGCTCAGTCACTAAATGACACCTGAAGTTTTCTTCGGCTATTTTATGTTTTTTTTTTTTGTTTTTAAGGGGGGACGGGGTGGGGGGGGGGGGACAAGGAGGCCACGATGAAGTCCGCGGACCCCCTACGAAATCCACGTCAGAAAAAAGTTTGGGAATCGCTGCTTCAAGCAGGGCTGCCGTTTTGCGTAAAATCAATGCTATTTTTCTATTTGCTGATGATTCCACCAGTTGAGAAAAGATTACACAGTTCAGTTTTGTGTATGACTGTAATAAACTAAAATACTCGCATCTGTAATCTTTTCTCAACCAGCGGAGTCGTCGATTTCTTTAAAAAACTTGCGGATATTTTAATTAATTAACGGAGTTTCCACCGATTAAGGATAGATTACAGATCAGAGTATTTTCGTGCATTACAATCATACACTGAACTGAACTATGTAATCTTTTCTCAACCAGTGGAATCATCGGTGAATAGAAAAATAGCATTGATTATACGCAAAACGGCAGCCTTGGCTTCAAGTGATTTGAATAAGTGATGAAAAAGCAACTTACGGCTCGTTTGCGTAGATAGTCCAATTTCATATTGGCGCAACGGTTCAAAGCGTGGAGTCTCCTGAACAGACTCTGGAGGGCGTCCGAATCGAGGAACGGGTGATCTTTTTGAACTCCGTTTACGTCTATTGGGAATTGGAGATCTGTCGAACAGAAAAAAGAAAAAAATAAAGATAATTCCATTGAAAGAATCGGTGGCAAACGAAACACAGAGCTGCCATTAAAGACACTCTCACATCCATCGGCGATTCAACAGGTTGGAATAGAACTGATTTGAGTAATGGAGCCGTTGCAGACTTTTGCTACAGGCTTAACAGTAGATGATTAATGGGGTAAAATCCTACAAAAATAACGAATAACGCACTAAAAAATCACGAAATCCATTCCCAAACTCATAATATGCTTTCAAACGCGAGACCGTAATGGCTGATGGCGGCCGTTGCCGCGGATTCCATTGAGTTTCCCTATCTTCATGCAATCAGCTCCATCTACACGAGGTGTTCTCCTAACACCACACAAGAAGAAGAAGAAGAAGAAGAAGCATAGAATTGCCAAAAGATTCAGGCGGCAACGGCCGCCATTACGATCTCGCGTTTGAAAGCATTGTATGAGTTTGGGAGTGGATTTCGTGATTTTTTAGTGCGCTAATCGATTTTTGCAGGGGTTTACGAGTGAATTTCAGCAAATGGGAGAAAACGGGTTCCCAAAAAAGTTAAAATTGAATCTCAGCTTATCGTATGAAGGAACATTTTTTTATCATCTTGCAACCCCAATCTGTACGATGCAACGTAATGTGGCAACGTTGCAGTTCGTCCATTTAAACTAACGGAAAAGATCGAAGTATTGGGTGTTCAGCGAACATCTTCGCATTCGACCTTTTACATGGGTTTGAAAGTTTAAACATTGTTACTTTTTTTTCTTACCTTGATACATTTGTGCATACTGAGGGAATCCAGCAGCTCGTAACCATTTGCATGCTTCGCTGGCTTCGATTTCTGAAACAGAAAATTTAAAAATTGCCCGATAAGTAAAGAGAAAAAAATTGATTCATACATTCAATATTAATTACAATAAGTCAGATGAGTCATGTGTTGCTATGAGTCAACCGGCTCCATTGCAAAAGATATGAAAACCCTTGAGGGCGATCGACTCCATTTCCAAGCTGAATCGACAGAGGGGTCACAAGCGGGGTTTTGGCGACATCGCCTTTTTGCCCATGTTATGAGTTATGTGTTGCTATGAGTGAAACGGCCTAATCACAAAAGATATGAAAACCCTTGAGGGCGATCGACTCCATTTCCAAAGCTGAATCGATAGAGGGGTCACAAGCGGGGTTTTGGCGACATCGCCTTTTTGCCCATGTTATGAGTTATGTGTTGCTATGAGTGAAACGGCCTAATCACAAAAGATATGAAAACCCTTGAGGGCGATCGACTCCATTTCCAAAGCTGAATCGATAGAGGGGTCACAAGCGGGGTTTTGGCGACATCGCCTTTTTGCCCATGTTATGAGTTATGTGTTGCTATGAGTGAAACGGCCTAATCACAAAAGATATGAAAACCCTTGAGGGCGATCGACTCCATTTCCAAAGCTGAATCGATAGAGGGGTCACAAGCGGGGTTTTGGCGACATCGCCTTTTTGCCCATGTTATGAGTTATGTGTTGCTATGAGTGAAACGGCCTAATCACAAAAGATATGAAAACCCTTGAGGGCGATCGACTCCATTTCCAAAGCTGAATCGATAGAGGGGTCACAAGCGGGGTTTTGGCGACATCGCCTTTTTGCCCATGTTATGAGTTATGTGTTGCTATGAGTGAAACGGCCTAATCACAAAAGATATGAAAACCCTTGAGGGCGATCGACTCCATTTCCAAAGCTGAATCGATAGAGGGGTCACAAGCGGGGTTTTGGCGACATCGCCTTTTTGCCCATGTTATGAGTTATGTGTTGCTATGAGTGAAACGGCCTAATCACAAAAGATATGAAAACCCTTGAGGGCGATCGACTCCATTTCCAAAGCTGAATCGATAGAGGGGTCACAAGCGGGGTTTTGGCGACATCGCCTTTTTGCCCATGTTATGAGTTATGTGTTGCTATGAGTGAAACGGCCTAATCACAAAAAATATGAAAACCCTTGAGGGCGATCGACTCCATTTCCAAGCTGAATCGATAGAGGGGTCACAAGCGGGGTTTTGGCGACATCGCCTTTTTGCCCATGTTATGAGTTATGTGTTGCTATGAGTGAAACGGCCTAATCACAAAAGATATGAAAACCCTTGAGGGCGATCGACTCCATTTCCAAAGCTGAATCGATAGAGGGGTCACAAGCGGGGTTTTGGCGACATCGCCTTTTTGCCCATGTTATGAGTTATGTGTTGCTATGAGTGAAACGGCCTAATCACAAAAGATATGAAAACCCTTGAGGGCGATCGACTCCATTTCCAAAGCTGAATCGATAAAGGGGTCACAAGCGGGGTTTTGGCGACATCGCCTTTTTGCCCATGTTATGAGTTATGTGTTGCTATGAGTGAAACGGCCTAATCACAAAAGATATGAAAACCCTTGAGGGCGATCGACTCCATTTCCAAAGCTGAATCGATAGAGGGGTCACAAGCGGGGTTTTGGCGACATCGCCTTTTTGCCCATGTTATGAGTTATGTGTTGCTATGAGTGAAACGGCCTAATCACAAAAGATATGAAAACCCTTGAGGGCGATCGACTCCATTTCCAAAGCTGAATCGATAGAGGGGTCACAAGCGGGGTTTTGGCGACATCGCCTTTTTGCCCATGTTATGAGTTATGTGTTGCTATGAGTGAAACGGCTCCATTGCAAAAGATATGAAAACCCTTGAGGGCGATCGACTCCATTTCCAAAGCTGAATCGATAGAGGGGTCACAAGCGGGGTTTTGGCGACATCGCCTTTTTGCCCATGTTATGAGTTATGTGTTGCTATGAGTGAAACGGCCTAATCACAAAAGATATGAAAACCCTTGAGGGCGATCGACTCCATTTCCAAAGCTGAATCGATAGACCGTCGCAAGCTTTTGCTGCATCAAATGTTACCACTGATTCTGGTGTAAAATGGCATCATTTAACACCAGAATGCCGATGCGCGCACTTGAAATCAACGGCCTATTCATTTCTAATTTCAAGAGCAGCAAACAAAGCGGCACTTTCTGATGCAGGCCGGCGCACTATGGTCAGAGACCGAGAAAAAGTGGCCAAAAAATCTGTGGAAAGAACTCATCAAAAATAATCGTCCTAGACCTTTCAAGGTTAACTTAGAACTTTGCAGTGATATGAAAACCCTTGAGGGCGATCGACTCCATTTCCAAGCTGAATCGACAGAGGGGTCACAAGCGGGGTTTTGGCGACATCGCCTTTTTGCCCATGTTATGAGTTATGTGTTGCTATGAGTGAAACGGCCTAATCACAAAAGATATGAAAACCCTTGAGGGCGATCGACTCCATTTCCAAAGCTGAATCGATAGAGGGGTCACAAGCGGGGTTTTGGCGACATCGCCTTTTTGCCCATGTTATGAGTTATGTGTTGCTATGAGTGAAACGGCCTAATCACAAAAGATATGAAAACCCTTGAGGGCGATCGACTCCATTTCCAAAGCTGAATCGATAGAGGGTCACAAGCGGGGTTTTGGCGACATCGCCTTTTTGCCCATGTTATGAGTTATGTGTTGCTATGAGTGAAACGGCCTAATCACAAAAGATATGAAAACCCTTGAGGGCGATCGACTCCATTTCCAAAGCTGAATCGATAGAGGGGTCACAAGCGGGGTTTTGGCGACATCGCCTTTTTGCCCATGTTATGAGTTATGTGTTGCTATGAGTGAAACGGCCTAATCACAAAAGATATGAAAACCCTTGAGGGCGATCGACTCCATTTCCAAAGCTGAATCGATAGAGGGGTCACAAGCGGGGTTTTGGCGACATCGCCTTTTTGCCCATGTTATGAGTTATGTGTTGCTATGAGTGAAACGGCCTAATCACAAAAGATATGAAAACCCTTGAGGGCGATCGACTCCATTTCCATAGCTGAATCGATAGAGGGGTCACAAGCGGGGTTTTGGCGACATCGCCTTTTTGCCCATGTTATGAGTTATGTGTTGCTATGAGTGAAACGGCCTAATCACAAAAGATATGAAAACCCTTGAGGGCGATCGACTCCATTTCCATAGCTGAATCGATAGAGGGGTCACAAGCGGGGTTTTGGCGACATCGCCTTTTTGCCCATGTTATGAGTTACGTGTTGCTATGAGTGAAACGGCCTAATCACAAAAGATATGAAAACCCTTGAGGGCGATCGACTCCATTTCCAAGCTGAATCGATAGAGGGGTCACAAGCGGGGTTTTGGCGACATCGCCTTTTTGCCCATGTTATGAGTTATGTGTTGCTATGAGTGAAACGGCCTAATCACAAAAGATATGAAAACCCTTGAGGGCGATCGACTCCATTTCCAAGCTGAATCGATAGAGGGGTCACAAGCGGGGTTTTGGCGACATCGCCTTTTTGCCCATGTTATGAGTTATGTGTTGCTATGAGTGAAACGGCCTAATCACAAAAGATATGAAAACCCTTGAGGGCGATCGACTCCATTTCCAAAGCTGAATCGATAGACCGTCGCAAGCTTTTGCTGCATCAAATGTTACCACTGATTCTGGTGTAAAATGGCATCATTTTACACCAGAATGCCGATGCGCGCACTTGAAATCAACGGCCTATTCATTTCTAATTTCAAGAGCAGCAAACAAAGCGGCACTTTCTGATGCAGGCCGGCGCACTATGGTCAGAGACCGAGAAAAAGTGGCCAAAAAATCTGCGGAAAGAACTCATCAAAAATAATCGTCCTAGACCTTTCAAGGTTAACTTAGAACTTTGCAGTGACATTTTTAAGTTTAAATGACTTGTTATTAGGGTTCTCTATACTATAGTCTTGAAAGTTAAAAATGATAAATTGATGTGAAATTTAATCGCTGATTTTTTGGCCATATTTTTCGGGGACCTCAGACCATAGTGCGGCGCTGTAAAGTATTGAGCCTGGTTTCTTTCCAGATCACCTCGCACTTATACAAATCAAGCGAGTAGATAAATATTCCTACTTTGCAGTACATGTTTTTGCCTACATCGTCAATTGAAGGCACTCAGCGAACTATTCTGATTAAAAATCCACTATTCAACTTTCCTTCATTTATCATTTTCAATACGATGAGTTCAAACCATGTGGAACAGATTAAAATAAACGAAGATTTTCGAGCTTTGTATTTATTTAAAGAGTTAAACGAGTGTAAAAACCAATGATAAATATCCCTTTCATTGATATTTTCTGTTAGATTATACCTCCAAGCACAGCTTTTTTTTTTTTTTTTTTTTTTTTTTTTGCTTTTTCAGACTTAAAATGGGGCAGTTCCAAGGGTCCGAAATGTTTCGTTTTTTATAAAGCAAATTAAAGTACTTGAGCTGAAGACAAAGATGCCTTTGGTTTCTAATTAAGTCCCATTGTTCTGGAGATGAGATTTTGGCCTAAAATACATTGTTTTAAATGGGAATTCCGCGCAGCGACGTCACTCCACGCAAGATTTTTTACAACTTTACACTTGTGTATCTCCAAAACCGGGACACTTGGAAAAATACCAAAGGCAGTCTTGTTCTTAGCTCGTCAGGTACTATCATATTCTTCATCATAAAAAAAAAAAAAAAATAATAATAATAAAAAAAAAAAAAAAAAAAAACCTAAAATTTCAGACCCTTGCAACTGCCCTATTCCAGACCAAAAGGGTGCAACAATCGCCTTTAATGGGACAGGTCCTGTCCACATTCGACAACACTGCAGTGAACTACGGGCGATGCACAGATTATAGTGCAATTGTATGGAAATGAAACGAGGCAACGCGAGTATAGATATATCTCGTTTGTCGAGGCAGTTTACAGCAGCGTGCACCAGCAGCGAGGAGAGTCGCGAACGGTTGTAATGAGGGTTGCCGATCCACAATTTTATTATTGCACTGCGAGGCTATGATTCAACATTACGACAATAAAGAGTGATTCCTATCCCGGCCCCCATCCTATATACGATGATTGTTCTCGTGAAAAAAAAAGAAGAAAAAAAAATTGGGACACCCGCAGCACGTAGGAGTATTTACCCCAAAAACCTGGCCAAAAATATTTGCGTGTTCTTGAATATTTGAAAATCGATTTTAATTAATTTTCCAATTTAAACTCAAAACTCCTATTGCACGGTTTATGGTTGGAAAAGGGGTAAAAAATTAAGAATTTTACCTCAGACCAAAGGTCGATAGCTCATTCTTATGCCGAGTTATTGACGCTTATTTCATTAAAAAGGCTTGATTTCAACATGTTTTTTTTTTTTTTTTTTTTTTTTTTTTAAAAAGGGCAATTTCTTGCAATTTTTGACTGTTGGAGCAGTTGCCTAAAAGAGTCTACTCTAACCCCCTTGTTTTGGTTGTGCCCGGTTTTGCCCGGAACGTATTCAAAATTGCCTTTTTTTAAAAAGATAGAGCCTAAAATTAGAGATTTTTTTCATGTCCATTTTAAATTAGATGTAAAAGGGTCAAAAATGCACGGAAAAAGAGATTGTTGCCACCAAAATGAAGCACATACCATCTAAAACAGCATCCATAATCGCTGAAATGTTTGGATGCTCTAACGCTTGTCCTCGATGGAAAATGTTGACTGATTAGTAACAGCGCTTCGAGCGGTGAACAACCGCAGGTGCGTCGAGCGCTCAGTTCCATGTTGTCCCCTATACAGTAGATAAACGTAGATGTTCCGACACATCTATTACGCAATATAGCGGTTACTTACCTCTCAAAAACCATCAATGGTTTGTTTTTTGGACGACTTTTCAATTTTCCGTTTTTGGCCAGGTTTTCGGGTCAAATACTCCTACGTGCGCAGTGACAGAGAGATTCACGGTAAGGTATATGTGTGTATAGTACCCCCGAATGCATCATGCACCTACCATTCACAACTCACCAAGTGCAACATCAACATCAACGTCCGGAACGATTCCAACCGTTGACTGCTGAGAGCTGACTAGTGACTACCACTAGTCTACCCACCACGCCGAGTGACTGCATAGACATAAATGCAAACGGAGACAGACCTATTATCTTTTCCAACAGTTTTATCAGAAGGAGTGTTGGTTGTTGGCCGTTGCGGAGATAATGCCGCTGTTGGTTGATTAGCGGTGAGACGGCGGTATATGAGGAGGCGCTGCCAGATTGATTGAAGTTAATTTCATTATGAGGTTTGAGTGAATTTCACACAAACCGACGGTTTAGCGCTGACAAAACCTTTGGTAGAAAAATGACCAGTAGCGAGGCGTGAAATTTGACAACGATGTACTTTCTCCATTGAAACTCGTTGAAAGAATCGAATGCTTCGGTCATCGGCGATGACCTGATGTTTCGACCTTTCTAATGTGTTTAAAGGGGAAAAAAGAAACGTTGCCAAATTGTACGCCTCGCCACTGAAAATGACCCAGGAAAAGACTTTAGTGAAGCTAACCAAAGGTTTTGTTAGCCCTGGGGTTTTTTTTTTTTTTTTCTGTATACAAGTTTGGGAGAAAATTCGATCTATTGAGGGTGTACAGTGCTCTCTTTCATATCGATAATTCACTGAGGTTTCAATAGAAGAAAAGCATCATCGCCAGATTGTACGCAACACACCACTCACTATGATCGCGATGATTCAGCAGCGGCGGCTCGTGCAATCTGGCAACCGTGCTCTTTTGCCATTTGAATCTATGCAAAAAAATCGATACAAAAAGAGGCACGACGCCTCACCAAATAATCGATTATTTGACACAGTTTTAAATGGAGATACTCCATTGTTGCCAAATAGCACCAACAGCCACTGTGAGCCAGGAATCTACCCTTCTCTCTTTTCTCCCATTAGAACGCGTATGATAGAAAAGGACAGATTAGGGGCGCAGTCACGTGATTTTCGCCCCCTCTTATATCCTTTGCTAACACATGCATTCTAATGGGAGAAGAGAGAGAAGGACAATAACTTGTATCTGCTTGGAGTCTACCCTTCTCTCTTTTCTCCCAATAGAACGCGTATGATAGAAAAGGACAGATTAGGGGCGCAGTCACGTGATTTTCGCCCACTCTTCTATCCTTTGCTAACACATGCATTCTAATGGGAGAAGAGAGAGAAGGACAATAACTTGTATCTGCTTAGAGTCTACCCTTCTCTCTTTTCTCCCAATAGAACGCGTATGATAGAAAATGACAGATTAGGGGCGCAGTCACGTGATTTTCGCCCACTCTTCTATCCTTTGCTAACACATGCATTCTAATGGGAGAAGAGAGAGAAGGACAATAACTTGGATCTGCTTGGAGTCTACCCTTCTCTCTTTTCTCCCAATAGAACGCGTATGATAGAAAAGGACAGATTAGAGGCAGTCACGTGATTTTCGCCCCCTCTTCTATCCTTTGCTAACACATGCATTCTAATGGGAGAAGAGAGAGAAGGACAATAACTTGGATCTGCTTGGAGTCTACCCTTCTCTCTTTTCTCCCAATAGAACGCGTATGATAGAAAAGGACAGATTAGGGGCGCAGTCACGTGATTTTCGCCCCCTCTTATATCCTTTGCTAACACATGCATTCTAATGGGAGAAGAGAGAGAAGGACAATAACTTGGATCCGCTAGTGAATAAACCATATGTCCGTCCCTTTCCATTGACTCGTTCCACTGTGCGCCGCATCGCATCGCAATTCAGTGTTGCCATATCGAGGGTAAAAAGCCGTATCGTCCCCCATTTAAATCAATGTAAAACCCAATCAATGTAAATGGTTTTTTTCACCCCAATCTGGCAACGCTGCATCGCATTGTTGTGACAAGCGACTCAGGACTCACCGGTTCACCATTGCACTATCTCGCTTGGCGCTACAAAGGTGATCGAGTTGTCCTAGGTCGAGTTGCAATCAGCGTTTTTATAAGCGAGGTGCACGCATCATTCGGTTAATCATCACAATTGATATCCAACGCACTATCCGCCGCGAGTCGCTCAAAGACAGCAAAAGTCACTCTAGATCGATAATTTTCGAGAGTAGCTTGCTATCTGAGTATAGCAATTGTCGTTTATCGTGCAGCGATGTAGCTGATAGCTGGTGCCTGGTGCGGTGGAGTGGTTCTGATTGATGTATGTAAGCACAGCCGTAGCCGTAGCCAAGGTATTGTATCTCTCTCTCTCTCTCTCTCTCTCTCTCTCTCTCTCTCTCTCTCTCTCTCTCTCTCTCCCCTCTCCCCCTCTCTCTCTCTCTCTCTCTCTCTCTCTCTCTCTCTCTCTCTCTCTCATCCCATTTAAATGCATTTGTTAGAAAAGGATGGATATAAAGGCTGTCATGTGACTACAGCCCCTGGTTCCATCTTTTTCTAACACATGCGTTTAAATGGGCTAAGAGAGAGAAAGACGATATCCTGGCTACGGCTATGTATGTAAGTACACGGTACAGTTAAGATGATTCCAGGGTCGATTAGTTCCGACCGTTGACACCACGTCGCGCTGCGCTCAAAAAGTCAACAGTTTTCAGCTAAAATTGACGGATTTACGTTGAAAACACAAATTTGAGGAACGTCAGCACCCGCGAACATACTTCAGGAAGATACCCTGAAAGTTTTAAGCTGAAACACTGAAAAGTAAAGCCGGAAATTATGAAATACGAAAATTCTCATAAGCCTCAATGAGTGCGAGTGAGGCAGATAGACGAAGTATCACTCGCACCCACTCTCACTCACTAAGCTTATGGCGAAATGAATTTCATAATTAACGGCTTTAATTCTAAACCAATTTTGCTCGTTTTGGCTCAAAAAATCCATTAAAAAAAAAAAAAAAAAAAAAATCGAAGGTGCTGACGTTATTGGATTTTGCGTTTTATCTACGGTTTGAGTTTAAAACGCCAAAAACACGACTTTTCCGAAAAGCGGCGAGTGGCGCAATCCATCGGATTGAAAACTGGAAAAGTTTCACCTGGAGTCACCTTAAGAGTCCCTTGATGGAAGATTTGTCAGGAAGCGAGGACACCAGCTCAACAAGTTCTGATTGGTCGTTGGTTTTAGGGTTCCACAGAGGCGAGCAGGAGTACGTCGAAAAGACATCTTGAAAATGACGGGTGTTGGTTAATTTTACCAGCTTCCTTCATTGTATAGAACGTTACAATAGAGCTTTATTTTCAAAGCCACAATCGTGTTTATCACAAAATTTTACATTGAAACTAATCAGTATAATTTGGTAATCCCACAGCTCATCTCAACTGCATATGAGATACAGACTTATGAAAACAACTTTTTCAGAGTAAGAATGCGCCACGTTTCAAAAATGAAATGCATTAAGTTGATTCCATGGCAAACTCCCGAAAATTTAAATCCGATAGATGGCGTTACTTGTCGCTGGCTCTGAAAATAGCCGTTTTTTGACGGTTTTCGGCTGTTTTCTCTGAACAAACGACTAATAGATAAAAAAAATCGGAATGTCAGCCCCTGCTTAATTTTTTGAGCCATAAACGGGCCAAATTTGTTCTATAATAAAGGCGTAACTATGCAAAGGAAAAATCAAGTGTAATTTGGAGTTGCATCAGTAAAGATTACAGGTAAAACAGAAACCTGTAATCTTTACTGATACAACTCCAAATTACATATGATTTTTTCTTTGCATAGTTATTTGAGAGCCAATTTGGCCCGTTTATGGCTCAAAAAATCAAGCAAAAAATTAAGCAGGTGCTGACATTCCGATTTTTTGTCTATTAGTCGTCTGTTCAGAGAAAACAGCCGAAAACCGTCAAAAAACGGCTATTTTCAGAGCCAGCGTCAAGTAACGCCATCTATCGGATTAAAATTTTCGGGAGTTTGCCATGGAATCACCTTAATCAGAAAAGTGTAAGAATGGATATCTTAGATAGCTTAAATGCCAGAAGACAATTCAATAGATCGAACATCAAACGACCGACCTTGAATCAAAATCTATCGATTAAACCGAAGTTTATACGTGCACAAAAGAGGTACATTGAAAGTGAAAACAATCGAACGAAACATTGTTTACGATAAATCGAATAAAAGAAATAAAGGACTCGGCGTGCGAGGTTGTAACTTGTATTTGTATATTGTGTATAATAGAGAAGGCCATGTTGGTGTTGCATTGGACAGAGCAATAATTTTTTAACGTGACCGGTTGGCTGGTTGGTACGGTGGCTTGGGTATAGCTACTAGCTAGTTATGTTAGACGCGCTGATCATGCTCGACACTCCACCCGCTACTGTTTGAATTAAGCTAGCCTTAAAATACAGGGTGATCAAAAAGCGGGGACGGGACGTCTCATCGTGAAGTATAAAGTACTCTTCTCCGCAAACGATCGATTCAGTCAAAGAGTAAACAAGAGTCGCAATGGGTCTGTTGCATACTTTTGCTACAACAATATAGAACCTTGATTCTTATGTAAAATTCGGCGAAAATAACGATGCGCACATTAAAAACGTTAAAAATCCACTCATTAACTCAGGAAATCACTTCAATTTCAAACAGCCCGCGCTACACTAGACACTATTTGCACCGGTATACTACTAAATAGACGGAACCACCGTGCATGAGTAAACAACGTCATAACTACAAAATGATGGAATTCCGTTCTAAATACATGAACTATTGGCACAGAATAATACAACCGGAACGGAAACTCTGTCGGAATTTGAAGCAAATTCATTTCGCGTCCGCCACGTTGGGATACAGGATGTTTACATCTGGATTCGCGCGCGAATAAAAAAATATAGGACATGATCCGCAAAATTTTCATTCTGAAATGCCAATAGAATAAAAGTGAGGCCAGACACTTTAGATTTCTTTCCAGAATTTACAGAAATAAATGAGTTTCAACACAAATCACACTCGTCCGCCATGTTGGGATATAGGACCACAGCGTTGCCTATTGGTGCCGTTAAATTCCAAACTTGCTTCCATTGGCTCTTATGGGAGTTTCCGTTCTGATTGTATTATTCTGTGCTGATGCTGATGCTGCATTTGCTGTCTGGTTTTCTCGGTTTATCAAAGATTTACAAAATAATATAAGAAATGTACGCATCTAAACGAAACATTCCAATGTTTGTAAGTTCTGTTCATGTTTACATAAACGAGATGGTTCCATCTATGTAGTTATAAGTCGATGATATAGTGTCTAGTGTAGCGCGGGTTGTTTGAAATGGAAGGTATTTTCTGAGTTAATGAGTGGATTTTGAAAGTTTTTAAAATGCACATCGTTATTTTCGCAGAATTTTACGTTAGAAACAATGTGTCATAGGTATTGATGTAGCAAAAGTACGCAACAGACCCATTGAATGGAAGGCCTCCGTGGTCAACGCAGATAAGAGATCGGAAACGCGGGCTGGCCTCTGATTGGCTGTAATCGTGGTGCCAAACTGTTTTAGGCTTTATGGAAATTAACACGGGGTTTTCGTTCCGGGACGTTTATCTCGAAACCTGAGCAAAATAGTCTCGAAACAGTTAATACGAGTCGATTTAGCAGAATTTTCTCAACAAATTGATAGGTCATAAGTGCCACTTTATTGCAAATTCGAAAAGACTGTTTCAATTGAAAAGTACGCACAATAGTGTGTTTACATGCTTGTCGTGTGTTCGAGCAGTGTTTGAGTAACTCACTATTGTGCGTACTTTTCAACTGAAACAGTCTTTCCGAATTTGCACTAAAGTGGCACTTATGACCTATCAATTTGTTCGGAAAATTCTGCTAAATCGACTCGCATAAATTGTTTACAGAAGATTTTGCACAAGTTTCGAGATAAACGTCTCGGAACGAAAACCCCGTATTCATTTCCCTATACCCTAAGACATTTCAGCACCACGCGTTGCAGCCAATCAGAGGCCAGCCCGCGTTCCGATCCCTTATCCTGCGTTGACCACGCAGACCTTCCATTCAATGGAGCTGTTGCAAACTTTTGCTACAGGCTTATTAATAGTTGATAATGGGGTAATATCCAGTAAAAATGACGTTTAGCGCACTAAAAAATCACGAAATCCACTCCTAAACTCACAAAATGCTTTTAAACGCGAGACCGTAATGGCGGCCGGGGCCGCGGTTTTCATTGGGGTTCCCTATCTTCCATCAGCGCCATCTACACGAGGTGTTCTCGCAACACCACACAAGAAGAAGAAGAAGCATACAATTGCCATAAGAAAACCGCGGCCTCGGCCGCCATTACGGTCTCGCATTTAAAAGCATTTTGTGAGTTTAGGAGTGGATTTCGTGATTTTTTAGTGCGCTAATCGTTAGTTTTACAGGGTTTTACCCCATTAACAACGGTTAATAAGCCTGTAGCAAAAGTTTGCAACAGCTCCATTGCGACTCTTGTTTACTCTTTGCTGAGGACAAATAACTTTATGACCACCCTGTGAACTTGCCACCTTCTCACAGCAAGCACGGTAGCGGCTCTTCTGTATGCATATACAACTCGTTGACGGTACACGGTACACGGGCTATAGGCCATCTTTGCGCGTGCAGAAGTGATCGAGGCGGCGGAACGCGGCGCGGTGGTTGCGGGTCCATGCATGCCGGAAGAATTAGGTTCCGCGAAACAAGAGCTGTGCTCTTCCGATAAAAAAACTTCATTTAACCACAATCCTAATTCTTCAGAAAGAGCACATCTTATGTTTGATGTTTTAATGGACCAACCGCTTTACTTTAATCGAATCTAAACTCTTGCAAATCTCGCTTCGAGATTGGACTGTGCGCATGGGCGGATACAGGAATCTATCTTTCTCTCTCTCTCTCTCTCTCTCTCTCTCTCTCTCTCTCTCTCTCTCTCTCTCTCTCTCTCTCTTTACAGCTGTTTGAACACAAATTTTAAAAAAAGATAGAAGAGGGAGACCCGTCGGCCGTCACGTGACTTTAGCCAATATGTCCGTCCTTTTCTAACGCACGCATTTAAATGGGAGGAGAGAGGGAGAGAGAGAGAGGGGAGAAAGAGAGAAAGAGAGAGAGAGATAAAGAGAGAGAGAGAGAGAGAGGGAGAGAGAGAGAGAGAAATTCCTGTATCCGCCCATGACTGTGCGAAAGTAAACTGAAGGATATTTATTTTCCGACACTCCCCCTCGTTTGAAAAATCCTCGAGGGTCTCGCGAACGAAGGAACGCTGTAAATGCCAACCGTTATTTAGGCCGTTTTTGCAATACAGCTATATTTAAAATTCCACGTCAGGACTATGAATAAAGAGCCCGAGTCACATTGCAGAAAAAGCGTAAATATCTCTCAGCATTTACGAGGTTTCTTTGTTAGCGCGGCTGTCTTGATCGAGGAGCCGTGCTTTAAATTAAAAATAGCTTCCGAATAGAGAGAAAAGGCGGGCAGCGTTTTAAATCAATGCTTCATCAGGCATACAATCATAGACATGAGAGTAGCTTTTCGTTCAACATAATGTGATTTCAGAAAGAAAAGAAAGTGTATGTCTGAAGAGGAAGGAATGATGGATATTATGTTTAGATGAACTGTGAACACGTGTTGCGAACGACCTTCTAGATGGATGTAGTAGGTACAATAGGCGGGTTTTACTTCAGCACCCGCTAAACGTGATTACGGCGGAGGGGTCGCCACTTTTGCGCTTCTTGTTAAATGCGTAAAATCCCCTAACTTTAGTTCAGTTTAAAGTTAACATAAGGTGCTTTGTTACGCGAAAGCTCCTACAAATCTGACCATATGATGAGTCATGAGTAGCAATGAGTGAAAGAGCCACGGTTGCAAAAGATATGGAAACCCTTGAGGGCGATCGACTCCATTTGCCGAGCTGAATCGATAGAGGCGTCACAAGGGGGGTTTTGGAGACATCGCCTCTTTGCCTGTATGATGAGTCATGAGTAGCAATGAGTGAAAGAGCCACGGTTGCAAAAGATATGGAAACCCTTGAGGGCGATCGACTCCGTTTGCCAAGCTGAATCGATAGAGGCGTCACAAGGGGGGGGGGGGGTCTTGGAGACATCGCCTCTTTGCGTATATGATGAGTCATGAGTTGCAATAAATGAAAGAGCCACAGTTGTAAAATATATGGAAACTCTTGAGGGCGATCGACTCCATTTGCCGAGCTGAATCGATAGAGGCGTCACAAGGGGGGTTTTGGGGACACCGCCTTTTTGCCTATATGATGAGTCATGAGTTGCAATAAGTGAAAGAGCCACAGTTGCAAAATATATGGAAACTCTTGAGGGCGATCGACTCCGTTTGCCAAGCTGAATTGATAGAGGGGTCACAAGGGGGGTTTTGGAGAAATCATCTTTTTGCCCATATGATGAGTCATGAGTTGCAATGAGTGAAAGATCCACAGTTGAAAAGACGCGGAAACCCTTGAGGGCGATCGACTCCATTTGTCAAGCTGAATCGATACAGTGGTCACAAGGGGACAGTGGCGCACCCAAAGGGGGATATCGGACTGAAGCCCCCCCCCCCTAAACCGAGAGTAAATTTCTGGGCTGGTCTATAAATAAACGCCGCACTCTGAATTTTGTGTTGCCAAAAAAAATTGATCAAGAATCTTTAACTTTTTCAGCCCCCCCCCCCCCCCAAATCCTAGGTGCACCACTGGCTCTGAGTACGCTATCTCGAAGTCATGCATATAGTGTCGCAATTTTTATGTCTAATTTAAAGGATTTAAAAAGCAGAATTTTCAAATTAAATGGACACCATTTTGCAGGTTTTCATTTCTTTATGTGAAAAAGCATACATCGCGGTTTCGATGATTATCTTGGACGGTACCGCAAGAAAACGCAAAATAGCGACGGCATCTAGATTTTAGACTCACAGAACTTACGGCCTTGTACGACTTCGTAGAAACGTTCGTATTTTCAGATTCGAAGCTATCACTCTCTTGCGAACTCATTTCGGTCGAAAGGAAAGCAATCGTTGGATTTTGCCAGAGGTTATATTAACACGACCCAGCGACTTCACGTCTCAAACGAGCTCCAGAGCGCAAATATATGACGAAGTCCCTTCGACCGTGGATCAAAACACCACGCACTAATTAATTCGACGGTATATGGGAAGGGACAAGGAAAGTTGAAAAGCCAAGATTCAAGAGCGAACCCCCTTTGAATCCCATATACGCTGCGCAACGCAAACAAGGATGAGGACCAAGGATGAGGACCCATAAATAAATCTTGCAATAAAACTATTTACTCGAGTATCGCTGCGTTGAATGCCTCGGCATAGGATAAAGTATAAAGTATAATTAATCAATAACTTTGATGGCGCGAGAGCAGCTCGCTCGCAAAAGAGCCGCCACGGTAACCGACGCACTTTAGTCGGAGAATGAGCAAAATCTGGCCAAAAATCAGTGGGAAAAAAACTTTAGGGAATACCCCACGAACGCTTTCTCACATCGAATTTAATCAGGGGGAGACCCCCAGACCCCCCTTTAATATCCTGGAGGAGACCCCCAAACCCCCTTTGATATTTTTATCCGGATCTACAGATTAATTTTTGAAATATTTAAAGCCCTTTTTTTGACCCATTTCCCCATTGATTTTAATATGGAAACCATTTTTCATCCATAACTAACCTAAAAATTTAAATTTCAAAAAGACAAAAGAAGTTTCTCTAGGGAATGTCAAAAACAACCTTTCTGCAAAATTTGAATATATTTGGCCTATTGTGCAAAAGTTATGCTGGGATACAGACGGACTCACGGACTCACAAATCACGAACGCCACAGAAATTTCATACATTTACCGCTCCAAACCACTTATAATTATGAAATATTAAAATTTCATGGATAGATGTTCTTTAGGATAGTATTAGGCATGACGAGAGCCAATTATTTCATACTTATCATGATTGACTAAGTCATAGTGGGCCAAGTGTCGAAACAAAATACCTTGAATGCCTGTCCTTTTTTTGACCGATTTTCCCATTGATTTTAATGGAAACCAAATAACTAACCTAAAAATTAAAATTTCAAAAAAACAACAAAATCCCCTCTGGAGAATGTTAAAAGCAACATCGCTGCAAAATTTGGATGCAAATGGATCAATAGTTCAAGAGTTATATTGAGTTTCACGTTTTATGATTACGGACAGACAGACAGACCCCACACTCCACAGACAGACGGCACAGAAAGTTTGTGCATCTATAACTCCAAGAAACATATGGTTAACCTCTTTTAGGCCAAGAGCGAGTATACTCATTTTTCTCATCTAGTATATTTCACATTGCTCCTCTGTATTTAGCGATTCAGAATAAACACGATTCTGGAGGTTGACAGTTACAAGACAAGGTTTCGTTCGGGCGCCTTCAATTCGTTGCATAGGCAATTCCAACTCCCCCGAGTACGAACAGTTAACTGCCTTCCCTAAATTCACGGGAGAGTGGCGTTCTTTTCATCAAACCTGGGGGGTGATCACGGAGGATCGTTTCGTTTCGTTTTCGTTATCGTTATCGTTATCGTTTACATGTAACCTTATGGGTGGCTCAACTGATCGAATCGTTTTGAGCCTCTCGTAACGATTGAAACGGTCGAAAGGAAGCGATGAGTCGCAGGCTGTCGTAATCTCGATCGTTTGAAGTAGGAAGAGGCGAGGAGGGGATCACCTGTGCGATCGAGTTGCGCAGAAGCAAGCCCATTTGATTTAATGCAGACGATAACTATAACGATACCGAAACAAAACGATCCTCCGTGATCACCCCCCTGGTCTGTAAAGGTTTAAATAATGTTGAAACCTCATGGATGAATATTCTTCAGGATAGTACTAGGCATAATGAGAGCAAATTATTTTGTAATTAGTATGATTTACTTATAGTCGTAGTGGGTCAAATATCGAAACAAAGTACCTTGAACAACTCTGCGCCATTGCACTACTTTCTCTATTTCTAACTTTGTTAGTAGTGAGAAAGTAAAAATTCATAAGAAATCATCGTTTTATCGAACTTTAAAGCTAAATCAAAACTTTCCAGTGACATGTCTAGGTTTTACAATACGTGTTACAAGTGTACTCGCAGTGATTGAAATTGTGATTGAGAGTTTATAAGAGATGAATTGATGAGAAATTGACTTAAAGATTTTTGGTCACTTTTTGATGATTTCGGACTATAGTGCGCCGCTGACCGCATCGTGAAGAGCGCAAATTGCGACAAGTTCTATTGCCGCCTCTTGCGCGCCTTCTTTAAAGTTCTTGGTTTGCTCAACCCGCAACTTTCGGAGGCGCGGCGCGGCGGACAGAGCGAGGCAACTTTCTTGGGAGCTTGTGTCGACACCAGGACTCCCTGCCATTTGCAAACAGAAGAAAACTTCCCAATATAACTTACCGAAAAAAGCTAAAGATTGAAGATGACGTCAGATATCAAAATTCGAGGTAATTTGATACGTTATAAATAGAAGGTTTTTTTCATCTCTCTCATCCTATGCAACCCTTATATTCAATATATTGCTTTTGCTCTTTCGTCCCCTCCCCTCCCCCACCCCCACCCCACCGATACCCTCACCACCGGTGTAGAAGAAACTTCAGTGGCGTGCAATATGTTGTGTTTTGCCTATTTAAACCAGGGCCGCCGTTTAGCTATGAAAGTAACAACGGGGGGGGGGGGCTAGAAAATTGTAGAATAAGAAAAATTGGATAGAAAAGGAGAGGAAAAGGAGAGGAAAAAGAGAGAAAAAGAAGGGAAAACTTTTGATTTTGACGAAAAATTAACTTCATATTTAGGATGTGACTGATACTCCCCCCTTCCCCTCAGAAAAATGGCCTCGCTACGCCAAATTCCTTAGAAGAGCCGTAAAACTACACATCCTTGATTTAAACGCATGAAAAAGATCGAACTTTGTTGGGTTTTCGGTAATGGCGGCTCGTGAAATGCGATAAATCGATGTCCACTTCATTTAAAACTATAGAAAAGTATCGATTTCTAGGGGGTTTAATTGCACCCCTTGACGATCGATACTATTCTACAGTTTTAAATGGAGTGAACATCGATACATCACATTTCACGAGCCATACCACTGGTTTTCGGTGACCGGTAAGCCCCATCGAATCCGACCTTTTGCACGGACAAATTGCAACGTTGCCAGAGATTACACGCTTCACCACTACTTAGAATTAATCCATCATCACAAAAAGGTAGCATCGATTTCGATTATTCCATTCGTGTAAATGCCAAAACTTCCATTTTAGAATGTTGTCTCAGAGAAATTGAACTGAACCCGTTTATTTGCTTGGAATCAGCACCCGCCGACGATCGATGCATCGATTTATTAAAATAATCGTAGATAAATTAAATACACGATGGGTAGATCTTTCTCGTGCATCAGACATTGACAATTGACATGCGAAGACTGGCATGTCAGATTCAGATAGTTGTTAGGCTAACCCAAACATCTGGCAGTAGGAGATGTCAGTACTTATAGCGCACGCTTCTGTATACATTGTTATGTCGCCAACCAGCCGCCACTCAACTTTGACAAGCCCATGGGTGGATACAGAAATTCGTATTTCTCTCTCGCTCTCCTTCCATTTGAACGTGTGTGTTAGAAAAGGACGGAGATAAGAGCTAAAGTCAAGTGATGGCCCGCTTTGCTATCCTTTTCTAACACATTCATTCAAATGGAAGTAGAGAGAGAGAGAGAGAGAGAGAGAGAGAGAGAGAGAGAGAGAGAGAGAGAGAGAGAGAGAGAGAGAGAGCCAAATTCCTGTATCGATCCTCGTGGACAAGCCAAAGATTAAAGAAGTCATTGGACCAACCGCGGCACTAGGATTAAAAATACAGAGACAAATAGAGAGACCCACGGCCGTAGCCAGGATATTGTCTTTCTCTCTCTTTGCTCATTTGAATGCATGTGTTAGAAAAGGATGGATATAGGGGCTGTCACGTGACTTCAGTCCCTATCTCCATCCTTTTCTAACGCATGCGTTCAAATGAGCAAAGAGAGAGAAAGACAATATCCTGGCTACGCCTACGGAGAGACCCGATGCGAACGGCCATTTCAGGAAATTTTTTAAAGACCAAAAACTGTCATGAAAACTTACCGTCGCGTCGACTTCTCTCTAGAATGTTTTGACCGGTGTCTGGTATGAGCTGATTCCGTCATAAGACCGACCAGGCGACCACGGAGTCGTTCTTAATGTCAAAAAAGATTGAATTTTGAATTTGGATTATTGATTTTTGAGCCGTCTCGAAGAAACTGAAATCACTCTTTTCTCTTGACCTCGAGCTACAGTTCTGATTGTGAGCCTGTTTCTCAATTACATAATTACGCATAATGGGTCTGTTGCAAACTGTAGTGTTCAATCTCATATAAAATCGCGTGAAAAGTCCATTGGTGGCATCAAGAAGTCATAAAATGCAGTATAAAACTCACGAGAGACGTTTAATGAAATCCAAGATGGCGGTAAAATATTGAGCAACCTGTATGCATGCACCACGAACATCCAAGGATAGCCAACCTCACAATATAGATCACACCCAATCACAACGTAAATAAATACATAACCTCTGAAGCTGTGCTGAGGTTGTCAACGTTGGCAATCCTTGGATGTTAGAGGTGCATGCATACAGATTGCTCGATATTTTACCGCCATCTTGGATTTTATTACACGTCTCTTGTGAGTTTATTATCGCATTTCATGACTTTCTGATGCCACCAATGGACTTTTCGGGTGATTCTACATACGATGAAACACTCTTTATCGTTGTAGCAAAAGTTTGCAACAGACCCATTACGCATAATTCTGAGATTATAAAAGCAATTCATAATAAGAAACGATGCACAAATGTTTGTGATACCCTTCATATATTTAATCCCAAGATTCCTCAGCTTTCTAGAGAATAGCGAAGATTTCTAATAGGATTTAAAGGTTCGGAAAGTTGCGTCTCGGACGGCTTAAAATTAAAATAAAATAATATGGCTGCGCAGACTGCAAAGTAAAAAATCCGCGCTTTTATCCATATTTCAGTACCTACTTCTTCCCCAGTCACGTTGAGACTCCGATGAGGTAAAGTGAATTCAACGGAACCCCCCCCCCCTCCAGCTGTCAAAATTTTCTGTAGGATCTTTACAAACACATTTCCGAAATTAAACTTCGTAAGTAGGTCGATTTTTGACCAAATTCATTGTTTTTGGGCTCGTTCGAAAGCTAATAAGATGGACTACAACTTTAACCCTTTCTTGGACAGTGGTACACACGTGTACCATTTTATGTAACATGTGATTCAATGGAATTTAAATGGACATTTTTCAAAAAGTTGTGTGACCCATCAAAGTTCTTAAAAAAGTGTCCTCTTTCGAACGGTCTAAATAAATCTCGAAAAAACTCAAATCCCAAAATGCGTGCATGAAAGGGTTAAACCATTGTTGTATCGCTAAGATGCAATAAAACGCACGTACTAGAGGCAGTCACAGCCATTTTAGGACAGCCTTTGTAATATAAATAAAATAAAAATAAATAAATAAAAAAATAAAAAAATAAATCAAGTAAAAATAAAGGAACGGTGGTTCATCCCTATGTCTAATGCACGAGAGGACCAAAACAGAGCTTCGATACACTATAAACAGCATTTTGATTTCAATTACATGAGGATGGAGGGGAGGAGTGCGGTAGTGGAAGGAGCAGTGAACACCTTTGGTCCTTTACTGACCTATCTCAAAGTGCGATAAGTCACGACGACCGGCTAGGCGAGAGACACCTGACACAATCGCAATTATTTATTCATTCCCATTACACCGGGGGGATGGGAGGGGGAGGGGGGAAGCGCGCGATGCTTGCTCGAATCGTGTTATCAGAGTTCACACCGCGCGATACCGTACACCACCACCAACAACAACAACAGCTACAACATCAACACCGGCCCTGAATATAGGAACTCACCCTATACCCGGCGCGGCGGTCCCCGCTGTCCGCGCTGCGCTGCACCGGTCAGCCACCGCATAGCGTCCGCATCCCACGCACCCACACCGTCTTGTCCCCTTGCAAGAACACGCGCGCGACAAAAAAAAAAGTAATACGGGACTTCGGACGGAAAGTGACCCCGCGAAAGTAGAGTGTCAATCGGGGCGCGGACATCACATCGCACTGCGGTACAAGATCGACAAAAAAAGGGGTCAAAAATCCAGCGGCGAGGCGTGCGATTTGGCAACGTTCTTTTTTTCCAACTTAAACTCATTGGAAAGGTCAATTTGCCTTGTCATCGCCGATGACTGAAGCGTTCGACCTTTTTGGTGAATTTAAATGGAGAAAATACATGGTTGCCAAATTTTACACCTCGTCACTGCAAAAATCAGTGACAAAATAAACTGTACGTGGAATACCCTCCGAACCACTTTCTCACATCAAACTTAATCTGGGGGGCCCCTAGACCCCAGTGGCGTATCTGTAAGTCCCGCCGACCCCGCCGGGAGGGGGGGGGGCAACGCACTATGGCCTGAGATCTTCAAAAATGTGGCAAAAAATCAGAAAGTAAATTTTTCATTAATGTATCATTTCTTATCTTTCAAGCCCAATTTTAAGCCCTTATAGGCCAAGCCCGAGTATACTCGTTTTTCTCTTTTAGTCCATTTCACATTGTTTCAGTCCTCACTAGCCGGACTAATGTGATTATCGATGAAAACACTTACAAGATAAGATTTTTTTCGAGCGCCTTCAATTCATCGTATAGGCAATTCCAACTCCTCCGAGTACGAACAGTTAACTACCTTCCCCTCTGTAAAGGGAAGAGTGGCGTTCTTTAGAACTAACTTCGCCTTCAATTCGTCGTATAGGCAATTCCAACTCCCCCGAGTACGAACAGTTAACTACCTTCCCTCTGTAAAGGGAAGAGTGGCGTTCTTTTGAACTAACCTGACCCTTTGAGGGTTAATCACACAGAACACTTTTAACAAGTAATTTAAACCTAGAAATGTTATTGGAAAGTTTTAACTTTGAAACTTGAAAAGTTGAAATCGGTGACTTTTGATGACTTTTTTTCCTCTGGTTTTCGTATGGCCAATTTTTTTCGACCTCAGACCATAGTGCAATGCATCGGGGGGCTCAAAAATTTTGAGAAGGGACAGAGGAAAGAGCGAAAAGGAGAAAAGGAAAGGGAAAGGGAAAAAAGGAAAAGAAGAAAAGAGGAAATGAAAAGGAAAGAAAGGAAAGGAAAGGAGAAAAGGAGAAAAGGAAAGAAAAGAAAACAGATTGAGAAAAATAGAAGCTGAGAAAAGTAGGGAGAAAGCAATGTAAATGCTGCTTTAAGTGCTCCTGCCGAAACGTTCACAGAGATCGGAGCTTTTTCAAACACTTAAAGAAAGGTGAATTTTTCCCGACAAAGGCTTCGACTTGTACGGGTTTGAGGGGTAGGGGGGGGCTTCACGGAGGCGGGCAATTTTTTTCTTAAAAAAGAGGGGAATTCGAAATCGAATCGGCGGGGGGGGGCGCACGCTTAGCTAGCTACGCTACTGCAGACCCTCCTTTCATGTTCTTAGGGAGACCCCCCGACCAAATAATATTTTAGGGGAGATCCCCATACCCCCCACACCCCCCATAGGGGATTAATTTTACTATAGGCTGTTTGTAGAGTGTTTTTTTCTCAAATTTTAATCAAAATTCAAGCAGCTAAATTCGAAATATTCCAATTTTTCCCTATATGTTTATCCATTTATCCCATTGATTTTAATGGAAACCATTTTTCCTCCACAATTTACTGAAAATTTAAAATTTCAAAAAACCAAGAAAAACCCCTCTGGATAATGTTAAACGCAACTTCTCTGCAAAATGTGGATGCTGCATATGGACTATTGGTTCAAAAGTTGTGCTGGGATATACACACAGACATCTGCACCATCGCAATAAATTCTTAATTTCTAACTTTGTTGGTTGTGGGAAAGTACAAAGTCACCAAGAATCATTGTTTTCGACCTATTAAGCTTAATTTCAAGACTTTCCAGTGACATGTCTAGGTTTACATTACATGATCCAAGTGTTCTACGTTATTGAAATTGGTCTTGATAGTTTATAATGGGGCTGTTGCACACTTTTGCTACACGGAAAAAAAAGATTAGAGAAAATAACCATACGGATACCTGATTATGGCACCTGCTAGATGTTATGGGCTGCTATTCATTTCCGCACAAAATCATTTCCGCACAAAAAAAGTGGGTCATCATTTCCGCACAAAATCATTTCCGCACAAACACCGAGGTTGCACAATCTGGCAACGTTGCTTCTCTGAAAGTGAAGAAGATAAGCTAATCACGGAGTTCGTCTCTGTGCCGTGCAGCCAGATCAAGTGCGATTAAGTACAATTGGGTGAGTTTTGGAATTCTACGTTGAGCTCAACGGGAGTACCGGTGGAGTTCACATCACCGGCTTTATCGGAGGTCGAAAACTAACCTCAAAGAAATAAACAACCTATTTCTTCAGCTCATCAGCGACACTAAAAAAGGGCCACTGTGTGAAAATGTGACGAAAAAAGTGGAGAAGATGGATGATAACGACGACCCGGACGACCCACAGCCGTAAGAAGAGGTTTTTTTTTAAAAAAAAATTTGACACGAGGCCAATAACACCTCAAAGGGAGAGGAGGGTAAAAAGTTCCCAGGCTTTCCTTCTTAAATTTGAAGTAGAGCCTGAGACCTTTTTGTCGACCAAACCCCATGTTCGCCTTACAAATCGCCATCCAATTTAACGTTCATACACTGATGCATTACTGCTGCTCGAGAAACTCTTCTTTTGTCATAGGTGAGTCCTTCTTTTTACCTACATTTCACGCCATTTTTGAATGTCCTGTATAAAAATTAAAAATTAAGTTCATTCTCCCGCAGCGTTGCCATAGTGTGCAAAAAAAAATGATTGTGCGGAAAAGATTTTGTGCGGAAATGAAAACCGAGGTTTTTGTGCGGAAATGATGAGACCCCGTATTTTGTGCGGAAATAATAAACTCCCATGTTATGGTACCCTTGAACAGAAGTATGGTACATTTACCGATACTTTGAGTAAATTCGACATGCAATCAGGTAACATCACCGAGTACCTAGTCAAAACATAGTATACTTCTGGTTAACATCACCTTCACATCTAGCAGGTGCCAAAATCAGGTATCCATATGGTTATTTTCACCGTAGTTTTTTTCCGTGTACAAGCGATTTAAAAGTCGATTATGGTGTAAAAACCTCCACAAATAACGATGGCAGCACTAGAAACTTCCGATATCCACTCCGAAACACGATGAACGCTTTTATTTACGTGGGCGTAATGGTGGCTGAGGGTAGTAACAATGGGAGATTCCCATCTAACAATACTGTAACCCCATCAAGAAGTTACCGCGATAAGAGGTGACTTTCATTTGACACCCGCGGTGTCACTAGGTGTTGCGGTACCATTCATCGGATGTGGATCATCGCTCTGATAACTAATTACTCTGTGACTCATCCTTGTCAGCATAGAAAGAGTGACGAAATTAAGACAGGAATCTCCCATTGTTACTGCCCTCGGCCACCATTACGCGCTCGCAAATCAATGCTTTTATTGAGTTTAACCCTTCACTGCATGGGGTTCCACCGGTGGAACAAATTCTTCAAACGCTCATATAAAATACAGGTTTTGAGATATGCCTTCGGCGCATGGTGTGTCAACGCGGGAGAAGGTATGTTTTGAGCTCACAAAAAAAAAAAAAAAAAAAAAATGGCTGAAAGAAAACATCATGCAGTGAAGGGTTCGTGATCGAAATCGTGTCAGGGGGAAAATTTGCCCCCGTATCCAAACTGACCACATTTTGATTATTTTTATAAAGTTTCCGGCATTGGCTTTTTGAAAAATCCAATTAAAGTAAAAAAAAAAAAAAAAAAGTGAAAATTTAAAAAAAAAATAAATCAAAAATATTTCCGCCATTTCTTACGGTGTTATATCACTTGTAAAAAACGAGTAAAAAATAAAAAAAAGAGAATTTTGACAGAAAAACCGTCAAATTATTTTTTTCACTATTTTTCCCATGTATTTGACCACCTAATACATTGAAAAATCCACATTTGCTTGAGAAAAAAAAAATCATGCAGTGAAGGGTTAAGAGTGGATTTCAGAAGTTTTTAATGCTGCCATTCTTATTGTTCGAGGTTTTTACACCAGAATCGACTGTTAAATAGCTTATAGCAAAAGTGTGCAACAGCCCCATTGATAGATTGATGAGAAATTGACTTTCTGATTTTTGGCCACTATTTGACGGTTTTAGACCACTGTGGATCGGACGAGAAGCGAGAAGGAGGACTAGGCACTAGACCAGGACCAGGAGCGGAAGCAATAGGAGAATTTATAGGGCAGCGGAGTAGAGCACAGTAAGTCCAACAAGGGCGTATCCAGAAAAAAAAACTCCGAGTGGGAACGAAAGAAAGTCAAAGTTTTGCCCATTTTAATGATAATTTAACGCAGTTTACTGGCTTACTTAATCCATCTTATTTTCGCGTTTCGAGAGCCTTCTTCCCTCATGCGGGCGGATTCAGGAATTTGTCTTCCTCTCTTTCCGGCTATTTGAACACATGCGTTAGAAAAGGATATTAGATGATGGGGTCATCACGTGACTTTAGCTCTTATTTCTGTCTTTTTCTGTTACAAGCATTCAAATGGGATGAGAGAGAGATGGACAAATTTCTGTATCCGCCGATTCCTTTCTAAGCCTGTGCGATGTCCAGTTTTGCGCATCGAAGTTCGATAACCAAAAAACACCGAAAATTTATCGATACATCGATTCAATTACCGGGTTAGGCAAAATGAACACCACGAAGTAGAAATATTTAACTATACCCACCAGTGGCGGCTCGTGCCATCGGGCAACAATTTATTTGCTCCATTTGAATCTATGTGTAACAATCGATTGGTGGTGAAGCGCTGCTTCACTTTCGAATCGATTGTTTTACATACAATCAAACGGAGGGATGACATTGTTGCCATATTGCACGAGCCGCCACTGCTACCCACTCAAATCGATCGACTTATAGCTTTGACTTCTTCTGAAGAGCGGAACCCGGTAGTTAGAGGGTTAACTTGTGCAGCAACGCTAACTCCATCTGCAATGCGGGGTCGATTCGACCCAACCGCGCAACCAACAAACAAACGCACGTAAACAAAGATTTGTCAACTCCGAAAGTTATGTAAAGCCACCTTTAGATTAATTTGAATTTCAACTTCCGTTCCAACTTCTGAAAAAGTCTGTGCTTTCTCCGACTGTGCGAACGAAGAGGGGGGGGGGAGTTGGTGTGTTAGTGTTGTCGAAGCACTACAAAAGGGTGGGTTAACGTGTAGCGCGTTTTGCATAAAATAAAGTTAAATGTATTATGCGACGGTGCTTTGCTGGTTTGTTGGTGCACTCTCTCTCTCTCTCTCTCTCTCTCTCTCTCTCTCTCTCTCTCTCTCTCTCTCTCTCTCTCTCTCTCTCTCTCTCTCTCTCTCTCTCTCTCTCTCTCCCCAACAGCCGTCCGGACCGACCCGTAGGAGGATCCACACATCTCTGCATCAGTGCATCAGTCGGTCGCACTGTTCCGTTCCGTCATTTGGTAACGAGGGACATCGGTGGATGGTGGAGCAAGCGACATTTCGCCACTCGCAAATCAACGTGTTTTCAGTCATCAGGCGCGGTCCGAACGCAGACGTGAACTTTCTCCTTCATCGGTTTTTAATAATAGAGGATGACTCAGATGACTGCAGGATGAGGATCGACGCACAATGCTCATCAAAAATTACATAGTATCATATGGTCAGGCGTTGTATAGGTTGTCGGGATCCAGTGGTGGATCTGGGGAGTTTCTCTGAAGGGCGGGCGGGGAGGGGGGGAGGCATACATTCGTAATTTGAAGAGTCACAAAGCATTTACAGGCTATTTTCTGTTGATAGGCGATTTTTGAGACTTCTGGGAGGTGGCCAGACAGATGGGCCAATCATTTTGGGTTCCAAATCACGCGGTTGGTCCATTGTCATTTTTGGTCCTTAAGGTTAGTTTGTCCACAATGAGGCTGTAATACACTTTTGCTAAAAGCGATTTAATAGTCGATTCTGGTGTAAAACCCTCGAAAAATAAATGCGAACGGTTCTGCAGACATTTGCTAACGAAATTCCTACACGCATAACTCTTCGATAAATTTTAATTTTTTCACTAAGTAAACTGAAATTTTGCATAATAGCGTGAAATTTAGCACGCTTTAATCAAATTTTGTCTCTTCACTCACTCTTGACTCAATTTTCCTTCGGAAAACTGAAATTATCTGCACCTAACCTCAAATTTACGATTCAACGGACACCAAGTGAAAACTAGGAAAGTTGAGGAAGAACCGTAGAAGCTGGAGCAAAACTGATGAAAAATTCAGATTCCTCGACTGAAATACTGGGAAACAAGTCTTACTCATAAAGTTCCTATTGGTTTCAGGATAATTTGTCAAACTGTTTCTTAATTATCCATAAGGAGAATCTGTTAGCACATGTCTTGTCCATAAGGAAAGTTCGTTAGCAAATGTCTGCAGTTCGTAAAAATCGAACGAAATCCACTCCCAAACTCACAAAATACTTTCAAACGCGAGACGGTAATGGCGGCCGATACCACTGATTACATTGGGTTTCCCTACCTTCAATCAGCATGATTTACACGAGGTGTTCTCGCAACACCACACAAGAAGAAGAAGAAGCAGCATACAATTGCTTTAAGATTTGAGCGGCAACGGCCGCCATTGCAGTCTCACGTTTGAAAGCAATGTATGAGTTTGGGAGTGGATTTCGTGATTTTTTAGTGCGCTAATCGTTATTTTTGCAAGGTTTTACCCCATATGAACGATTAATAAGCCTATATCAAAAGTTTGCAACAGCTCCATTCAAAGCCGTCCGGAGAAATAACGACCTTGTGGTTGAATTTCCAGGTGACGAAATGGACCAATAATTTCCTTAACCAAAAGTAGAACAAGTCCAAATATGAGTTCATTTTTTTTTCTCTTTAACCAAAAGTAGAACAAGTCCAAATTGAGTTGATTTTTTTTTCTCCCTAAAAAGTTCTATCCAATTGAGGCATTTTTCGGTAAATGGGCGTAGGGCGATTTACGCCCTTTTTTTGGAGAACTCGTTTTTGAAATCCTTGCGATGTGACCTAACAGGTGATATAAAGGTATTCATGTGTCGAACGGAAAATAACCAAGAAACAATCGTTCGAATGGACGCACCTACAACGTTTTGTTATGACGTTTTAAACTTTCAAACGCGTTTTTCTCGAAAGTCGTTTTTTCGCCATACGCCCATTTACCGAAAAATGCCTCAATTAAGAAATGATAATAATAATAAATATACGCATATTACACTTTGGTCCGATTTTTACACGGAAAAAAAAGATTAGTGAAAATTACCGTACTTACGGATACCTGATTTTGGCACCTGCTAGATGTTATGGTAAACTTGATCAGACGTATGGTACATTTACCAAATACTTTGAGTAAATTCGACATGCAATCAGGTAACATCACCTAGTACCTCGTCTAAACATAGTATACTTCTGGTTAACATTACCATAACATCTAGCAGGTGCCATAACAGATATCCGTACGGTTATTTTCACCGTAGTTTGTTTTCCGTGTACAAAGTGATACACTTAAAAATATGTCAAATAAATGTTTAATTTTTAAAGATTCCTCTTTAATTAATGCTTTTTAAGAAAAATGGTTTTTGTTGAAACGCGAACCACGGACAAATTTTTGCATTCAATACTTATTGATACAGAAGACACTAAATTTCCTCTAGAATACTTATACTTTTGCATCAGTTCAGATGGGAGAAAAACAATCATCAATTCTTTCTGAGTCACCACTCATTGCGATGATTGATGTCTCCTTCAAATAAATCTACAGCAAAGAATCGATTCTCAGGCGCAGGCATTTCTCTCCATTGAACCCTTCAAGAAATCGATCTTTTTACATAGGTTCGAATGGGAGATAAACATGAAGGTAGATTCTTCACGAGCCGCCACTGACATGGACGGAGCCAGCAATTATAAGCAACTGTGGATTCTTCCCATTTGAATGTGTGACTGTGTGAGAAACAATCGATTAGAAATTGGGCCATGGCCCCCTGAAGAATCGATTGTTTCTCATACATTCAAATGGATAGAATCCACAGTTGCCAAATTGCAGGCTCCGCCCACGGCCACTGAGCGGTACCCTCGGCTTCCCGCCAGAGCGCGTACAGCAAAAAACGAAAGAAAGAGCCGAAGAAGACACAGAATGAAACCATCAGACTCCCCGGAGACCTACATTTTACAACGAGTGGTATGAGTATAGGGATGGCGGTATCCTCCTCCTTCCATCTCACTATCGTTGCTTCCCAAATGTTTATTTACAACGAATCCAGCTATCTAGAAGAAGAAAAAAAAAAAAAAAAAAAGAGAAAAAAGTGGTTGGAAATGCTTAAGGCAAACACTCAAACAGTTCGTATTTCGTTTAAAGGCAATTTCACCGTTCATTCCGCGTTTTCTTATTTGTTTACTTTAATTGTTCACTGGGCTGTGATCTTGCAACCATCTCTTTCCTCTCTGTAATTTCAAGTAAATACCAAATGCTCAAAGTCGCTGCTGCAAAGATTTCAAACAGACTCCTTCGACAAATAACTGAAGTCGCGCGGGTAGGTACAAAGTATCAGTCACCGACGATTTCTGCGTAGACAGTCCACCTGCATTCTGCAATGCTAACATTCACTGTTATAAACTGTTATAAGTGTTGCAGGCAGCCTACTAGAACCAAAATTCAAGGCATCGACCGACTTTAATCAATCTTTCAACTGAACATACTGCAAGATGAATCGATTCTTTAGATTAGGATTAATGGGCGATTTTTCCGAGGACCAATGGGTCTGTTGCAAACTTTTGCTACAACAATTAAGAGTGTATAATCTAATGTAAAATTGTCTGAAAATTTCATTGATGGCATCAGAAAGTCATAAAATGCAATAATAGACTCACAAGAGGCGTTTAATGAAATCCAAGATGGCGGATAAATATCGAGCAATCTGTATGCATGCACCGTGAGCATCAAAGGATGGCCAACTTTGACATCCTCACAGGAGGTAGGTTATGGGTTTGTTTACGTTGAGATTGGTTGTGATCGATATTGTGAGGTTGGCTATCCTTGGATTTGCCTGGTGCATGCATAAAAATTGCTCGATATTTATCCGCCATCTTGGATTTCATTAAACGCCTCTTGTGAGTTTATTACTGCATTTTATAACTTTCTGATGCCACCAATGGACTTTTCAGACGATTTTACATTACATTAAACACTCTTAATCCTTGTAGCAAAAGTTTGCGACAGACCAATTGGACTCATTTATACTAAAAGGGACCTACTAGACTTTAGATGGAGCCATTTTCACTTCACTTTAATAATATTATAAATTTAAACCTAGGGCAAAGGATGTCTTGAAACTTGTTGAAACTTTCCTTCTGAACTTTAAGTCTCTAGTAGTTTTAAAGTAGTTTCTCTCCTTCTCCCTCTCTTTGCCCATTTGAACACACGTGATAAAAACGTATGGTAGGAGGGGGGCTACCAGTGCTACCACGTGCACTGACGCAACCAGGATCTCTTCCATCTCACTCATTTCCCATTTGAATGTATAAGTAGGAAAAGGACAGAAAGAGGGGTTTTATCCCCTTGTCCATCCTTGTCGAACAAACGTTTTTTAATGGAGAAAAGAGAGAGACGAAGAAACTCTCGGTGCGCTACTGACCACGTGACTTACACCTCTATCCCTGTCCTCTTCCGAAACATGCGTCCAAATAAGAGAGAGAAAGATAGAGACAAATTCCTGGATCCACCTTTGCGACTCACGGACACCGGGTCTTGGGATCCTATGGCTAGAGCAGCTGAAAGCTCCGTAGGCAAGCTCTACGCAGGCGCAGACGGCGGCTGTCTAGACCGGAGAGTGAGAACCGCGGCGAGAGAGCGAGAGAAGAGGATCAATTATTAATTTATACGCGGCGTTACCGGTCGTCGCGAGACGAGGCCGCGAGAGTGAGAAATTGCAATTGACACTGACAGAGAGCCCAGAACCAAATCCACACCCACGCCGACGCACGAATCATGGGCGGATCCAGAAAGAGTCTCTCTCTCTCTCTCTCTCTTGGCCTCTCTCTCGGTCTCGGTCTCTCTCTCTCTCTCTCTCTCTCTCTCTCCTCTCTCTCTCTCTCTCTCTTGGCCTCTCTCTCTTGGCCTCTCTCTCTTGGTCTCTCTCTCTCTCTCACGGTCTCTCTCTCTCTCTCTCTCTCTCTCTCTCTCTCTCTCTCTCTCTATCTCTCTCTCTCTCTGCCTCTCTTGGTCTCTCTCTTGGTCTCTCTCTCGGTCTCGGTCTCGGTCTCTCTCTCTCTCTCTCTCTCTCTCTCTCTCTCTCTCTCTCTTGGTCTCTCTCTCTTGGTCTTTCTCTCTTGGTCTCTCTCTCTCTTGGTCTCTCTCTTGGTCTCTCTTGGTCTCTCTTGGTCTCTTGGTCTCTCTCTCTCTCTCTCTCTCTCTCTCTCTCTCTCTCTCTCTCTCTCTCTCTCTCTCTCTCTCTCTCTCTCTCTCTCTCTCTCTCTATCCCTCCATAGAAGAGGATAGAAGAAGGGACCATCAAGTGACTTTAGCATCTATATCTCCGTCCTTTTCTGGCGCACGCATTCAAATAAGAGGTGAGAGAGAAATTGGATGAAATACGCGTAAGGCTTAAGGTAACACTCTAGACTACACGATACATCCTCTACAGCAGTCTGACGCTCTTATTATAGCTGACCGACCTGCAGGTCTTGATGTAGACTTATGGTCTCAATAAAGGTACCCATCGGGCACTTTGCATCGACTTAACCGGCAGTGGCGGTAATAAAAATAGCCAAAAGATTTAAGTACAGGCGGCTGATAACCTGACGATTAAATTGGTTTCTCGAATGTGAGGAATATTTTGCAGTTTTGAAAAAAAAAAATAAAAAAAATAAGCAACACCCTATATATGTATATGCTTTACTCTCAATCAAAGTTGGGCAAATACGATTACTGAGTAATCTTAATCGTCGTTTTTTCGGAGGGTGATTTTATGGTAATCAGGGCTGATTTCTTACAAGCCACCTAACATATTAGTTGCAGAAGAATTAGATCCAATACATAAGACCGTAAAGTTTACTATTTATCTGTGAAGAATATATTTCATTACCATCCGAAGGTTAATCGTCACAGTGGCGTCATTTGGGGGGGGGGGGGGGAGCAGGGTGGGCAACCCCCCCCCCAAGCGAAAACGGGAACAAATTACATTGATGAGCAAAAAAAAAAAAAAAAAAAATCATCAGATTTTTGCTTCCGCCCCCCCCCCTAGCCGGCTCAACGGATCTAAAATTATATTGATAAGCAAAGAATAAAAAAAAGGTCATCAGATTTTTGCCCCCCCCCCCTCAAGCCGAACTCGAAATGACGCCCCTGTAATCGTGTCATCGATTCCATTCCTATTTGCCCAACTATGCTCATAATGTGCAGTTTTTATTCAAGGGACTCTGTACTCGAACCAAAGTAGATTCAAACCCTCTTAGCCATAAGTAGACCTCGTAAACTGACCGATCACAGCTCTGACTGCGTGACGCAAATCGGTTTAGAACATCCCTGCAGTAGCGCACCGAGAGTTTCTTCATCTCTCTCTTTCCTCCATTAAGAAACGTATGTTAGACAAGGATGGACAAGGGGATAAAACCCCCTCTTTCTGTCCTTTTCCTACTTAAACATTCAAATGGGAAATGAGAGAGATGGAAGAGATCCTGGTTGCGCCAGTGCATCCCTTTATTTATACTCACCATATTTTTATACTTCTACCTGCTCCTTCAAAGAGAATCGAAATCAAAAGCTATGAATCGCACCCTCAAACGCGAGAGAGAGAGAGAGAGAGAGAGAGGAGAGAGAGAGAGAGAGAGAGGGGGAAGTGGACGAGGGTGGAGGGCGGGGGAGGAGGGTTAACTTTTCCAAGCTTATAGAGACGCGTATATGTCAAGGCAATCCGACCACTTGTTGACTTCCGTTGGATTCTGTTATAATCCTTAAATGTGTCAGAAATACTTTCAGAAAAACGAACACGAGTATGTGTCAGGGTGAGAGTGAGATAAAAAAAAAACACCCACACAAACACACACACACACACTTACACACAAACACACAAACAAACACACACTTTCACAAATATAAATGAATGAATGAATGAATATCGGGAATTATAGATGGCGTTCGAGTGCTGGACTCGCAGCTTCACTTAGCGGGTGGTGACGGAACAGAGAACAGGAACGGGGGGGGGGGTGATGGGAGAGGATTGGGGTAGGGGGAGGGGGTGGGGGTGGGGGTGGGGGTGGGGTTGGGGTGAGAAGGAGGGCGAGAGGTGACCTGGAATACTTTGAAGCGACACCGACGCGACAGAGTGACTGCGCGGTGACATTACGGTGACACTCTCACCGGTGAGTTAAAATGAAAACAAAAAGCAGTCACTTGACGAGGAGCGGCAGAGTTGCTGGATCGTGGCTGAAGAGATATGAGGGGGGAAAAAAATAAATATTAAAACAGCAATAATGACAACAAAAACAACAACAATAATAATAATAGGCAAGTGATGTTAGCGAGGTGGGACAGGGTAAAGAGTGGGGACCGAGGGGGGGATGCTCAAGCTGGATTTGCGGGGGCGCATGTTGCAGATTGCCGGTAACGCCAAATAGGAATAACTCGTGAATGTTTTTCGGACACCCCAACCAGAAAGGGGTGAAAATTTTTTTGAGGGTACAAAACAATACGAAACTTCGTCATGCTTAACCCCTTATGGCCCAAGCCCGAGTGTTCTCGTTTTTCTCCTCTAGTCTATTTCACATTGATTCAGTCTTCACTTCGGACAAACGCAAGTACATAGATGAAAACACTACAATATAAGATCTCGCCGGGCGCCTTCAATTCGTCGTGTAGGCAATTCCAACTCCCTCGAGTATGAACAGTTAACTACCTTCTCTCTAGAAACGGAGGAGAGGTGTTCTCTCAAACTAAACTGGTCTTTGAAGAGTTAATCTCACAATGGGGTTCTTGCACTCTTTTACTATGAGCGATCTAATAGTCGATACTGGTGTAAAAACCTCAAAAAATAACGATGGCAGCACTAAAAACTTCCGAAATCCACTCCGAAACTCAATAAACGATTTTATTTGCGCGGGCGTAATGGTGGCTGAGGGCAGTAATAAATGGGAAATGTCTGTTTTAATTTCGTCGCACTCTCTCTATGCTGACAAGGATGTATCACAAAGTAGAGCTCGTGTCAGAAGTGTAGGCGCACCTAGATCATAATCTTTGGCGACTTTTCAATTTTTATTTCTTCAAAACTGAACAAAACTAATCTTCGACTTTGAAGTTTTAATTTTAGAATGTTCCTCAGTGGGAACCCAACGCTCTAATTCATTTTCCTTTGGAAACAAGAGAAACAATGTTGAAAAATTCCAAAGATTATCGGTCTGGGTGCGCCTACACTTCTCAAACCACCACTGATTAGTCATCAGAGTAGTGATCCACATCCGATGAATGTTACCGTGACACCTAGTGACACTGGTGTCAAATGAAAGTCGTCTCTCATTGGTCACTTCTAGATGGAGTTTTATATTTTTAGATGGGAATATCACATTATTACTACCCTATGCCACCAATGCACTCGCGCAAATAAAAGCGGTTTATTAAGTTTGGGAGTAGATTTCGAGAGTTTTTAGTGCTTCCATCGATATTTTTCTAGGTTTTGACACCAGAATCGACTAATAAATCGCTTACAGCAAAAGTGTACAACAAACAGCCCCATTAGATGGTGGAAATTCTAAAGTGGAAAGGAAAAGGCAGTCAGGCAGTGGTGGCTCGTGCAATCTGGCAACCATGATTATTTTCCATTTAAATCTACGCAAAAGAATCGATATATTGGGGGTGCAACTGCACCTCCTGAAAATCGATTGTTTTGCCTGAGTTTAAATGGAGAAAATGCGTTGTTGCCACATTGCATGCGCCGCCACTGCAGTCGGGGCAGCGGCGGCAACGGACGTCGGACGTCTGAAAAGGGGTCTCTCCACTTGCGAATTTAAAAGCGCGAATAAACTGATTGAGCCAATGAGCTGTCTTGAGGTCAATAGGTCGAGTTCGATGTATCGAAAACAAAGAAACCCATTGGCTCTAGCATTCAATTCGCGCTTTTAAATTCGCAGGTGGAGAGACCCCTTTACTAACTTCGTAATGGGTCTGTTGTATACTTTTGCTACGCAATATAGAACCTTGAGTCTTATGTAAAATTCGGCGAAAATAACGATGCGCACATTAGAAACGTTCAAAATCCACTCATTAACTCAAGAAATCACTTCAATTTCAAACAGCCCGCGCTACACTGGCCACTATTTGCACCGGTATACTACTACATAGACGGAACCACCGTGCATAAGTAAACAATATCTTAACTACAAAATGATAGAATTTCTTTTTTAATACGTGAAATATAAGCTGCATTTGCTGTCTGATCTTTTCGGTTTATAAAAGATTACAAAATAATATAAGAAATGTACGCATCTAAACGAAATATTCCAATGTTTGTAAGTTCTGTTCATATATATTTACATAAACGAGATGGTTCCATCTATGCAGTTATAAGTTGGTGACATGGTGTCTAGTGTAGCGCGGGTTGTTTAAAATAGAAGGTATTTTCTGAGTTAATGAGTGGATTTTGAAAGTTTTTAATATGCACATCGTTATTTTCGCAAAATTTTACGTTAGAAACAATGAGTTATATTCACGGAAAAAAAAGATTAGTGAAAATAACCATACGGATACCTGATTTTGGCACCTGCTAGATATTATGGTAAACTTGCGACCAGAAGGTATGGTACATTTACCGAAATGTTGAGTAAATTCGACATGCAATCTGGTAACATCACCTAGTACCTAGTCAAAACATACGTAGTATACTTTTGGTTAACATTACCATAACATCTAGCAGGTGCCAAACTCAGGTATCCGTATGGTTATTATCACCGTAGTTTTTTTTTTCCGTGTTGATGTAGCAAAAGTACGCACCATACCCATTCATAATTCCAGAACTGTGCGATCGACACTTTTACGCAATGGGGCAGTTGCAAGGGTCTGAAATGCTGTGTTTTTTATGAAGAAAATTGAAGTACTTGATGAGCTGAGAACAAAGATGCCTTTGGTTTCTACTTAAGTCCCATTGTTCCGGAAATGAGAATTTGGCCCAAAATACATTGTTTTAGATGGGAATTCCGTGTAGTGACGTCACTACACACACGAACTTTTGCAACTTTACACCCGTGTATCTCCAAAACCAAGACACTTAGGAAAAAACCGAAGGCACCATTGTTCTCAGATTATCAAGTACTATCATTTTCTATATAAAAAACACAACATTTCAGACCCTTGCAACTGCCCCATAGCACTATATGACAACAGACCAATCAACCTGAGAGTGGCTCCTGCGAGCTACAAAGAGTGGCGGCTCCAGATCGTTTCAGATCGTTTGCAGATTCGTGTATCCATTCGATCAAGCCCACATCGCAACCGAAATGAATCGAGAAAAGCTCTAACCACCCTCGCCGAGACTAACTGAGCCACAAAACAATCAACGCACCCATTGCACCCCTATTGATTTGGTTCGGTACTTGCATTAGTCATCAGATGAGTTGCGGGCTGCATCTTGCGCCGCACCACATGGTACTACGTAAATGCATGAGTGCATTCCGGCTGCATCGAGTATAGAGACAAAAACGCATCATCGGGAAAACTCTCCCTCGCTTCCCCGTATTCCTTCGACCCGGGCCGCACCACGAGTGCGAGTGGCGAATACCACTGCGGTAGTGATAAAAACTTAACTAATGTATCCGGAGCCTGTAGCGAGTTGTAGTTAGCTTTTATTTCACCTATCTCTCTCTCTCTCTCTCTCTCTCTCTCTCTCATCACTCTCTCTCTCATATCTCTCTCTCTTTCTCATCACACTCTCTCTCTCTCTCATATCTCTCTCTTTCTCATCACACTCTCTCTCTCTCTCTCATATCTCTCTCTCTTTCTCATCACACACTCTCTCTCTCTTTCTCATCACACTCTCTCTCTCTCATATCTCTCTCTCTCTCTCTCATATCTCTCTCTCTCTCTCTCTTTCTCTCATCACCCTCTCTCTCATATCTCTCTCTCCCCCTCTCCCACTCCCTCTCTCTCTCATATATATCTCTCTTTCTCATTACTCTCTCTCTCTCCCTCCCTCTCTCTCATATATATCTCTCTTTCTCATTTCTCTCTCTCTCTCTCTCTCTCTCTCTCTCTCTCTCTCTCTCTCTCTCTCTCTCTCTCTCTCTCTCTCTCACATATATATATATATATATATATATCTTTCTCATTTCTCTCTCTCTCTCTCTCTCTCTCTCTCTCTCTCTCTCTCTCTCTCTCCCTCCCTCCCTCCCACTCTCTCTCTCTCTCACTCTCTCTCTCTCTTCCACCCTCTCTAAAACAGAATAATGTCACGATCAGTTTCTCTTTAACTACTTTTTGCACCTTTGTTCATTCTCTCACTGAAATGCTCCAATAAATGATTGAATGGAACCAGGCAAAGCTGAAAACTAACCCACGGCGACGCGACGGAGAAATTGCATTTCCACAATCGTTTGACAAAATTCCTCGAAATTTTCACCGCCTTTTTCGCGGAACAATATTAATTGATGGCTCTCGGAAGTTGCGTCGAGTTAGAATGGTGATAATGTGTAATGTGTATTCCATTTTTCGGTCCATTTCCCTCCCTTCATTATTTGTGATTTTTTTTCTCTGTTCATCTTTCTCTCTAAGTCTATCCTCTTCTATAGATACTCAATGCTAACTGAGAGGATCAACGGTCAAATTACTGAAAGAATAAATTGTAATCTGAAAGTGAAGAGTTCAAACTTCAAATACATCTTTGGTCCAAATCAATTCGGCCATTCGCAATTGAATAAATGAAAAAATTATAATAACTTATTCCTCTCGCGCTGACAAAAAAAAACTCGGAACACTAATTTAAAAAAAAGAAAATTAGGAATAAAAGTAGCTTCAGGATACCTCTATTGTTCTACTACATTACATTAGAAATAATTAATGCTTTCAGGACTACCCCAATCCTAAGAAAATAGAAGCCATCGGTGCGAACCGGCTCGGCTCTCTGACAAAACCCTGTTTTGAGAAAACCATATTTTTTAAGCGTGCCATATGTGAAGCAAGTTTCTTCCAATCAATTGTCTTAATGCTTACAATAAACGCATGATGTATATAATGATACAGCAGTTTCATACGGATCAAAAAATGGTAGCGGAGAGTGGTAAAGGTAAGCATTTTAAGTTTGCAGCAGTGCCTTTTTTTCGTGTCGTGTCGTGTATTTTGGGTTATGAATGTTTATGCATTCAGGCCATTTCACTTATACTCTACACTTGACTCATCACATGGGCAAAAGGTGATGTCGCCAAAACACCGCTAGTGACCACTCTATCGATTCAGCTTGAAGAATGGAGTCGATCGCCCACAAGGGTTTTCATATCTTTTGCATCTGAGGCTTTTTCACTCATGCTGACATGCATGTCAACTCATGAGTCTTAAACAAGGGCAAAAAGGTGATGTAACCAAAACCCCCTTTGTGACCACTCTATCGATTCAGCTTGAAGAATGGAGTCGATCGCCCTCAAGGGTTTTCATATCTTTTGCAATTAGGCCGTTTCACGCATACTCTACACTTGACTCATCACATGGGCAAAAAGGTGATGTCACCAAAACCCTCCTTATGACCACTCTATCGATTCAGCTCGAAGAATGGAGTCGATCGCCCTCAAAGGTTTTCATATCTTTTGCAATTAGGCCTTTTCACTCATAGCAATAAATGACTTCCGAACTGTAAACCGGTTTTTTATGGAGGCTTGAACCGGAAAAAAATGTTCGTAAAATCTCCGGAAAAACTCTCCGGCCACGTTTTTACTCTATGAGTGACCGGGGGCTTCTGGAATCATCAAACTTGAGCTTTTTGACCTTAAATACCCCTGTTCAGAAATTTTTCCGGTGATTTTACGAACATTTTTGCATAACTTGGGGTTTTGGTGCTTAGGGGCTATTTTGAGGGGGGTTGGGGCCCAATAATGATTTTCAGTTGACAAACCAAACGTTAATACATAAATCTTAAGTCGAAGTTATGAATAACGTAGACCTGTCCTAATTTCTAGTTCTTTCAATCGATCCAAAGCGATCATATAAATTGCAGTTGCGTTTTTTTACAAGGTTGAAAGTTGCTGATCGACGCCGCGTGGGAGCCAACGGCAGGTTTCAACACTTTTGATCTTTCTTCTGATGCGTTAATATCACTCAACTCATCTAACTTGCGTGATAGAATATTATACAAACTTGTGACTTCGAAATAAAAAGTTTCCTCCCCAATTCCGCTGAATTTGTTATATTCGAAGGAAAACAAACAACAGAAGGAAGTTCCAAAGACAACAGAGAGAGCGAGAGCGAGAGAGAGAGAGAGAGAGAGAGAGAGAGAGAGAGAGAGAGAGAGAGAGAGAGAGAGAGAGAGAGAGAGAGAAAGACGAGAAAATTTCATGTTTTCAATTCCCTCTCTCTTATTTGCACGCGGCGCGGCGGCAGTAAAACACCCTCGATTCTCAAAAGGTATGCTAATTCCATTACACATTAGCAAGGCTAATTGCATACACTCAGGTATGAAGGCGAACGCTTTCACGACCCAATCATCGCGCATCGAACGGCACAAACGCACAGAGAGAGAGAGAGAGAGAGAGAGAGAGAGAGAGAGAGAGAGAGAGAGAGAGAGAGAGAGAGAGAGAGAGAGAGAGAGGGAGAGAGTGGATCAAAAATGCGTATTGTTTCGAGGGGCCGATCATTTATTTTTCCGTTATAACGATCGTAGAAACCAATGATGCCATAATTCCCTAGAAATTACTCACTTTAACATTAAGTCAAATAGACAAAATATTGATGCAAAATATTTTGTCTATGATGTTTTTTTTGGCCATTTAGTTTGTCAATTTTTTAATATTAAGTCATTAAATGGGGGAAAAATCGGATAAATATCCGAAAAATGGCAACATTGGTCTATGAGTGACGCACAATGGAACGAAACATGACATTTTTCTGGACATGAAAAGTCATAGTAAAAGTTGTTGTTTTTGTTGTTGTTTTGTTGAAAAGTTGTAATTGTTTGTTGCAATTGAAAAGTTGCAGGTTCATGGGCGCACCCGGGGGGGGGGGGGGGGGCAAGCCCCCCCCCCCCCCAAAAGAAAGAGAAAAAAGGAGGAAAGGAAAGGAAAAAAGGAGAAAAAGAAGGGAAAAAATGAGGAAAGGAGAAAGAGAAGAGGAAAAGAGGAGGGGAGAAAAAGAAAAGATGGGAAAGGAAATGAGTTCAAAAAAAGTATCAATGTCATGAAACATACTTTTCCTTGGAGAAACACATCTTTTCCGACAGCAATGTCCTTAAAATTGTTAATTTCGCTCGATCTTCTTTTGAAATCTAGATTTCCTGAAGACTCCGTCTTTCTATCAGCATGCGATGCGATGAAGATATTCCCGTAACACAATACCGTCTTCTTCCATACCAGAAGGCGCAACGTTGGAGGTTAAAGTCACGCGGGTTCTACGTTTCTACAGCCGCTTATGGGAGTCAGTAGGTTTTACGCAGTTTTTGGGATTTTTCGGGCATTTCTAGGCATTTTTGGGCCTTTTCGTCGATTTTTTCGGTTGGGGGGGGGGGTCTTCTGATGACCTTCCTAATAATTTTAGCGGAAAAAAAATGTCGAAATTTTTTGACTCCCATATTTTACTGACTCCCATAAGCGGCTGTAGAAACGTAGAACCCGCGTGACCATAACCTCAATGATGCGGTTGGAGGTATGGAAGAAGACGGTATTGCGTAACATCAGCATTGTCTTGGAAAATCTCATTTTTCTCGAGAGTTAATTCAATACAGCTTCTGAATAGAAGTAGCCTAACCCTTCACTGCATAGTGTTCCACCGGTGGAACAAATTCTTCAAACGCTCATATAAAATACAGGTTTTGAGATATGTCTTCGGCGCATGGTTTGTCAACGCGGGAGAAGGTATGTTTTGAGCTCACACTAAAAAAAAAAAAAAAATTGGCTGAAAGAAAACATCATGCAGTGAAGGGTTCGTGATCGAAATCATGTCAGGGGGGAAATTTGCCCCCGTATCCAAACTGACCACATTTTGATTATTTTTATAAAGTTTCCGGCATTGGCTTTTTGAAAAATCCAATTAAAGTAAAAAAAAAAAAAAAAAAAATTAAATTTAAAAAAAAAAAAAAAAATCCCGCCATTTCTTATGGTGTTATATCACTTGTAAAAAACGAGTAAGAAATAGAAAAAAGATAATTTTGACCGAAAACCGTCAAATTAATTTTTTTCACTATTTTTCCCATGTATTTGACCACCTAATACATTGAAAAATCCACATTTGCTTGAGAAAAAAAAAATCATGCAGTGAAGGGCTAAGTTTGCGTCTAAGAAGAGCTAAATTTTCAAACTTTTCCGGGAGAGGACCCCCAGACTCCCCCATATGAAATGACAACTTGCCCCCCCCCCCATTCAGAAATCCTGGGTATGCGCCCATGTGCAGGTTGTTATTGAAAAGTTGTTGTTTTGCTCTTAAATCATTTGAGGGTTGATACTTTCTACATGCACATACTTATTATAAGTCGCGTTTTTGCAAGTGCAAGTTGCATCAGTTTATCATATTGGCGTAGCCAGCAGGAAATTTTCAAGAGAAAGGGAGGGGGAGTTGCTGGGGTCCAAAAAATTGTCAAAGGGGTCAGATGGTCAACATTTGACAAAAACTTCTCTGAAAGCGCAATAAATTACCTTTTTTGGAGAAAAGTTTGGTTTCAAGGGGTCCAGACCCTCTAGGCCTCTAGCCTCCCCTCCGGCTACGCCACTGGATTACATTGATTCACCAGATCATTCGCAAAAACATGCTTATACTCTTAACTTAAATCACAAAATTTTAAATTAAAAATTAAACAAGTAGGCCTAAAAAGTGCAGTTCGCACGACGGCGACGCAGGATCGATCCAGCGACCTTTCAAAAATAATTAATGGAAAAAAACACTAAACACTAGACAGTCAATGAAGCGTTTGATACAGCGATGAATACAGAGTCCGCGGTGCATCTAGCTCATTAAACAGATTCCGAGAACTTTTGCTTGAACTTTCTCAAAATAGACTTGAAAGCGGTGCAGCTGCAAACACGGCCACATCCTAGGTTTACTTACTTTCATCATTAATCAAGTATCAAGTACTTCAATTTTGTTTGAGCTACAAAAGTTCGTGTATACGGGGGGTAAATTGATTCACCGCGCATAAACGAAAGCTTCGATCGTGTTCATAATATTTCTTTTCTACACGGGTCGCCTTGTTTTTAAGGAGGAAAACTCTAGGAAGAAAAGAGAAATTGCAGAAAGAGGGAGAGGGAGAGGGAAAGAGGGAGAGGGAGAGAGAGAGAGAGAGAGAGAGAGAGAGAGAGAGAGAGAGAGAGAGAGAGAGAGAGAGAGAGAGAGAGAGAGAGAGAGAGAGAGAGAGAGAGAGAGAAGAAAAGAAAGGACAAAAGCACCTGATATTTTGCGGTCTCTCAATTTCCTCCATATGGCTTCGGCTTTTCTGATTGGCCATCGATACTCGAGTTTGGCGCTGAAACTTCGAAAAAACCGATACTCAAGATAGTCGCGCTCGCTCTTGGGTTTCGCCTGACCCAATTCACTCTCGACAGCTTCCAGTTCCGCACTTTCAACTTGCACTGAAACTTTTTCAAGCGGTTTTCCGATCTTCACTCGCGTCTCCGCTTTGAGCTGGACCGGACTCGATCGATTCCCGGCACCGGTTTCAAGATCCACGTTCCCCGTTTTCGAAAAAGTCCTCGCTCGCCTTTCCTCGATTTTCAAACGCCGTTGGATTTTCGATTGAGTCCTGCTCAACCGTCTATCGGAACTTTCGGAGTCCGTGATCGGAGGAGCGAAGTCAAAGGATTTCTCGATTATCGGACGGTTGAATATTTTCGATTTCGTTCGGTTCAGTTTACCATCGGAACTGTCACTTTCGACACTCCTCATTCGAAAAACGGGCCGTTTTTCGATTTTCGAACGAGTGTCCGTGCTCGATTTGGTTCGATATAATTTATGTCCGACGAAATCCAACTCGGAGCACTCCAATCGCACCAGACTCCCCGAATCGATCGTCCTCAATTTCGAGACGACTTCCGGAAATTTATCGATCACCATCCTGTTTTCTAACTTCGACTTTTCGACGACACATTCGAGCTCCACACTTTTGACTCGCGTCAGATTCTTTCCGATCCTCGATTTCGTTCGGCAAAATCTTCTTTCGGTATCCTTATCGTCCGAAAGCGATGAGGCGGGGTCGAAAAGTATCCCGACGTTGATCGAACTATCGATGTTCGATTTTTCGACGCTTTCCAAGTCCAAAACTCCTGTCACTAACGTCGAGTTTTCGGAACGTCTCCCGATTTTCGACCACGCTTCGAATTTTGATTTGGTTTTACTTAATTTGCTCCCGACTCTTTCGAAAGTTGCACTTTTCACTTTTTCCAGGTTTCCCGATCGAGTTTTGGATTTCGAAGCTGAATCCAAGGCGGGTGTGCTTTCCGATTTACTGGAACTGACACCAGGACTTCTGAGATCATGAACTGTTCTCAGATCTGATTCCATAATCAGTTTTTCAAACTTTCTGGATTAACATTTTTGACGCTGGTTTTAGACAGAGGTTCGAATATGAATGTCTAGTGTCTAGTCTACACTCCCTCCATTTAACAATAAATTGTTTTTAATTATTTGCGTCTGTAAAGCTTACACTTGAAATCATCATGAAACAGAGAAAAGTCTTATTTTTAGATGAATCTGATGACGCCCATTCATTATTTGTCTTCAAGTTTTCATATTTTAAAGAAAGATAGAAAGAAAGAAAGGAAAAAAAAAGGTTAAAAAAAAGTAAATAAATAAAATACTCAAGCTTCCACAGATTTACATTTACATATTTTATTCAATATTCACTTTTATTTTCATATTTGTAGAATTTTCGCCTCTTGCATGTGTACGTTTGCTTGGATCAAGTTACTGGCTTGAGGAAAATGATACTTTTGCGACGTTGGACGGCAAAGAAAGTAAGAGGATGATACACCCCTGCAGCACAAAAGAGTTAGGGTGGGAGTGTTTTTTTTTTTTTTTTTTTTTTTATAACGGTGACCACTGACCCTATTCGTTTGATTTACTTTTACTTTATTTAAAATTTTCGCCCTTATAATGTTGTTATTTTATTTTATTTTTCATTGTATTCTGATTTCATCCGAGTTTTCGAACTGCTCCGCAAAAAAAAAAAAAAAAAAAAAAAAAAAAAAAACTGCACCCTACACGGACTACTTTTAGTTTTCGCTAAATGTCTCCAATTTATTACACTAAGCTTGCGTGGACAGTATCTTTACCTATTATTTTCAACCTTGAAATAAAAACTACAAACAATTATACTATGAAATGGGTTTGGAACATTGGCTGACCCAGCTACCTGGCAACAGTGATTTTTTCCCATTCGAGTGAATGAGAAATATAATCGATTAGTCACGGGGCCATAGCCCCTTCAAGAATCGATTGATAATCATACAATCAAATGGGAAGAATGCACACTTGCCAGGCTGCTAGATCCGCCTTTGGTTTAAAACAGTGGCTAGTTTACCCCAGTGGACATCCCAAGCTATAATGCAAAGCATTTAAGAACTACCTCTTTGCCTCTTTTTTTTAGCCTTGATTTATAAAAACTGCAAAAAAAAAAAAAAAAAAAAAAAAAAAAAAAAAAAACTGGAAATGGTTTAAAACAGCAACGTTTTGTGTCATTCGGTAATGCTGCATTTCGTCCATTTAAGTTTAAATTTTAAAACCATGCAAAAAATCAATGGGGCAGTTGCAAGGGTCTAAAATGTTAAGTTTTTTGTAAAGAAAATGAAAGTACTAGATGAGCTGAGAAAAAAGATGCCTTTGGTTTCTCCTCAAGTCCCATTGTTCCGGAGATGAGATTTTGGCCGAAATACATTGTTTTAAATGGGAATTCCGCGTAATGACGTCACTACACACACGATTTTGTACAACTTTACACGTCTGTATCTCCGAAACCGGGACACTTATGAAAAAACCGAAGGCACCATTGTTCTCAGCTCATCAAGTACTATAATTTTCTTCATAAAAAACACAACATTTCAGACCCTTGCAACTGCCCCATTCAAGATAGAGCACTAGCACTGAGTACCTCTAATATAGTTTTAGAATTATAAAATAAGAGGGGTAATACTGCGTTTAACGGGTCGCGAGTTCCGAAGGATAATCCTCCAGGGTTGTTCATCTTGCGCGAATTCAACAAATTTCTCACACTCATCGCTGAATTCATTGATGCATGAGAAGATTACAGATTAGAGTACTTGCAAGAGACACACTGTCATATTACTTGATTGAGCTGTTAGATACTTTTATCCATCAAGTGGATTTGCATAGCTGAGTTCCAGAATTTTCCTTACGGAATTCACGCAAACTGGCAACGCTGTAATCCTCCCACCGGTAAATTACGACAACTATATCGATACTTTACTAATTCTGCTAATCGGAGGCTTATCTTCGATCCAGTCAACAAGTTTGCACGCGTGGGTTCACTACCGGCACGCAGGGCATGGAGTAAACAAAATTGTATAGTAGCACTATACTTACAATTATTCATTGGATAATGGATAAATAAGTGAATGGATTATTATTAAATTGACAGAGGAGCGCAGCACACGATTTTAACATAAATAGCAAAATAAAATGAAACAACAAATTATTAGGTATTGATGTTTATTTCATTATTTAAGAGAATAAATAACCAAGAAAATAAAAACACAGATTTTATTTATTTTATCCGTGTATAAATTACTAGAGGGCTTCGCCCCCTAGCCGCTCCGCGGCCCACCCCCCAATAAAGTGGCGCTCCGCGCCACCCTCAAAGGTGACTACGTGCCGTCTTCGTCGTTGAAGGTTGACCCGCGAGTTTAAATGCAGATAGATTCTCTTTTGAATCGTAATTTGAAGCAATATTAAAACCTGTAGCGACGAAGACGGCGTGGGGCACCACTCTGTTGAGGGGTGGACTGCGGAGCAGCCAGTGGACGAAGCCCTCTAGTTTAAAAAAAAAAAAAAACAGCTGAGCGAAAAATGGACGGCTGCCAGGTTGAATGTGAAATCTTTAAAAATGTAGACAGGTTTAAAAGTATTCTCCACTTTGCCCTACCTGACAACGCAGAGAAATAGGGGGTGGGTGCAGTATTGTCCGCAGCGTATTGACACATTTATTGACGGGAGTAAAAAGAAGGTCTTCTGACGGGTGAGCCCTCTTTGTCTCATCTCAACCTTCCACACGCTCCGAATCCACCCCACTCGGACCCCCCATGGACGGATGAACCTTTTTCGTCTCGGTCACAATCTTCCAGACGCTCTGCGATTCACCCCACCCCCGCTGTGATTGCCGCGATACGCAAATTCGCAATAACTCGATTACAAATCAAGGTATCAAAATCCTGAAAATTTCGGGCTCCTAATCACATTAAAATCTATTATCATGCCAAGTTACAGCGTTGTAACATAAATAGCAACGTCCGTAGAGTGTGGAAACACATTTTTGAACATTTTTTGAAAAAACGTCTCAAAACTCGAAATAGAAATAGCTTATCAGATTATACTATAGTAAGATACCGTTAGAGTAAGGTTGCATGGTAGCTGCTCGCAGGCCCGTCACATGAGGGGGGGGACGCTGGGCCCACGTTTTTTTAATTTTTAATTTTTTTTAATATTTTTTTTATTCTGATTTTTCTTTTTTAGAATTACTTTTAACTCGCGACAATTGATTTTTTTAGTGTATCACTTTCGCACCCATACTGAGGAAAATTCCCTGTTGCCGAAACCAGACGTCTTGTTTCTATACTTAATTAAACAGAGTTCCTGTTATTTCAACAGGAGTTCCGGTCAGGTAACAGGAATTACTGTTGAGATAACAGTAATTCTTGTTGAAACAACAGGAATTCCGGTTAAGTAAGTATTAACAAGACGTCCGGTTGAATTAACTGGAACGTTTTTCTCAGTTTACTAACTTCAGTGACCAGAGCTAACCTTTTTCACACATATAAGTTTTCACGTGCACACATTCAAATAGATTTATTCCAAATTATTTTTCAAACCCGAATCTTGCAATTTCTTTTGAAAGCTTTTTCAAATTTATAATGGGCGCGAGCTGTTGCAAACTTTTGCTACAGGCTTATTAATGGTTGATTATGGGGTAATAGCCAGTAAAAATAACGATTAGCGCACTAAATAATCACGAAATCCACTCCTAAACTCACAAAATGCTTTTAAACGCGAGACCGTAATGGCGGCCGGGGCCGCGGTTTTCATCGGGGCTCCCTATCTTCAATCAGCGCCATCTACACGAGGTGTTCTCGCAACACCACACAAGAAGAAGAAGAAGAAGAAGCATACAATTGCCATAAGAAAACCGCGGCCTCGGCCGCCATTACGGTCTCGCATTTAAAAGCATTTTGTGAGTTTAGGAGTGGATTTCGTGATGTTTTAGTGTGCTAATCGTTATTTTTACAGGGTATTGTCCCATATTCAACTATTAATAAGCCTGTAGCAAAAGTTAGCAACAGCTCCATTCAACAACGTATTCGAACACACTACTGTAAGAAATCTCAACTTGTTTTTTTTTTTCCTAAATTTTTCCATTTCCCACGTGCTGCGTGTTACAAGGTATAAAGACTTGAGTCGCCCGTGCATGAACCCAAGATATACGCTCTCGCTCTCAAAGAGTGAGATAGAAAATATAATTGAAACTGTAGCTATAGACATAGCCGTAGCCAGGATATTGTCTTTCTCTCTCTTAGCCCATTTAAACGCATGTGTTAGAAAAGGACAGAAAGAGGGGCTGAAGTCACGTGATAGCCCCTATATCCATCCTTTTCTAACACATGCGTTTAAGTGGGCTAAGAGAGAGAAAGACAATATCCTGGCTACGGCTATGGCTATAGAAAAAGGTTCCATAAAGCGTGAGGTGCGCCCTTTCTTAAAAATTAACAATTCAATATAATGGAGAATTCTAGTAAAGAGCAGACCGGCTGTTTTTAAGATACTTCCTCTCCCCCCCCCCGTTCAGATGTAGCCTTAATTTATTTGGAGCCACTCTATTAGTGTATTAATACACTCTTTGTGTCGATGTTTCAATGAATGGCTTCAATTAAACGTTGATTTGGTTGCTTGTATGCTGAATCGTTTTATCGGGATTTGCTGAGTCCTTGTTTATTCGAATCACGCAAATAACTGTTCCGTGTACAGTGCGTGCCGTCAAAACATTTGGGTCATATTTTTGCATTAATAAATAGCTTCTGTCTCACAAAACAGTGGAGCCTCAGAAGGCGGGTTTATAGCCTTTCAGCCTTTCAATACAAATAAATAGATTGGCTTAAATCGACTCAATATTTCCTTACCAAGCAGAGCTGCCGATTTGCGTAGATTTAATGGCATTTTGAAATTCACCGAAGATTCCACCGGTTGAGAAAATATTACAGAGTTTAGTTCAGTGTATGACTGTAATGCACGAAAATACTAGCGTCTTTTATCTAGTCTCAACCGGTATATTTTAATTAACTAACGGCGTTTCCACCGATAGAGAAAAGATTACAGATCAGAGTATTTTCGTGCATTACACGGAAAAAAAACTACGGTGAAAATAACTATACAGATACCTGATTTTGGCACCTGCTAGGTGTTATGGTAATGTTAAACAGAAGTATACTATGTTTCGACTAGGTACTAGGTGATGTTACCTGATTGCATGTCGAATTGACTAAAAGTATCGGTAAATGTACCATACTTCTGGCCAAGTTTACCATAACATCTAGCAGGTGCCAAAATCAGGTATCCGTATGGTTATTTTCACTAATCTTTTTTTTCCGTGTACAGTCATACATTGAACTGAACTATGTAATCTTTTCTCAACCGGTGGAATCTTCGGTGAATTTCAAAATGTCATTAAATCTACGCAAATCGGCAGCTCTGTTACCAAGCCACAAAACCTACCGTTGTCGAGCCTATGTAGTACTATGACTTTCAAATGAAAGTGCTACGGTCGAAATTCTTACCTACTGTTAAATTTTTCCATTCTTTTCAATAAAATATAAGTTTAGATTTTTCATGACGTACTCTAAAAGGGGCATTCTGATTAGTCTGTAAACACTTAAAAGCCGCAAAATTGTTTAAAGGTAGCCGAAATTTAGAAGAGTAAAAATTTCGACCAGGGAACTTTCTTTTGAAAGTCAAAGTACAAAAGGCCGTTTCCGGTATAGATGCTCTCATAAAACATCAGATGTGCTCTTCCGAGAAATTTAGGCTTTACGATCTCATTAGAATTGACTCGGAGGAGCACGCCTCACATTTCACGGGTCCTTTTTCCGGAGACGGTTGCAATTACGAAAAAGGTTTTTTTTTTTTTTTTTTTTTTTTTTTTTTTTTTTTTTATTACAATGCCATGCCCTTGGATTTGAAGCAATGGCTGAAAAATATAAAAATACCGCATTTACTGCGCCGACCTTCCGTCACTTATAGACGCGTATGAATGGACACACATTCACACAATGACGTATGATGCATACAGAAAACCCTCTGAACATTGTTTTGTTTTGTTTTATTTTTTTGTCTGTTTGTTTTTGTTTTGTTTTTTCTAAAATCAAAAAGCAAATAAAAAACCCCACAGAAATTCTAAAAAAGTGATCATCGATAAAAAATTTTATTCGATACTATTCTCGCGTCATGAATTACATAAAGGAAAATATGGGGGGGGGAACCCCTCTTATAGAGTGCTGAACGTGAATTACGAATTAAATATAGATCGTGCTATAGTGTCCACTGGTGTACACATTTTGAAAGCCTAAATTAAGGATATGGTAGTATTTCGTAAAAGCTTCCAGAAAACTTGATTCTTTTTATTAATTAACTCCAAACAATCCATTTTAAAAGAGGAGCAGAGTTTGTGGTTAGACTATGTATATACTTCGCTGGTAATGACATGATCAAGAATTTACAAGCGGCTTGTGAAATGCCTCAGAAAATAGCACCCCGCTTATTTCACGGTCACAAGAAATTAGAATTGGTGCGTCTTGAAATTGTAAAATAATCACGTCGAAGGTTACTTTGGCTCATTCAAAAGCTGATGAACTGATAAATCTAGTGATTTTTACTGATTAGAGTTCTTTGGCTGGTTGTCTCGTAATGTTGTTTTCAACTTTGTAAGAGTGATCCAAAAACTATATTTTCTCGCTTCAAAACACTATAGTAAAAGAACTAGTCAAAGAAAACTTAGTCAGTAAAATCTACTAGATTTATCAACTAATTAGATTTTGAATGAGTTTTAGTTAATTTCGATACGGTAATTATGTAAGACTAAAAAGCACCTAGTCTGTTTTTTTTTTTTTTTTTTTTTTTTTTTTTTTTTTTTTTTTTTTTTTTTTTTTAAATAAAATAAGTGGCATGCTATTTGTCTAGGCATCAGAGTTGGGCAAACGAGGTAGTACTCGAGTACCACGAGCACCAGTACTTGGGATTCGTAAATTTTTTGAATCGTTTTGCAACGAAATACAATTTTTTTTTTCAAATTTTTCGATTTTTCGATTTTTTTCTGATTACCGTTGAAATACGATTAAAAAAATATAACGAATTCCTGAGTGCTACTCGAATACTGCCCTGTTTCCCTAACTCCCTAACTCGCACTGCACAATCCGTTTATAAAATACCAGAGCATGCAAATTTTATTGTCAGCGACAAATACATCCTCAAAGTTCACATTTTACAATACACTGTTAAAAATATTCACTCCAGCTCCGGTTACATAAAAGCCATGATTTCTCCCGGTATACAGTTTGGGGAGTGAAATATTTGTGTAGTGTAAAATGGTGTGAAAGGGAAGAAATGTGTAGTAATAATTTGCACTTTTCCGGAGATAAAATATGATTTTACTCCATAGAGGAGGCATAAACACCCTCTTCGAAAGTATTTTCCGCTCTTTACTCACGGGGCATTCTATTTTTACTACGCATGAGAGTAAAATTTACCCTCATTTTTATGTTTGCTCCGATTTTCACTCCGGATTTTTGACCTATTTTTAACAGTGTAAATTGAAGGGATTTCAGATATTTTACGATAAATTGAAGGTATTCGAGACGCGCAGAGAGGTGAAAATTTACGCGATAATTCTGCAAAATTCAAAGTGCGAACGAAACTGGTTACAGCTGGAATTCAGCAAATGCGCGGAGATGCAAAGATCCTGTAAAATCTCATTTCCACCACAAAAAAAAAAAAAAAAAAAAAAAAAAAAAAAAAAAAAAAAAAAAAAAAAAAAAAAAAATCGACGAAATGAAACAGCGAACATTAAATTCTGAGAGCGCGCGAAACAACGTCGAAATTCGGGAGGAGCAAGCAACGGTAATAAAGCCACTCCGTTGCGTCAACCGATGAAGAACTGACGGCCACTTGATGATATACAAGAGGGGAAAGGTGACAGGAAGAGCAGCTCCGTACGACGGGAAGCATCCGCGCAAACGGCAGGCGCAAAGGAAAAAGGAGCTTGCGCTCGCAGTCTCGCACTACTTACTCAACGCAACGGAGGAGGAACATACAACAAATCATCATTATCCTTGCCTTGCGTCGCGTCGCGTCGGTCAGCCACGCGCGTGAGTCGCGACTCGACGACGGTGAGCACAGGTTCGAGCTGATATGACGGATGACTTGCAAAAGTCAGGTACTTACACATGGGTAGGTATGCAATATGCAGTACGCATAGTTTCCATCATTTCGTATTTTCGAACAGCGTGCATTACGAGTTTATGAAATAAACACGAAGAGACGTCACACTTTGTCTCAGAATGAAGCTTTTTCTCCGGAATAAAATAGTTTTTCTTACTGTATGAATTGAAACCACGCGAAACATTTGACAAAAAAAAAAAAAAAAAAAAAAAAAAAAAAAAAAAAAAAAAACGAATATGTAGTACACGGTTGGTACCTAAAAGGTTGAGATGTAAACATCGAGAACGAATTGCTGATATGTTTTCACAAAGGAGCATAAGTGAAAGAAAAGATACCGACTGAATTTGAGAAGCTGGGAATAAAGTAAACAAGCATGGAATAAATACTACGAGATCGAAGTTCGAAGCTGTGAATGTATACAGGGTGTCCGAGAAATGAGTTCACACTTTTGCTGTGAGCGCCTGGTTGATTGTAAAAATCTGAAAAATTCAGGAATAATCTATTACCCCTAAGCGACTTCAGAGAAAATATCGGGGGGCTCCCAACCCCCTTAAGGGGGAGCGTAGGCCCCAAAATGTACCCCGTGTTGCCAATATATCGCATATTTCAAATAGCAGGGGGTATTTTTTATTTCATCATTCAAAAGGGCTCAAAAAACTGAGTAATTTCGTTCTTTCAGATTTTAAGTAGCCCCTCTCAAAACAAAATGGCGGCCAAATAGCTACCCCATACTTTAGAGGCCCATAACTTCGGTTTGAATTAATATTTTTTCAAAAACTAAAATTTGTCTGAATCCTCAGAACGTCTTATTTCCAATTATGTGCCACACATTATCATTTGGTGGGAAAAAATGGGGCGCGGAGCCCCCCCAAAAATTTTTGAGTTGGGGGCTGTAGCTCAAAAAAGTCCAATGTAAAGGGGGGTCGTGTTGTACATCAATCGAAAGGTCTTAAAAAAAGAAAGAATTTGGGGCAAACTCGAAGTCGCTACGATGCGTCTATTTAAAATGGCGGCCATTTAACCATTTGGGGGTGGGGGACCGTCCCCCCCAAATAAAATCCCTCCATCGAGTGATACACCAATCGAAAGGTCTTGGAACGAGAAAGAGAATGGCGCAAACCGGACGTCAATACGATGCTTGCATCCAAAATGGCAGCCGGTCAAAGTTTTTTGGCTTATGACCCTGCAAGCCTATAGCCAAAAAACTCATTTCTCGGACACCCTGTATACGACAATGTTGTTTCAACGTTTGGCTTTGCTCTCACACGATTCATTCTCTGCTTGCATCAATTGATTCAATCACGAAACAAAAATAAATATACGAAAAAGCAACACTCACCGGAAAGTTGTTTCTCGGACTGAGATCTAGGTTGCTTCATCACCTGTTGACAAAAAAACCATACACACAACGTAAGACTGCGTGTACTAACATAAATAAACTGTAGAGAATACCCTAGGAACACTTTCTCGCATCAAATTTATTCCGGGGGAGACCCATAAACCCCCCTTTAACCCTTAACTGCAGATGAGCCCAGATCTGGAACAATTACTTTGAAGCCTAAAAGTAGGGGACTTGAGTTGTACTGTCACTGTATGGTGGGTCATACGTGGAGCAGACACTAAACGAGTAAGAATTGTCGATTTTGTGCTAGAGCGCGCAGCACTGGATAGAGAACGTGCAGAGTGGTTGAAAATAGCTCACTGAAAATCTGATAGAGACTTTCCGATTTTCATTGTTATGTTTTGGAGTAACGCAGGGGTACCATATACAAAAAAAACAACTATTGAAACTTACTAACTTTTTTTTTACTACTTTAATTTTTTATTTTTTTTTGCCTGAAAACTTTATTTTCAGTTGCATGGATACCTAAATGCGGGTAAGGCCATATTTGGAACAATTAATATTCAGGCTCTTTACCATTGAAATATAATGGAAAGAATTTTTTCACTATTTTTCCCTGTCTCAAGGATCAAAATTGTACTGAAAAAGAATTATTTTATTGAAAACAAAAAATTCATGCAGTAAAGGGTTAATATCCTGAGGCCTAGGGGAGACCCCCAACCCTCCTTTGATATTTTTATCCAGATCTAAAGATTGATTTTTGAAATATTTAAATTTGCCCTTTTTTCGACCCATTTTCCCATTGATTTTAATCACACAACAATAACAATAACAATTTAAACAATGTAAACTAAAAAGACTGAAGTTACATTGTTTTTTATTGTTGTTAATTTTTTGCTTTCTAAGTCACTGGTGATGATCCTTTGGATTGAAAGGCCTCTGGCGACTTTTACGTCAGTCAATTTAACCCTTTACTGCACAGTGTTCCTAATTAGGAACAATTACTTTATTACCCATTAGCAGCCAATATAATCAAAATTTGACGTTGCTGCGAGTTGTGCACTCATGGCACATATCAGAGCATTGAAAAATAGTTCACAGTCCCGCAAACAGAGAGTGCTACGTATGAGATCTCACATCAAGTCATAAAAAATCAGGTCAAAGTTCAAATTGTCAACTGAATCAAAAAACGTCTCCGACTGTCAATCGTTTGTCGTTAATCATTTTAAAATTCCTTCATACAATTTTTTTTTTTTTTTTTTTTTTTTTTTTTTTTTTTTTTTTACCATAAAAAATAACTTTTTATTGAAAAAAGATAAAAAAATCCCGCCTTTTTGAATGCGTTACAGCATGTTGGAAAAATAGCGGAAAATTACATATTTGAGCGTACAGATCAAAAAATAGAATAACGATTATTCTACTATTTTTCCCACAGTTAGCGTGACTAGATGAATTGAAAAATGCATGTTTCGTATTAAAAAAAAAAATAATTATGCAGCGAATTGTTGATTTAATACAAGATTGTTACTATGAATTTAGTTTCATTCAATTCGTTTTTTCTTTAAAAAAAATTAATTTGACTCACCCTTTTTTTCGTCGATTCGTCGCTATGATTGGACACCCCGCTTGTCGTTGTCCCTGTTTTCATAAGGAGGGGAGCCGATGACGACTTAGAGCAAAGTTCTGGGGCGAGAGGCTCAGCGGAGAGTTTTAAAGATGCCGAAGTCGGTGACGGTAGAGCCTCGCTCGAGCTGAGAGGTGAAGGGGTTGGTCCCAACGGGAGACACAGGGGACGACTAGGACCCTTCGGGCGGGATGGACGAGGGTGAAGAAGGTCCGGATCGCTTGACGATTCGACAATCGAGGAATTGGCGGTGCTCCTGGTCGGCGAATCATTGTATCCCTCCCGACGGACCCAGACATCACCGCGCGGCAAATTCAAAAAGTTGTGCTTAACGCCGGAACCTCGCCGCCGCAATCTCTCCCACGTCTCTTTACGACGGCATTTTTGACCGACAGGCGCTGAAACAATCGAAATAAAACACATGAATACATGAATAAATAAATACTCGGGGGGGGGGGGGTATCCTTGCCCCGGGCGGCAAGATCAGGGTGAACCCAAAACAAAACAACAAAAAAGAAAAAGAAAAAAAAAAGGTTCTCAAATTTCAAAATGAATCACAGAGGGCGGCAAAATCAGTGTGTAACAAGCACACAAAAAAGAAGAAGAAAAATCATCAAATTTATAATGTTGGTCACGGAGGGCGGCAAGATTTCACTCTCCCCCCCCCTCTGGAAATCACGGCACGGCCCTGTAAATACTTTCATGCCATTGGCGGATGCAGGGGGGGGGGGGGGGGGTGGCGGCGACGGAGGCGACCCCCTCCCCTCCGTATGGATGGCCCACAAAATAGGAGAGGAGGGAGGAGAAGGGGTGAGGTAAAAGCGATAATAGAAAAGATCTTTTCTATTATCGCTATTATCTATTATTTATTATTTCTATTATCGAAGGGGTCGTTATAAGTGGCGAAAATTCCAAGTTCGTCTCTTCCGTTCGCAAGGGCTGCATCCGCCACTGTTTCATGCTTACTACGGCTTTCAAAAGAAATTATACTGACCATCACATCACCAAGTCATCACTAAAACAAAGAGTAAACGCAAGGGTCGCAATTGTATTGAGAGCTAGCGTGGTCAATGCTGATAAAAGTCGCCTTCTGATTGGCTGGAAATGGAGGGAAATGCGTGGGTCCAAAATTTTTTTGGCCTTATGGAAATTAACATGGGGTTTTCAATCCGGGCCATTTATCTCGAAACCTGTGCAAAATAGACTGTGGAAATTAATACGAGTCGATTTAGTAGAATTTTTTCAACAAATTGATAGGTCATAATTGCCATTTTATTGCAAATTCGAGAAGACTGTCTCAGTTGAAAAGTACACATAATGAAGGGTTACTCAACACACGCCAAGCATGAAAACAAACTATTATTTGTACTTTTCAATTGAGGTAGTCTTTTAGCATTTGCAATAAAGTGGCACTTATGACCTACCACTTTGTTGAGAAAATTCTGCTAAATCGACTTGTATTAATTTCGACGCCGCGTCTATTTAGCACAGGCTCCGAGATAAACGGCCCGGAACGAAAACCCCGTGTTAATTTCCATAAAGCCAAAAAAGTTTGGCCCCGCGCTTACAGCCAATCAGACGCTAGCCCGCGTTTCCGATCCCTTACTTGCGTTGACCACGCAGTCCTTCTATTCAATTGCGATTCTTGTTTATTCTTTGATTGCGAACATGTCAGCTTCATGCTTTTAACCCTGTAAGTACCTTTTGCAATAGATCGATTCTTGAGTTCTAAAATTGTAGCTCAGGGACCAAATAATGTTAGGTCCCGAGCATTGAATTGCTTGCATCTTGCGTGCGGTTTCGACCAATCAGAGAACTTACGCACGGTCATGCGACCGTGCGTAAGTTACGCTCGGGACCGAACACTATTCGGTCCCAGCTCTTGTTCAAACCAATACTATCTACTTCCATACCTGGTCACAGGGGGTTTGAACTGTTTGAAGTTATGTAACTAGGTTGTCTACTTTTACATTGACTCTTATGCGGGAGGTAGTGGGTTTTTTGCAGTTTTCGACGTTTTTCGGTAATTAGCATGCCAAATTGACCCAAATGACCCTCTGAGTAAAATACTCCCCTTGGCGTCCTGAACATTTTCCAAAAAAAAAAAAAAAAAAAAAAAAAAAAAAAAAAAAAAAAAAAAAGTTTTTTGAAAAATGTTCAGGACAATAAAGGGAGTATTTTACTAAAAGGGTCATTTTGGTCAATTTGGCCTGCAAATGACCGAAAAACGTCGAAAACTACAAATAACCCACTACCTCCCATAAGAGCCAATGTAACAATAGACAACCTAGCTACATAACCTCAAACCCCTGTGAACACAGCTCATAGGTATGAAAATAGATGGTATTGTTCAGACCCACAATAGATCGATTCTCAAACTCTAAAATTAGCTCGGCTCTTCCTAGAATCCTGCAAACCAATAAATTCATATACGTCATAAGTGACGTCGCGTGGCATTATGGTGTGCATACTCTTCACAATTTGAATCGTATATATCGAAAGGGACTTACATTTATTTTTGATTCTGTGGGGTGTGGGTGAGGCAGTCCCGATACCGGATTCAACTTCATCCCTGTCGCGGTCCCTGTTGACAGTTGAGTAATCGTCGGCGGACGAGAGCTCGGAACAATCCTCGGAGAGCCAGGTTGAGCTGGAGGATCGGGAGACGGTCGGCGAAGTCTGCGTCTCGGCGTCGCCCACTGACGCGGATCCTGTCCGATGACTTAGCCCACCTCCACCTCCGCTGCTATGCAGGAAACTCGGCAGAGTCTTTGGTAACTGGAGGAACAAAAGACAAGAGAAAATAGAACAATGAGTGAAAATGTTTCATCGGAACGCTATATTTAGCATGATAATGATACGATAGTGTGCTAATCATCGACTCGGAGCCACGATTAAAATCAGATTTTGCGTCACTCGTGGCAACAACAAAAATTAACTGTAGGGAATACCCTTCAGTGGCGAGGCGTGCAATCTGGCGGCGTTGCATTTGGCTCATTGAAACCCATGAAAAATATCGAATTATCAAGGAATCACCGATGACCAGCGGATTCGACCTATTGTATGGGTTCAAATGGACAAAATGCCATGTTGCCAAATAGCACGCTTCAACACTGACGAACACTTTATCATATCAAATTTCATCTGGCCCCAGACCCCCAGACCCCCCTTTAATATCCTAGGGGGGACCCCCAATATCCCTTGGATATTTTTATCCAGATCTAAAGATTCATTTTTGAAATATTTAAAGGACATTACCCAAAATGGGCCTTTTTACCCCTGAGAGCGAAATGTATAAAACTTTCAGGGATGATAGAGGAGTAAATCAACGTTCCGAATCTGGCCTATTTTTTGATTTTGGACGAAGGGAAAGGGAGGGAGGGGGGTCCAAAGTTAGACACTTCAAACGCCCATAACTTTTGAATTAATAAAGATATGATGATGTTCTTTGTGCAAAAAGATAGATCTTTTAAAGACCTTTCGATTGATGTTTATGATATTTGCCTCATTGTAATTTTTAATCGATTTATCGAAGTTTTTTCGATTTTCTTGAAATCGGGTTTTCAGTTTTTTTCATCGTGGAAGTTTGGCAACGCACGAATCATCACAAATTGTTTCCAGGATAAAAGTAGACGCAATTTGCTAAAAAATGGCTTAAACCGCATGCTGGGGAAATGCTTTGAAGTGGAGTTATGAGAGTTCAAAGTTGGCGCTTTGGCGAAAAAGGCCGCCCCGAGGGGCGTACTACAGGTGGTAGAAGTTCGCATTAACTGTTCTTCACGTCCAAATGACTTGAAATTTGGGACCGTGGGGTATTTTTTAACGCTGAATTCAAATTTTGAATCAGTTTTTCAAAATTATAAAATCCAAGATGGCTGCCGACCAAATTTCCGAAAAAATTATTCGGCAGCCATCTTGGATTTTTTAATTTTGAAAAACTGATTCAAAATTTGAATTCAGCGTTAAAAAATACCCCACGGTCCCAAATTTCAAGTCATTTGGACGTGAAGAACAGTTAATGCGAACTTCTACCACCTGTAGTACGCCCCTCGGGGCGGCCTTTTTCGCCAAAGCGCCAACTTTGAACTCTCATAACTCCACTTCAAAGCATTTCCCCAGCATGCGGTTTAAGCCATTTTTTAGCAAATTGCGTCTACTTTTATCCTGGAAACAATTTGTGATGATTCGTGCGTTGCCAAACTTCCACGATGAAAAAAACTGAAAACCCGATTTCAAGAAAATCGAAAAAACTTCGATAAATCGATTAAAAATTACAATGAGGCAAATATCATACACATCAATCGAAAGGTCTTTAAAAGATCTATCTTTTTGCACAAAGTACATCATCATATCTTTATTCGTTCAAAAGTTATGGGCGTTTGAAGTGCCTAACTTTGGACCCCCCTCCCTCCCTTTTCCTTCGTCCAAAATCAAAAAATAGGCCAGATTCGGAACGTTGATTTACTCTTCTATCATCCCTGAAAGTTTTATACATTTCGCTCTCAGGGGTAAAAAGGCCCATTTTGGGTAATGTCCTTTGTCCTTTTTTTTGACCCATTTTCCCATTGATTTAAACGGAAACCATTTCTCATCCATAACAAACCTAAAAATTAAAATCTTCTCTCTTTAATATTCTGGGGGAGGCCTGCATACCTCCCTTCAATATTATGGGGGAGACCCCCAGACCCCCTTTTAATATTCTGGGGAAGACCTTCAGACCCCTTTTGATATTTTTATCCTGATTTTGACCCATTTTTCCATTGATTTTAATGGATACCATTTTTCATCCGCATAACTAACCTAAAAATTAATTTTAAAAAAAAAAAGTCAGTCCCTCTGGGGAATTATAAAAGCCATCTTTCTGCAAAATTTGAATACATTTGGCCTAATGTGCAAAACTTATGCTGGGATACAGACGGACTCACGGACTCACAGATCACGGACGCCACAAAATTTTATACATTTACCGCTTCAGACCACATATAATTAAGAAATATTAAACTTTCATGGATAGATGTTCTTTAGGATAGTATTAGGCATGATGAGAGCCAATTATTTGATAATTATTATGATTGACTTAGTCAGTGTGGGCCAAGTATCGAAACAAAATACCCTGAAAATCTCTGCGTCATTGCGATACTTTCTCAATTTTTTCTAACTTTTTTAGAGTAGGAAAGTAAGGAAAAAAAGAAAAAACAACAAAACAACAAAAAAAAAAGAAACAAAAAATAGAGCTGCATCTTTGTATACATGTATACAGTGTGTTCCAGATTAACCCTTTCACGGGCAGTGGTACATATAAGTGTCATTTTATGTAACAAGGGATTCAGTGGAATTTAAATAGAAAGTTTGCAAAAAATTGTGTGACCCATCAAAATTCTTAGAAAATTGTTTTACTATGTTTACTAATGTTATACTTCCATTTTCTACAAGACTATCGGCTTTTGGAGACATAATTTATTCAAAAAGTCCATAAAAAAAAAAAAAAATAGTTTCATCAGAACTCCTGTTTCAGAAAAGTGAATTGAAAGACAGATGAGTTTCGTGAAATAGTCCGAAGATCGGCTTTGACTTCCATCCATCGCTTTGCTGGAAAACATAGGTCGTATTGCTGCGAAATCCGCAAATTGGAAAAGTTTCCACGTCATCACAACTCTTTCAAGTACGCGGGAAATGATTATACCTTTACAAACTTCGTGTTTATCAACAAAAGCTCACCCTCACATACAAAAAAGAGGATACCTAACTGCGAATAGCTCTTGACAAACAATATTCACAGTTCTTGCTAACTTGACAAATAGGGATGGGCGAATCCAGGAATTTGTATCTCTCTCTCTCTCTCTCTCTCTCTCTCTCTCTCTCTCTCTCTCTCTCTCTCTCTCTCTCTCTCTCTCTCTCTCTCTCTCTCTCTCTCTCTCCTCTCTCTCTCTTTCTCTCTCTCTTCTCCTCTCTCTCTCTCTCTCTCTCTCTCTCTCTCTCTCTCTCTCTCTCTCTCTCTCTCTCTCTCTCTCTCTCTCTCTCTCTCTCTCTCTCTCTCTCTCTCTCTCTCTCTCTCTCTCTCTCTCTCTCTCTCTCTCTCTCTCTCTCTCTCTCTCTCTCTCTCTCTCTCTCTCTCTCTCTCTCTCTCTCTCTCTCTCTCTTCCTCTCCTTCAATTAGAACACAGGTGTTAGAAAAAGATAGCAAAGGGGTGCCATCACGTGACTTCATCCCCTATCTCCGTCCTTATCTAATACACGCGATCATATGGAAATAGAGAGAGTAAAACAAATTTCAGGATCACCAGTTTACAAAGGTGAGGGTTCCCGAGCTGCCGTTTTACGTATAATCAATGGTATTTTTCAATTCACCGACGACTCCACCGGCTGTGAAAAGATTACACAGTTCAGTTCAGTGCATGAATGTACTGCAAGAAAATGCTCTAATTTGTAATCTTTTCTAAATCGGCGCAATAGCCGTTGAATTATTGACATATTCGCAAGTTTTTTAAAGTCATCGACGACTCCACCGGTTGAGAAAAGATTACAGATGCGAGTATTTTAGTATATTACATTCATGCACTGAACTGAACTGTGTAATCTTTTCTCAACCGGTGGAATCATCGGTTCAAAGAGCGGATGAAAAATTAAAGCGCCGGACGAGAGGGATGCGATGCGCTCTTTGACTTTGTCGCTTCTCGGATACAGAATTTGAATAATGAGATAAAAGAACGCTAAGCTTTCACTCAATTTCAACAAACTTTTTTCGGAAGTTTCAATCGGGAATATCCTTTTTCCCTCTCGGAACCCTTCATAAAAAGGAAGTTTTTATCAAACGAAAAAGTGTCTCTCTTTCAATTTCTAAGTATTTACATACACCGACTAAAATTGCCTTTTGTTAAAAAACATTCCACCCTTCAAGGGGAAAAAAGTTTAACACGGAGCCCGTTGATTTTTGATGTTATCTAATAATAAGAAGAAGGGACTTTTATTGAATTTTCGAGTGACCTTTTTTTCTTAATTTTATTTTATTTAGTTTTTTTCTTTGTTATGCTGCGTCATTTCAAACTGCTGCGATCTATTTATTGGAATTATGTGTCCTTAGAGACACACGCAAGGTCTACGTTTGCATGAGGCATGAAGACCATAAGACTCCCGCAGCATACAAAAAAAAAAAAAAAAGATCGATTCATTTTTGTCAATTAACTGGCGATATTTTGAAGAAGTCGATCTTCTCGTTAATGTAACTCAAATCGAAAAATCTACGAAATTTAAATTATCTGGGTCAATGCTTAAACTATTTCAATAGCACGCCTGAGTACACTAGTTTCTGTGACTGGATCTACCTCACACAATCTTAATTTTTTAGCCACAATAATCACGACTCCAAATTAACCAATTTCACACGATTATTTGATTGTCTTATCGCAAAGTACTGCATGAGCTGAGTAAGAGGTATTTTTTACAATTTTTTTCGGGTGAATCAGCTTAAGGTGAATCTTCAGCGTTTAGTGTCGATTTCTGCCACCAGAGCGCTACCGTTCGATTAAAGCCGAATTACAGGCTGAAAGTAATTTATTTTCAAGAAAACGGAGTGTCAGGTTACTAGATAATCATCTGAAGAGTGTCTCTGCAAAAAATCTCGTCAATAACTTCAAAAATAAGGCTGAAAGTACCAAAAAATGAAAAATCTCAAATCGATTCTTGTATCGAAATGCGATATTTCATTTTTTGATACTTTCAGCCTTATTTTTGAAGTTATTAACGAGATTTTTTGCCGAAACACTCTTCAGATGATTATCTAGTAACCGGACACTCCGTTTTCTTAAAAATAAATTACTTTCAGCCTGTAATTCGACCAAAGATTACTTATACATACAGATATCGCATAAGCCCGAATTTTGTTAACTTAACTCCGCCCGTGATACAACCGGGCATACAGAGGGGATCATAAAGATTACAGAGAAAAGATTAGATTTTCCATGTTTGTCTGTTACAAAACTGTTCCACGTTCCACTGCTCACGTTCCGTGTTTGCTCTAGTTCCGCAAACAAAGACAGGAAAAGTGGAAAACGTAATCTTTTCGAACCAGAATTCTGTAATCTTTATGATCCCCTCTGTATGCCCGGTTGTATCACGGCCGGCGTTTGATCCATTTTTCACTTAACACGGGCGAGATGGCTAATGCCATATCTGTATCTATAAGTAATCTTTGAATTCGACTTTAATCGAACGGTAGCGCTCTGGTGGGCAGAAATCGGCACTAAACGCTGAAGAATCATCTTACTCTGTTCACGATAAGAAGGCGGGTGAGAATTCAGGTAGTAATACACTATTTAGCAACAGTGCGGCTATGCTGGCTACTCCAACCCTTCGCAGTGGCCCTTGTTCTCCCGAACTCTCTCTTGGCACGGAGGATTTCCAAGAACCGACAGACTCAAACATTTACACACGTCTAGTAAAAATTGCGAACGGTCAAAAATACGAAAAAACGGACGATATTTTCGCCCTAAAGGACCAAAACTCGACAAAAATGGTCGACTTTGAATATTGATGCCTCTCAGAAATTCGTATTTTTCAGTCCGAATTAAATTCAGGATATTTCGTCTAATGTCGAATTTATGAGCGTCATCAATATTCAAAGTCGACTATTTTTGCCGAGTTTTGGCCCTTTAGGGCGAAAATTTCGTCCGTTTTTTCGTATTTTCGACCGCTCGCAATTTTTACTGGACGTGTGTAAATGTTTGAGTCTGTCAGTTCTTGGAAATCCTCCGTGCCAAGAGAGAAGTCGGAAGAACAAGGGCCACTGCGAAGGGTTGGAGTAGCCGGTATAGCCGCACTGTTGCTAAATATAAGTAGTATTATAGTGCATTACTACCTGAATTCTCACCCGCCTTCTTATCGTGAACAGAGTATAAGTACAAATATGACAGTTAGAGAGAGGGGAAGCTTACCGTTCTCGACTTGTCAGCGTACTGAGCACCACTCCTAGACGAAGGCGGGGCCGAGAGGAGCGTCCCTGTCCCGGACGTTAGTTTAGGCCTCCCTGTCCTTTGACTCACACCGATCCCTTTGATTGGCGAATCTCCAAGTCCATCCTTCGGCGACGGCAACGTCACGACAGGGAAATGAGCACGATTCCTGCCCATCCCGTGAAGATGTCTCGGACTCGTATCCCCGATCCCGATACCGATCCCTGCCGATTGTTTCCTCCCTCCGCCCCCGCCCCCGCATCCACCGACAACGGTGAGACCGATACTTCCTCCGTTACTGCCACCGGAACCGGAACTCGAGGACGTCGATACGTCGGAAGTGGATGACGGCGAGACCGTAGGCGACATTGACGGGGAGGGCGACGGTGAGGGGGAAGGGGAGAGGGAGGGCGAAAGATTTCGACGCCCTGGACTAGAGCTCGTCTTGTAGCGCATGTTGACTCCGCCGCATTCCACTGAGACCTGCGAAAAGAAGAAAGAATTAGTGTCCAAATAGGGCTCTTGCAAACTTATGCCAGTAGCGGCCCGTGAGATTTGGCAACCATGCATTTTTCCCACTTAAACTTAGGTAAAAAATCGATTCAAGCGGAGGCTGGCAGCCTCCTCGAGTTTCGATTGTTTCCCATGTATTTAAATGGGATAAAAACACTGTTGCCAAATCGCACGAGCCGCCACTGACTTATGCTACAGGGGATTGAAGAGTTGATTCTTGCATAATATCCCGTACAAATGACGCTGATTGAGTACACTTGGAAATCGCGAGATTCACTCTCAGAATCGGGCTTAACCCTTTCTGTCATGAATTATGAAAGAAGTGTCACTGTAATCTGAAACCTATACCATTAAATTAAACGAACTTTTCTGATATGATTTCATGTGTGAGTCAATTTTTCCGAATTTCCATAACGCTCCATGTAAAATGGTCGTCCATTATAATGGAAACTGTGGCAGAAAGGCTTAATGGCGGAGAGACGCAGGTATCATGGGAGATTCCTATCTAAATTTGAGTCTTATCTCTGTGTTTCCGTACAGAAAGTGACATGTATAATAGACAGGAATCTCCCATGAAATCTGCGTTGAGCTGCCATTACAAACTTGCTGTTAAAGCAGTTATGTGAAGTTATTACTTAATTTGAGAATTTCTCGGTGTGATTTTCGTGATTTTCGCTGGTTTTTTACATCACATTGGAGACACTCCGCCACTAAGGAGAGACGCAGATATCATGGGAGATTCCTATATCTAAATTGAGATATACCACTGTGTTTCCGTAGCGAAAGTGACGTAATAGACAGGAATCTCCCATGATACCTGCATTGAGTCGCTCAAAATACACAGGTGCTGACGATTTGATTTTTCGTCTATTATTCGTCTGTTATTTGTCTTTTCAGAGAAAAAAGCCGAGAACCGCCGGAAAACGGCTATTTTTGAAGCCAGCGACAAGTAACGTCATCTATCGGATTAACAAATCCGGGAGTTTGCCGCATAGAACCACCTTAAACGTCCTTTCCCATTTTCCTTCAGCTTAAAAATAAAAATAGGTTTTTGGGACAGCTATCGTTCTTTCTCCCTGGACTCTTATTCACTTCAGCGGCGGCTCGTGCAATCTGGCAACAATGGATTTCCTCCATTTAAGACTGTGTAAAATAATCGATTACTTGGTGAGGCGCAGCGCCTCACCTAGTATCGATCTTTTTGCATACGTTCAAAAGGCAAAAGTGCACGGTTGTCAGATTGCACGAGCCGCCACTGATTCACTTGTCTAAGCGTCAAATTTGTTTGGTATAAAAAAAGGTTAAGGATTAAAGAGGTAAGTTCTTCTGACTTCGCACCACAAATTCAGTGGCGCGCAGTTCAAAATCACCGCAGGCAATATGGCCGACAAAAGCAGAAAACGTATACTCTTCGCAGAAAACATTGGGTTGTTTTCTGCTTTCCTGCAGAGGGCAGCCCAATGTTTTCTGCAAAGAGTATATGTTGTTTGCTTTTGTCGACCATCTTGCCTGCATCGATTTTGAACTGCGCGCCACTGAATTTGTGACGCGAAGTCAGATGAGCATATACCTCTTTAATCTATAACCTTGGGTTGAAAATTCATAACGCCACGATTTTTACGCCTTAACGACATAGTGTGTCCGGCTGTTAGGAACGTAAAACCAGGTTTTCTCATCATAAGATACCTCTTTCTCACCCCTTTCACGATAATTTCCATGTATTTTGACCCGCTGCTTTCAAGTTTGGCTTTAGATTTTACTCAAATATCATACATTTTCTAGAATTTTGAATTTTTTCCTAAGAATTAAGGCGTAGTTTTGAATTTACGTAAAATCTAGGCCAGTTTAGTGAAAACTGATAGCATTTTTGAAATCAGCGTCTCAAAATACATAAGATAGCGATGATGAAGTGAAATTGTAGGCGAAGAATTATCCTAAAACACTAAAAATTAGTAAAATTAACACTGATGGATGGTGAATGCCGCGGACTCATTATGTCGTTTTTGATGCTTACTTATGATGTATGTACTAAAAGGGTTAGGATGCTTACCTCGTCTTCCTCCTCGTCCGACGTCACGTAGACCTCGTCGTAGTCCGGCTCAGTCTCCTCGCCGCTAGAGGTCGCGGAGGTCACGGTTCCCGTCACCGAGCTATTCTTCAACTCATTCTCAACGATGCTCTGAACATCGGCCAACAAGAGATTCGACCACGCTTCCACTTGTTTATCGAAATCGAACTGAAGCTGACTACTCTCCGTCTGAGGGCCTCTCTTCTTCCGAACTGGCAACGAGCTACTCTTGCAGTTCAAAAGCAGATACTTCTTAGACCTACGCTCTTCTAAACGGCTCAAAGGTGGATGGGGTCGTGGGAGGGGGTGGTGCCCCACTAGACGGGGTAGCGAGGGGGGCGGCGGCTCCGAGGGCGGTAAGGTGGGCGAATAACCGGTGATAGGGGGGTGACCATTTTTGAGAAGGTCCCGCTGCAAACCTTCAACGCTTTTCTTCCTGTGGCCTTTCCTCTCCGGCCATTTCTCGAAGGCCTCGCCTAACTCCTCCTGTGGACATAAAAATATGGTAAACAGAGGATTAGAACAAACATACTTGAAAAAGAAGTCGAGGATACTTTAAATTCTACACACATCACCCTCTAAGCGGTCGATAAAGATCGGTTAAGATCAGTGATTACTGTATTGATTTTGTTCTTCCCTTTTTACTTTCTCACTACTAAGAAATAAGTTAGAAATAGAGAAAGTATTGCAATGGCGCAGAGATTTTCACGGTATTTTGTTTCGATACTTGGCCCGCTTCGACTGAGTCAATCACGATAATTATAAATAATTGGCTCTCATCATGCTTGATACTATCCTAAAGCAGTAGCGGCTCGTGCAATCTGGCAACAGTGCTATTTTGCCATTTAAATCTGTGCTAAAAGATCGATTCTAGGTGAGGCACAGCGCCTCACCAAAGAATCGATTATTTTACATAGGTTTAAATGGAGGGAGTCCATTGTTGCCACATTGCACGAGCCGCCACTGTCCTAAAGAATATTCTTTCATGAGGTTTCAACATTATTTAACCATACGCGGCTTGGAGGTGTAAATGCACAATCTTTCTGCGGCGTCTGTCTGTCTGCAGCCGAGACAAGTGGAGACGGAGCACTACCCCAAAATACATAGGGAAGATTTGAGGCACACTGAATTTTCGGGGATTCAACAAAATAACATGTGAAACAACAGTCAACACCTTGAGATGTCGCATAATGTTGAATGGTGACATTCGGAAAACACGGCCGGGGGGGATGGGCGGGAAGTGAAGAGGAGGGTGCTCACCATTCAACACCATGCGACGTTGACTGTTGTTTTGACGAATCCGCGAGAATTCAGAGTGCCTCTGCTGCAGCCAGTTAGTGCTCCGTCTCAATTTGTCTCTGGTCCGTAGCCATAAGACGTGAAACCCAGTATAACTTTTGAACTATTGATCCGCATATGCATCCAAATTTTGCAGAGATGTTGTCATTTCAGCCAAACAATTTCACGAAAGATGTCTCTACGTACGATTTTTGAAATTCGAGTGAGATGGCAGTAGGTACATGGGGGTTACGTGAGAGCGAGAGAGACAAACTGTCTTTGTTTAGAACGCTCATCACCGACCTGTGGCGGCTCGTGATATTTGGCAACCATGCAAGTTTTCCATTCAAACGTAAGTAAAATAATCGATTCTTGCGGAGGCTGACAGCCTCCGGGAGAATCGATTGTTTTACATTGGTTAAATAGGAGGAGGACACGGTTGCCAAATTTCAAGAGCCGCCACTGTCACCGACTGCCGCCATTACTAAAACCACAGAATAATACAATCAGAACGGAAACTCTGTCGGATTTTGAAGCAAATTTATTTCGCGTCCGCCATGTTGGGATATAGGATGTTTACATCTGGGTTCGTACGCGGAAAAAAAAAAAAATATAGGACATGATCCGCGAAATTTTAATTCTAAAATGCCAATAGAATAAAAGTGAGGCTGGAAACTTAAGATTTCTTTCCAGAATTTACAGAAATAAATGAGTTTCAACACAAATCACACTCGTCCGCCATGTTGGGATATAGGACCACAGCGTTGCCTATTCGTGCCGTTAAATTCCAAACTTGCTTCCATTGGCTCTTATGGGAGTTTCCGTTCTGATTGTATCATTCTGTGCTAAAACCTTCTATTAGGGTTATGAAGGAAACCGAGACAGAAATGTGGCAGCGTTGATCTTATACGAGTAACCACTCCGAGTTGGCAATCCGTAAAATATTATAGGTACGTATTTATTTTTCCCCGATGATGTTTACTCAACAGTTTACTTTGGCAAATGGGCCCCCTCCCCTTCCTCAACACCCCTCCCCCTCCCCCTCCCCCCCAACCGCTTGACGCACTTTCTCACCTCTCTCAATGATCTCTTGGCTCCCTCCGCTCTGCCGCTGCTTGCTCGAGATGAGACAAGATAAGACGAGAGGACCATTGAGAGGTGTATCGATGATGCTAAGATGGTGAATGGTGTGAGGGTGGCGGTGACGTTGATGATGTTGGTCTTTGGTCTTGGTGTCGGGTCGGACGGGGGCCGGGGCCTGCGAAAGAAAAACAAACACTATTTCCTTCAGAGCTCGGGCCAAGAGGACATGGTTATTCCACGCCGAAATGAGCCTCGACTCGTCAATAGCTGAGGAGAAGGGTTCACAGTTTCACACGCTGTTCCGAAAGTTTGTACGGGTCATTCCACGCTAAAAGGGTTTCTTCCTGTCATCAGTCGCGAACCCAAGGGCTGGTCTAAAAATAAACGCCACACTATGAGTTTCGTGATGCTAAAAAACTTGATCAAGAAGCTTTGACTTTATTAGCCCCCCCCCCCCATTAAACAAATCCTGGGTGCGCCACTGCAAGGGGGGTTTTGCCGTTTTGGAGACATCACCTTTGTGCCCATATGATGATTCATGAGTTGCAATGAGTGAAAGAGCCACACATGCAAAAGATATGGAAACCCTTGAGGGCGATCGACTCCATTTGCCAAGCTGAATCGATAGAGACGTTACAAGGGGGGTTTTGGAGACGTCACCTTTTTGCCCATATGATGAGTCGTGAGTTGCAATGCGTGAAAGAGCCACACATGCAAAAGATATGGAAACCCTTGAGGGCGATCGACTCCATTTGCCAAGCTGAATCGATAGAGACGTCACAAGGAGGGTTTTGGAGACGTCACCTTTTTGCCCATATGATGAGTCGTGAGTTGCAATGAGTGAAAGAGCCACAGTTGCAAAAGATATGGAAACCCTTGAGGGCGATCGACTCCATTTGCCAAGCTGAATCGATAGAGACGTTACAAGGGGGGTTTTGGAGACATGATCTTTTTGCCCATATGATGAGTCATGAGTTGCAATGAGTGAAAGAGCCCCACATGCAAAAGATATGGAAACCCTTGAGGGCGATCGACTCCATTTGCCAAGCTGAATCGATAGAGACGTCACAAGGGGGGTTTTGGAGACATGATCTTTTTGCCCATATGATGAGGCATGAGTTGCAATGAGTGAAAGAGCCACAGTTGCAAAAGATATGGAAACCCTTGAGGGCGATCGACTCCATTTGCCAGGCTGAATCGATAGATACGTCACAAGGGGGGTTTTGGAGACGTCACCTTTTTGCCCATATGATGAGTCGTGAGTTGCAATGAGTGAAAGAGCCACAGTTGCAAAAGATACGGAAACCCTTGAGGGCGATCGACTCCATTTGCCAAGCTGAATCGATAGAGACGTCACAAGGGGGGTTTTGGAGACATGATCTTTTTGCCCATATGATGAGGCATGAGTTGCAATGAGTGAAAGAGCCACAGTTGCAAAAGATATGGAAACCCTTGAGGGCGATCGACTCCATTTGCCAGGCTGAATCGATAGAGACGTCACAAGGGGGGTTTTGGAGACGTCACCTTTTTGCCCATATGATGAGTCGTGAGTTGCAATGAGTGAAAGAGCCACACATGCAAAAGATATGGAAACCCTTGAGGGCGATCGACTCCATTTGCCAAGCTGAATCGATAGAGACGTCACAAGGGGGGTTTTGGAGACATGATCTTTTTGCCCATATGATGAGGCATGAGTTGCAATGAGTGAAAGAGCCACAGTTGCAAAAGATATGGAAACCCTTGAGGGCGATCGACTCCATTTGCCAAGCTGAATCGATAGATACGTCACAAGAGGGGGTTTTGGAGACATGATCTTTTTGCCCATATGATGAGGCATGAGTTGCAATGAGTGAAAGAGCCACAGTTGCAAAAGATATGGAAACCCTTGAGGGCGATCGACTCCATTTGCCAAGCTGAATCGATAGATACGTCACAAGGGGGGTTTTGGAGACGTCACCTTTTTGCCCATATGATGAGTCGTGAGTTGCAATGAGTGAAAGAGCCACACATGCAAAAGATACGGAAACCCTTGAGGGCGATCGACTCCATTTGCCAAGCTGAATCGATAGAGACGTTACAAGGGGGGTTTTGGAGACATGATCTTTTTGCCCATATGATGAGTCATGAGTTGCAATGGGTGAAAGAGCCCCACATGCAAAAGATATGGAAACCCTTGAGGGCGATCGACTCCATTTGCCAAGCTGAATCGATAGAGACGTTACAAGGGGGGTTTTGGAGACGTCACCTTTTCGCCCATATGATGAGTCGTGAGTTGCAATGAGTGAAAGAGCCACACATGCAAAAGATACGGAAACCCTTGAGGGCGATCGACTCCATTTGTCAAGCTGAATCGATAGAGACGTTACAAGGGGGGTTTTGGAGACATGATCTTTTTGCCCATATGATGAGGCATGAGTTGCAATGAGTGAAAGAGCCACAGTTGCAAAAGATATGGAAACCCTTGAGGGCGATCGACTCCATTTGCCAAGCTGAATCGATAGAGACGTTACAAGGGGGGTTTTGGAGACATGATCTTTTTGCCCATATGATGAGCCATGAGTTGCAATGAGTGAAAGAGCCCCACATGCAAAAGATATGGAAACCCTTGAGGGCGATCGACTCCATTTGCCAAGCTGAATCGATAGAGACGTCACAAGGGAGGTTTTGGAGACATGATCTTTTTGCCCATATGATGAGGCATGAGTTGCATTGAGTGAAAGAGCCACAGTTGCAAAAGATATGGAAACCCTTGAGGGCGATCGACTCCATTTGCCAAGCTGAATCGATAGATACGTCACAAGGGGGGTTTTGGAGACATGATCTTTTTGCCCATATGATGAGGCATGAGTAGCAATGAGTGAAAGAGCCACAGTTGCAAAAGATATGGAAACCCTTGAGGGCGATCGACTCCATTTGCGAAGCTGAATCGATAGATACGTCACAAGGGGGGTTTTGGAGACATGATCTTTTTGCCCATAAGATGAGGCATGAGTTGCAATGAGTGAAAGAGCGACAGCCATTTGGAAGCTGAATCGATTCCAGGGGTATAAGGGGGCAGTGGCGCACCCACGGGGGGGGGGCGCTAACAAACCCCCCTTCCCACCAAGAACAAATTTCCGGGCTGGTCTATGAATAACCGCAGTCCTCTGAATTTTTTGATGCTAAAAAAATTGATCAAGAATCTTTGACTATTTTAGCCCAAAAAAAAAAAAAAAAAAAAAAAAAAAATCCTGGGTGCGCCACTGAGTCACACAAAGTCAAGTTATTCCTTTTTTTTTTTTTTTTTTATACAAGTTTTATTAACACGACTATACAACATGAGTACAATAATTGTTTTTTTCTTATGATAAATAGTATAAAATAATTACAGTATGATTTTTTGTAAATATTTATGGATATAGTAAAATTTTCCTTAGTTTTATGTTCCTGAAAAAAAAAACGAACGAGAGATAAAAATGATGATGACGATAATGATGACGATGATGATATGGAATGAAGGGATGAAAAGATGGAGGAAAGTGAAGTGAAGGTAAAGACAATTCTGAGTGGAGGAGGGAAAAAAGGAGAAAAAAGTTGACCCCCGTCCCTCAGATTTTATGATAATAATCCGAGGCCAGCTCAAAAGGCTTGCGCCGTTTGAGCCTTCTCAGGACATTGCTATTGTCCAGAAGGCGAATAGCTTCTATGTTCGGGTGAGAGTGTAGCCGAGCTTCGTACCTCTCAGCTATTTTTTTAATGTGGGTTCTGACGTCATCGACGCCTAGATCCCTGTGTATGTCAGAATTTCTGACATACCAGGGCGCCCCAACAATTTTCCTTAGGACCATATTCTGGAAGGTTTGAATAGGCCTCAGGTTACTATTTGCGGTGCACCCCCAAAGCTGGGAACCGTACGCCCATACTGGTCTCAATACCTGTTTATAGAGTAGGACCTTATTATCAATGGATAGTTTTGAGTCTGGCCTTAACAGCCAGTACATTTTCCTATATTTCAGACCTAGCTCAGCCCGTTTTTTCTTGACATGAGCTCTCCACCTTAATTTGGTGTCCAGTGTCAGGCCAAGATACTTCGCCGTGTCTGAATAAGGAAGTTATTCCTGAAATATTTTATTTTTGATTATTTTTGATATAATAACGGATCTCGATTGGAAGAATTCAGATACCGCTCAAGAATGTCAGGACACCGCCGCTCATGTCAGCTCATCAAATATTGATGGGGCAAACTGGCAGTACTTACCTAGAGGGCCCACGGCACTGCAGAAATGCTCTTTGCCTCTTTGCCGGAATTTTTTTTGAGAAAACCCGACGTACTAAAGACCACCAGATACGAACAAGAGTTTAAAATCTCACAGTCCTATAAAAAGACACCTGACACGAAGTCGATCCCTCTTAATTTCCCGGCGACACAACGTGGGTCGAAATACAGGATTTTGTGGACATTACATTACATTATACAGTAAATGACAAGATTACTATGAGGAATAAGTTAAATTATTATTAATTCAACAGTTGAAAAGGATTACCGGAGAGTGTTGGGGATCCTTCAGCTTAGTAGATGACACCACTACACACTTACCAAAATGTCGTATTTTTTTGGTGGATAGTTTGAGTGGGATAATAGATTACTGTGTAGATTAGCGGAACGTCATGGTGTTATACAATTGAAGGGCTCCACCGAACAAAGTTTCAAGCGACGAAAAAATCGAAAATGGTTTTTCAGCGGGAAAACGTTACATATCCAGCGCTGAATAAGGTGACTCACTCTGGTGGCAAAATTCCAAACCCATAGTAAGGAAATACGACACAAAAGTAAGCGAAATACATAAGCGCGTAAGGCGTAAGTCATTCATTGTTTTCATTTCCCCGAAAGTTGTGCAAAGTGGATATATGAAACGTTTTTCGGCGGAGCCCTTCGCAATTGTTCATTGAATTTTTGAGCCGTCTGTAACCAAGATTCGTTGAGAAAAAAAAGCCCTAATTTTATGAAAATGAATTTCAGTTGTCACTTTGATGGGTGCGAAGGAGATATACTTTAGCTCACTCAAAATTATGACTTTGTTCCTCTACTAATCTTCATAACTAATAACTCAAAAAACCAACATTAATTGTATAGAAACACCATGACGTTCCGCTGATCAACATAATAATCTACTATCTTATTCGAACTATCCAAAAAATACGAAAGAGACTAGTGGCGCAATCTGTAGTGAATTGGAAGATCCTTAACTTTTGTCGCCTGGAATGGGTCTGTTGCGTACTTTTGCTACATCAATATGACACATTGTTTCTAACGTAAAATTCGGCGAAAATAACGATGCGCACAATAAAACTTTCAAAATCCACTCATTAACTCGGAAAATACCTTCCATTTCAAACAGCCCGCGCTGCACTAGACACTATATCACCGACTTATAACTACATAGATGGAACCATCTCGCTTATGTAAACATGAACAGAACTTACAAACATTGGAATGTTTCGTTTAGATCTGTACATTTCTTTTATTATTTTGTAATCTTTGATAAACCGAAAAGACCAGACAGCAAATGCAGCCAATAGTTCATGTATTTAGAACGGAATTCCATCATTCTGTAGTTACGACGTTGTTTACTTATGCACGGTGGTTCCGTCTATGTAGTAGTATACCGGTGCAAATCTATGAAATTGAAGTGATTTCCTGAGTTAATGAGTGGATTTTGAACGTTTCTAATGTGCGCATCGTTATTTTCGCAGAATTTTACATAAGAATCAAGGTTCTATTTAGTTGTAGCAAAAGTATGCAACAGACCCATTACTTAAACATGAGTCGGATCAAAACTGTTTTGCAAGAAAATAAACAACATTAAAACATTGTTGAATCAAAAAATGCAGCGAAAATAAAACCAAATACATTTCAAGTCTGGTAAAATCCATGGATCGATCCACTGAGCGTCAGTCAGGTTCTAAAATAAAATACGCATCGACGCATCATAATATGCGAGTTTTATTACGGGATCAGACAGATTATATTAGGTGCGCGCGTTCCTATAGACGAGCTGTCATTTCTATTTCTTTCCATTGATCGGTGGCGTTTTATTGTCCCGATTAAAGGCTTACCGGGTCTCGACTCGTATTTTCTTTTGACGACCTTGTCCTCTTCCGAATATTTCATTCGTTCCCGGATTCCGAACATTCGATTTTTCTCGAATCTGTCCGAAATTTATTTCCTCGGACTTGATTAGAAACATTATTTTCTCCCATCTTGATATTTATTGCTTTTAATTTAATTAGGTACATGCGCATTCAATCGGGCTTATGGACGCGCTTCCGTTCCTCCAGACCCTCGCTTTGAGACTGACTGGGAGAAGAGGAACGATTACAAAGTATTTTTCTTCTCTCTCTCTCTCTCTCTCTCTCTCTCTCTCTCTCTCTCTCTCTCTCTCTCTTCTCTCTCTCTCTCTCTCTCTCTCTCTCTCTCTCTCTCTCTCTCTCTCTCTCTCTCTCTCTCTCTCTCTCTCTCTCTCTCTCTCTCTCTCTCTCTCTCCGCCTTCGTCTTCTTCTGCTTGACTTTGAGGTGAGTCTGTGCTTGACAGAGTTGCCGTTTTGCGTATAATCAATGGAATTTTTCAATTCACCGATGACTCCACCGGTTGCGAAAAGATTACACAGTTCAAGTAATATTTCCTCAATCGGTGCAATCATTATTGAATGGGTTGCGAACTTTTGCTACAACGATTAAGAGAGTATAATCCAACGTAAAATTGCGTGAAAAGTCCATCGGTGGCATCAGAAAGTCATAAAATGCAATAATAAACTCACAAGAGGCGTTTAATGAAATCCAAGATGGCGGAGAAATATCGAGCAATTTGAATGTATGCACCACGAACATCCAAGGATAGCCAACCTCACAATATCGATCACAACCAATCACGACGTAAACAAACACATAACCTCTTACCTCTATACCTCCGGTGAGGTTGTCAAAGTTGGCAATCCTTGGATGTTCCTGGTGCATGCATACAAATTGCTCGATATTTCTCCGCCATCTAGGATTTCATTCAACGCCTCTTGAGAGTTTATTATTGCATTTTATGACCTTCTGATGCCACCAATGGACTAATCAGGCGATATTACATTTGATTAAACACTATTACTCGTTGTAGCAAAAGTTTGCGACAGACCCATTATCAAAATACCCGCAAGTTTTTTAAAGTCATCGACGACTCCACCTGTAGAGAGAACATTGCAGATTAGAGTATTTTCGTGTAGTACAGTCAAACACTGAACTGAACAGTGTAATCTTTCCTTGACCGGTGGAGTCATCGGTGAATTAAAACATGTCATTAATTATATACGCAAAAAGGCGGAACTGCGGTGTTCAATGTTCTCCGGTTCGATAGATCTTTTAAAATGCAATTGAGTAGTTTGTATCAAAACTTATGGAATTGATTATAATTTTTCGATCACGTTTCATCTAAAGAAAAGGTATTATACTTCAAGTTCGTATAATTTGTAGCCCCTCTTCTTATAATTATTACCTTAATAGAAAAAAAATAATTAATGATTAATATTTTTTTTTAAAAACTTTGCTTTCATCATAAGGTTCATGAATTTGCCAATCGCAAAAGACTTTATTTGGTACATACTGACTCATTACTCAGTGGCGCAACCAGGATCTCTACCTTCTCACTTGTTTCCTCTTTAAATGAATGAGTAGAAAAAGGATGGAAAGAGGGGGTTTCATTCCCTAGTCTATCCTTGTCTGGCACAAGTGTTCCGTTACAGGTCCAAGTTGTCCAGGGGGGAGGGGGCGCTAATGAGTTTTCAGGGGTGAATGATGAAGTAGCTTTTTCTGTAACGTATGGCAGAAAAAGAATTTCCAGAAGAGGCTCAAAATTTTCTTGGGGGGCTGAGCCCCCTGTTACAGGTCCATGTTTCAATGGAGAATAGAAAGAGATAGAGAATCAGTGGCGCAACCAGGATCTCTTCAATTTCTCAAATTTCCCCTTTGAATGTATGAGTAGAAAAAAGGTGGAAAAAGGGGGTTTTATCCCCTTGCCTATCCTTGCCGTTTCAATGGGAGGAAAAGAAAGAGATAGAGATCTGCATTATCTATTTATCTCGGTGTTGAATTTTTGAATTTCCCGCCAAATTTGGCAACTGTGATAGAAAAAAGATGGAAAAGGGGGGTTTTATCCCCTTGCCTAGTCTTGTCTAACATACGTGTTTCAATGGGGGGGGGGGGAGGAAGAGATATAGAGACCTGCATTGTCTATTTATCTCGGAGTTAAATTTTTGATCCCGCCAAATTTGGCAACTATAATAGAAAAAAGATGGAAAAAGGGGGTTTTATCCCATTGCCTATTCTTGTCTAACATACGTGTGTTTCAATGGTGGGAAAAGAAAGAGATAGACATCTGCATTATCTATTTATATCGGTGTTAAATTTTTGAGTTTCCCGCCAAATTTGGCAACTATGATAGAAAAAATATGGAAAAAGGGGGTTTTATCCCCTTGCCTATCCTTGGCTAACATACAAGTTTCAATGGGGGGAAAAGAAAGGGAAAGAGATCTGCATTATCTATTTATCTCGGTGTTAAATTTTTGAATTTCCCGCCAAACTTGGCAACTATGATTGTGTTAGAAGGCAAATGAGCGCGTTTCATTTCTGAAGATCAACGCCCTAGAGAGCCGCAAGCTGAGACTTTTTCCATTCATCTTGGAAAAATGTGTAAAGTCAGTAAAACATAACACATCACCCAGACGATAAAAGGGTTTTTGAATGGAGTAAATGAAATCAAAGCTCTTGTAGAAACCGAAGGGGTATGCGGAAATTTTGCTCGGATCTGCACTCGATATTGTACTCCGATGATGAAGTGCGGGCGATTGTTTCGTCAGCTAAACTCGCGAATCATGGCAAAAGTCAGCGGTCAACGTTGGAAAAAGCAGGAAAGCTGTCGTATGAAAAGGATCAACTTTCACGTTCATATGCCCAGCCATGTTGTTCCATCAGAATGGAGCTGTTGCAAACTTTTGCTACAGGCTTATTAATAATTGATAATGGGATAATACCCTATAAAAATAACGATTAGCGCACTAAAAAATCACAAAATCCACTTCTAAACTCACAAAATGCTTTTAAACGCGAGACCGTAATGACCGTAATGGCGGCCGTAATGATTTCCCCCCCCCCCGATTCGTCGTCTGATCGAAGTATCGTGAAACCTATGCTGGGCCCATACTGTCTTGTTCGACCGAATCAGGCTGCCAAATAAAAAAAGATTATTTTCTTGAAGACTGAGCTTTTTCATCTGTTGCTCATGCCGGTTGTCTAACATTAGGTATAACCTGGAATGGAGCTGTTGCAAACTTTTGCTATAGGCTTATTATTAGGTGATTATGGGGTAAAACCGTGTAAAAATAACGATTTGCGCACTAAAAAATCACGAAATTCACTCCTAATTTCACAAAATACTTTAAAAACGCAAGATCATAATGGATGGCGGCCGGGGCCGCGGTTTTCATTGGGGTTCCCTATCTTCAATCAGCGCCATCTACACGAGGTGTTCTCGCAACACCACACAAGAAGAAGAATAAGCATACAATTGCCATAAGAAAACCGCGGCCTCGGCCGCCATTACGGTCTCGCATTTAAAAGCTTTTTGTGAGTTTAGGAGTGGATTTCGTGATTTTTTAGTGCACTAATCGTTATTTTTACAGGGTATTACCCCATTATCAACTTCTATTAATAAGCCTGTAGCAAAAGTTTGCAA